>JAODLD010000144.1:10788160-10799735 GCA_026781065.1 Mormyrops boulengeri | reverse complement strand
CCTCTGCAGCTACATTAGGTGCTCTATAACAAACTCCGACAATTAGGCCATTTGAGTTTTTAGCATCTAGTTTTATCTATACAGCCTCTGTACTTTTATTTTTATCAGTGAGCTCCCTTGCCTGCAAGTTTTCTTTTATATATAATAATAAACTAAATGTCTCTCCATCATCTATTTGAGTCAGGGTGGTGGTTTGTTATCATACGTATATGATATGCAGATGCTCCCCAGGTTGTGATGGTGTTACGTTCCAATAAACCTATCATATAAGGGGAAAATATCGAGGTGAAAATGCCTTTTAATACAGTATACCTAACCTACCAAACATCATAGCCTATCCTAGCCTACCTTAAACATGCTTAGAACACTTACTTTAGCCTACAGTTGGGCAAAATGATCAACACAAAGCCTATTCTATAATGAAGTGTTGAATATCTCATGCAATTTATTGAATAATGTACTGAAAGAGAAAATTGAAATACCCACCTTAAAGCTGAAATATCGTAACACGGACCATTGTAACCCGGGGAGTGTCTGTATATAATATGACTTTTCAGAGTGTATGTATCTTTTGTGGGGCTTTAAGTGTGTGTAAGATGATCCCTCTGTAGTTAAAAGGTGTTTGCCTGCCTGTACAGTATGGATGGTAGCCCCTCATCACAAGGCACCGGTTGGGGCTCCACCTGTCAATGCATCAGACAGGCAAACAGGACAATCATGTCCTCGCATTTGGGCTGCTCATCTCATCCGTCTCTCTGTCAAAACAGAGGTGCCCCGGTCACAGAGGCCAAGCCGTCCCGCTGCCTCATCTCCACGCCCGCTAGTCCATCGTCCTGCCTGCCCTGCTGATGGCGCCGGTGGCTCCCCACGGGCACCATCTTATTGTGTGTTTATTTATTTATTTCCATTTACAACCCAGCTAGATTAAGTTCAGTCTACCGTCTCGATAACACACTGCTGGTGCGGGAGGCCTCTAAATTAAATTTTGTCTTCTGGGCTGTTTCTAATGTGCGCCGACAGCGAAATATTATGCATTATTTATCTATGCTGCAGATTTACCTTTAATATGATTCCTGCAGATAAGTTCAGTAATATATTGTCATAATATCCGGCTCCATTGGCCACAATGGAAATCATCAGAAGCCTCGGTTATGAAATAACATCCATCATGACGGGGAGCCTCAAAACTGTCCCGCCGTGTGGATTATTCACAAAGAATGCCGTCTGCGCGCCTTTGTAGCGAATGTACGGGAGCGCGGTCTGTCTGTAAAGACACGTCCTTGGAGGGCGACGGAGAGAGGAGATGAGCACAGCAGCTGGGAACCGAGGCGGAGACACTCGGTGCTCGGCCGGGGTGAGTCACTGCCTACGGGTGTGCTCATGGAGGCGGGGGCCCCGACCACCATCCCTAAGGCTGGGTGGTGAACGTGGAGCACCAACGTTATCATTTGTTTTTCGTTTAATCAGTGGGTGCCGTTTACAGCGTAGATTATCTGCATTATTAAAATAAATCCTGAACAAGGGTACCAACACAGCTGTATAATGTGTATGTACAGCAAGTGTGCAAGGAGCCTATCCAGGATGGGCGGGGCTAGGGGAAGGGGGGCGGAATGCCTGTCAAAATATAACATCAAAACATGTATGTATAACAATCTATTAGGTGCAAAATGTCAAGGGATTGAAACATTGAATAATGGACAGAAAACATTTCTTTACTAGGAACTTTGCAGCGAGACCCTGCTCTGATGGGTGGGGAGGGAAGGGGGCAGCTTGTGTGAAAGGTCACTGAGGTATTGATTCCCCTCACAAAGCAAACGTGAAGCCCACGGTTTTTTGTTTTATTTCATAATGTCCCATAACGTAGTGCAGGGCTGACCGCTGTTAGTGTCCATGTCTGGGAGAGCAGGGGGGGCAGGCAAACACCCTTCACAGAAATAATAAAAAATACAAAAGGAAAACAGAAGCAGGGCCACAAATACGTAATACATGCGGGGGCTGTATCAGCCCAGGCACTGGAAAATAAATTAGCCCCCCTTCTGGTAGGTGCATTGATCAGACGTTGTCATACCTATGTCTGGCCTCATGTTATTTTTCCGCTTTCTGTTGCTAAAATAATGAATAATATTAAGGGAATACAAAAAAGTGAGCAGAGTGGTACTCAAGGCAATAGGCCCACTGTGGCCCAGGGTGGGGCTCATACCTACACGCAGATGGAAATTACCCGTGTATGAGACGTGGGCCAATGAGAGCTGGCTCCCGGGTCACATGACGCAAGCTTTGAAGCGCAGTCACGAGGGAGGCCGCGCAGTCGAAGCCTCCAGGTTGTTATGTGGACAAAGCAGGTTAGGTTCGATTTTTTTAAAAAAGGGGTAAGTAAGGGATGTTCCAGAGGTCGTCGCCTGTAAATTAAAATCCCGTTAACATCCTCCCACTTTAGCCTGGATATTCATTCGTGGGTTTTTAACCCTGTATATTTAATGATGACGGCTGTGTGAGTGAGAAGCGGATTGTCATCTCTGATAATCTAAAAAGAAGTTCAGTCAAGGAGCACGCATACTAATCAGAGGAATGCATTTGCGTCAGACAGAGCACTAATTGTTTGATTATACAGGTCTCCACTTTAATGAATCGCTACTCCACGGTTTGGGAACATGGCGTGCTACTGAATTACCACCCCAACACTCTAGCTGTGAAAGCTGATTACTCATTAGCCATTGACTGAGTGGCACAAACACATCCTTTCGCTCCCCCCTCGTCCCCCGCCACTGCCCGAGAACCCCCCCGCCATCGGCCCCCCGCACCCAGAACCACAGCGATGGAATACCGGCGCGTCCTGGGAAAAAAAAATGCCAGCTTGGCAGATTCAGCAGAACCGGTGGAGTCGACTGGCAGTCACCACTATAAATAATAAATGTGGTGGGGGTGGCAGGGCAGCTAAGAGAGGCATGTCATGCTGCCCCCCCGCCATGCCCCCGCCATGCCAGCAAACAAAGGAGGACGGAAACTGAGGGCGTCAGTACAGCGTGGTGAGGTCCGGGAGCCACTGGAATGGGCCGGCAGGCAGCAGCGTGGCCTCTCGTGTGCTTGAGTCCACCCCACCCCCCGTTCCCTTTAGCGGGATGACACAGCGGGGGCTGTAAGTGCGCAGCTGCAAGGAGAACAAGCCGCCAGCCCCTCTCCACATGGAATACTCCCCATCAGAAGACAGAATTGATGCAGAAAACAAAGTAATAGTAATAATAATAATGCACATTGACCGCTGTCCCTGCCTGTTACCGTGGAGCTCCCCACGTCTGCCCCCCCACCGAAGAGAAATGCCTTGGGACACAGACAGAATCCATGGTTCGGCAGGACGCATCGCGTGGCTGCAGGTGCAGGGGGGGGGCTTTTTAAAAGCGCCAAGGTTGAGTAGAGGGAATCAGGGCTCTTTGTTCGCCCCCCCCCACCCCCCGCCCTTGATGAATACCCTCTTGTGTGTGTCACATGACATTGTGAGTTACCCATTGTCTCAATAAGAGCCCCGGTGCTGATGCTCGGCATTGTGGGAGGAATGAGGAGGGTGTGAAACTGTTTGGGTGGCAAGAAAGAAAAATGGAAGGAAGGGGATTCTTATTTGCCGTTTGGACGTTCCGGCTTGGATACGGCTGATCTGTCCCGGGAAGGATGCCATGTCTCCCCGGAACTATGCGATAGTGTGATACCGTGGGCTTTGCAGAGACAGACCAAGTTCTGCCATTCCCCCTTTTTTTTCCTTCCTTTCTTGCTGACTAATTAGTAACCAGTTAATTGGTGCAGGTGCAATCGGCTGAATCCTGGGCATCGTTATTTATTAAATGATCTCTTCAGACCTCCCAGGGCAGGAAATTATCCCCCGGCCTGGCCGATGGGTCTCAGGTGTGAGCTGGGCAGGCACAGGGACAGGTGTCCGCCACTGTGATCACAGCAATTAGGAGGCGGTAATCACAGCCGCCCGCTCTTGCCAGGGGCCGGCCGTACAGGGCCAGCCGGGGCAGAACAATGGCAGGAGGCAGCGGAGGACTGCGGCGGGGAATTACAGCTGGGCCATTAGCCGTTGTGGGTGGGGCGGGGGAGGGGTCGCGTGCAGGCACCTGACAGATGCAAGCCAAGGGTGCGGGGGTGCTTCATTACCCCAGTGAACAAAGACGCAACACAATTACTGCCTTGCCGGTGGGGGGGTGGTGGTGGTCACGTGGAAGCCCCGCCCATCAAAAAAAAGGTTGGGAGAGATGCTTGTTTTGGGAACACGTCGCATTCCCGGTTGTTTAGGGTGAGCGCGTCAGTGACATGTTAGCTAGCATAATGATTATAAACAGAATAGACTTGGCCTCTTTGAATCTGGCCCTCGTTTCCAAATCCAGGCCGTGTTTTAAGTCCTCCCAGGTAGTTCGTTTAATAATTACTGATTCTGGCTGGCTTCGCGCCCGGCTCACAGGTAAAGGAAGGGTGGAAAATCAGCAAGGCTGGGACCCTGAGGACCGTGATTTGAATAGCCGTGGAGTAGATGATAGACACACTAAGGCAAAGAGGCGCTTCAAGGGGTAGATGGGTCTGAATGGTGGACATTCAGTGGGATTATGGATGTGTACAGGATGACTGCCACTCTCTGAGCACCTTCCTTGATATGGTATCTGTTAACCATCTTCTGGTGCATTGTGTTGGGTTGGGAAGGAAGAGCAGGTCCATGGTATCGGATGGGCGGGTAAAAAAACACGCCAAATGGACTCCTTGAAGGACCTCACCGCCAACGCGGCTCGCAGCTGACCGGTCACGGCGCAGCTCCCCGAAAGCAGCTTGCCTCTGCATGTTTCCGAAAAGCTCAACCCCGTGGTGCTCATTGGGGAAAAAACAGGGCACCGGAAAGGTCAAGAGCTGGAAAATTGATTTTTATTTGTTCGCAAATGCTGGCTGCACTCTTGGCGAAATACGGTACACAGGAGCGGAGGAAGGAACAAAGCGGCAGGTTTGTCCTAGTGAATCATGTTGCTGTCATGAGCGAAGCTGAAGCTGGGTCTCCAGGAGGGCCCTGGGCGGCACGATTCCAGCGCAGGGGAAACGGGAGGTCGGGGTCTGTAAGGGTCACTGGTCGAGTACTCTTCTGTGTTTGGCTCTGACTCAGAAATGGGCAGATATGGGCAATGTGCCAGGCAGGCTGAAAAACAGACGTAAACAACCGTGACAAATCAGGACTAATGTGTTAAAGGTTCATTTGTTGTCATGGTGTTATCCACAGTGCTCTGTGTCTCGTTCACACTCGCTTGTTTCTCACCGGATGGCTCCATGACATTCAGTCAAGCATTTCCTGCTGACTGCCGGGAATCATGCGACATCGAGAAAGCCTTTACGTTTTGCTGGTTGCACCTGAAGCTCGCCTGCTTCCCCAACTTCATGGTGTTTTCGTCACGAGAGGCGAGCTGCTCCTTGGTTCGAAATCACCGCTATCGTTACTTAGCCTCTCCGCCGGCAATTTCAATGTGTAAGCTGTCAGCGCTTTCATAAACACACGAACGGTTCACATTGTTGGCTCACTTTTTTTTTTCATTTTATTATTTTTATTAATTGCTGAGAGCAAAACGTGCCACGTGGCAGCCGGAAGCCACCCCCCTCCCCAGACAGCGCCTGCCCCTAATGCAAACGGGATTAGCATAGCGTTTGATGTAGAGTTACACCATTTAGACGCTCCACGGTTAACAGCTGTGTCAAGTGTCCGCCACGTGTATTTACTTCAATAACGACATCAAACAATAAGAGCAGCGGCGGCCACAACGTGGGCCAAGTGCAAGGTCTTTGTCTCTCCATCTACACCCTGAAAGAAACGGACTTAAGGTGCTGAATTATAAATGAGGACAGGGCTACTCCACCTTCATTAAGGCTGAGACCCTATCTCGCTAGGGGGGGCGTCCTGAATGCTTGCCGACCTTATTTATTTATTTGTCTGACCGCCACAGTATTGCCCCCCCCCATCCCGGTGCCTGGCAGATAAAAGAGCCATCGTGGCCCACGCCAGCCCCCACGAAGCCAGACGGTGGGGGGGCACTGTCACCGGGACTGGAGGGCCAGCCTCAAGGAGTCGTCTCTGGGAGGAGAGCGATAAGGTTGAGGAAGGTGAGCAGGAACACTTGTCACGGCCGATGCTGAGTACGATTTGGGGGGTGGGGGCTGTATGTATGCTGGATCATCCGGCTCTGTTCTCTGGAGCACTAGTCCTCTCCAGGTGTTCCCGCTCTCCAACACACACATTTTATCTTAATTCAGCTGAATATTATTAATTAGCAGATTTCCAGGCTAAACATCTGACATGCAGAAGATTACGCTTCTAATGCATTTCAGCCAGACGGGTCTGTTACCGATGCCCCATCTCCCAGGGCGGTTAAACGGACACCTCCCTCGGCTAAGCCTAGCACCTTAACTATTTGCCACCCGTTAAAAAAACCAACCAATTGAGCACAAATTTGACAGTACAACATTTTAGAGATGATATGGTTTGCAATGCCAGGTTCTTATGTGATTATGCTCCAATTTGCATGAAAAAACACCCCTAGAGTTCGTGTTTGAACAAGATCCGTATGGGTTGTTTTCATTGGCAGTATGAAGGGCTCTCATACTTTACAACACACCCTCAAGCCCTCTCACAGCACCTTCGGAGGGAAGGACCTCTTTTTAAACGATCCTGTTGCTTAGATAACAGCTCCATTCAAAGCAACTTGCAATTTCACCTGTTTATACAGCAGTGTGTTTCATTATGGCTATTTAGGTTAAGTGCAACACAGCAGAGACTCTCCTGGGACTTGAACCAGCAACCTTCAGCTTATGATGGTATAGCCTTACCAGCTATGCTACCAGCTAAAAGCGCAGCCCTTCTGGCTGCAAAAGATATGTTCGAGCTTTCCCAGCAGGAAGACGTGTTCCATATGCTGAGGATTACGCCGTACTCTTAAAAGACGGAGGATTATCAAAATCCAGTTAAATGAAATTACAACCTGGCGCCCCAATTTGAGCAACCCAATCATATATTCCAGAAGGTTCTGGTGAGACGCTGCTTAACTCAGGAATCCTTGGGGCCTTGGTGACTTGGCGATACTAAGCTGTACATGGGGTTGACACAGATAGCTGTCAGTCTGCTGGGTTACGTTCTCTGCTTAACGTACCAGTCCCATCAGTAATGATCTGGAATCTTCCTGTAACAGTTATATAAAGATAATTGGGAAGATCAGTCTTCCCCTTCTCTGTGACGTAACTATGGAGATGGTATAAAAACATGCATATAATATAAAGACCAGACGGATGTGTGTAGAGCTTGTATGTTCTCTCCATGTTGTTAGTGGGTTTCCTCCAAATTCTCTGGTTTCCCCCGACAGTCCAAAAAACATGCTGAGGTGGACCATGATCCCTGGGTTGTTCCCTGCCCTTGCACGCCGTGGCCCCCGAGATCGGCTCCAGACCCCCGCAACCCTGAATAGGACGAGCGGTTACAGAAAATGGATGGATGGATAGATATAAGGGCCATATTTGACAGTGTGTCTTTTCTCAACAGTTATTCCTCCAATAGGAGGTGTGAAAAGCAAGACCTGGCAACAAGCGGCCACCTTCCTCAGCCTTGGGACCCACCAGAATGCGGACGCATCACCCCGAATGTCCCCCACCCCCTCCACATCAGTCTGGTCCCCCTTCCCGATATGAGTCGCGGCAAAAGGCAAAAGGTCCTTGGGCAGAGGTTGATGTACGTCAATCAGCTTCTAAAAGCGGGAGGCTGTCAGGACCCCATTCTCAGCGGCGGCGAACCCCCGCGCTGATAACACTCTGAATAACAGGTGAGCGACTGTGAGCAGAAAGGAGATTGCCTGACCTTATTGTTTGCCTTCCTCTCCCCTTTGTTCTTCACAAATAAAGGTTTTTTAATAAACTGAGAGGTCTTCCGCGGCGGGCCGGAGAGAAAATGAAAGGAGGCAGTGAGGTATGGTACAATGTGGCAGCAGCAAGGAGAGGCTCATCGGAAAATAAAAAAGGTGCAAGTGAAAGATAAGGCGGCTGTCAGAGATTAATCCCACTGCCTTGATTGTTTTCTTTAATACCAGTCTTGCAATGGCAAGCGATAAGTTTGCTGAGTAATTTGGTTTTTTTGGGTTGGGGGGGGGGGCAGGAAATAATATTCAGGTGCACTCCATAATTGATTTCCTTTTTTTCCCCTCCAGTTTGAAAAAAAAACCCAAAATGAAACACAAAACTGCTTTCACCCGATTTCCTCTCTGTGCCCCCTCCCCCCCTGCTTTTGGATTAATAAACCTGAAAGGCGAAAAGGCGGGAGGGGGCGCTTGAGTGTGCAGATTTTTATTTCTTTTCTTTTCCCTCCTCTCTCTCTCTCTCTCTCTCTATTGTAAAGATTTCCGAGAGAAGGGGCCTGCAGTCTGACATTTTGATGAGCCTGAAGAAAATTAAGTCAAAGAACAAAAGATTAAAATCTATTAGTGGCGTAATAAAAGGGAAAGGGGAGGGGAAACAGTTTGCCTTTTGCTAATTTGGGATTTTAAATTAAAATATGTAAATAAGGCAGACAATTGGAATGTCTGGAAAGAGACGCAGTCTGGTTTGTTTAAAGCCCCTTTCACTCGCACCCTGACCGCCATTCTTGCTTCTCATCTCAGCCAAACGGTAATATGGCTATTCTGAGCTTTCCAGATGCTCGGGAGTGAAGAAGGAATCGCGAAAGACGGTGGTCAAAACCCGTGAGACGGTAAACCCTGTACAGCCAGACATGCGGTGTGGTGACCCCAAATGAGACACCTCTCCCCCCAGCCAAAAACTAGGCTAAGAGAGGCGGGATTCACAATGACACTGAACCCTTATGGATTCCTCATCCAATTTTACGCTCAGATTATCTCCGGTTATTACGAATGACACACTTCTGAAAGAAGTCATTTCTATAAAGGAACTTAATTGAGTAATTACTTCCAAATAATGCATTTTTTTGTGCAGGAGACATATCTGGATGTCTGACCTCTCGCAGATTTTGGCGGGTAGATGTTTTGGGTTGGCGGGATGCAGGCGTACCTCGCTCGCCATGCTTCATATTTGGGGGGGTGGGGGATGGGTTGAATGAGGTGAAAAACACTGATTGATTAATCCAATCGGGGGCTCACAGCCTCTCATCCAATGTGTGTGCCTGCTCTCCCCAAAGCACATGTGGCTGCCTTTTTGACATGCTCAGATAGTCCTGGGGTGGGACACAGTGAGAATAGAACAGGTGCAGGGGAATGGATTCGACCAGAGAAAACAGACACGCAAGTTCTGCCCCCCACCCCCAATCCATTTGAACCTCTCTCCAAAGCACTTCTTGCGAATGGCTACACTCCAGGGCCGTTTTCCAATTACCGCCCAGCCTTTTTCAAGGAAGGTCATCATAATTAGAGCCCTATTTAGCTTTTTTCTGTGAAAAGCAGAAAATAATGTTTTGGGATTGTTGCCTGCGACCGCTGTAATGTCAATGTGTCATCCTCAAGTGGGCCTATTATGGCTGTGGACTGCAAGCATTAATGCAGGCAAGGATGGGGCCCCCGCATTATGGCTCGCAAATGGGGAGAAATAGACATTTTGGAAATAGCCCTCAAAATCAATAAGGCTAGCTTGGTCTATTGTGTGCCTTGTGGTGCCGCACTCTGTAAGAGCTGAATGCTGAAGCACTCAATTAGATAGGAGAAGGTGCTATATTTAATAACTTGCTCACCGGCGCTGATAAACATAAAACTGTGTTTGCAACATGCTCAGTAAGTTGCCAAACATAATATTTAGTGTTTAATACTGTTACTTTAATACCATTACTTGAGTGTGAACATTACTTGAAATTTGCTTCAGCCCCTCCCCCAAAGGGGCCGCAAAATCTACTGAGACCTGTTGGAAGCTTTGCCGGACCCCCCACGAAATTAATTTCTGGCTGTAGACCTGAACATCACACGCGCAAACTCAAAAAAGTTGACTCTTCCCACAATGCACTCTGCAAAGTCTTATAAGACAATCACAGAGGAACACGGGCATAGCCAGACCTTGTACAATGGGGTGGCCAGACTACCTTTACTGGGTTAGTAATGGGGTAATATTTTGCCATTTTGTCAAATGAGGGGGGGGGTCTCTTCGATATCAAAACGCTACCACTGGTGGATTGATCAGCTCTGGTTTACAGAATTAGATACTCCAAATTTCGTTTTTACTGCGACTGAGGTGGTCATGTATTTATGGGGGGGGCTGAAATTTGTGGAGTAACACAGACCAGGTTGTGGTGGTGATGAGCGGCCCAGGATCAGGGTTGGCCCCATCTGTACTGCCAATACTGTTACTGCTGTCCTTCTTCCCCATACTCCTTTTCTTATTTACATACATATATAAATATACTGCATATAACTATATCAGTTTGTATACAGGTGAATGTGTATATAATTTTGCTGTATTCATTAAGACATGGTGTGTTCAATTATGATTACTGTCATCAGACAGAAATTAATGTAATTTCATCCCAGGTGAGCTAATATATTTGGACAACAGTTAATGAATGTTGTTGAAATAAGTTAGCAGAATCGGGGAGAAACATAAAAACTGACAGCAGGGGACACAGCCAGCAGTCCTGGAATTTTATGTGGCCCGAGGTTCAGATCAATCCGGCCGAAATTGATTATTCCGGAGAGCTACGACAAAGTGTGTTTTTTTTCTTAAGAAAACTGCCTGCAGTGTACTTGAGACGGAATCATTCCTGCATCAGACTGGAGAGTCAGGAAGCGTTGGAAGAATCACCGTGGAGAACCTCAGAGCAGATGGCGGGGAGGCGTTTCAGCATCACGTGGAAACTGATTAATTGGCTTAATACATGGATATGGGGTCGGACAGACCCCACGTTCCCATAGAGTTCGCCGGTCTCATTTGGTCTTATTGCCAATTACCTCATTGATGGCGGAAAGCTAATTGAAGGGCCCCTCATTATGGCATTGAGTCGTCACACAGACACGTGACCCGGGTGCAGCCGTGTTACGTTGACTTGACTTTGTTGAATAAAAGTTGCTCACATTTCATGGAAAAAAGGTTACATTCCCAAATCGAATCTGATGTAATCCAGACTCCTTTGGTTATTTTAGCCACGTCGTCTTAAAAACAAGAGCCTGTGACGACTGTAGAGCTTCGATATGATGCAGAACCTCCACAAAACTGTGTCAAAGAGATATTCTAAGTTCAATACGTTCATATATGAATAATGTATGAAATCTGCACCGTAGGGAGGCCCAGCCCTGGCCATACCGGAGCTCAGTCCCTGACTCACAGGTAAAAGGTTTTGTCAATGCCAGACTTTTTTCCCACTTGTCATATACTGACATGTTTCCAGCTCTGAAAATACATTAGTCTGATGTTTTTCTGCCCTGCGGCTAATCAAACAAAAATTACCGACAATGTAAGATTCATGAAAGCCCATCAATCACGTGGCGTTTGATTTCGATAGTTTATCGCGGCGGGCGCAACACCAGCTGCACGCCCCCTAGCTGCACGCCCCCTCACTGCACCCCCCCCACGCCCCCTAGCT
>JAODLD010000144.1:10769823-10782364 GCA_026781065.1 Mormyrops boulengeri | reverse complement strand
TCCACCTTGCAATAATATCACTTACAGTTGACCATGGAATATCTAGCAGGGAAGAAGATTCACAAACTGACTTATTGTAAAGGTGGCATCCTATGACGTTACCACGCTTGAATTCACTGAGCTCTTCAGAACAACCCATTCTTTCAAAAATGTTTGTAAACCTGACTGCATGGCTAGATGCTTGATTTTATACATTTTATATACTTGGGTCTGAATGAAACACCTGAAATAAATGATTAATAGGTGTGTCCCAATACTTTTGTCGATATAGTGTGTGTGTGTGTGTGTGTGTGTGTGTGTGTGTGAGTGTGTGTGTGTGTGTGGGGGGGGGGGTTAGGTTCATATTACATTGTGGGGACCAAATGTGCCCCACAATGTAATAAAAACCTGTTTTTTGACATTGTGGGGAACATTTTCCAGGTCCCCACAAAGATCAGAATGCAAAGAATGCAATCAGAAAAGTAAAAATGGCAAAAATCTCTTTTTGTTTGGTGACTTATGGTTAAGGTTACGGCTGGGTAGGGGTTAAGGTCGTCATGTTGTGATCAGAGTTTTCCCCATAGAAATGAATGAAGAGTCCCCACAAAGATATAATTACAAACTTGTGTGTGTTGACTAGCAAAATGACTGTCACGGACAGCATTAACCCTGAATACTGATGCTTAAAATTTTTTGAATGTGCTTGTTAAAAGGGAATTTGCTGGGTGACTGCAGCATTTTTTAAAAGATAATGATGCTGAGACCGCTAATATTCTGGAGAAGGATGCCAGAATTGTAAATTACGGCTGAGTTAGATTACATTTCAGATTGCTGCCGCTGACTGATTTATGGTTACTCCATATGTGTAAATTAAATAATTACAATGGAACAGATTGTTTAAATGCATCTGTTCACTATCATTTGTAACAATTTCAATTACAAGGTAATAAACTTGTTTTACTATCCCATTTTTAACTCGAATTGAACAGCATTCGCCTCTTGGAATTAGACACGTTATTAAGTTCTGCGCATTAATATTGGACTTTTTTAAATGTGAGTTTTAAAATGGAATTTTGTATATTTTTTCTTGGTTCGTGGTAAAAGAGAATTTATCTTTTGTCAGTTTTAATGTGTGCGGGTGACAAAAAAAAACGTGTAGCCTACATGATTCCGTTCGTGTCCGTGACCCATAAACATTTCCAGCCTATACGGACGATCAACTACCTACAAATTATAACGCAGATAACAGTGTTAGAAACTTCGCAGGTGTAAAGAAACGGTGTCAGCGGGACTTGCTGGCTTCTGCAGCTTTTCCACCTTAGGCAAACAGAAAAAGGACGCTTTATTTACCTAGATACATTGGTATTTATCCGTTTCGCCAGACATGTTCCGCGTCCTTTTTTGTGCACCTGTTAATTCCCTTCTTCTTTTTAGGGTAATCGTTAATGTTGCGCCAAGCAGTTGGAAACCTTTATCTGCCATCGCCGAGCGCCAAATTAATGTGAATATATGAGCGCCGCGTCGCAGCAGGGACGGCGGAGACTGCGCTCTGCGGACATTTACAGATGGACGGATAAAACTCACCTGGGAAGTGACCTTGTTTACAGATTAGACGAGCGCTAACAGTAACTTTTTAGCTTGGAACTGCTAAATTGCAAGGAGACTAAACTTTAAAATGCCACGACCCTCAACTGCATATAAAGGTTAGAAAATGGGCGGATGCTTGAGCTTGGGACGTCCAGAGATTGTGGCGCTCCAACACTGAAAACACATTATCGCAATTTGTCATTGACAGAACTAATAGATGTTTTTTTAACTTGACATTTGTGCCCGCCAGTAACTTGGCAGTAAGTGTCTCCGTTGACTTCGGGCGAGGGAAGAATTAACATCCTACAAAATTATAACGCTTTCAGAAGTGTTTACGAGCATCGGTCAAGCTGTTCGCCACCCAGTAGGATTCATAATGAGGTTTTTACGGCAGCGATTTTGCGTTTTACTATGGAAGTGATGCAAACAACATATTAAATGTGAAAACTCGGTTCTGCATCATAATAATGTGTGAGCATGTCCCTCACAGACGTACTGCACAATATAGGCTACAATATAAATAAACCGTCGTGGTATATCTCAGCCTATAATATCGGTGAAATTTATGCATCGTCCCTGTGTGAATTTCTGGAAAAAAATATACAAACACAGAAAAATGAACTTTTTCTTTATTTTTTTCATGATTTTTCAAATTAAATAACTATTGGTCTTTGTATTACATGTATGTGACATTGGATTAATGTTTTCAGACTCACAAAGAAGGCAACTGACATTCAGAAATGAGTCCAGGCCCTCCCATTTTTGGCTTGCCTGCAGTCTGGGCAGGAGCCACATCGCCGCCCTTGTGGCGCCCCTGACCTCTGCACGCGTCACACGGAGCGAAGTCTGCAGATATGCCAGGAAAAGTCACGACACTTTTACACAAATTGCATTTATTGATAGGCATCTTTCCCAGAAGATCAGCCCCAAGGCAGAGGGGGTGGCGCCGGAGTAAATTTGATGGCTTTATGTTGTGAATACCTGTGTTGTAGCCAGGGGTGTAAGCATTTTATAATTAAAGTAAATAATCACATAGCTTGCATTTTACATCTATGATGTAAACACCCATAAACACTGATCAGCCATAACATTAAAACCCCTGACAGGTGAAGTGAATAACATTGAGTATCTCGTTATAATGGCACCTGTCAAGGGCACCATTACGTATTAGGCAAGTGAATAGTCAGTTCTTGAAGTTGATGTGTTAGAACTAGGAAAAATAGGCAAGTGTAAGGATCTGAGTGACTTTGCCAGTGGCCAAATTGTGATGGCTAGACGATTGGGTCAGAGCATCTCCAAAATGGCAGATCTTGTGGGGAGTTCCCAGTATGCAGCAGTCAGTACCTAAGTACCTACCAAAAGTGGTCCAAGGACGGCCAACCAGTGAACCGGTGATGGGGTCATGGGTGCCCAAGGCTCAATGATGCGTGTGGGGAGCGAAGGATAGCCTGTCTGGTTCTATCCCACAGAATAGCTACTGTAGCACGAATTGCAAAAAAAAATATAATTCTGGCTTTGATAGAAAGGTGCCAGAATACAGTGCATCACAGCTTGCTGCATATTAGGGCTGTGTAGTCACAGACTGGTCAGAGTGCCCATGCTGACCTCTGTCCACCGCTGAAAGCCCCTATAATGGGTACATGAGTGACAAAAGGTAACCTAGTCTGATGAGTTACATTTTCTGTTACATCATGTGAATGGCCAGGTTCATGCAAATCATTTAACTGGCGAAGAGATGGCATTCATATGGATGTTACTCTGACAAGTAGACCTACGTAATCTTTGCTGCAAACCAAGGACACACCTTCATGACAACACAATTCCCCCAGAATTGTACAGGAATGATTTGAGGAACGTGAAAAATAGTTCAAGGTGTTGACTTGGCCTCCAAATTCTCAGTTGTGGGATCTCATCAGTGGGATGTGCTGGACAAACAAGTCTGATCAGGGAGGCTCCTTCCTCCCGACTTAAAGGACCTGCTGCTAACGTCTTGGTGCCAGATACCACAGGACACCTTCAGAGGTCTTGTGGAGTCCATGCCTCAATGGGTCAGGGCTGTTTTGGTGGCATGAGGAAGATGTACGCAATATTATGCTGCTGGTTTTAATGTTATGGCTTAATAGTGTATATAGGCCTCTTTTTCAAGCACATACCAGTTTTATGACATTATACACAATAACAACAGAAATGCACTTAATTTCCACAGATCTTATGAGCTGAATACAAAAATAACACATTTTAAAAGCCCAGTAGATCTTGCAATAGGTGTAGACAAAGGCATCAAAATGTATGACCGTATAACAATATAGTCAGTGGAATGGAAGTCTTTACTGCCCCCTGCTGGTCATTTGATGTTTCGACATCAGCAACATTTACGGTTACAGTGCATCGTCGTTTTTCGGTTCTTACCTCTCTCCATTTTCAAAACAAATTTAGATACATTGCAAGTAACCTTCTACATTTTTTAACTATAAAATTTTTTGTTCTATTCATACTTTTTATATTCATACCTTTTTAAATATTACCAATTAACAAATGAACTAAACTCACAGAGCCTGTCATCCTGGGTGTTCTATAAGAAGTCTGGATTCGGGACCTGCAGACATGCTCACGTGGCCATGCTCACGTGATAACCCTTCAAACAGCTGTCTGACGTTGCGGTATGTACTTGTCTGTTTTGCACTAGATGCATGTTTGTCGTAGCTCTACATTTGGGCTGTTTGCACAAGATTTTCCCCATGACATCAGTGAAGTTTACCAAATCTAATCTAATCTAATCAATCCGTGAGAAACCACCATCTCCTCGTTTTCACAATTTGTTATAAGCTTCTGCTTTACTCATGACACTCAAGTCAGATGACTTTCCTTTCCAGCATCACTTCATGGCATCCAGTAACAACCAAAACATGCACTTTATGGTTCTCAAAGCTTGACGTTTTAGACCCCACACTGATCCTGCACCACCAGCCAGGCCAAATTATACTACTACATTTGCAGAACATAGGCACATCATGTGTCAGTAATCATAATATTACAGTGCTTAATACAAGATCTGAACAGTTTTCACAGAACATAGAACATCAAGAGCCTCTTCTGCCTCGTGCTTGTCAAGATAATGCTTCTACCACATAAACAGCATAGAAAGTACATGGATGGAACACTATATAATTTTACACCCGATTTCAACCACTGGATGGCGATGTCCAGCTTTAGGAATGTATTCTGAAAACTGAAACTCCTCCTGGTGCATAATTATTCATTGATAACATCTAATTTCTTTTAAAAGTTTTTAAATGAATCATTGATGGACCAGAATGTACTGCAAAGTATTCATTTAGACTAAAAGGCTATAAAACCTAAAAATACAATTTAATATAAAATTATGACCAGCAAATCATGCTGTACCATAAATATGTCATTAATACCGCGCTTTTGAACAGCATATGCTTGTAGGCCCCACAGCATTACATAGTGGTATTAGATTATCAGGTGTTCGTGAACGGTTAATCTACATGGAAGGTATATAAGGAGCATTCAACTTGTGTAATAGGGATCTAGGGTTGTAAATTTGGCGAGAACTGCGGCGGGGGGGTTAATCTTAAAGCACCAAGGAGCTCATTGATGGTTTGCAAGCCGAAAAGCATCCCGGCCGCTGACTCGCGCCTCGTCGGCAGCCCGCGAGGCCACCGCGCGCCCGGCCACGCCCTCGACGAGTGACGTCACCAGGAGTAAGTTACATTTCCAAAGTAGCTACGCGAAACTGCTCGACTTGACGCGGTCATATATACATACAAAAGCATATAGATGTATAACTTTAGATGAAAAAAGAAGCTTCGGCGATATTAATTGTCTGAGTCCACGATACTACAGCAAGAAAGAAGGACGATAGTCATACAAAGTAAGTTATTTTAAAACGTTTGCATATCTTCTCCCCACCGAAGCGGCTAGGTTTGTTAGTTTCTTTGGTCAGGATGTTGTCGATGTGGCTTGAGTGTTTTTTTTAGATACACGTTATATCCGGATTGCCGTGGCGCTAACTGCTTCGTCTATTAAGTTCAAAATCCAACAGGTTTTTCTTAGCGCGCGCCGTTCTGGCTGTGATAGCGCCATCACCGCGGTCTGCTTTGCGGCTCTGCCTGGTCCGAAGCCGCATCCATCGTCCTCACGCGCATTTCCCTGCAGCTCTCTTGCCCGGCAGACGCCCACGGATCCGAGCGGCTCGCAGACGGCGCTCACTGCCGCTCTGCTCTCTAATGCACACGGCGATTTTCACTTTTCTGTGCTGCAGAGGAAGCCTCTTGGTTAAGGGAGGACGAAATCGCTCTTGCTTACAGAGGTTTTCACGCCGCTTAAAGTGAAAGTAAAACGTTTCTAACAGAATGGGGTTAATGGCTGGCGATGGCCGCTTTAAAATGAAGTTGCGCATTGCATGCCGTTATAATTGATGCGAAAAAAAAGTGCGTTAATAAAATGTTGCACGGGAGTCGGAAATGAGAATCCGTGCACCGTGCCCCCGGCGACCGTGGGCGGCAGAGCCGGCGGGGGGCCGGGGCCGGGGCCACGGCTCCGACTCGATCCTTCTCCCGTTGCCAGTGAAAATTAGCTGTCGCAAATAACAGCAGATGCTCTTCGCATGTTGAGAACCCTCGCGGCATCCCCTGGTTTGCCATTTAAGTCGCATTAATCCCGCAGTCGTCGCCGCAGTCTGCGCTGCTTCGCTCGCCTGGGCCGAAGTGTATACACTTATCGTGTCTGTTCCCCGATGAAGTTTGCCCGAGATGTTTACACAAATCCAGCATTTGGGTTAGCGGCAGGCCAAAATTCAAGACCTGACATTTTACCCTTTTCTCTATCCACGTGCATGCCAGTTGCTCATTGGCCACAGTGAATAACTGGCACGTGTTCTTGACATCTGTGTTTGTATTATAAACTCGTCAGTGCTGCAGGAGCAGCTTCGGTTGTAACAAATGGATTGGACCCGAATTATCTGCCTTGTTCTAGTTTATACAGACCTTATGGGAGTGCTTAACAACATTACAGATTGGCATCACACCATTCTGTTATTTAAGCTATGCTGATGTTAGACTTGCCCACCTGGAGTAGTGTGCATAAAATGTCATAAAATATACATAAAACGAAGTAGTTTGGGGTTTATAAATGGGTCAGAGCAGGTTAAATGTATTTCTCAGAAAATCATAGCGTTGTTAAAGGCCACGTTATGACAAACCAAAAGAAGAATTACACGGTAGACAGCCATGTTATCAGAGAGGGTAGTGTTCCAGCCAAAAGTCTGACGGTTTCACGAAGAAGGAGCAGATTCTGTTTTGACAGTCGTGGGCTGTGTGTGCGGCATAGTGTTGAAGCTGGCAGAGGAAGGAATTCTGGGTAGCTACGAGCACGGCAATGTGCGCTGTGCACTACCGCGAAGTAGCCTAAGCGTGCGAGACAAGGGATTTTGAGAAGATAAGGCGTCCTAAAGAAAGATGGGTTTGTTTGTAGCAGAGCTTGGAGGGACAGCAAGCAGAAGGAGGAGGATTAGGAGGACAAGTTAAAGAGCAGTGATCAAAACAACACGGGTGTCAGAATGGGAAGGCTGCCACGGATGGAATGACTGTAATCAATACGAGAGATGACGTTCAGAAAGCTGGTTGGCTGCAGGCGGGGAAAGTGGGTTTGCTTCACCAAAGGATTCCAGCTGTTTCCTCCTTATCCCCCAAGATGCAGATGTCTCCGTCAGTTAAATCAAAAAGCATATATTAGTATTTTTAAAAAAAAAACTGTAGGTAAGAAACTGGAAGGTTGATAAAAATTTGATTGTTGGTCACGGCACCATTGACTCCTGTACCATAATTCTGCCTTAGGAGTTTCTTCATTTTTCTCTGCAAATTAGAACATGCTGCAGTTTATGGGGATGGGAGAATGTAATGGTAACACTCTGGTGCATAATACCCAGGTTAATTTGGCTGAAAGAATATTGCCCCCGCCCCCTCCCATTCTTCAGAAGATACCTAACTGTGAAAACCATGTTGAGCTCTCGCACGACACCTGCAGTCGTCAGAACCGCATGAAGCTTCCTGTGTGCGATGGGGTCTCATCAATGGGTATAGAGTAACTGCCTGTGAACCTTCATATCCATGTTACTTGTTGTATGGCTTGTTGAATATAAAGTGCTTGTAAGTGACACTTGCGCAAGTTTGTATTTTGTGGACTTGTGTGTTTAAACTTATTTTGGCAATGAAGTTTGGCTTTGGCTTGGGTTTGACAAAACCCAAGGCCAGTGCAATGTATATTAATGAATGTCATGGGGTGACATTTCATTGTAATGGAAATACAAGCTCCTCTGTTGTAACCTCGACAACATCCTGTGGGCCTTAAGAAACCTGCTGCAAAATTCAGCGACTAAATCGTTTGTGAGTTACTGAGCACCCTCTGGGGGTTTAACATCTAAAAGCAGAGGTTCTGAAGCTTTCCTGTTGATCAGGTTTTAGTTCGTATGTGTTGTCACTTTGGTGATATCCTGTGTCAGTTTGCTGTTTACCGTGTATTGTGCAGACTCCGTGAGATGTAAACAGCAGAATGTCACATGTCAGAGAATGATAGATTTCACGAATATTACATCACACTCAACATGCATGATTTAAAAATATGCAAATGTTTCTTGCTCCCTTCCCCTCAAATGTCAAAAGATACATGAGGTTGGATTTTTTTTTTTTTTCCTTTTTTCCTTTTTAAGGTTGACCAGACCAAACCTTAAAAGTAGCCTGTTGCACCTCGTGCGTTTGTTCTGCTTTCTGTATGTTTGCAAACTGGCACAAGTTAGCATCTGGAAGAGCTGAGGTGCTCTGTGCACGCTCACCGGCACTGGAATGCCTTTGAGCTCCCCATTTTAGCTGTTTAAATGGCATGCATGCCCGGCATTGGAGGAGGACGTCATGGCATTTTTACGGTTTCCAGCCGTAACGTGTCTGAGTCTGGCTTTTTCTTCTTCTTTTATCTCAGCTGAAAAGGTCACCAGAATGTATTATGTGACCCAATTAATGGATTTGGCTTCATTGCATTTTTTGTCTCTGATACTTATCTCTAACTGTTCAGTCATTTTAAAATTTTGATTTTATTCTGACCTTATGAGGCAAGGGTCATTGATCCGAGACGACTTTGAACTGTGAATAAAGTTGCTCACTGGCCAGTTTTCTTATGCTAGCGTAATCTTGCTGTGTTCTGTGGTAGCCCTGATGTGAAGGTTCAGGATATTTTGTCTACTGGTTCCTATTTAGGATCCCTTACCGGAATTGGCTTTTGGTCCTTAGGGTGGTGATCTGAGGGAATACTGAACAGTGTCTTGTCAGTTTCAGGTTTGGTTGGCAGATATGCTTATCGCCTTACTTCTCAGTTTGAGGTTCCTGTTTCAGGCCTTCCGTCTTATGCTGAGGCACTGGTGCGTCGGTCTTCACAACTTTTTACTTTTTTTTTTATTTGTTTGATGCTTCTTTCCAAAGCAATTCTCAGGTCAGTGGATAAGTGTTTGAAATGTCATTAGCAAGACAAGGTAGACTGGGCACGAGGACACCCTGTACATGTGGGCAGGATCTTCCTCTGGATTGTTATTGACACTGTTCCCCAGTGACAGGCCTGGGTTCCTGGGGTCTCTAGAAATCGGGAGAGTTAATCATCTCCTAGCCTTCTGTCAGTGTTCAGTAGGATCTTCAGCTGTTGGAACTAGAGATGCACCGTTTGCAGTTTTTTTGCAATTGTGACCAGCCGAAACTGATTTTTGCTGGTTCCGTCATTCTTTCTAAGAACTATATTTGACAACATATACAAACAAAAATCAGCTTTTCTTCAATGCTGATTTTTTTTTCATAATAAAGGAAATTGTTAAACTTTACAATTTCCCCCAAACTGCACTAAGTTACGGGATCTTCTCTAACTTAAACAAGTCTCAAAATAAAGTGCTGTGTGACTGGAAAGACGTACAAATAATTAACTGAAAATGAGTTGCTGTCCACAGAGCTTTATCTGACATATTTTACTTTACCAGACAAGAGCCGGTGCAACAGATTTTAAATAAAACAAATTTCAGTCAGAAATGTCGTTTTCCACTATGTTTAAATTCACCAGATAACACGACATTGACTTTTTCTTTTTTTTTTTTACTCATCTTAAAATAAAGTCCATAGGTTACAAACCTCCAGATACAACTGAGGTGTACTATACTCTTCCAACTAATAATAGGTGCAGAGTAATATTATTATTACCAATACCGCAGGGTTGTCAACTTTGGTCAGCTGGCTGGCATGAGATTTTAAATTTTGAGAGTCTGCACACTCATTTACTTGTATGTAACAGTTTTATTGTCTTGTAAACACGTTTGATATCGCTAATTTTAGGTTTATAATGGAGTAATATAGATTTGCGTAAGATTTCTTGTTTGAGCATGAGAGTCCAGAAGCGTGAGTATCACACCAGATGCTTAGAGTTATGCACATACAATTCTTACATTGCTAGTAAGCTAGGTTAAGATCAGGCTTTTGCATGCCTTCATATAGTACGGACATTATAGCGCAGTGGGGTCAAATTTTGCTGCAACATTTTTACTCTGTCATAGGAAAAAACCTTAGCTAGCTTTGCAATTTTACTCATTATTCATTTCAAGGTTGTCTAGTGTATGTTTAATTATCAGTACAAGTTTACCTCCGATGTTTCACCATGTTTTTGTGGTGGTTCCCCCACGGTTTAATTTGGCTTTCCATGCATTACAAATTGCAAGTTTTGTGTCGTCTTCGCTCACAGTGAAGAACTTACATGCTAACAACAAGTTAATGTGTGGCTGTGAGTGTGGTGCATGCGCAAAACAGACCAGTTCGGTATCGGAAACACATGAAACTGATCGGCCAGTGTCCGGTCCGGGCCGAACACACTGAAAATAGGCCTCGGACCAGAACTGACCAATCAGTCGCTGCATTTCTAATTGCTTCCATTTTTGGAAGAACCGTTTTAGATTTTTTTTTGCTTAATTTTTTTTTCTTGCAGTTTTTCAGTTTCACCTCTCCACCCATCTTTTGTCCTTTGTCTGTGGAATAGAATGATGGTTTGCAGACTAGACCTCTTCTCACACTAAGCGCAGCATGTTATGACCATCCTCGCTGTATGAGGTACTGCTGTTGTGCCTCTGTGTTGGCCCTGATCTTTGCCCACCTGCAGCGCTTCTGAAAGGCGTCACCTCCTTTGTTCAGAGATCGTCTCAAAAGAAAAATGGTATCTGTGGGTCACCATGCCCCCTGATATCTCTGGCAGGTGCCATCACACCCAATCATTGCGTCCAAGTTAAATGTCCCTGTGTTTTTATTTCATACCCAGCTGCCTTTTTCTTGTTATGTGTGGGAAGAATCAGGAAAATTCAAGCACTCCTACCCCTCTCTGCCTGTGTGGTTGGTAGACTGATTGAACAAGGCATAAGCGCATGGGTTTGTAAATGCAGCTAATTTGGCTCGGAGAACTGGTAGCTATATATATTTTGGGTTGCACTGGGGAGACCAAATGTTTGCTCTGTAACGTTGTTGAGTAAAGCAATAACCGTAGGTGGCGTCTTTGGTAGCAGGAGGGCGAGTCACCAGCAGCTCCCTCACTGTGCTAGGCCGTGATGATAGATGCATGTTTATGAAGGCCTGCTGGCACCTAATGTAACTCACTCACCGTGATTAATGGGTGATGCTAAAGGAACCAAATGGTGGCGCTTCTGTGCGATTTTGCACTGACTGTGTCAGTTAACGGGCATCCCGTTTTCCCATACTTCCCTGTAGTACAGCTGGATATTTCACTGGACTGGTTAATGTGAGAAATGGTGGTGACAGAATGATGCCCTAAAGGCGGTATGTGTTATGAATCGGAGCCTGTGGCAGGCAGATCCTCTCTGAGCTTGGGGTTCCTTATGATTCCCGCACCCACTGCATTCTGGGAAGGTACTTGCTATTAGGCAGACGCTCGCTGGCCATCCTTCAAAGATCTGTTGCACTTCTTGTACCTGGCTGTGTGAAAGAGTTCCCTGTGTGCCCCCAGCAGCCAATCATCAGACCAGCAGGGGTGCTGGTAGGAGGAGGAGACAACAGGTTCTGGTCAGCTGCATAGATAAACTCACCTTCCTTTCATTTGCATTTGACGAGGACTTGGAGAGATGAGAAAGGAAGGGACCTCATCTCATTTGTCTTTCTGATGTACACCCTTGCCGTTGGATTTGCCAGGATGGGGGAAAAAATTGTCATGAAATTTAAATTTCTTATTGGTTATTTTATTGGTAAAGACGACTTTCTTACTGTCCTGATGGTCATGAAAATGTTTCCCAAAATTAGTTGGGCTCATTTAGTTTTCTTGAAGTGTAGTGATCACATTTTTTAAACAGATTTTTCTTTCAGTGGGAAGGTCTGATTTACATATAGGGTAATTTGACTAACGGAAATGTTATGCTATTACACGCCATCTTGGAGGCGGAGAACCCAGAGTATTAGTTATAGCATTTTTTTTGTTACTTCGTCCATCTGTTCTGTTCGAAGCTCCCTCCATATGTCCTTCCATTTATTCTCTCTATTCTTTATCCAGGGTTTGTGGTCAGTTAAATATTACTGTTTAAAAAAAATTAGACAAGGGCCATCTTCCTGGTGATGGGTTTTGTAGTGGTTGTGGCTGTCGGCTAGTTGTCGGTTTTTGTCTGAGGAGGTGTTACTGTCTGCTGACATTCAGCTGTGCAAGTAGACAAACCTGTAAAACCTTTAACTGTTGTCGGCTGAGCTATAAAATACTATTTGTGACTTAACTGTGGGTCATGTGATTCTCTGTCGTTTTGAATGGAAGCACAAAAAAAAAATGACCATACTGGATAATTAAGTGTATAATTTCTGGATGGGTCTGAGAAAAGTGTTTTTCTGAAAGGAAAATGTTATGTTTTAATGGAAATGGCTCTGATTAGGGTAGCCCCCCCCCC
>JAODLD010000144.1:10746618-10758656 GCA_026781065.1 Mormyrops boulengeri | reverse complement strand
AACAAAACACAGTCCCGGTTGGCACTCTTGCGACGCCCCTTCCCTTAAAAGCCGTGCTGCCGTTTTGGACCCGTGCCGGGCCCCCCCCCCCCCCCCAGTTGATGGACTATAGTTATTTTTTCCTTTCTGTCCTTGGGATTGAGGATGGTGACACATCCCCCATTGCTTCTGTACATCATAAGCATGGAATTAAATTTTCCTTTTCAAAGCATCTTGTTTCTGGGCTCAGAGGGGATGTTAAATGCCATTTACTGGCAAAAATAGATGTGCGTTTCCTGCAGTTCTCAACTCGAAAACACACCCAAGTGTGTTGCGGTTATGGAGGGGGGGGTGTCGGTCATGTTGAGACGTTCACCCGTTCTGTCGCATGCCCAGAGACTCCCCGCCTAGGTTCATGCTGGACGTCCAGTTTAGTGACGCATGTGTTAATGTGTCACCCCGCTTGCATCCGACGTTCGTGACAGTGTGTGATCACTGTGGGCTGAAGGTGTGGGTTTTTGACACCTGTGTGTTTGAACCCACCCCTCTTTCATACACCTCTGTGTCCAGTTAGCGACTTACATGGTCATCCGGGCACAGTGCCGTAAGTGAGCTTTACCCCGTGATGTAATTTTGCAGGCATTCTGGTCATTGGGTTAAGCTGTAGGCGAGTGCCTCCCCATTCCAGGGGATTGCCACACGAGGACGTGTGTAAAAAGGGCTTTAAAAAGAGGTCTGCTGGTTACAGCCCTGATGCAGAGCAAAGCGTCCCGCTCCCATGAGACCATCCATCTGGTGTAATGCATGGGTTCATCAACCCCAGCCAGTCCTTAAGCATCTAGATTAATGTTTTTCATTGGGGAGGGGTGTTATTACGTATGTGACTCGCCATTACAAATTACAAACAAGCACAGTGTGACCTTGAGTGATGGGAAATCGCGTGACCCGCACTCACTATTTTCATGCCATTCCTTTGGAGAAGCCCTCCCTCTCGCCCACCGCATGCCACCAGACACACACCATGCATTGTGCTCTGTCTGCCGCTTTATAAGGCACCTGGCTCGCTTGTGGTGTCGCTGACCTCAGCTCTGTTTGTGCGGTCTTACACTGGATAACCCTCCACGCCGGCTACTGCCCCCTCGTTCCCATGACTCTGAGGGAGGGGGGGGAGGGCTGAGGTTCATAATCAGAGGCCTGCAGTATTTTCCCAGGGTTCGCAGCCCCTGAGACTTTCACAAACATAAGCTGCCTTTTGTCATTGTCATGCATCCCGGACAGACTGCCATATGACCCCCACACCTCAAGGGGGCGTGTACTTTGTGTTCAGCGCCTGTGAGACGGCCTCTTACAGTAGGTTTCAGTCTGTGAATGAGGAGCTCCCGAACACTGCTGTAAAGCTGGAGGTTCTCAGCTGTGGTCATATGGTCAGACTGAATTGTGTGGAACAATCTGTCATGGATTTTAATGCATTACTGTCCCCATGCTGTAATGATGCACCCAAGTGTGATACTTGGTTAATTCTGTCATCCATTAACGTAAAAGATTATTAAATGTAAGATTGGGGTGAAGGCAATTGGATTAACCATTTGTACCTGTATATCCTTGGCCTCTTTATTAGGTACACCTGTTCATGTGCAACTAAGTGATACGGCTCGGAAGCTTCAGTTAATCTTCACATCAAACACCAGAATGGGAAATAAGAGTGATTTTAAGTGATGTGGCATGGTTGTTGGTGCCCGAGCAGGAACCAGGCTACCGTGGGCACGGGCTCACCAAAATTGGACAGTGGAACATTGGAAAAACATTGTCTGGTCAGATGTGTCTTGAGTTCCTCTGCAGCATTCAGATGGAAGGGTCAAAATTTGGCCTAAACAACATGGAAGGATGGACTCGTCCTGCCTTTTATTGACAGTCCAGGCTTCTGGTGGTGGTGTCATGGTATGGAGGATATTTTCTTTGAACGCTTTGGACCCCTTAGTACCAATTGAGCATCGTTCAAATGCCACACCCTACCTGAGTATTGTTTCTGGCCATCCCTTTATGAGAACAGTGTACCCAGCTTCTAATGGCTACTTCCAGCAGGATAACACACCACAAGGCTCCTGTTATCTCACACTAGATCTCAGTCCAGTAGAGCACCCAGGGGATGTGGTGGAGCGGGAGATTGACATCATAAAGGTACAGCCTACAAATGTGTAGCAACTGCGTGCTGCTACCACGTCAACATGGACCGAAGACTCTGAGGAAAGTTTCAAGCACCTTGTTGAATCCATGCCATGAATAATTGGGTTCAACTCTGTACTATCAATGTGCAGCTAATAAAATGGGCAGTGAGTGAATACACGTGTCTAGAAAATACTGCACGAGTGACATCTGTATTTATATTTGGTGCCGCACTGGGGTTTAGTTTCACTGCTGTGGTTGGTCTGCATCTCCGCGGGAAGGTTGTCCTGCAGACCCCCTGCGAGGGGCCCCCCTGCCGCTGTGTCCCCTTTGATTCCCCGGCAATGTGGTGGCAGCAGCACGCTGTCACACCATCACATCACGAACACATCAAAGCAAGAGCCCCCTGTGTGGCACAGCGGTTACCTCTCCGGACGAGGAGAGGCAGCCATGGGCTAAGTGGCCCTACCATCAGTGTGAGCGTGTAAGGGTGCCGCCAGCAGAGTGCGAGTTGAGGACACGGGGTGACCAGCATCGGCATCCTGGTAGGTTTCAGTCATAACTTCAGTTGAGGCACTTGGGAAACTATGTTTAAGTGAAAGAAAATGGGTAAATTTAATTACTTGAGCAGCTGAATGCCGTGATTCTGGGCCTGTGTGTGGCTTAGTGGGTTAGGATGCTGTGCCTGTGATTGGAAGTTCGCCAGTTCAAATCCCGTGGCTGACACGGTGATGTCACCACTGGGCTCTCGAGCAATGGGCTAAACCCCAGATGCTTTCAGAACTAGCTGACCCAGCTTGCTGCTTTGGATAAAAATGGCTGCTAAATGAAATGTAAATAAATCAAAAAATACTTCTGAAATGCCTCAAATGCTTTGAGTCCATAAAATGTAGCTCTGGCCGTCCAAAAGTGTCGGTCGGGGTCTGGTGCGTATGAGACGGCCGTCCCAAAAAGCAGTAATGCCGAAATAGGAGCGAACTGGGCAGTCTGTCCCAAATTTGCAGACAGCCGCGGAGTTATTGTGGAGTTCCTGCAGGTGAGACAATTATTTGGTAAGGACCTAGAATCATGTGGGGGGGGGAGCTTTCATATGCCATTGGAACTGTTGATGACCAATTAGGTGGTATTTAAATTTAGCCTTGGACTGGCTGCTTTCAGCCTGCTGGTCTGCTGAAGGATTTGAACTGTTTACTTTGAGAGACTGTATGCAGTCAGCCCCCCCCCCCCCCATCATTAGCCGTTTTACATACTTATGTTAAGTGTCCGGTTTGGTTGCCCCTTTTGTTTGGAGGGATGGGATTTAGCCTGTGAAAGTGGGCGAGGGCAGGTTGATTTCACAGGTGGGTGGAGATTAGCCAGACCTGGAAACATGGCCGGTTTGGTTTAGCGTGCTTGTGGTTTGTTAATATGTAGGACGACATAAGCCCCTGGCCCAGCATCTTCTGGATTTAGCTAATCACAGTGTTATGGGGACCGGGGGGGGGGGGGGTCAGAGAAGCAGGACTCTCCCAGCAGAGTCAAGGCATCTGCAGGCTCTGGTTGAAATCACCCTGGCAACCTGCGACAGACAGAGCCATTGGCCAGCCCGTAATTGGGGGGGGGCTTGCTGCATTTTATAGCTGTCTTGGCTGTTAGTCACCCAGGGCAGTCTTTGTTACTGAAAGGCCACAGTTGGTGTGGGTTCCAGGAGCAGCACAGTCCATGCTCACCCCCCCCTGAATGTTTAGCACAGAGTCAGGTTACCTCTCATCTATACTCCTCACCTCCTTACAACTGTGAGGCAGAACTCTTCAACTTGAGTGGGGGTCTTCATTTTTCATTTAAAATGGCTGATTATTGGGATATGCATTTGAGAGCGGTCTCTCTTCAGAAGGACCACTGCCTTCCAGCACAGAAATGTATCTCCAAGCTCCCTCTTCATATTGAATATCCCCTCCCACCTGAGCCGCATCTATCAGCTCTTGTTTACGTTTTTAAGCTCATAAGTGATCTCACTGCAATTCATTCATCACAAAACAGGGGCTACGGTCTACTGTTTATCCTATTAAGGGCCTTGAACAAACATTTCTGTCCCTGCTCCCCCCCTCCCCCCAGACTGAGTGCTAACTAGGCCGGCGTTCACCCTGCCCCCGCAGGTCGCGCGATGCCTAGGGCCCACAAATCCCAGTTTGCCTGGACACCAGATGCTATTCAAATGAGGCATGACAATAGTCCTTAAACTCTCGCCCACCCATACCCACTAGCTTTTGAGTCCAGTATCGGAATGTTGTGGGGCGGGACTCTGGGGGGCTCCAGTTTGAGGAGCTGAATGAACATTTAAGGGCTTTTGATGTGCATCCTGTTGTTGTAAGTTTGTAACAAAGTCCCATATTCAGTGTCTTTCGATACGGCCGCATCTGTTTAAAACTCCAAGCATTCCGGAGGAATTCGGTCTTGATGGTTGACTGCCCTCCCTGACAGCCGCACCTCTGAGCTACATTTCTCCTGCTGTTACGAGTGCTTTTAAGGTGCCGTTCATCACTCTCCGTCACGCATCCAGGGGTAGACGCACAGTGACTTTATTGTTTAGGGATGTCTAGTTTGCGTCACGTCCCCAAAGTAATAAACACCTGCATTTTTGTGAGGTTTCTCCTTGGGATGGCTGTACTTCACAAGGCCCAGGGAGGCGTACGCTCTTCCCTGTTTACTTCATGACAGGTGCAGATCGAGCAGAGATTGAGAGGATTTCCCCCCCCCCACCCCAGTCAGTCCATCCATATCGTTTTATGTCTTTGCGTTACTGATTTTGGCTTTGGGGTTATGTGGTATGCCGTTGGGGGTGGGCAAGGTGTCAGACATTCCTGGATGGAGCTCATTCCCTGTAGTGGGATTTTGGCCAATTTTTTTTAGTTTTATTTACATTTTTTTTTTTTTTAATTGTGCCCCCGCCCCCCCAAAGGCTTCTGGCCCCACGTTGAGCTCCTCGTCTTTTCAGAAGTCAGACTTTTTCTTCTGTCAGCTTCGTTTGGGAATTCTTCACTCTGTACAGCTGCCGCTGACCTATTCGTCAGCCCGATTTAATTGCAGGTGTGAGGCGGGGGCCGCTGCCTCTAAGAGCCATGCCGTATATATTTGGTTTATAAAACTCTGGGACTTTTTATCTGTGTAGAAGTGTGACAGATGACCTATTGAAATCATTTCAGTGCAGTGCTCCTGTTGCCGCGGCAACGTGGGCTCGCTTTTGCTTTTCATCTGACCATGTGACCATGGGTGAGGGAGGCGGGGGGGAGCTTTGACGTCAGCCAGTGAGGCAGAGTTTGGTGCTGGGGCTGCCGGAGGCTTCTGAGAAATCTCGTGGAGTTTGTAGTTCTTGCTCGCAGCTGCTGCCTCCGCTCTCCTGCACCGCCGCCGACCGCCACCACCGTGATCCACCGGGGAGACGCCGGGTTATGGGCTGCTAAAAAAAAAAAAACAAACAAACAAACAAAAAGCCAAGGCTTACATTTGCAAGGCGAGGTAAGTGTTGCACATTCTGCGCTGGTGAGTTTGAGGTCTTCATTGGTGGGTTTTACTTTCTCATTTCTTTTTCTTTATAAACTAATTTTTTAAAGCAACTCGCGGAGCCTACAGGCGTTATGGGTCTGAGTAGCGTTGGCGTACACCAGGGAAGAAAAGGAGGGTTTCTAGGCGACGGTATGTGACGCTGGTTGCTTCGGGCGAAGCTGATTTAGTGGCGGATGAATGAGCGGAGCCTCGCGTTCACCGCTTCAGGGATCCGTGGCATGGCCAGCATGCCGTTATCGCCCGCCGGGTCTGCACGGGTCGCCAGAGGATTCCGGTTGGGTGTGTGGATGTCTCCGCATGCTGGGCTCAGACAGAGCTCTGCATTCCCACCCCGTGATAGTCCCCTGCTGCAGATCAGGCAGGAAGTGTAGGCTGAATCAATCTCAAGGCTGAAATCCCAGCAACTTCGGACCAGCCTCAGTGGGGCGGGGGGGGGGGCGTGAGGCTGCAGGGAGCAGCTGGTGTAGGGAGGCCTGTGGAATGGGGAGGCGGGAGTAAAGCAGAAGGTGAACGGCATGCTAATCCGAACCGTGCTGTGTGCGCCCCCCACACAAAAGGAGAGCAGCCCCCGCCGGGACCCTGTCTGTAAGGAAAGTCCGTTTTTGATGGGGGAGGGGGGGTGCGATGGGTGCTGTGTTATGTGTGGAGATCGGATGAGTTTCGTCTCTCCTGCAGAAACTTGCCCTGCCGCCTCACCGGTAGTCGCTGAGCCGTTTGCGTCTGTCGGGGATGTTGCCCACGGCTGGGAGCAAATCCCCGTCTGCGTGCTGGAATGTTTCAATCCTGTGTCACCGTGGACATCAAGGGAAGCCTCCGCTTTATGCTGCTTTGCTCAGAAGTGTGTATATGTGCATGTGTGCATATAGCTCGACAAGTTCGCGGAAAGTCTGAGTCTGGTCGTGACACCTGAGAGGCAGAAGAGGGGCTACTTGGCTCAGTGACACCTACAGGTGGGCCGGGTCATGTGCGCTCCTGCCATTCGATTGGATCCGAGACACCGGCTGGGTGGTGGATCCAGTGCTACGGTGTGTCAGGTGTGTGTTATGGAGTGTGCTTGGTGGGGTGCTGCTGGGTTTCGAGGAAGGATGCCTTCTTCCCCAAGCTTCTGGTATGTATTGATCCATATGTGACACCCAGTAATGGCTTGATGGTACCTACTGGGTTTTTCATTAATATCCTCTATAGCTTATATAAGTGATGGGGCAGTGGGCTCAGTCTGTGGCTGGTGTTAACTGTGTGTGTGTGTGTGTGTGTGTGTGTGTATGTCACTTGTCACTGCAGCCCAGCCCCTGAGGGTTTGTGTGTTGATCTGCATCTGTGTGCTGTATTATTGGTCTTTAGGCATAGAGATGTTTATCGATCTCCAGCACTGGCGTCCAGCTTCCTGAGGCCACATCACTGTAAGCTTCTACAGAATCACATCCTCGCGACTCCCCGGTCGGACACGCAGGAACATCGTCTTTCCTGTTTATGTAACTGTAATGGCTCCGCGGCGCCTGCCGCTGGTCGCGCTCTGCCGGCAGCTATGCTCGCTATCGTCTCCGTAATATGGCTTTTGATTAAGCTTAATGAAAGGGAGCTGATCTGGAACTGCAGCCCCCCCACCCCCCCTCAGGAAATGCACTCCCACGTCTCTGCTGGAGGAGGAAGAGACCATCCGGCTGAATCCTCATCTGAGCAGAGCGAAAAGCCTGTTTCTGTAGTCGCTGATCTCATTCCGGGGGCCTGCTTTCTGTGTGACTATCCCCACTGTCGGGGTTGCTGCGTGTGGGCTGGCCGGCTGCTCGTCCAGTGTTATCAGTCTGTACGCTTCTGTCGCGCACTTGCGTGAGGATGGTATGCTAAAAACGTACATTAACGTTGAAGGAGTGGTGACTAGGCTCAGGAGGTCTTAGGGGTTGGTAGTGGGACTTCTGGTTTGGATTAGGATGGAAACCAGTCGAAATATTTAGGCAAAGATGAGCTACGAATTCTTGATGCATTGGATGTCGACTCTCAGGAGCTGTGCTCGCATAAACACATTTAATAAATTTACAGTGTGTTTAGTAACACCAAGCAAGTACGCCGGGTGGAGGCCAGATTCAGTATTTTATAGAATCAGCTTGTTTGGGAATCGTGACTCCCTTTTTGTGTGAATTGACTGTCATTTTTCTTGCCCCCTTTTCGCTAGTGGACATATGCTTCAATGACCTTTGCTCTGTTGCTGTAACAAAGAAGGTCAAGGGTCATGGTTTACAATGCTGCCGCCTGCTCCTATCCCACTCATTATCTCCTCTAACAAAGCTCAAAACACTGGCATGGCCTCCATGCCCATTCTGTGGAGTTGGCAGGGTCAGGGGTCATTCCTGATGGCAGTCCGTGCCCTCTTGCCGGGCAGTCAGGGCAAGAGAGGCTTTGCGGCCTGTCGTCACCGGTTTTGCAGGTGGGCGGTTGGTGCTTCTGAGGCCACAAGCACAGTGTGTGGGAGGGTATCCAGGCTCGGCGTGCCGGCATGTCGACGCGTTCGCGCCTCCAACGAGGTGAGGAGCAGCTGCGTTTTAACGTCGGCAGACAGGGATGCCGGCCTCCACTGAGACCTGTCTCCACGTCTCCATGGCAGCCCCTCCCACTGCATAACGCACAGCGTGTTCCGCACTGTTGTTTTTCTGTCGTCTTTTGCCAGAGTGACTCTATACGTTGCATTGAATTACAGCAGCAGATGAATTAATAAGTTGATGGAGGTTGCAACTCAACTGATCGTGTGGGATAGAAATCCTCTAGGAGAGACGCCCCCGCCCTGCGTCGTGGCACATTGGCTAAAAATGACTGATATACAAGTTATTGTTGTTGGAAATTAAACTTCTTTGCTCTTTTTTTCCGCCTGTTCTGCTCTTCCTCCTCCAGCTCCTGTGTTCTCTTCCAGCTCCATCTTATCCATCCAGAGTCCTATTCACCAGCTTCGAGTAGCGTCAGTACTTGGGGGGGCGGGGGGAGGGTGTATTCTTTTAACATTAGAACCTTAAACATTCTTTTAACAAATGATATTTCTTGTTTATTTTTAATTACCAAGACCAACTAAGAGTGTTTGGATGAACTAAGACAGCGGACAAAGAGGATGACCCTCCCTTCTGTCACACATCATGCGTTTCACACGACCCGAAGTATTGATAGGATAAGGGATAATGGAGCGGGGGGGCTGGTCGCAGAGCCACGAGTAATCGGTTAAAATAAGATGCCTAAAAATAGGCCGGGAATGCGAAGGAAGCGGGTTGGACGGCATCCTTGCCAGACTTCAGTCACGTGTTGGCCTCAAGCTCTGGAGGTTACTTCTGGATCATAAACCAGTGAGATCAAGGAAGCAGAAATGTCTTCACTTTTTTTTCTTCTTCTTCTTGAGGAGGCACCCGGAAGTGGGGTGAGGGAGAGTGATGGGTGGGTGTGAGAGAAACCTCTCCTGACTCCTGTAGACCTTCATTGTGTCAGCTGGTATCCCATGATGCACCTCCAGGCCAGGCCAGGGTTGACCCAGTTGGCTGGGTTCTGGCCGGTTCTTGGTGCAGGTAGGTCACTCTGAAGGAGGACAACGCACTGACAGTAAGTGCTACTGGGACACTGTATAAGCACTCTGTGCTCCTGAATCCCTGGGCCCCAACTCCCCAGCTGAAGCTCGGGCCTAAATGTCGCTGCTTTGCCCCTCCGATAAGACCTGTGATCCCTAAGATCTGCTTCGAAGTTAGAATTTCAGGCAGTTCTTTTAAAAGTGGCATTAGCTGTGTTCATTTAGTTCTTATCCTTGAAACGCATGAGTACCACACAATTAGCAGCCATTTGAAAAGCACACGGAGCAGTTGGCAGGTTCGTTTTTTAGAATAATAATGTTCACGTTCCGCTGTTGACACCAGTTTTAGGTTGATCACATGACACTCTCAGCAAGGCCAAAGGGTAAAAGTTCACAAGGGAAGCTGAGGAGCTTCCGTCACATGACATCAGTCTCAGGCGCTCTGTTACACCCCGACACCTCGAGCGTCTCGCCCTTCGCTGCAGAGCGTCGTTTTAGACTCACGGTGAAACCCCTGAAACTGTGAATGATTTTATCTTTTAGATTAAATGAACTTCATTAATCCCTGGTGAAATTCTTATGCATACAGCAGCAAGGTCTGTGGAGCACAGACGAACATACATATTGCACAAAACGGACAAGGTGCAAAGACGGTACACAAAGTGATAACAAACAAAGTACAGAAACAGAATCCTGAAATCCCGACAGGGGGAGGGGGGCCGCCTCTGCCCCTCAGCTCCCTGGTCTCAGTTTGCGTATCTCGCTTTGCGGTAGATGTGCTGCCATTATGTAAGACTGGTCCAATGAACCCCTCCTGGGTTTTCTGAACATGTTTCTTTCCCCCTCCCACTCGCCCCCTCCCTCTGTGCTGCACCAGCTGTGCTTTTAGTTCAGACGTGTCTTTTTGGGGGCCGGTCGTTCATTGAGCAGACGTCTTCGGTGCGCGGTGGGCTTGAGGCGTGTGTCACTCGCGTACGTCGGGACGTGGGGCGCTTTTGGCATCTATGTGGAACGGCGGGCCGCCTAAGATCCAATCGCAGTGAAGGTTCTGGCGCGTACTCTCCCACGTATGGCTCGCAGGTTCCTTTTGCGTTCCACCTGGCTGACAGGGAACCGGTTCTTTCAATGCTCCAGAAGCGCTAAAAGGCAGGCCCGCTGTATGCCAGCCTGATGGAGCAGTGATCTTTACAGGTTGGCAGAGCGGTGGACTGTTGTGTAATATACAGTTATGACTCACGTCATGATCGAGTCACAGGCAGCCTTTGATTGCTTTAATTTGCTTGCTCCCCCACGCACATTGCCTCGGCGGGTAACGTGGCACCCTTGTCCCTCCATGGTCCTGGGTTTGATCCCTGACCCCTCAGTGCAGGGTACACATTCTCAGTGGTTTCCTCCTAAAGTAGAAAAACATGCAGCTCCTGTGAATCGGTCACTGAGTCACCTGACCTATAAATTGCATTGTGGGTGTGAGTGCAGCCACCTGCCCTGTGATGGAATGGCACTAGGCACCTGGGGAAATAGCTGGATTTTTTTTTCCCCTCGCACATTAAAAAGTGCTTCACCTGTTTCTGTTTGTGTGGTGGAATGCAGGAGTGAAAATTGCTAACTGGCTTGCTGTTAGCATCTCCACGAATGCCGGGTTCTTCCTGCTTGCGCCCTCTGCACGGCCAGGCACCGACGAAGGCTGGCAGGGAGTGAAAACTACCTCCACTTCTCTGTAACAGGAAGGAAGAAAATGAACCCAGGGAGATCTTATTGGTCGGAAGCACTTTGAATGCCTTTGCTGGTTGGTTTAGCTTCTCAGGAGCTGAAGTGCTGCTAGAGACACATTATTATTAATGTAGCCTGGGCCTGATGCCTCTGCTGATTGGCTCATGAATATTTCCTTACATGTACATGGGGGGGGGGGGCTCGTTTTTCAACCCAGTAAACATGACTTAACTAAAAATGTTTGAAATAATATATTTTTTGCATATGTAAGAGCAGGCTTTGTGTGGCGACCAGGGGGATGTTGTGTGTGCTATGTGCATGCAGTACTTGCATGCGGCCTACAGAAATGCCGTTTCTGGCTTGAGAGACTGGGCGTGGGCAGTTTCATGCAAATTACCCTTTTTCTCTTTTCTTTTTAGTAGAAGAAATGGTCGGCATCAGCCATTTTGTCCTGGTCGGCAAATCGAATTTGCGCCTCCTACAGGAATAACAGCAGGTTGTCAGCAGTGATGGAAGTCTGGCTCCCACAGTGTGTTTTTTTTGTCTGTGCGTATAAAATCCAGTTGGGTTAGTAGGGAGCACAGTGCAATTAAATTTTGGAGAAAACTAGGAATGGGGTGGGAATGGGGGGGGGGGTGGAATCACACACCGTGATCGCCCTGGACACTGCTGTGATCATTGTGTATCCAGTGTGGGTACCTCTGTCCCCTTGTGTCACGTTGCATTGCGATCTAATTATCGGGCATGGATTTTTCTGAAGCATGTTTCTGTCAAAGGCGTTCCCCAGACACCACTGCGGTTTGCACAGCGACAGCACACCGGCATGGCCGGCTTCTCAGAGTCAATCGTCCGCGGTCCACCTTGTTCCGTACTAACCACTGTCCCTTGAATTGCACTGAGCACCTTTTCTGGATGAGATGTCATACTTCCTGAGAATTAAGGCCCGTTCTGATGGGCAGTGGTATTTACAGCCCTGATGAAAAATGGTAAAACACTGAAAGCGTGATGGAAATGGGAGGGGGGGGGGGGTTTCTAAATCGGGCGGGGTGCGGCACGTTTGCAGGAGGAAAAAAACCCAAAAGATATTTTTTTTTTTTTTAGGGGG
>JAODLD010000144.1:10714715-10727023 GCA_026781065.1 Mormyrops boulengeri | reverse complement strand
CGGCCTTAACCCTGCGGAGAAACTGACTGAGAAAAGACCTTCAAGCGAGTATCAAGCACGAGACCCCAGCGAGGATCATAGATTCACGGGGTGAACCTCGAGAGAAGATGGGCACCCTCCCTCCCTCCCTCCAAACCCCAAGAACTTTCCTTGTGATTTCACTACTGACCATAACCACCTGTTGACTGGTCCCGGTGCCGTACGCTTTCGCGCTTCCCCAGTGCTCTGCAAGACTCAACCACAATAGCACACTCAAGCATGTATGAGACATGAACAGACGTAGGTGTGTTCCTGGATTTGGAGATAGATGTGGGATCTGACCCACTGAAAGGTCATGATTTGTTTTCTTTCCAGTCCACTCTACGCATGATATACACAAATGTCCATTGACCATTCTATAACCACAGAAGGACCACACGTCTTGCTATGCATCTGCTCCTGCGACTGTACCGGCACAGCGAGGACGAGCTTTGCCTGGTCCCTTGGCTTTTCAGCTTTGCTTCCGCGTGCATTTCAGAGCTCCGCGCATCAGTGGTGGTCGCGTGGACTCGCACTTTTTCCTGTGGTGGAGTTTGTTTTGCAACACCGCGTTTCTTTGTGCTGTTTTAGTTAACGGGTAAGCTGCTCAAAACAATGGTGCTTCAGTGTCAGGAGCGGACACTGGGGCGAATATTTTTGACTTAAAACGTTATTTTAAAGCAGAACAATTCTGTCGCTTAGATCATTTAACATCTACAGTTTCTCATCGGTAGACTCCAGTTGCAGTGAGATTTAGTGTTTTTTGTTTCAAAGAGGTAGTCAAGCATGCATGCGTTTTATTTTATTTTTAAAAATTTCTGCGTCAAGCAGGGAAAAAAAACCTTTACATCCAATTTTAAATGTTTTTAAATGGTGCATGTGAGGTTTTTAGTGTTTTTGTTTTTTTTTTTTTGTAGTTTTGAGATTTGCATACATGTGCAGAAGGGGGTGGTGCCAGTGCATTTTATGCAGCCGTGTTTGCCATGCGCAGCAGATACACGGGTGCACCGGTGCCTTCGTCGTGGCGTGTGGTCGCTACCCAGGTCATCGCTGCAAATCACAGGGGTGCGTTCACCAAGATGGGGGGACGCCCACCATCCACGGCTAGGCCATGACAACATGCCACTGACATATGCACACGGATCACATGCGCGACACGGGTAGGGAGGGGAGAGGTGCCGTGGCGTGGGGGCGGGTGGGTTCTTTTCCGGCTGCTTGTCATGGCTTTTTGTCCACGCGTGAGGCTGGAAGCATGGCCTTCTTCACCTTCAGTGCTTGTTGAACATCTGTGATAATCAAACGTGAAACCCATCAGGGTTCTGAGCCAACCAGAAAAAAAAAGATAAAGGAGAGGAAAAAGTAAGAATCCCTCCCCAGGGCTGACACTCCTCCTGTGTCTGGGCTCCGGCAATCATTTAGGAATCCCGGGAAAACAGATTTCAGCTTTTCTCATTCCCCTAGGACACAGCCGAGACTCCAACGCTAAACTCAGTGGTGTCAGTTACTGCAACACTGTCGATTTGGACAAATTTGAATGTTTTTGAATAACTGCTGTTTTGTATTAAACAAAATTAAGCCTTTGAGAACAACTGCAACTACTGCAGCAACATTGATGGTGTCAAGTTGTGCTGTTTTTTAAAAATTTAAATACTGTATCAGGCGAGATAATACACACATCAGCATCATGTGGTCAAGTGCCAAATATACGAAACCAGTATTGTATAAATTTATACTGTACAATTGTTATCTGTCGAACAAAATGTTTGTAATTGTTGCATTTGTAGATTTTGTATGGTAACCTGTATTTTGTGACAGTGTAGTTTTTAAAAATAGAATTTTGTTTTGGTTATCTTATAAAGCAGCAATATTTAAAAAATGTCTGTTTAGTGCTTTGGCTGTGTGTGCATGCTGTTTTTAGATCCTGATAACACATAAATGGTGGAACATTTATTTGTCAAGATGTAATTATAATCATAGCTTCTGTAGCGTAGACTGAATCCAGCACCTTACAAAGTAACCAATTTTGAATGTGACACAATGTTACCGTATCATAAAGATTTGCTGAGCTGGAATCAGTTTACGCTCACAGAACAGTGATTTAGGATTTCTGCCAGGATGTTTAACATGTTAAAGGCCATTAGTAATACAGTTACGTGATTAAGTGATGCTGACTGGTTATTTTTAATCCAGCCGTGAAACTGCTGAAATAGACAATTCATCAAATGCAATCTCACAAGGCATCAGCTTAGGCTGAGTGTCGCTGGTCTGGCCCAGCTCCCCATCACTGATGTTTTGACCTCACCCAGTACTAACACCGACATTTGTTGTGCATACTGGGTCATGATTGCGTTAGCCGCACAAATCGGTCAGGAAAGCATGGCTTTAATGGTTGATGTAGAGAGAGGTCAGGTTCACCAGTGCGGACTTTGCAGTCAATCTCAGAACTGTTTTCTCCTTTACGTTATAGCCACTGTACCCTGCATATACTGTGACCATATTGCTTTTGAGGCATCGTCTTATTCCACCGTCATTGACGTTGGAGGGTTTCTCATAAACTCAACATACACACCGGTCACCGAAGGGCAATGATGAAAAGGAAACGGTGCTGTTATAGATCAGGTGACCGTGCTCAGTTCAGATACCCGTTCTCGACTCTCAAATTAGCAGAATATTTGAAATATTGGAGAAAACCAGGAAAGGGCCATGACTCCAGGCAGGTTTTTGAGATGCCAAACCTAGAGAACCACGGTAGTCCTTGGAGAATAGGTATGAGAAGAACCTTCTTGGCCACCAGTCAGACGGTCATTGTCAGTCATAGCTCAGAAGGCAGTAAATTCTGTGGTTGTGTGTGAGTGTGGTAGCAGAGCAGCAGATCTATGAGGCTTCATTCCCTATTCACACTCTTACAGGATCTGCTTTGTTGATGAAAAGGTCAGCCATCTTGCACACCTGGGATCAAAACACAGCTGCGGCTGTATGACTTGCAAAATGTTTCCAATGCTAATGTAATTTAAAAAAACTTGAGGGGTTATATGCAAATCGAAGTCTGTTTACAGTTCTTAGTCTTCTGACTCACTAGTTTGCCGGAGCGCAATGGTTCTGGAAATACTTTAAGAATGTTACCCCTAACAGTTTTAACGGCAGAGATTAAATCCTGTGTTCAACAAAATATTGACCGTTACCATGAAAACAGCTAAAAAAAAAAATGATTTGGCGTTACCATGATTGCAAGATGGAGCAGGGGACTCAGATGATTGCTTTGCAAACACAATTAAGCAATCAAAAATGAGGCAGAATCACTATTCAGCAGTTATCAAAAGGTCAGTGACAGTGCCTAGTTAAAATTTAGTACAGTACAAAGATTCAAACTTTATTTAAAAGATCTTGAAATTAGCTTCACGTCTGATAACCAGTAAAAAGCCAACTGACTAAAGCATCACAGTGCCTCATTTACGCTGCCGTTTATTCAAAAAAAAGCAAATATATACAAAATTATATATTCAAAAACACCAATAAAATTTTGTACATACAGGATTTCTTTCCAGAGATTTCAGCGATTTCTTTTATATGGCAAATGGTTTGTAATATTATATTTACATGTATCAAATTCACAGTGCTTGTTTCACTAGACCAGGGGTGGGCAATCTTATCTGCAAAGGGCCGGTGTGTGTGCAGGTTTTTGGGGTGATGTTTAGGTCAGCTGTTCAAATCCAGGTGTGAGGACTCTTCAGCCAATCAGGGAGCTGCAGCGAAAACCCACAGGCCCCACAGCCCTTTATGGATAACAGCGCCTACTCCCGCTCTAGACTTAATGCGCAGTTCGAATTTCACAGAGTGATTCATTACAATACTTCCCCTTCTCCTTAAAATGGTTTAAAGGACTTTGGTCGCTACACATATGTTTTTACAACAATAAAAAAAGAGCTACACTGATAGGAACAGAACCACGGTAGCGAATTATTGATGCGTAAACACAGGAATGCATTTTTTTTTTTTGCTTTTTTTTTCCCAGCCTGGCAAAGCTAAGTGCTGTAGTGGAGAGAAACGAAATGACTTTTAGCTCATGGTTCAGTTGACCTAAGTTTCGAGCTCCTCACAGTGGCTCTCCCAGCGTCACTAGACTTTTCAGATGGACGCAGGTGAGTGGATGTGTTCACAACAAAACCATACATATACACAGTGACCTGGCTCCTTAAGCATTACTATCAAAATTACTGCCAGGACACACCTATAATAAATGCTGTGGTTCTTTAGTAGATTGGCCCTAGAGCCGTTGGTGTACAGTGAACAATGGCAAAGGGGTTCATCTGCAAGACTGACAAGCAGCCTCATGAGAAAACGTCATTGGTGTCGTGACATGCCTCTGTCAGCCTGGAGGGGGCAGTGTAGACTAATGACACAGTGAAGGAACACGAAAATTTGGGAGACCTCATTTGAAATAGCATTCCACTTATCAGAACCTTTCCCTGGATCTGTAAGGTGACACGCTGTTGTAACAATGACCTCTCACCCAGAACCCCTAGCAGTCCAAGGAGAGTTCTACATCCAGAGTGACAGGCCTAAATCAGAACACGTCTCACTCCCCCCCCCCACTTTGCATGATTGGGACTCTGGGACTCTGTAGCAAACACCACTGAACAGTCTTCGTCCAGGCTGTATTTACAGAACAGGGCCAATCTGCTCCATGAAGTCCTATGACTGCCTTCACGCCATTGCCCTCTCCTGGGAAACGTGCAGTCAACCCATGGTCCACCACCCATCCTCAGATTTCTGTCAGCGTGATTCTGTAGGTGTCGGCCAAGCTCTCGATGCCCAGTATAAAGGTGTCCTCGTTGGAGTAGTGCTCAATGATGTTGTCATCCATGTTGACCAGGATTCTGAGCGAGGAAGGTTAAACGTGGGGTAAGAAACCAAAGCTTAGAAAGACAACAAAAGGGAAATTTCATCATCTCAGTAAATACGGAATAGAGAAGCCCACCCTTTTTTGCTTTTCTTGTATATTTTAGCCATCTTCTCTATCGGCAGACCATATTTTTCTGATATCTGTGAAAAGAAATATTGGCGATGTGCAACAACACATTTCACACAACATAAAGACATTTTTACATCCCTCTCCAGTGTCACACAGCCATGAAAATGGTGCCGATGTTGGGTGTACCAAGGGTGAGCCCGTGAGAGATCTCTAGGTGCAGAGGTGACCCAGAAAAGCTGTAGTGGAGAGAGAATCACTTACTGCCTCCATCAGTCCCTTCAAAGTCGGAGTCTTCAGCATGAGTGCGTCGAACACCTCATCAGACTCCTTCCTCACATAAAGAAGAACTGTGAAAACAGTAATGAGTAAAATTTCTGGCGGATACGATAGCCGATTATTTCGAAAACTCTCACAGATGCCATTATTGATTGTTTGGGAGGTTTTGCTTAAATAAGTACATTTTTTGGGTGGAGTGTCCCTTTAAAGAAGTATTTATGTTTTGGTAAGAAAACACCAACTCTGCATACACCAGCAGTCCCAGAGTGTCTGTGCAACACTGCTCTACATGCCTCAAGTTGCCCCTCGGGGACAAATAACTGATTTGATTTGATTTGAGAGCACTGTATAACTATTTATAACAGAAGGGCTGATCATCAAGTGTGATAAACGCCATGATTTTCCGAGTAATGTCTTGATTTCTCACCGTCTGCACTGGATTTTCTTTTGCTATCAAACGCTTGTATTACTGACGCACTAGCGTTATTCGGCATCACTGCAGCCTTCTTTATTGGAACGGATTTGTTTTCCAGAAACTTCATACTACTCACTCTCTCGCCTTGAGGTGAGCAATCAAATTTGTTGTGTCGAATGTTTATTAGTAGATCCTCCTCATGAAATTTTAGCAGGGTAATGTTTGCAAAATGAATCTCTAACGTTTTCGGCAACATAATCCCACACAGCAGACATTTTTCTAACCGTTTACTATGTGGGTAGGCAAAGGAATCGGAGTCACCATTTTACAGGGAATTATCAGCGGTAAATAGCTCATTTTTAATCATTAGTCAATACCGATAATTGGCCAATACGATCGGCGCATCTCTAGCCGTGTGTTGAAAATCCCTTTACATACTAGGGCATGACCAAAACACTACAGGCTGTGTGGGCCTTGGAAGTCCTATTGTACAAGGCATTAACTTAAGCAAATAAAATAAGAAGGTTAATACAGTGGTACCTTGATCTACGAACAGTCCGGTTCACGAACAAATCCGGTTACAAACCAGATGTTCGAAAAAATTTTGTGCCAGTTCACGAACCGTGTTTCAGGCTGCGAACACACAAACATCGCCCAATAGGGTACATTGAAAGCGCCCCAAAGAACCACCCGAAACACGAAGAAGTGTACATTATGCCCAAGAACGGTTGTGGAAGGTATAAAAAACTGTAAATAAATGTATGCCTTTACTATATCTCTTCAGAGGTCAAATATCTGAAAAAGAAAAAAAAAAATAGAGCGAGAGAACGTTCTGTTATAGCGGTACCTTTCAGTGATTGATAAACATGTTTGTGATGGTTTTTAAGAGTCGCATATCTATACATAAAATCATTAGTACTTCATTAATAAATTATTAAGTAACTCCTATTTAAGTGTTATATTCTCCATTCACACATAGTGGCAACTGTGTATTGTTTGTTTACAGTACAAACAAAAGTTACTGTGTTGCTTTTGACTGTTACTCTTGTCTTTTAATGTTAATTGTTTAGTTTTTTTTGGGGGGATGTTTTGTGGTTCTTTTCCGTGTTTTGGCGTCTTTCCAGCGACCAGCCCGCCAACAAGCGCATGCTCAGTTGTGTATCGGTTCGCCTTCCGTAAACGTATTATTTGAACAAATTATTTGTATTTACATTATTTTAAATGGGAAAAATCGATTCGGGTCACAAACTGAGTCCTCCAACGAATTAAGTTCGTGAGCCGAGGTACCACTGTACTTCATTAATCAAAGCACATGTACTACTGTGGGGTCTCCTGCCTTCGCTTCCTGCGATTTGACCCCATACTGGTTAAGTGGCACCGATGGAAAAGCAGATGAGCTGCATCACGTTGTCATGCGAGCGACCTGCTAACCGTTCAGAAGTGCTGGCTGCAGTCCTGCATGACTGCTTTGCATGTGGTGAGCAGTCACCCCAAAGCTCATTTGCATGGATATAGATCAAACGGAGAGAAACTGTTTTCAAGTTTGGGCCACACGCACCTCGCTTCTGCGTCTCCTCCTTGGACAGCTTGGCGGGAGGGGGGCAATAGTCTTCCTCAGGCCCTCTGAACATCCTCTTTACCAGGATACTCCTAGAAGCGGGTATTACTTTAGTTAGCAGGACGGACACCCGTTACTATCCCAGAGCTCTGCTTCCCTAACAACCCATAGTCACTCAGACCTAGAGTTATTTTAAGGGATGGAAATGAAGGTACTGCAATCAACCAGCAACTCAGAATCACACTATGTGCATGTATGCTCTTGTTTACGGGCTGCGTGACAGCCACTGACCCTGCTGCACTTACCCTTCCCTATCGATGTCTTCTGTGCTGAAGGCAAAGACCTGTGGGAACAAAGGAAAATGGCCACTTTGATAAAAGCCGCAATAAAAGTCCCCTAAAGATTAGGCAGTGAGAAGAGTAAGTATGGATTATGGTGAAGGGCAGCCATCTCTTATACCACAAACATCTGAAGAGCCCACAAATATTGTACTTCAAACAAGGCCCAAAGCCCTAAAGAGTTCAATACTCCAGACCCTAGTTACCAGGATGCAGGACACCTTCCTGTTACAAGAACAAGGAGGGTGAGTTCATCTACTATGGATTCACATTTTATTTTTTTCTTTAAAAAATGACCAGTGTCGTCTTTAGTCGTAAGTAAATCTCCACTACGGCGCATAACGTGCACAAGTGTGCAAATTCACATGAATGTTCTAACAACAAAACAAAGAGCCACATTTATCACAGACATTTCCTCCCAGTTTTCCCCAACAAGTTCATGAGCACGCAAACGAGCTTCGTGACAGTGTGTCTGCAGAAACGATTCAGGCACCTACAGTTAGTGTGACTGCTGTGCACAGTGTTAGGTCAAAAATGCACATCACATATTAGAACAGGCAGACATATTAATGACAGTGAAGTTCAGACGCTCGCTCACCTGCCCTGCTCTTTGAAGGTTTCCAAAATGGACATCCGGAATGAAGAGGACGGGTTGGGAATCCAGGTTGGACATGGATTTGAAGTAAGTGATGTCAGCCTTCTTGGATGGGGATAACGCTGCCAGGTTGGCATCCTTCCCTAACCAATGACAGAGTACTCACAGCGTCAACACCCAATAGGAAACGGCATGACCTCAACAGGTGACAGCCGTGATTGGATTAGTGAAACTAGGCGACTGAATGGTAAGCAGCAGCACCACGGTGGTGCTATCAAGTCGCGTACCGTTATTGGTCTGAGTGCTGCATGCCTGACCTTTAGTCTTCTTACGGTTTTGTTTCCTCTCCTCATCCCGGATCTTCCGCTCAGCTCCCTTAAAGGGGAAGACAGACGGACACATGGTCAGTAAACTAATGGAACCAAATTTAAAAAGTGAAAGCACATGGGTTACTGATCCCTAAACAGACCCCGAAGTATGTTTGCATCTCTCTCTCACTCTGGAGGGATTTCCCATTCATTTTTTTAAAGCAATTAATGCAAACTTCAACAAAACACAACTGTTAGATATTATAAAAGGCAAGGTGATCCTCACAGTATTACTTCTTTGTTTGCTGCGTTTGTTTTGTTAAAAAAAACCAAAACGAAGTTTAAAGATGTTCGCACCTCTGAGAAAGATACCAGATTCCAGATTAGCTAGAAATATTTTGCAGTAACTTGCTGGAAACACATTAGGTTTCAGGGCACAGATACACGCAGGTGTGCTCAGACTAGGAGAGGGGGGGCTCTCGTAGCTCACCTTGTCACAGAACACTTTGATCTGCGAGTAGGCCCGGTGGATCGGCCTGTTGCTGCGGTTGTTGTAGCTGTAGGTGTCGATCTGGATCATCAGGGGAAGCCCTTTCACGCCCTTCTGGGAGGAGAAGTCTGTGCTCAGGCAGTTGACCGTGATGAAGATCTGTGAAGTGGGTGAGGAAAGGTGGCCAGTGCATCTGCAGGTCTGAGTGAGCAAGGCTGACCCAAACTAAACAAGGGTGTCCCTTCCTCCTCTTCTGGCCTGCCATCATCAGGCTCCTCCATCCAAACCATCTGTGTGTCTAATCCATCCACCCGTCTGTTTATTCATCTATCTATCCATCTATCTTAATCCCATTCAGCATTTATTCTGTCCATCCTATCCATCTATCCTAATGATCAACCTATTCTCTTCATTCGACCTCTATCCTTCTATCTATGCATTCAACATCCTATCCCTGTCCATCAATCTATCCTATACATCCATCTATCCTAATCCTAACCACTCTCTCTCTCTTATCTATCTATCTATCTATCTATCTATCTATCTATCTAATCCACCATTCAGCAGTATAGTGCATGTACTGGCATGTCATTACAAATCTAGGGGCTGAAAGGTCTAGCTTGTTCTGCCACAGAAAACATCCAATAGTCCGAGTCTGTTAAAGGGAATTAAATAGAATGAAACACCAAGTTATGAAAACTATTCAACTTGTTATGTATTCAGCAAGTTACTAAATGAATAAAAATTATAGCACAATTATTGCCTACGCACAGAACTCCAAGTGCAGCTTTCAGCTTTGCCCACACGGATTCGAAATACGCTTCAAAAACCTAAATCATTTCAATTCTCCTAGACAGAAATCGCACACTGCGTTCTGGGAAAGCTGGCGTTTGGTCATGGTGCGCCGTGGCCGCAAAAGGATTTCTGCGTTTTAGGACGCGGATGCTGTGTTATTACGAGGAATGTCCTCATCCCTGCCGGGCCGACCTGACCTCCTCCGCACGCGACTGGCTTACGGCAGCCAATAGGAAGCAGGGCAGCGAGGTCGAGACCAGGCCAGTCGCTGGTTCGTTAAGCAGCCGGGAGTGTTTGAAATGGGCCCAAAGCACTTCCAAAGGATTTATTTATAGGTCACTAATAATCACCCATCTGGACCCTGTGGAGATGGACTGGAGGTCCAACACAAAATCCCCCAGTCCCTTTCTTGATTTTAGAAGCTACATTAACCCTCGGGGCAGAGGGGCAGCCTAATCCAAAAGGCTAAATGAACAGTGAACACCTGTCCCAGCTGATCAGGGCCAGAGGAATGCATAGTAGATGAACTCACCCTCCTTGGCTGAGCAAGGTTTATATATATATAAAAAAAAAAAAAACACATGGCTGAGAAACTTCTAGAATCAGGTTACTAAGTGACATGGAGACACCAGGCAGCTATGGTACTGGCAACGCCCCAAGCCCTTCTCATACCCCAGGGCAATGGGGCAGGGCGGTGCAGGAAGAAAAGCAGTGAGATGCTGTGTGTGGGAGAGGAAGCCACTTTTGTGCGGCATTACCCATAAACCACCTGAAGCCGACCCAGAAGGACTTTCAAACACCTCCCATACTTCCTCTACCTTTCCTGGCCGCAGTCCCTGAAATGTACCCAGCTGTTGGCTTTGTATGTTGCAGTCAGTGGGAAAAGCTGCGCCAGTCGACTACAGTACCTCACGATGAGAGCGCAGGTAGAGTCACAGTACCTACGCTGGGCTGATCTTCAGCTCGTTTTGCCTGTTACGGTGTTTGCAAAGATCTCGGCTCCATGCTGGGCAATACACTGCATTAGGAAAGGGGACTTTCCATCATAAAAATTCAAATCCCAGGACAACACTACCTTTGAAGTCATTCTAGAGACGGCAAACTGCACAAACAAAGACACGTTACGACCGCAAGGCCTAGTCCGCTTTATTTTCCTGCCTGCCGGCACAGTCGGCACGGACACTCCTGATAATGAAATTTTACAGCACGTGGAAAAGTGAAGCGTGCATTTAACTTGACAGAAAGTGGCGTGCTGGTCCCTCTGAAGTTCTCGCATGCAAGGTTATGTCAGCCTTTGTTCAATGCCTATCAGGGACAGCGGTGTTGGACGTGGAGCAGACGTACGCGTTTGGGCGAGGCCCCGTCTTCATGCTCACAGCGGCATCCTAAATGCCAACAGGTCAACACAGGAACCTGTACAGACAAATCGGCTCCCACAAACCACAGGTGGGCTTCAAAGGAGAAGCGAACACGGTTCCTCTGTTACTCTGAATCACAGCGGCCAGCACATTCCCAGACTGCTAAGAAGCTGAGTACCAAGCTATTTATTTATTTATTATTTAGTGCAATATATTAGGTATTTGCAAATAGGTTAAATATTTTAACTGACCCACAATTGATCATATAGACACATAGTAATTTGTTTAGCAACAAACTCGGTGGAGTAGAGACTGTCCGTACACAGTCAGTTGATAACAGTGAGACACAATCACACTCATTGCCCAAAGGTAAGGCGGAAGTGTAATTAGCGATCAGTGGCGCGGATCAATGGATTTCCAGGCAGTTCTAGGGCAGGTCATATAATCAGACATAAAATCCACACCAGAAGTTTTTAAATGGCTTAGAAATCAAACACTATTTCAAAATTTGCCAGGTCAAGTAAATAGTTTTCTTAAAAACAAATCCAGTGAAGGCTCACAATAAGAAAGGGTAAAATCCTCCATGACAAGTTATTTCCAAAAGAATTACGACACCACCATCTTGTCTGAACCTGTAAACTGCTAAGGACGACTTGCACAAACAACAGAACGAGGTTCCTTCACCAAGTGGTCGACGTGTGTGTGTGTGTATGCTTCTGAGAAGCACGCTGCCCTCGCTAATCTCTCTGAATTAGCTGCCTCATTTAGTCAGCAGACAGATCTGGAGGAGAACTGCTTGAGCAATTGTCTAACTGGCCTTAAGTAATAGGAGGTCAGCCGCGTGAGTAATCCGCACGCAGAGCGAAACACACACGCGACACATCCTCTCGGCGCCCGTGCCCATCCCACGCGCTTCACACAAAGGTGAAGCCGCCAGGATGGTTGCCTAGTGACCGTGGCGCTCCATTTCCATGCCGCCTCAGCCCCCCCACAATGACATCCAGGCTCTCAGGACATCCTGTTGTTTTTCGGGGGTCCCGTTCGTGCTACTCAGCACGAAACAAAGATGTTAGGATGAGCAATTTGCTCTTTCCAGACATGAATAAATGAAAGGGTTCAACGTAGGGCTACGAGAATGATTCCTGGTCTTAGAGGAATGTCGTATGAGGAGAGGTTAGCTGAGCT
>JAODLD010000144.1:10698643-10714615 GCA_026781065.1 Mormyrops boulengeri | reverse complement strand
TAGTTAGGTTCTCCCCAAACGAGCTTGATGGGCCGAATGGCCTCCTCTCGTTTGTAAATTTCTTATGTTCTTAAGCTAGAAGGGCCTAGGAGTTAATTCAAAGAATAAGTTTCCATCTAATCTTCAAAGTGACCATATTTGAAGATTTGATACGCGAGAATATCCGTCCTGTTTTCCTTTTGCAATCATGTTGTTAATTTTATTGTTTTAAGGCCAAGATTTGAAGGGACCAACAGACTGTCACCCCAAATGCTAATAATGAGATAGTGTCTTAAGGTAGCAGCCCTGCAGTGACTCAGCAGAGCGACCTCGAAGGGTACTGCAGAGGACGACAGGTGATGGGACATGGCTGCCCTGGCGTGCTGTATCCCATCTGTAATGACGTCTACCGCGTATGTGACGCGGTACAACCTGGACCACCGGCACACTGAGAACGCCCCTGAACGGCTGGTCCACTCCTACATGCACAAGCACCAGCACACACACAAGTGTGTGGCTGAGCGGGGTGATGGATTGCAAAATGCTCTGTGCATAAAACGCATATATCAAGGCCCAAAGATTCCCTGGATTTATCAGCTCTGGAACGACAACATAAAACTGATGGTGAATCCACCACTCAGGGATCAATCGGTTGTATAAGTGTTACGAGTAACTTCTGCATACAGCCATGTTTTAAACCCCACTGCGGTAACACAGCTCATAACGTACCTGCAGTTTTACGTAAAAGCAGTTAACATTCCCAACAGAACTCATCATCTATAGATAACACATCTACAATGAAAAATGCACCGGCAGTCATTTTGTGACACCGATCCTGGGTGAGACAGATACACACACAAATGGCAAGTACTGATGTTCCGATTTCTCACCTGGACACAAGACAATGTACCTCTGACCTCCTTTCACAGAAATCTGCAACGCATTTTAATTGAATAGCAACTAACGGGAAATTTCAACTTCCCAAGTAAATCGAAACAGGAACTAGCCATCAAAAGGACGATACAGAAACGTCGCCTGCAAGGCCCCTCCTCACATTCACCTCTCTATCTCACAGAGTTCCTTTATAACAATACCGAGTATTTTCAGCCATAATGACTCAGTTTTTTGCAGATCATAATTTTAAGATATGGTCACCATTTAGTTTTTGTTGTATTACTACTGTTGGACCTATACGTTCGTAAAGAACAAGTTGCCGTTTTGGGAATTATCAGCTGTGGGAATTCTTACAGCTTAATTCAAAATGATATTGAACAGTATGGAATTAACTAAGCATTCTGAATTTGAGGGAAACGGACTGCTCCAGTCACAACCAGCACGGCTCGCTACTCTGTCAGCTCAACAGTCAATTTAAACAGATTTATAATAGGATCAACTGGCACTTTCAAACTTCCCCTCGACTTATTAGTTCGATGCATCAGCACGTTCTAAAATGGAACCACTGACCAGGTGGATTCTGGTTTCCTATCCTAGATACAACCGGCCTTTTAACCAGCTTCTCTGGTTTCAGTATAGAAACCAGTACAAACCGATTAGTATGACTGGACAAGTCAAAATGTAAATATGTGAATCACTTTAAAAAAAAAAAAAAGGATATACAACAACTCCTTTGTATTCATGGAGGCTTTAAAAAGCCAGGAAAGAGTATGAATCCCTAATCGTAGAGGGGACACAAATGACCCCAGTCCTTTTCCAGCCATCAGCACTCAGAGCCCATCCTGACAGCAAATATTTACCCAGGGAGCCACAGCAGAGTGTCCCTCAGAGGCTTATTTGCAGAGCCCTCGTTAAACAGAGGAGGCGGGGTGGCAGCCGGGCTGTTGGGCGGGGAGGCGGTTCCTCCCTTGACCCCGCCCATCAGCTGTGATCCCCCCTCCCCATACAAGCCATAAACTACAGCGTGAAATGAAGAACGGCACCTTGCATTCCACTAAAACCCGAAAAGCTCTTGGGCTCCATGACTTTAAAAGCCCACAACTAATGTACCCAGAATACTGGGCCTGGTTCTGCTCTGATCCATCCCAGCTTCTATGTACCTGGTGTAGAAAAGGCCATAATGTGAAAGTAATCCTATGGTACTAGACAGCAACTGAAATAGTGGGTTTCTAAACAAAGTGATGCGTCTCTCACTTCAGAACGACATCTGATCTGCAGGGAACACCCTCGTCCCTGTGACTGCTGGAATGAGATCACTGGTGTGTGGCACCTGTTTGCCAAACCAGTCTCTCCAAAATGCATCCATCGGCACTTTTCCACTGCCACCAAGAACCAAGCTGTAACACGGTCGTACCGTTAACTGACAGTTTTCCATTGTAAATCATGGAAACCGTACCTACACTGACATCACCCTGCTCACTAGCAGGGATGAAAGCGTGAATAAATCAAGCTGACTGCATCACCACCATCTGACTGGTCGAAATGCAGAGGTACCAGTGATTTGCGTCAATATGCATGGATTCATTCATTCATATCGCCCATCATGATGTATCGATGCATTCCCCATAACTCGAAACGTGAAAATTTCCAACCTACTACTTAAAGTACTATAGAACAGCTGAACGGAATGGATTCGTAATGCAAAATTATGCAAGTAAATGATAATTCCGGCAGCATTTGATGCTAACATAACACAGCGATTGTAAGACACGCGCTAGAGGAAATTAGCACGTACTGTAGTAATCATGATGTACATAGTGTGAACAGTAAATAAGCCTCCCTTCGGTTGAATGTCATGTTCTGTCGCTCTCCAGACCACAGCAACTCTCTCTTCATGGTACAGGTTGGCTACGGCTTGGTTCCTGTATGCCAGTGGAAAAGCGCTGTACGGATTCAGTACAGCAAAGCCTTCCAATGATCACAGCAGCGAGGGGAAGATGAAAACTCCAAACACACAGATTATCAAGGCAAAGAAGAGACGACACCTGCCGTGTTTTTACCCCACGACAGAGGGGCACATTTCTGCTCACCTTCGCCTCTTCAGTGACGTCCCAAGTGAAGGAAACGGCGTTGTACGCAATTTCCTCAATGTTCCCAATTGTGTTGAAGCTCTCTTTGTAGTCGGCTGCAGAGGGGAGATCGGAGACGTGAGATTTTGGCCGGACCCCTCCCTCCCCCCTATCCGAAATGATTTTCATCACCTCTCAACACAACACAAATGGGTGTAATCAGGGCCGTTATTTCCAGGCAAATTTATGACAACAGATGCGACCAAGTCAAATGAGCCCCACATTAAAAAGAGGATAAATGTTCCCCAACCAAAAAGGAAAATAAAAAACCAAGAATTCATTTGAAGCAGTAATGATTCTAGGCGCTCTTTTAAAAGCTGTTTTTTGGAGGTTCCAAAAAGGATGTTTATATGTGCGCCTGCTTAGATGTACACACCTTTTGTAATTGAAAGGCAGAGCTGCTGGACAGAGGTTTAAACAGCTTTATGGGTTTAAAACGGGGGAGGGGCAGACAACTGCACCCATAAAAATCAAATCGGCACAGTTTTATCAGTCGACTGGCTCTGTTTGGCCAGGCAAACAAACCTGACCCCTCCAATGCCTGTCCCGAACCATATCAAACGCAGAAACAAGCAGGTTTATCTTGAATAAACGATTGAAGCTGAAATGAATTGAGCCAATCTGAGTCATTTGGTGAGTCAGCCAGCACCGGGCCACTCTCCACATCCGCATGGCGCCGAGCCAGCAATCGTGCCGCCTGCCAGCCTCACAGCGACTGTCGATACCTGCCGTCCCATTCCCGTCCCATCTGATTGTTTGGGGAGGGGGTTAAGGTAGCTCCAGCAGCTCAGAAAGGCAGGGGCTGATCAGTGGGAGTGCACAACACTGCATGGGGTTCTGGTGCCGGTTTCACAGCTGACAATCGACTTGGTCGGAGACACTTTTGTACACCAAACACTGCAAATTATCTATATAGGACAATGACTACAACTGACCCTTTTGCATTGTGACTTTGCCCATCACGGTTTTGATATATTGTGGGGTCAGCATAATCAATTAAATGGGAAAGTTGCAGACAACCTGCGAAGGCCAGCAGACGACATACCTGGTTTAGTACCTGCATTTACCTGCGTCATGCTAAGCAGCACTTGGCGATGCGCTCACTCCCATCGATCGCAGACTGCGTAAAAGCGTAAGAGTTTAAAATATGATCTCTTACCCCACACTGGGGTTGGAAACTTCGCTGTCTTTCAGCCCCAATCTCGCCAATTCCCACTTCCCCATGTCCTTCATCCGCCTGGCCAGGACCCCACTAGTAAGGGCTTGTTCCTGCATACACCCCCACCTCCCCACACAAACACCCCATTAACAGCTCTATTCAAATCCCGCATCCAGCGAAACGGGTCCGACGGCTCCTCACGGAACGCTTAACTTGTTATGCAAATCAGCAGCACGGTGTCTGGTTCCAGGTGCGACTCGCATGCCCAGAATCTTCTGCCAACAGGCCCAACGGATCCCCAGCACCCCCAGGGTAGAGAACACCACCCTCCCCGTTTTTCCTTGGAACTGGCTGTCAGGCCCAAACATTCCCTCTCTGAGGCACAAATCTCAAAAGACAACATTAAAACAAGAACAATCTGCCATGTTTACGGTTTCAGAGCTTGAACCCAAAAGCTAAATATGTTTTTCCCAAAACACGCAACACTGAATCTCAGGCACATACTTCATTTTATAATATCTACCATTATTTTTTTTAAATGGTTACAGTAATCTGTCAGGAGCGAAGCAGAGGTATAGGCTCTCCGTAAAACCATCACAGCCACCAACTTCTGGTGATGATATAACTATTTAGGGATCATTTTGTAGATTTTTGATGCGATAAACTATTTTCTTTCATTAGATTTGATAGACGGTTGCAGCACACTGGTCTGGACATCATATCTCATAACTGAAAGTGCACAATTTTACACCTGCTGGTTCAAGGCCCAGCACAGACATCAGGGTGCTGTGTGGGTCACCAGATCAGGTTACAGTCCGGAAAGCTGTGGGCTCATGTCCTGTGGCCAGCAGAATGATCATATCGTCATTAAGCTCTTGACCAAGACCCTTAACTGCAACTGTAATCCAGTGATGCAGACCTTGCACCCCTGCTCATAACGTGGTATTTTTGAGTTACAGTAGCAGAAAACATGAGAATTTTCATCGAAACTCCGGAGTGTCTCACAAAATATAAGTAATACTTTTATTTATTTAAGTTCATTTTAATTAAATTTGAATTAAATAAGAATTAATTTAGTAAATGTCAAATCACAGAATCTGAGAATTAATTTATTGATTATGGAGAAAATAATACTTTGCATTTGTATTGCACTACAGGTGTTTTGTAATCTGTCTGTTTTTTCTAGTAAATTATTGCCCAGCAGTTATTCTTGCACCTTTTTGTGCTATTATGTCTGGATCATGGGATTCATGATGTCCCAATATTGCCACCGCCCTGCATGACACCACATCCAATTCCTGTATGCTCTTCATTCCCAAAATAAATTGTTCCGAGTCTGGAGTTTCTCAGAGAGCAGTGGCTTAGCTCTGGAGTGGGTTCAAGTTTTTAAACATCCAATCTGAAAAAGACTATTAACCTGTAAACTCAACTTAATTCAGATTTGCGTTAAAGAGTAACTTCAGGTCGGAGTTAATCATTGAACTATAAGAATCCAGTCTGCCCCAAAGTGCCCCAACAATGACAGAGGTCTTTGCTGGCCAAACATTTTGCATGGTATCTTCAAATCAGTTTCCTGATATACCTAAAAAAAACACTTTCCCCATAGGAAGCTGTACCGCAGGTGAAACTGACAGATAGACAGACAGACAGGCTCCGCCCACATGATATCACTGACCATCCATGAAGGGCATCCACCACACCCATAAGGAAATGGGTTTTAAAACATTAAAACCACTAATAATGTACAGAGAAAGGGGCAGCTAAATTATAGCTAAATGGATAAATTTAATTAGCGAGATTAGCCCTTTAGTACTCAGACAGCGTGGCCCCTCTCCGTTTTCAGTACCTATTAACGGGTCGCAAATCAAAGCCCGACGCACAAGGCGCCGTCTGGAGCAGTCTATAAAACCGTCAGCCCAGTCAGACCATGCACAGCACGCAGACAATTTATGGGCCGAACGAGGATAGTGAGTAAAACACCGAGCGGAGGTAGGAGAGGTAGTAAGTTTCCACGCTGCACCAAACCACACCGGGTGAGACATCCGCTGTTGTCATGGCTGCGATATCCAGTGCCTTACCGGCATCTTTCGCGAGATGGCCGTCCCCGCTGCGCGGGAAGCATCCTGCCTCGACAAGTCGGGCATTTTTTCGCCGCTCCGTTTGCCTCATGCAGCGCCAGAGGTTCACTCGTCCTGGCACGTCCGGCACGCTCGCGCTCCGCGAGGATCGGACAAGCCCTCACAAGGAGCCACTCCTCCATCACCCGCCCGCCGCTCGGATTGCAGCCGTGAGCGCCACCGGCTCCCACACGCTGACCATACCGCAGACTACCAGACAGGCCTTGGTGACTCGCAGCTACAGAGACGTTCTAAACTCTTACGGAATATTAAGCTATTTGATATTTACTAGGGAAGCACAGACAGAGAGGTTTAATGCGAGTCTGTACAACTTTGACGGGTGTGAAAACCAAACGTTCCTCAAAAGGGGAGTGGAATATTCAAAACGATTAAGAACATGAGCCTTTGTGGCAAAAGGAACCACAATAAAAATACGAATTCTGAACTAAAAGCGGGAAACAGCCAGACACAAAGTGTCCTCCCGGCGATTTCCAAGTAGACGTCACCGCCTCTCATCCCGGCCGTCAGCTGGGGCAGCTCTATCCTCTACAGCACCCCCCAGGAAGAGCAGCCTTACCAATGTCCAGGACCCTCTGCTTGGCCGTGTGCTGCCGTGAATGCCAGTACTTCCAGTACTTGAGTTGCTCATCCCGGTTCTTGTCCTCGCTGAACACGACCATGATTACACTCTGAAGAGGAGCAGAGCGTGAAAACGGTCAAATTAATTAAGGAAGAAATGGTTCCTACTCTGAGGAGACAGAGTTCCACATTACTGTATCTTACTGTCACATTACAGAGGTAAAGAAGTCTTGGGTTTCCCTTAAAATTTACATTACGATCGACATAAGCCAACAGAAGTTGACACTGAAACTCAAACAGGCCACGTTACTGCTGTTGAACTCAAACTTGGGTCATACTTGACCTACATAACGACAACAATGGCCGACACATTTGAGGCACTTGCAGTTGACGTTCAGTATTTAGTCTGCACACCTCGCCTTTGGAGTCACAGCGCCCCCCGATGGCCTGGAAATGCCTCACTCACCCTCACTTTGCTGATGGGGTGGCGGAGGCATTTGTTGGCTCCCGTTTCACTGAGGGTCACGGCATAAAACTGGCCCTTATTCAGGTAGGTCATGGGCCCCTCCCCCTGCTTCTGACGCAGGGACTTGGTGGCTTCCAGGGTGTACTGGAAGGTTCCGCTGCAACGAAACAGAAGGCTGAAAAGCTGCGGTAAGTAAACGCAGAATGGGTTTAACGCTAAACGAGTCAGAACGTGGGCCTTACAGCGCTTGCTGGTCATAGATAAAGTCTTCGGGCCCCAAAGATGAAGATGTGTGGTATTTCTGTTCAGAAAATGGAAGAGACTCATAAACGATTGACATCGAACATGTTCCTTGGGTTCCATACCACCAGCTAGATGCATGAATGGCACAGGGCTGAAGTAAACGAGTCTGACAGGCAGCTGTGGAATATCTGAGACATGCTGCACACATATGACACAACCTGGGGACTTGTCGCTTTTTTCTTTGGCCCAAAGCCAGCCCTCCACCCGCACCTTTCTGACACACTCCAGGCCTCCACCCGCACCTTTCTGACACACTCCAGGCCTCCACCCGCACATTTCGACACACTCCAGCCACCCAGCAGCACAAAAGCATCCCTTTCTCCCCGCACGCCGAGGCCTAGACCTCACCTCATGGTCCTCCGGGAAGGAGTCCTCGTAGCTGCTGTCTGGGGTGCTGCGCTGGTCATCTTTTATGTATACGGCATGTTCCACAGAGGGCGCACTGTAGGGGCTCTGCTCATAGGCTGCCCGCACCTCCTGCTGCCCCTCCACCTTGTAATGACTCCCAGGGGCCATAAAGGGCGGGGTGTATGTCTCTGCCTTCACGGTCACCACGGCTCCGCCCTCCACGCCATACGCCTCTCGCTTTGCCTCGGACGTCTCCGTGCTCAGGGACAGGTTGACGGGAACGGATTTCAGAACCTGGACACGGTTGCCCACGTTTCCCGTAGCCTCCTGAGTGTCACTGTCCACGGAAACGTTCCTTGTTTGTCAAAAAGACGCAGACATTAACGCTTTTGTGTGAAGATAGTCAATGCTCATTAGAATACATCGTAACCCACTTCTAATACAACTGACAAAGTTGTGGAACCTTTTTTTTCCCGTTAATATCTTACAGACTTTTTCTTGAAATGTGATGGGAGCATATAATCTGCCCGCGCACACACACATTCGCACACAGCTGTTGTCCTCCAATTGTAATAGATTTTGAATAACGTGACAATAACAAACATGTAATATGTTAATCATTGCACTAGCAAGGCTATATCTTCATCCGTTTTCTTTCTGATCAGCTACACCATCAAAAGAACTACACAGAATTTACAACAATGCATCGCTTTGAATTATCGATCATTTAAACTAATCGTTCTAAATTACATTTTTCAAGGGTTCCCACCAATATTACGTGTCTCACAAAAAAATAAAAAGGGAAAACAAACAAAGTACTGACCGTTTTTCCTGGTCTTCTGGAATTTCAACTACTTTAGCGATCGGCAGCCTCTTTTCTTTGGGAACCTGAAAAATCGAGATCAAATTACGTCGTCAGAAATGAGTATCCATTCACGCGACCAGCCGCGCAGCTACCGCACAGTGCACACTGAGGCTGTTCTGCAAGGGATCACATCAATAGCAACCAAAGTATCAGACACATTTAAAGCGCAAATTGCTCAAGAAAACTATTTATATTCTCCGAACAATGACTTTATTGCGCTTGTTGTTTTTTTCTGCTGTGGATTTTGTATAGTTTTCTTTTTCTACTAGAGCCACCCAGTTAATTGACATAACCATTAAACTACCGCATTGTAACTCGCCACAGACCATCACTTAGCTGAAACAGACCTGCCATTTTAATTTACTTTTTTAATCACATTACTAAGACTCTCAAAATCTGTAACAAACAGCCATGACTTTATTTCAGGCATGGGACGCCATCGCCTAACCACATGTTTTGGGATTGTGAGACAAAACTGCAAAGACTGGCAGAAACCAGGCCACATAGTGAAAACACGCTCAAATGCTACCTGACGAACCACCACGCCGCCAATAACAGGGTAAATGAGGCCTGAACACCAGAGCGAAAGCTACTAACTTATGGCAAAAATGACAAAATCAAATATACAATGAAAACGTGGTTAAACCAACCAGCAAATGGCTTCATATGATAATCCTGTTTGCCATTTCTGTTTTCATAAAACTACATATTTTTTAATTCCATTTTATTTTTACATAACGTATTCATGCATTAGCGAATGTAAATAGATTTGAAAGTGCAATTAATGCTTGAGTTTTTATGATATATTGTTTAATATTATCCCTTTCCCAGTACATCCCTTTGTACTTTTATAATATATTAATAATTTCACTTTTATCCAAAGCAACTGTTGGGATGGGATGTCCACATAAAACAAAACAGCCTCTTCATATTCCAGCGACCGGGACCCAGGAGGCAGCCTTGCGTCCATGACGACCAGGCGCTGTGTTGCTGATTGGCTGAAGCTCTCCCTCCTGACCTTGTAGTAGTCATAGAGCAGCCCCAGAGCAGCAGCGCTGTCCTCATCCCCATTGATGCTCATCATGGCCTTGGTGGCGGCCGTCAGCGGGTTCTCCAGGTAGGACTTCCAGGCCTCATCCTCGCTGGTGTAGGCCCTCCGCGTATGGAAGGACGTCTCGCTGGGAACCACCACCACAGGCCGCTTGCTGCAGGGACACGTGCAGAGCAAAGCGACGTGATGTCCGCTTTGAGAACACACTCAAGCCTCAGGACCCAGGTCATTCCAGCACTTAAAATGTGAAGAGGGCTTCTCTGACAATTTTATACATGCAGAATAATTTCAGAACCCAAACACATGCACCACATTTCTCCATTAACCTTCCTAAGAAACTCAGGTCCCCTCTGATCTCAGTATATTGTTAATAAATTTTGGTATGAAATGACTACTGAGATGCGTCCCTTATCCGATGACCGGTGTATTAACGGTGTTGGCCCGTCAGTGGCCAGACGGTAGGGCCAGGACAGACGCATCAAACTGGAGAGATGAATTCTGCGTCGTTGCGCCTCATACTTCCGCATAAAAACATATCCGCTTTATGGGCTGGGTCAGCCTTTGGCGTTTTAATGTAAAGATCACGCCGAGTATGAGAAATTATAGAGTCGATGAAAGAAAATACCAGTCAATACACTGATATGACTATTGTTGTTGTTGATATGCGATAAACGGATGTACATGTGAAATTACACAACTGAATATCACGACAAGAAAAACTGGTCGTGTGACTCCTGTAGAATAACTGACAATAGGGACTTCCAAAATATCCAAACGAGACACTCCCATAGCCAGGCGCTGGATTTCAGCACTGTCTGGACAGTGTACTACAAAGCACATGGCTGTTCTATAAACTTTGGAAATTAATAAATCCAAACTAAATATGGGTTGGGAAAACTCTTCACTGATTATTTTTCTGCGTTCTTGCTTATTTGCACACTGATTTGTAGTTCGGTAAAAATCCTTATTCGAGGGCACATTATGCGCCAATTATACAGCCACCTCCACCATTCGTTCCCAGCACAGTATTACATCTTCCCGTTATAATATTCTCCACAATAATTTCCACCCCTTAACTGAATCTGATAGACGGTATTATACAGCTGTTCTGAAGTTGACCACAACACAGAGACCTTTACATAGCCGGATAAATTGTCATATGTTTGGGTTTGTTTTTGCAATGGAAATGGAGGGTAGAGGGGCATTCTGCTCCAGCCCCCCGCCCATCCAGGTCCCAGCGGCACACGGGTGGGTGTCATTCGCCTTGCGCTGGGCCCTCAGGTCTTCGCAAACTTAACTTTTTTTTCCACCAGCGGTATTCTTATTTAAAGAGATTCTATAGGTTTCTAAATGGTGTAAATATAAATGATTTGATTATGATAAACTAATTTAAACAAACTCATCCATATAAATATAACATAGTTATAGATTATAGTTAAGAGGATATCAGAAAAATCCATAGATTATCCTGTCATTCAGCTCCTAAAAACAAATTGCGTTTCTTCGGTCCCGTTAGGGATATAGATTTTCAGAAAACCAAGAAAAAAATACATATGATCAAATTAACAAATTATTAAATATTACTTAAACCAATTATGACCCCAACTGGTGTTTTAGTTTAAGATTTCAAAACGTGGTATTTAGCAAAACACTTAAATGTTATTTTATAATCACACAAGTTATAAAATCTTGCACAGGCCTATAAAACTGTCATGAAAGTTTAAAGTTTTACGATTACAATAAAAAATCTCAGAATAAATATCACGGCTCACTTTTAGATAACCGGACACCAAAATGCACAAAACGTCGTATTTTAAAATCCACCTTTTGTTTCTCCAAAAATGGCGATTTTAGTTATGGGGACAATCCAGCCTTGGACATACAGAGTAACTTGATTCAACGCAATAAAACTTTCGGATATTCTAACCACCGAAATGATTTATGCAGAGCTGGGAAAACTACGCAAAATATTCACTGTAATCACAAACACTTAATGCGGGAGCTACAAAAGAATGCAAAAATAACATGGGGGTCAAACGCTTAAGAGTATTCCTAAGCTTAATGAAGAAAGCGCTGCAGTCCATCAGAACCAGTATGTTCACTTACTTGTCGGTCTCTTGTGACATATTTGTTCCGACGAGCTCTCCTTCTCCCTTTCTTGTTCTTCCTTGTGAAACTGGACTTTCAAGTCTGCGCAGGTAATGGTGCAGCGAACGGGAGAAGGTGTCGGAACTCGGGCTACAGGTACGACTGCTTTTTCAATCGGCTTCTTTCGCATCCCTTGTTGCCGGATCAGGTACGACGCGCGTTCAGGTGCATTTGGAAGGGAATCTACTCCTTGCCGCTATTGAGCCTGCATTCCTGCACACAGCAAAAAATATATAAAGTGGGTAATATTATTCAAAAGTAAGTTTACCTTATCTGCACTCGTAGATGAGTGCCGTAAACTTTGTTGGAATTCTTTCAGTGTAAAGTAATTTAGTTCAAAGAGGGCCGAGCTCGCCGCTGATTGGCCGCGCTATCCCGAGCGCGTCGCGCTGATAGGCTTAATTAGAACAGGTAAGACCCGCCTTACCTGTAACGCGCACGGAAGGTGAAGCACGTTCTCCGCGTGAAGCGGGTAGCCGTGATCAAATGACCCAGTGCCTCTATTTATTATGTCCCAGCCGTTAAATAATGGGTCTGAATGTTCCTGAATCGGTTCAAGGTATTGATTTTATGTACGTGCATGCTTCATGAGGTTATCGCTCCGCTTTATTTTCTCTGCGGCACTCGATAATAACATCGCGTTTGGCGATTAATAGGATTGATTTCTCCTCTATGTTTACCATTAAACGTGCAACAGCCAAAATATTTTTTGTGCATTCAGTTTTATGGTGGACAGCTGAAGGCAGCTTGTACTGTGGTTGTTGTTTTTCACGTTAAGCCTTCTCATTTGCCTACACGTGCTTTTGCTATAGGTCATTTATGAAGTAAGGCGGTGAGTAATCTTTTGACATGATGCCTTTGTCCTTCTAAGCGAACCTATTGTAAAGATAATCTTAGGTTCTTTCTGCTGTCTGATAACCAGTTGTATAAATCATTTGGCTTATCTCCAGCGTTACCTCCATATTAATTAGCCATTTTAACTACTTAAAGAATCTATAATTTAATATGTGGTTTTCATAGCGTCATTCACGAGTAATAGAATATCCTGGCTCCCAGACTGTGGACAGCTTCTGTTCGGGGAGGTGGTGTTCTGAGGACACCCCTCCAATACAGATATGCTAGGAGATAAAATCTGCACAGCCAACCTGCTTTTAAACAGACATGCTTTTGTTGGCTGGATAAAGCAGACAGACAATCACTTTTCAATACCCTGATAGCGTGATGTGAGTGCCCTTCAAACAGTGTTATTTATAATGCCGATCAAAAATGTCCTCCGGTAAGTGCCTGTCAATTGATTTATGATATTTGAACAGCTGTGACAAGCTGTGCACATGTGTTCTTTCCATATTGCACTATAGGGTGTTTCAGTGTTTACATATGTGCATGGGGGGGGCAGCAGACTTTAAAATCATGATAAATAACCCCCATAGAAAAGAGTCGCATGCAGTCAGCGTGTGGTGTGTGTCTGCATCTCTGTCACAAGCGTGGATCTTTTTTTTTCCCCCCTGTAATTTGTAGAAGGGAGTGTCTTGGCTTTTCAGTCTTCCATGAAAGGTGGCTATTAGACAAATAGGTGGGGACCGTGTTCCCATGGCTGACGGTATTGCTCATCCCAGGTGGATTTGCAGCCTAATGCAGAGATGAAAACTACAGCATTGGGAAACTGACAACTTCACAAAGATTTTTTTTGGGCTAAATCTGACGCAGCTTCATTTGGCAGGATGGGGTGGTGCTGGACTGAGCCGGGCCGAGCCGGGCCAGGCCTGCTTGGCAGGATGAGAACGTCGGGGGTTTGGGTAGTAGATCCGGGTCGGATCCAGTTACAGAACGTGCCGGTCCAGTTTCTTCTCAGTGTGTGATGCATGGTGCTCCGGGGACTGTGAGTAAGAGGCTGTTTGCACCTCACATGTCTGCTTTATGATGAGGCAGTAGGTTTCTGTGCGGACCTGTTCTCCAGTTCTGGGTTCTTCCCCGGTGGGGGGGTGCTTGTACTTGCTTTTTCCCGCATCTGCCTTGGCTTCATAAGAACACCTTTACTCACAGTCTAGTGGGGACAGGGATGACCGACAGCAGGGGCCGAATACCACTGGCACTAAAAGGGCCTGTGTTGGCATAGAGAACGTTTTGCGCAACAAACACAAAGTTTCTAGTGTTTCTTCATGCGCACCTGGGATTTTATGGGGAAGGAGCTGCCTGTCCAGGCCTGTCCCTCCAGTGCTTCCCGCACACAATGGCGAGGGCCTGAGCGACTCCCGGACTGGAATGCAGCTGCTCCTGGGTCCATGCCGTGCATATCGCCCATACCTGACCAGGAGGCTGAGGGCACGGCGGGGAGAGAGGCCAAGGGGAATGCAGGACTCGCATTCCTGAAGGCCTTAAAGGTACAGCAGCACTTCTGGGGGAGGGGGGAGGTGGCATTTAAGAGATAATCTAACTATGATGTTGTTGAAAGGAGGGTGTGAATGGAGCTACTGGAAAATCCTCGAGAGACCATCTTCAGGAGCGGCTGGACAGGCCACATTTATGAATTTAATTAATTTTTCTTTGCATTTCAGGTTCATTGCAAGATGACCAGGTGCATTATTTTCATTGTTTCACCCAATGGCGCATGCTGTAATTAAACTGAAAGTTAACTGTCACTCTTGTTTACAGTACATTGGTTCTGTGATGTTTTTTTTTTCTTTTCTTTGTAACCAAACAAGTTTGACAACCCGCGTGTACTGTGAGAAAAGCGGAATCTGCAGGGGAGCGCCCCAGAATGGCGTGTCCCTTCACGCCGGCGCTCCTGTGTCAGCTGACGCGGCGTGGAGGCGGCCCCTCCCACTCTGCATGCCGTTCGAAGAGTGCGGGGCGTGCACCTTCGGATCGGCGGCGTAGCGTCAACGCTAGACAGCACAGAAAACAGTTGCATGTAAAAAACCACCAAAAAGGGTCAAGGCAAATGGTTTGACTTTCAGTGTTCCTGCAAGGCAGTTTGTCTTTCCACTGCACAATATTGTGTGTAATAATATTGTGAATGCTTTTAGCATTGTCAGCAGACCCATTTTGGCCCTCTCACTACTATCGCTAACAAACCCATTTTTAACATGCGACAGTTCATGCAATTCAGAGCATGCTTTTCCGCAACACAATGGGGTGTTATGTTACAGGCCGCATCTGAAAGCTTCTTTCAGGACGGGCAGACGGGCGAAAGGGCGAATCTCAGGCCGTCTCAGACAAATCCTGCCTTTTTACAGAGACAAAGGAGACCCGGATAGAGTTTTCTCCCTACACCTCTGGCCTGGCTGCCACTGGTGAGATTTCCTTTCACAAGCCCCTGGGCCGGACAGCTCTTCCTGAACAGGATATTAACTTCTTTCTCCTCCCGAAAGGGGAGGAAGCACCTCCCTAAAAAGCCCGGAATGGGGAGGGCGCTGCCTGGGGAGGGAGTATTAGCCTGGAAGACACTGAGATACTGTAGGAAATGGGGGCGATTTTGCATTCCGCGATCTGCAGTATAAATGTGCACGTCGCCCCTCCTAGATCCGCTCCCAGCTGTTTTTTTTTTTTGTTTTTTTTAAAAACCGGCTTGAATCTCTGTGTCTGACCAAAGGCGTCGGCTGACAGGTTTCTGCCTCAGAGGCTCGTCCCCCCTTCAGGCCGGTCACCCTGCGTGCCATGCTGCCAGTGTGGCAACCGGCCAACTGCAGGTCTGTTCAAAAGTCACCTTTCCCCCCCCCCCCCCCCCACGGCTGTGGAGCTCCAGAACGCCGTGGAAAGCTGGCATGGTCTCCGCCTGAAGACGTTTGCCGATGTTTGCCAAGTAGGAGTGACCCACGTTCACCTAAATGACAGACAGAATTCTGTCAATTGTTGGATTATTATTATTTATTTTTTAACACAAGTGTGTACGTGTGTGTGGGTGTGTGTTTGTGTGTCTGTGTGTGTGTGTCTG
>JAODLD010000144.1:10685912-10698543 GCA_026781065.1 Mormyrops boulengeri | reverse complement strand
AGTGACCCACGTTCACCTAATTGACCGACATAATTCTGTAACTTTTTGGATTATTATTATTTATTTTTTACCACCCGGGTGTCCGTGTGTCTGTGGGGGGGGGGGCTGGGATGTACAGCCACGCGGGGAAAAAAAGCTCGCAAAGACTGCATATGTGAGACAAGAAGCTGAGCCTTTCTTTGTCTTTAATCGTCTGGAGCTCCCCTGGGGGGAGGGGGGGGCAGCCCTTAACAGAGTACTGCAGGAATTTTCCCCTTTTTTCTGAAGTGAAGAAACTGAATCCTTCATGTTGCTTTGAAAGTGTTCTCACAATGATAGCGTTTCATTTTTATGAAAGGGTTGCGGACAGAGTGCCAGATGTGATCGGTGCACATATAGAAATCTTAACCATGTTAAATACACCTTAATACAGTATTGTGCATTGTATTAATAAGGAATGACAAAGACAGCTGTAATGTTAGCTGGGGTAGTGATTAGGGGCCCCACACTTGTAGGGAGACCCCTACTGTTTGACGCTTGTAATGTTTCAGTTTTACTGCTACAACAGCATTAACAAAATCGGACCGTAGGAATAAACACAAGCCTTCAGGTTCAGAGGCCTGGAAGGTTTCCTTATGATTACACCGTATAATTATCTGCAGAAACATGGAAAGATGTTTTGAATGGACATTTACTAGGGCTAATCCTGTGCTTTTCCAAAATGCAGAGGTAGACATCTGTGAGATTATATAATGTCAGATGATACATTTGTATTGTTCTCTGTCACACATCAAATCAGGCAGATTGTGCTCTGTGCCATCACAGTATTGAGGTGTGGTGTTCGCCATGTCGTTCATGGAGTAATAGAGGGGTCTGTAAAGGCACAGAGACATACAGGCATTCTCAGTGCCTCATCAGGCTGTCTCCATGGTGATGGGCTGTCCTTTGTAAGTGGGGGAAACCAGTGGGGGTGGGTATAGTTTATCTTGAAAAATTCAGTTCACGAGTGGTCAAAACATGGCAGCACGTCTGATATTCAGTCAGCCTGGGCATTCTCATCTCGCACCCTTCCTTCTTTCTTTTCACTGGCTCCCTGTTGGCGCTCACATCAAATTCAAGTCCTTGGTGCTAACTTACAGATCCATCAATGAACAGGCCATCAAAAGGCTCCTCAAGACCTATGTCCCATATCGCCCCCTTCTGCCAGCAACCTACCGCCACTTTGAGCTCCCTCTACCACGTGAGAAGTGTCACTCCAGATGGTTCTCCTGCGTGGTTCTCCAATGGTGCACCTTCAAGAAACACCCCAAGACCTATCGGTTCCAGAACATCTCTTCTAGCCTGATGCCTCTTTACAGAAGTCTGGGAATGAAATGGGAAGGGTCATCAGCCAGCACTGCCGGTTCTCCTGTAGCTACGGAAAAGAGATGGTGAGGAATAAAAGGCTGCTGTCCTGATCTGTTAGCATAAAAAAAAAAGTCCACACCTTGTTCTCAGGTGAATAACAGGTAGTGCGGGTTGATGCAGCAGAGGAAGTATGACTGATGAATCCGTGGTTTGATCTGCCTCAGGTGCCCCGCTGACCTTCAGTGCCGCATCACATCACTCTGCATTCCCCTGGACTTCCATCTTTGCTGTTCCACAGATAATTCACACTTGAAGCAAACAAAACATCCTTTGCGCTGGAAAAAACTCTTCTGTGCTCTTTATTCCAAGCTTGATTAAAATGCTAACGCTAGAAATGCTGTGAATTTCTGAATATGCCAAATACTTTCTTTTACATCTGTTTGGGCCAGGATGTAGTTCTTGCTGAGAACTGTACTGTAAATCCCCCCCCCCACCATACATACTCTTCTTGCAGTCCATCTTTAACTGTCATTTTTGTCTCTTCTTTATGGGCCAATGGAGTTTGCAGAGGTTATTAGAACGGCCCTGAAAAGTATCACCTGCGGTTATATTTTTGCACGGGGGGCCACAGTGGGATGGGAAAGCTCTTGCTGGAATCGAAATAGTTTTCGGACCCCAGCGTGATCACTGAGCTGTGGGTGGAATCAAATTGATGGAGGAATAAGGAAAAGTTTAAAGGAATCCAGCCCAACACTCTCAGGAGGATGTTGTAGCCAACATCCATCCATCTGTCTATCCATCTATCAAAAATCATTTCTCAAAGATAATGTGAAAAAAATCAGAAGAAACCCTTTAAAATTCATTTTAATATCGTTGTTGCATGAAATCTGTAGTTTTTTATGTCTGAAGGTTTGACATATTTCAGAGGCAGCACGGGCCGTGTGATTCTGCGATCCGGACCAGCCCGTAGAACCTGCAGCACCAGATGAGCCCAGGCACAGCGGAGACGCTGCAGCGGAATGAAGACCCGTGACCCGAAAGCTGCAGGGTCAGGCTGCAGGAAGACCACACCTCCTCCGGTTAGTGTGTGGGGTCAGTCCAGTATCCAGCTGTGTGAAATGGAGCCAGTCCTCGTAAAGGAGAATAAGCAGGGCAGCATGAACAAGTACTTCAAAATAAAGGAGAATTTATGGTTACGCCTGCAGCCCCGTCAGAGGTGCCCGGACTTCGGGGATCTCATCACCAGCCCGAGCTGCCCCCATGGCCGTCACCATACGTCTTCCATACCTCAAGCCTGGCACCAGCAGGTGTGGCCGCTACACCCTTCCTACAAGCCCCCAGGCACCCAAAAACAAATAAATGATTGTGTGTGAATGAGTATGCATGTAGGTGCCCTGTGATGGACCGAGGTGTGTCCCAGTCTGCCTGCAATTGGCCTCCTCACATGACCCTGACCAGAATTTTCAGTTAAGAGATGGATGGAAAGACAGATATTTTAGTTAATGTTACCCGTGATGCCCATCTAGCGCAGTCAGTAAATTTGACACCACATAAAAACATACTTACTAAAGCTAATTAAGAGCCCAGCTGCCCTGTGAATTTATAGACGACTTCCTTCCTGTGACCTCTTCCACACACGTACTATAAACAGTGGCATGTCTGGGGAAGACAGTGACCCAGATTTGTGTGTGGAGATTGAATCATGTCACCAGCGTTGGATTTGGGCTGGGGGGCCAGAGTTATGTATCTCCGATTGATCACATTATGTCTAATTAGGGACGATGATGTAAGATTGTATATGTACATGCTCATGGCCAACTTAGGTGGTGGATTCTGTGATCGACAACTTTTTTCACCACAAGCCTCCTGTCAACAAGTTTCACCATGTCATCCTTGCCAGCCCCCACCCCGTTTGACAACTTATACTATATCCCCCCCCCCCACCTCCCAGGGGGGTAGGGGGGCTCTGACAATGTTAATGTGCCTCTGCATACAGGTGAATATTTGGGGAACAGTGCTCAAGTAAATAGTTTGTCCTCACTTTTGACTGAAGAGTGGAGCATGCATTTACATGGTTTGTCCTGCGGGGGAGCTATGACCAAGTTGCTCTGTTATTGGTTAGGAAGAGATGCTGATTTGCCTGCTGTTTACCTTAAGGGATTATTTCATACCCACAGGTGACACACACCCTTTGTTATACACAGTAGTGCCTCTATTCTTTCAAATGTGTGGGATTTGTTGCTAAAGACATAGACTGTAAAGGTAACATACACTGTATGTTTTTAGCACTAACAAGCAATAAACAAAGACAAAGTTGTTTGCCTCTTTTTAATGAATGCAGCTAAAGCTATTTAATATCCAGGCATTGTGCACAACAGACTGCTGTATTCCTGTATTTATAGCTCTGTTCTCTTGTATTTACAGTGTTCGTACAGTGTAGGAAAGTCCATTGCAGTGTGGGCAGGGTTGGGCCACAACTGGGAACTGGTTCCCAAGTGACAAAAATGCCTCAGAGACAAAAACCTTTTCTAATCTCTGCATGTCAAATGAAAAAGAAATCAACTAACAAGATATAAATGTACACAGAAAAGAAACCTGGAAGAAGGTACCTTTGAGGGTATGTGTACTCGGGCTGTACCTTAGTAAATGTACCTTTTAAGGTATAGAAATGGACTTTGAAGAGCATTTTTTCTGACAGTGTAGCAGTCATATAGAAGAAGTATTACTTTCATATAGTGATATCCTTGAATATATTTAATCATTAATATTTAATGAAATGTATATGTAAAGTAAACATTTCCCTGGGTTCCAGTCTCCCTGTATTCAGAAAGACCCCTGACCCCTGCACGCGCTCACTGGGCGTACCTTTCTGGCTACGGCTCTTAGTGAAAGTGCATCCTTACCTGTATGTACTTTTCATAATTCTCAAGCGTCACCAGTGTTCTGGAGTCGAGCCAAAATCACACTTGTGGTTCCCCAGGATTCTTCACATGACCCATGAGGGAAATTCATAGCTGATATGTTAAGTTATCAGATCTTCCATGGTGTTTTATTTTATTTTTTTTAAGAAATCCTGTAACACGAAAATATGTATTCTCTCTATATATTAAAATATTTGCCATTCACACTAATCCCATCTTAGGCATCAACCCCATAAAAAATGACACTTTTCTCCCATAATACCAATGCAATCTGAAAGCACCACTGCAGAGAAGTAATGACAAGGGATGAATTATTATTATTTACTGATTATATAAATACACTAAGTGTTTTCTTCCTTTCGTGACCTTCCACTACATTAGAAAGATCAGCAGTATTATTTTGCACAGTTCGGTTAATAAAATAATGGGTTATAACAAAATAATTATTAAATAACCGTATAATTAAGTGTGTGGATAATAAAATTATTTCTAAACAGTGTTACCTTAAAGAAAACTGCTAAAATGAAACTTGACAGCTTTGTTGATCATTTGAATTGAATTTGAATGTAATCTTTTTAGTTTGTTATTGCTGGTGCTTGCGGATTCAAATAAATAAAAGCAGTGAAAATGTCAAGACAGATTTTCATTCAGTAATGGTATGTCGCTGGTACATTGGATGGTGGTAGATTTTAACTACTAGCCACCACCCACCGTTTTCACTGTGCGATTATTTAACTTATCAACCATGATTTTGACTTCACAGGGCCAGTATTTTTTTTATTATTTTTTTACTCAAGAGATTTTAGTGTTTTTGTGGATTTCTCTTTTGTTTCCGTGTTTTCTAACACATCGTAGTGCAACACATGACTAGTGTCTCGGAAATAAACATCGCTGATTTAATTTAATTAACGGAGGTGTCGTAGCGACTGAATTGAACGGCTGTGCTCTGAAGCAGACGCTAACAGCCCCTTGGTGACAGAGGACTAAAATTCATTCGAGGAACAAAAGTCGGGAAATATTCAGAATCTAATTATCATCTATTGGAAAATTAACGGCCCATGGAAACTTAGAACTGACCCGAAGGCAACACGGTTTGATTAATAACATGGCGTGTATTACTGAAAGCACTGAAGCCTATAGTGTGAGTGTCTGAATTGCCTGTGGGTGCTATTTCCTCTGCCTGTCAAAAGAATAATGTCCCGTTCCTGCAGCTATAAAAAGGGAAAAAAAAAACAAATCAGGAGCGTAACTGAAGCCACCCTCTCCGGAGAGGCTGCTGCAGTATAACCTTGAGTAATGTGCCATCTGGTGGACACTGACAGCGTAGCAAGCCAATTCACTGTATTCAATCAAACCGACGATGGCCAGACTGTCTCCGGTGCTAACGCCACACCCTCATCATCTGAAATGCAGTTGAATGGATGACAACAATCATCTGACCGCTCGTCCTGGTCAAAGTCGCTGGGGGGCAGCATAGAGCGTAAAGCTGGGCTACCCCCAGTACGTCGTTTTTCGCAGAGCGGAACCCAGCTAACTCGGTAATTGAGTTTGTTATGGTCTCAGGTTGCCATCTATCGGTTGTTTTCCCGCTTGCATTACAAGCGGGAAGATTTTTAAGAACTTTAAACAATTTGAAGCTTTAATATAATGGAAACAACAACATTAACAAGCAAGAAATACAATTATGGTATTTTTCCTCTGGAGCGCTAATCTACCTATAGCTAAATTAAATTAACTGGTAATTTGTTAACATGCAGCTTTACGTAAATTTGTTTATTGGTTGGACGGCTTGGTAACTCACTGGGTAGCGCTCTCCTCCAGGGCCGGGAGTTCACAGTTTACCTGCCAAGGTCTGTGTATGAGTGTACTCCCCCGGGGTGTGTGAATTCACTCTGAATATTATAATTTGCCCCCACAGTTCAAATACATAAACATAGGGGAATTAGCATATCTAAATATATATACATACTGTATATATACACATACACACAACAGCATAATTTTGGGTTGAGCATAGAGGCGTTGAGGTTTCCAGGGGGTCCAGGGGGTTGTATTGGCTGGTTTTGATTATTGGGGGGGTTACAACCCCCCCATAATTTACACCCATGCATACACACACACACATAGTGTGTCAGAGTGTCCATTCTGCCATGGACTGGGACCTCATCCAGGGTGGTGATGAAATGTTTTGATGTCACGTGAATCGAATTAGTAATTTCGTATTCAGTTACTTAATACACTATGTTGCCAAAAGTATTGGGACACCTGCCTTTACACACACATGAACTTTAATGATATTCTTAATAATATGCAGGTTCAACTCGTCTGGGAAGGCTGTCCACAAAGTTTAGGAGTGTGTTTATGGGAATTTTTGACCATTATTCCAGGAGGGCATTTGTGAGGTCATGCACTGATGTTGGATGAGAAGTCCTGGTTCACAGTCTCAACTCTAATTCATCCCAAAGGTGTTCTATCGGGTTGAGGTCAGGGCTCTGTGCAGGCCTGTCAAGTTCCTCCACACCAGACTTGCTCATCCATGTCCTTATGGACCTTGCTTTGTGCACGGGTGCATGGTCATGTTGTAACAGGAAGGGGCCATCACCAAGCTGTTCCCACAAAGTTGGGAGCATGAACTTGTCCAAAATGGCTTTGAATGCTGCAGCATTAAGAGTTCCTTTCACTGGAGCCCAACCCCTGAAAAACAACCCCATACCATTATCCCTCCTCCACCAAACTTTACACTTGGCACAATGCAGTCAGGCAAGTACCGTTCTCCTGGCAACCGCCAAACCCAGACTCATCCATCGGACTGCCAGACAGAGAAGCGTGATTTGTCACTCCAGAGAACACGTCTCCACTGCTCTAGAGTCCAGTGGCGGCATGCTTTACACCACTGCATCTGACGCTTTGCATTGCACTTGGTGATGTAAGGCTTGGGTGCAGCTGCTCGGCCATGGAAACCCATTCCATGAAGTTCTCTACGTACTGTTCTTGAGCTAATCTGGCCACACGGATATAATATTTTTTGAAATACCAGATATTTCATGTGTTATGACTCCCACGATAATGAGATTATGTAGATAAAAATGACAGATATAAAAGAGTAAGTCACGAGGTTGTATACATAATCGTCGCGAATGTTGCGCGTCCATGCGAGATTTACAATCGCAGGGGAGGAGGGGGTCTCGACGTGGGTGGAGCGGCACAGGCCCTGGGGCGGTTGCCCTGGCTGCCACGCCTACCAGTCTGCCCCTAGTTAGGAGATTTAGGGTATATCTACACGGCTGCTGTATTTAAAAATAAACCTGTAAGATAAGCAACTACAGCGATATGCACATCGCCGCAGCCAGGAGCCGAATGTCGAGTGGGAGGGGTTTATAACCGTTATCATCTAATACCCCAACTCTCTCCAAAAACCCCTGCTACCCTCGGGATAAACCCCTCCCACTCAACATTGCCCCTCCCACTCGACCCTTGGCTCCAGGCTGCATTCATATATACTTGACTTCAGCGCTTTTTAAAATGTATGTTGAGATCATTCTTCTATGAATATTTAGCGGGACATACATAAATCTGTTTCTCCCCGTTCATATAATAAAATGTGGGTTTTATAATTTTTTTTAAAGAACTGCTTATATCATTTACATATACGTTTTTGTTTGGCTACTGGATTTCACAATGCACCCATTAATGCTATAAAAAATGTATACAAACCATTAATGGTGAATCAATTACGAGCAGTTGTCAGCAGAATAACGTGGCAGCGTGTCGCTTAGGTAGAGCTACTCCCGACTGCCATACTTCCACGGGGAAGGGTGGATAGCAGCTTATAAATCAGAAAGTACACGTGATCGTTCAGAAAAGCAGCTTTCCAAGCGCAAAAGAAGCGTCGGTCGATAAATGTGTTACACGATGAAAACATTTTAATGATAAGCGTGCTGATCAGCTTGATACCGCCAGTGTAGTTCAACCCAACTCCAGGGCTCGGAAGCTGGTCGAACGGCTCGGAACCCGTGAGTTACGTAACCCGGGGAGGGGAGGGGGCTCCCGGAGCCAGTGATCGCGCAGAGGAAGAGCTGCCGCCTACCTTTCCTCTGGGGGAAGTGGAAGTCATTGGCCCCACCGGCCGCCGAGCGGAGACTTGCGCAGCAGCTCGCAGACGCCGACAAAAGGCACCGCGGCCGCTGGCGTCTGGCTTGTTGGTGGAAGTCGGAAGCAGGGAGTCCGCTTTGCTCGGATTTTTATTACCAAAATAAGAGAAAAAAAATCTTATTACGCCTTATTAACAGATCCGCTTATTTTAAAGCCACAGGTAAGTCCGTCTGTTATGCCTGTAAACGTATTTTTTTTAAAATATCCCGTTTGGTTTATATAAGTTGAGAGTCGGGCTGTGGATGGTGCTACATTTGTTGCGACTAATAAAAACGGAAACATTTACGATCGGAAATCGCCTTAAAAGCCTTCATCATATGGCAATAATATCACGGTATTGCACGGAACAGAAAGTGTTGGCTGGCGTGGTGAAGACGGCGTGTGAAGCCGGGATCCAGACAGCGCGTCGGGCGCCTGTTTTATCCAGACCCCCCCGGTTAACCATCTTCTTGGAGGCTGACTTCTGAGTCGCACGAAACGCACTTCCACGCTCATTGCACTTTTTTAATTCAGAAACCGAAGTCTGTCGTGGTCAATATGGTGCCCTAGCTGGTGGATTTATTATTAGCTGTGAAGGTATTCGGTTTCTACCCTCCAAATAACCGCTGCGATCTGGGATTGCTGGGTAGCTTGGACTTGCACGCTTGGTGGGGGTTGCGGGGGGGGGCACAGTCTACTGGACCAGTAGATCGTTTTTGCCTGGAATCAGAGTCCGTGGTGTAAGGCGATCACATCTCCCCGTCTGCGGACTGTCAGGTCTCATACAGCAGAGAAATGATCCGCAGAAAGCATGGCCGCTGGCGGATCTGTTGACCTTTCCGAAAGGCTGCGTATTCGTCCGGATACGGCTGGTATATTCCGGTCTGGCTGGAATTTTTAAAACTAACCCGCCGCTTTGAAATTCATAGGAACTCGCTGTATATGGTTCGTGTGCTTTGGGGGAGGTGTCCGTCTTGTTAGGCGTGCCTTATGTTAACGCAGGAGGCGTGTAGAGCCTTTTTATTGACTGATCGGCTTTAACAAGCATGGCATATAAAATGAGTTGCGTTACAAGTTAGAAGTATTCTTTACATGAGTCTGTAAAGCTGGTCATTTCTTGTGCACCCGGGGTGCAAGGACATGTAAATGACCATGCGTAGCTTTTTGATTATTTTATATAGGGGGTTGTGATGTTAGCAGTGTGTTCATTGATTTCATTTCTCAAGCCACTTTTTCACCTGTCCGCTCCTCACCATGTCCAGGTGATTGTGACCCATTTTTCTTTGTCTGACTTGTTGGCTTCCTTCTGGGAAATATCGGAGATTAATTGCCTTCTTTGAATGTCCTAAACAACTGCGATTAACCTAATTCACAAGTCGCCTTAATGGAGAGTGAGCTGAAGCCGTGTCTTTCCATGAGTAATGTTACTGGAACTGGGCAGTTTGAAGGTGATTAGGGTGAGATAAGAGTTAAGCAACATAGCATGTCACACCTGTGCAAATGTGGAAAAGTCACACCATCGCCAAGCAGTTGTACTTGATACTTTTCCCCAATGGACTGACAGTATAACCTCTGTGCATCAAAGGTAAATCTGACCTCAAGCTGGTAGGTATTCCGCTCAGACTGTACACCAGTTACAATCATCTCTTCTGAGCTGTCTGATCCTTACTAGAGATGACCTAAGGGGTGAAAGGTCAGGGCCCCTGTGGGGTTGTTTTTCTGCTGGGCAGGGCGTCTTCATCCTGGAGGCTAAATGTACACAAAGACTAGGCTGGTGAATTGTAACTGTTAATTACACCTATGGTTAATATTATACGTTAGAGCAGTGTTGATCAAACCAGTCCTTGGGGACCCCTAGACAGTCCACGTATTTGCTTCCTCCCAACTCCCAGAGCAAAAATGAGGAGAACATCCACTAAACATATTGCCAGTTGAGAGTGGCAAGTTTACTGAAGACTAGTTTAGTCGCAAACACGTTTCTGTGCTTGCACCCATCTCCCTGGGTTTATTGTCGTGCTGGTGTGTAATTTGCACCTTTCCTTGTGCTCCTGCTCACCCAGTAGCTATGGCCCGCGGGCACCAGAAGATTCAGTCCCAACAGAAGAATGCCAAGAAACAGGCTGAGGCCAAGAAGAGCAAAGGTCACGACCAGAAAGCCGCAGCCAAGGCCGCCCTGGTGTACACCTGCTCCGTGTGTCGGGTGAGGGGCTCCATCCGAAGCTACCTTCACCTAAAACAGCCACTCTACCATCATGGATAAGCGTGTTCTTCTAGACGCTTTTTGAGATGACAGTGGTGTCTGGATGCTCTAGTAATGATTTCACAAAATAACCAATAAGTGTTGATGCGTGAAATACAGCCAAAGCCAACAAAGCCCATAACTTATGTGCTAAAAGTTATGCTTTTGAAATTAAACTTCAGCTGAGCTCTTTCTCCTCTCACCAGACACAAATGCCTGATCCAAAGACCTTCAAGCAGCACTTTGAAAGCAAGCACCCAAAATCACCCTTGCCCCCAGAACTTGTGGGCGTGGAGGCGTGAGAGGGTGGCTGTGCCGGGATATCATCACAGCAGGCCTGGGCTGGCTGTCCTTAACCTCCAGGTGTTGATGACACCTCCACCGATCCAGGACCCCTTCAGTCCACGAACCGGCCTGGTGACGACCATCTCGTCTCATGCGTATGACTATACAATCAGATCGTTGCTTGAAAATGATCTCCTCCTATTGTCCACAGTCCAGTGCAAAAATAACTAATGCTAAGGAAAAATTGACTATCTTAAGTTAGTTTCCATTAAAGCGCTTTTTGTTTCTTTGCAGTCAAGGTGGTATTTCAGGACATTGGAATGGTGCATTTCAGTACAGAAGGCTTCCTAAATTGTCAGGTATTCTGATACAGGAGTTCTGTATAGCACTTCTTGGTTCGTGGTTCTTTTCACTCTCCGCATAAAGGTTCTGCTTTTTTTCTGCTGTGGGAACTTTTTTTTAACCCTTTGACAAATGTCTGCTGTGTAGAACTTTACACGTAAGTAAATGATCATGCCTTTGAAGTTGCAGCCCAAATCAGGAAGTTGGGGTGCTGTAGCCCCCCGCCACCTACTCTAATTTGTGACGACTGTCGTGTAGAATGACCATGCAGAACTATTAGTGTTCTCTGTCTGCTGTACTGGTTCCTGAATAATTACTGTGATGTGTGCGCGCGCATTTGGTCTGATAGTGCCGCCTTTCTTTTTTAATAGTTCTGTGGCCGTGATTATTATTTTATTATTTTGGTGGTGAGCTGCTAATATGAGTGATTGGGGTAAATTAAGAGCTTCCTATCTCTGGCTGTGTGCATTTCTCTTCCATAATGAACCACTGGTATATGGCAACAATGCGCTCTCTCAGAAGACTGGTCTGTTTATTGCAAACCTTTTATACATTTGTATTTTTGCCCCTATGATGTAAAATAACATTTTAATAAAATATTAATTTGATTTAATGGTCTGTTTTGTTCAGCAGGTTCCGGATTCCAAATATCGTTCAAATTTAGGTTTCACTAATTAATTCATTTAATAGGTAAAGCGTAGGTTTTGTGACATACTTGATGTGTTGTCTATAACTTAAATCTACACTTACAAAATGGCACTTACCAAATACTCAGAGGTTGGTGTGTGTGCGCTCGTATGTATTAAAAGGACGGGGGAAATCTTTTTAAAGCATGGCCTTAATTTTGAAGTCAAGTTAGTCAACACCTTATTTCTTTGATCAAACTCTGCAGCATTTTGATATTCAAATGAGATGATAGTATTAGCAAAGATTTTTAACATTCTTTCCATTAACTTTAGGGATTTTGTGTGTAAATGTTTATGATTGTAAGTTTTAATGTTAAGTGTGATTTTTTTTGCAATTAGTCACAATTAATATATGTGTGTTTTTTTTTTTAAACAATTCACAGCACTAATATGTATATAATTTTTATTATTTATGTTGGACAGTTCCAGGTTTATTATGGACTTGTCTTGCTATAACCCCTGTCTCTTAAACTAGTGGCACACATTTTACCTAGCCTAACAGGCTGTTAGTGCCCCCCCCCAGCCTTGTTTCATTATGGCACTGCTGACTGGCTGAGCAGCCTCGTTCCTCTGACGTCACCTCCCCAGCGTGGTGCCCGGCGAGAAGGCTCTGAAGCTAATGACAGACCCGCGGGGGGGGGGGGGGGGGGGGGGGGGGGGGGGGGGGGGGGGGGGGGGGGGGGGGGGGGGGGGGGGGGGGG
>JAODLD010000144.1:10660019-10674980 GCA_026781065.1 Mormyrops boulengeri | reverse complement strand
CCTCCCTTCTCCCTTCTCTAAGCTAACAGGCTATTTGCCGTTACCCGCGGTGCTACTCCCCGTATTGTTTTAAGGGAGTCGGCCGTTATTTCCCTGGCGGATGCGAGCAGGTACGGGCAGGGCGAGCCGATGGCGGGTAGCTGCGCCAGCTGACTGCTCCCTCCGTGCCGCTTTTGCGGCTGCGACCTGAGGTCACCCCGGGCGGCTCCTGACAGCTCCCCGAGCTGCGCTTCTAGTATGATGGCCATCGCCCCCATTTATTTATTATTTCCTGACGAGCAGATTACCCGATAAGATGTTTTTTTTTTGTTTTTTTTTTTTAACCCCACCCACGTATCGGTCTTAAGCCAAGGCTCGGTTTAGCCTCCGTGTCCTGCTTTCTTTGAAGAAACCGGGTCATTGGGAGGGTTCGCAGCTAAAAGCTAGCCAGCTAGCATCCCCCCCCCCGTTACATTAACGGCTGCCCCCGTCCGCATTGCCAGTACAAAATGAACGACTTCATAGGGCTCTGCAGAAATGCTGGCGGACGCGAACGGGAATTTGGCGCCAGGGACTTTTATCGTGCGTCGAGTCGGCGGCCCCGGGTGAGAGGCGCCGTGGGGCCGTTTCCGGCTCTTCCCCGCGCCTACGGCTGACGGCCACCGAGGCGGTGGAGCTCCGCCAAGTGCTTCCTTTTTTTTATTATTATTATTATAAAAAAGTGCCCCTCCCTAACGAGCTGCCCTGCATCTATAGGCACAACCCGAGTGTCATGAATTGAACGAAAGCGACGCTAGATAGCCATTTTCTACAGGTAGGGGGGCTCTGGGCGTGGTGGGGACGGAGCAGCATGTCCGCATTTTTCCCCCTCAGACGGCGGCGCGCCCCCGGAGCTGGCCCGGCTCAGATAATGCGAGTATTCACATGGTCCTCGCCCCAGGGACAGCTATTTTTTTGTAGTTTTTAAAAATGTATTTACTGTCCGTATTACTCCTATAGGTTTTATTACTTGCCCGGGCTCGACGCGCCTTGCTTTGTAGGAATGACTAACCGTTAGTGTATTTTATATTATTGTATATGATTAGGTACGGCGGCTGAAATATCTGCTGGAAAGCTCTCCGTGTGTGACCGTGGCCGGCTGAGAGACATTTGTTTCGTGGGTTTTAAAACCCCGGGATGCATCCGCGCAGAAAAGCAGCCGAGGCGGCCAGTGCGATCGTTTTATGAATGATACCAGCCTTTTAACTCAGGAAATCGTACCACAGAGGCATGGCGTCAAGCAGTGACAGGCGACAGCGTGGTCTTTTCACCTACTGGTGAAGTGGGGAATTTAATCCAGGATGGCAAACGGAAGCTGCCGCGTCGAAAACAACCATATGAAGGCTTATTGAGATGATACTTTTGTAAAACCTCATCATGATGTAGGGCAGCTGATTCACTCCGTTTTGACAAAAAGGATAGATATTTTTGCTTAGCTTACGAACATGACGATACCATGTCGTTGCGTGTGATGGAGATAAATGTCTCGCAACCCTAGACATTTAATAGCCAATCTGATAGCTAATTTGTCCTTCCTTACTTTCTGAAAATTGTCAGGATCCGGTGAAAGGATGATAATGTAGTTTTCCGTTATGCTAGTTTTAATTATGAAATTTGTGTAATTCAAATGGAAATATTGGAAATGTTGATGTTGTATCTTCTGTTATAGCTTTGTTACTTATTCAGATCTTTAGGGGCTAATTTTGGTCATTGGCGTCGCATGTTATTCGACTCAAACCTTGTGTATGGTGTTGCTATTTTAGGGTGATGTTCTGGTTGCTCTGAGGTTACTGCTGCAATTGGGCTCAATGATGTTAGCAGAGAGTGCAAGAGAAGTGTTTTGCCACACCTGTCTTCCAGCTTTTTGTGAAGTATAGTGTTGTGGTGAATATGGATCCTATTCTCGTATTCCAAGTTGAACAAGGCACCAGACACCTGGAAGTGGATGCTGATCCACTGCAGGACAATTTAATGATGCCAGTTTAACTAATTAAATGTTATTTGAATTATGTTAAGAATTCCCACACTGGGAGAACATGCAAACACCACAGTCACAGGGCCAGGGGATGGATTGGGGCTGTGAGGCTCTGCTGCACACTGTTGTCCTAATTTATTAAATCAACCCAAATGCACATAATCTTAGTGTATGTCTGCTTGTAAATAATTGGTTTAAATATATTGCTATTTTCAGAAAACACATACAGTGAAGGGTCAGGTTTTGGCCCCAGTCCTGGGGGAATGGTTTCCACATTGTTCCATGATAATACTCTTTTTGTCTGGTTAGTCTTTTATTTCACCTCCCATGCAGCTTATTCAGTCAGTAGTGTAACATCTTATTTCAGTATCAAATCTTTCAGTGTTGCTGGAGAGCATGTGCAAATCAGAGCAATATGGGTTAGCATGCAGTAATGCACAGCAAGTCAGCTTGAGTACTGAGGGACTTGAGGCATGTAAGTTTCTTTCAAGATATAACTATCTACAGCATCCTTTCCTGCAACCATCTGGAGCCCAGAGTCCTGTGTTGACTAAGTCTGATTAAAAACAGGGTTGTTATGTATCTTGAAACTCAGTGAGATTCTTATTTTCAGTACTGAGCAGCCATGGACAAGAGTGAGCTGGTGCAGAAGGCCAAACTGGCAGAGCAGGCCGAACGTTATGACGACATGGCAACCGCCATGAAGGCGGTGACAGAGCAGGGGGGCGAGCTGTCCAATGAGGAGCGTAACCTGCTGTCGGTGGCCTACAAAAACGTGGTGGGGGCCCGTCGCTCCTCCTGGAGGGTTGTCTCCAGCATCGAGCAGAAGACTGAGGGCAGTGAGAAGAAGCAGCAGATGGCCAAGGAGTACCGGGAAAAAATCGAGAAGGAGCTCAAAGAGATTTGCAACGATGTTTTGGTAAGTGACAGTAACCTATTAACAGTTTCACTCAGTGTCGTGCTACAGGTTTTCTATTTTATTTACGAATGCATGATTTTATTTTATGGGTACCGGTTTAAAGCACGTGTTTTTTCACTCTTCAGCACATAGCGGTTGGTTAGCATGTTGTATCTCAAGTCTGATTTGATCCCCCTCTTTACAGTTTGAATAAGCCCCTGCTGGCTAGATTGCCTGGGGCTTCTGAAAAGCTAATTCTGATCTTAGCATATTGTTGCTAGGTAAACAGTTTTTTTTGGCAGTTTCAGATTAAACTCCAAAATAGTCGTCTGGCTCATTGACTAAAATGCGCGACATGTGAGGCCCTGCTTTAGCCAAACTCAGTTGTGCATTCCTCATCTCATTTGTCCCAAGGGACTTCCTTTCCAAGAAAATGGTTTTGCAGATATGTTCTGCTCCATTCACTGGGAGTGGCAGGTGTAGTGCAACTCTCCAGTCAGAAATGGACCACACTGCTACTGCTAAGGACTTCTAAGTGTCACAAGAGTTCCAGGTGCCCTTTGGAAGCACCATTCAGTGTCAGCCATGCACACAACCCTATTTATGGGGTTGAACATATGTACGTCTGGCTATTTGCTGACATGAAACCTGCTTTTTGAGATGTTTTGATTTGCCCTAACGTTTTATCCCCCCAGCTTAAGCAGGAAGATATCAGATTTAGGCTGTGTTTGGGTTTCCCAGTTTATTGTAGCAATTTTATTAAGGCTTGTATCAAATGTTCTACCAAGAAGAAGCTTTCAGACAGAAAGGGAATACTTTCAGTATCCCCCGGCTCTTTCTTTATGTGGGAGACTGCATGTTGACTCTGGGTATATTTCTTCTCTTGGAGCGACTATTAACTCAAGCAGTGGCACTTGTGTGTTGGACATTATTAAATTGACGATGCGATATTTAGGTATGTTCAGTTTTGCCGGCAGCGACTTCAGATGTCTGGGGTGCCTCTCTGCAGCCTTGTTTGTGAGTCGAATTAAGGCAAGAGGATGCAAGTGTGTCTCGTAATTCCAGTATAATCTAGTCCATGAAGAACATTGCCACTGCATGAAATTCAGCTTATTTTGCACTAGCTCTGTGGTTCTGATGTATTCAGTACAGCAACACCTTTTCACCACTGCCGATACTCATCTTTTGAAAAAGTTCCAGCAGTCCTCCTTCCGGTTGAGTTTTCATATTTCCTCTGTAGTGCTTTAGCGTTGGGGATGGTGGTTGGCCCTGTGGATTAAGACTCAGTGTGGCTGGAAGGTCCCTGGTGCAAACCTGTGGCCAGTGGGGTATTACTGTTAGCCTTTTGAGCTAGGCCCTTAACCCCAAAAACTGCTCCAGGGAATCAGGGATTGACCCTTCTCCCTGCCCCAAGCTTTGCTTTCACCTGAATTTGTCTTGTAGGAGACAAAAATTGTATATGTGAGAACTAAAGAAATGCTATCTACCTGTATGCGTACTGGTACAAATAGCAAATGAAACTATTATGACAATTTTATTACCTCCGATGCATCTGCCACTTTTAGAAAAGGGATGTAATACCTTAGTAATACTGCTGCTAAGCTGTGAATACTCTGGGGCGCTGACATGCTTTGCTGGTACTTTGGAGTGTTTTGCTCCAGGCATATCCATGGAATGTATTTTTGTTCTATATTGTGTGCTGTCAGCCTAAAATGGAGGAGGGCAATTTTTGTTTAGTGTTTTGTTTGCTTACTTATAAGCTCACCAACACTGCAAATCCTTGCAAGGTGTTAGAATTGAATGAATGAATGGATAATCTTGAGGGGTGTGATTTATCTAAACTTACTGGACCTGTGGTATTTTGGCTGTTGGATATCTATGCACTGCTTTTAATGGAGATGGGTTGCAAGTTGATGTATCAAGTCTTTTAAGGCCATAGTCCTGTTGCTTGCTGTATGTTTAAAGCTACCAACCTACTGGCTGTATTTGAGAGTAAAATAAGGTTATTGAGGTATGAAACTTATGGATGGGCCAATCCACATTTTTTCAATTCCGATACCCAACTGCTGACACCGGTACAGGTTCCGGTATAAGAGCTCTCTTTATTTTAATATTTTCATGAACATCTTCCAAGAGAGGATACGCAATTTTTCTCTCACTGTTAACAGCATCACTTACACTTTGTTGCAATAGCAGCCACCCCTGTATTACAAGCTGTAGCGAGTGTGCAAAACACCCAAGCCAGCGACTCCCAAATAATCCACTGCTTTTTTTAATATTACTGGCGTTGACGTCACAGCAGGCGGAAGTCACTGCGCTAACACCCACCGAGTAGTAAAAAGATTGAGAGGCAACATTAGAGTTCAGCTTGAATGCCACTGAAAACACATCTAAAATGGGAAACAGCTGTCGTGCGATTGATTATACAAATAGATTTAACATGAAATGGGAGCTATCATTTTAGAGACTAGAGACTGAAGTATTGTACGTAGATCAGTCACGTATGGATACCCAATTCCTTAAAAAAAAAAAAAAAAAAGACTAATGAAACTGGTGGTGGGTTGATCTCATTGACAAACTTCTGCTACAGGAGTTCAATGGGAACAACATGAATCTGGTTTTGGTCTGTTCATCAAAACTTTCCCCACTGCCCTGCTCCTGTGAATGTGGATTTTGATGCGTCTCAACCATGGAGGTTCCTGGCTAAGCTTGCCGGAATTTGTGTTGTATTTGAGATACCAATGTCCCACTACACCGCAAAACTCAGTCACTGTAACTATACACCAACTCTGTTGCTCAAGCATTATTCTCCTTTTATGACCATGAAAGAAAATGGAAACAGTGTGTAATACATATTCCAAGCACACTCTCAGAACAGACTTGGTTTCAGTTATGCTCTGCTCAATGAAGAGAAGCATGGTCTGTTATTTATAGGTAAAACTGTCTGAACGGTTCTAGTGCTACCTTGGTCATTGTCTTAATTGTTGCATTTTATTGTCCCAGGGCCTTCTAGACAACTTCCTCATCCCCAAAGCTTCTCCGGCTGAAAGCAAGGTCTTCTACTTGAAGATGAAGGGAGATTATTACCGCTACTTGGCTGAGGTGGCTGTTGGAGAAGAGAAGACCTGTAAGTTTTGGAGTCTGTTCTGGGGTGGGGGAGGGTGTTGTATAATTCACAGCAGAGCTATTTCATGTGTTACTTCTGTGAATTGGGCAATTTATTCACATAAAAAGAACAAGATCCCATCTCCTTTCTGTAATATTCACACATTCCATTATTCCATTGAACTTCCTTTTCCTGCCATTAATTCTTTCTCATAACTCTGGACTGTATTCAGTAGCCTCCTCCTCAGTTATGCCCTTCCACTTGAATTCACCGTGAACCTTGAACCAGATATGTAGATGAGAATGCTGGTTTAAAAAGCCAAGACTGAGGTGGAGAGAGGAAAAGAGGGTGTTGGGGCCCAGAGACTCACATCTTCCCAGTGAGGTTAGCATGGCGTGCCCTGGCTGGACCAGCAAGCAGCTCTGACAGGGATAAGGCATACTGGAAACAGTGAGAGGACCAGTTCCTGCCATCCCCCCTCGAATGAACCCCTACGGGCGTGTTTCCCTGGCACAGATCAGTGTGGCACACCCTAGGAGGTGGGGCCAAGGGAAGAGGCAGCAGAGCAAGTCTCAGCATGTGTCCAGGATCGAGCAAGTGACTGGGAAGGCGGTGTCGCTGCTGGCCAGAGCCAATTTTCATGTAGGCTGAGGAGGAAGGAGAGCAGCTGATTTTACATTCCTTCCTTCTGGAGCGAGAGATCGAAACCAGTGAAAGTGGAGCAGACCGCACTTGAGATGGGCGTTTCCTGCCATCGAAGGCTCTGGTTTTGTCCCTTCAGGGCCCCCTTCCACCTGGGCCACACCCGTGGAGCAGCCCTGCCGACCTCGCTTACCCCCTGCAGAGGCTTGCCCCACTGGAGTATCTGAAGCAGCCAGGACGAGGGCGTGGCACCACTTTGTTCAGTAGAGTAAAAAACATTTATCCCAAAGTGTTACATGTGCTTTTATTCAGCACAAACTCAGCACCAATAATCTGAGACCACTTAGAATGTTGTTATTCTATTTTTTGTTAATATCAACTTCAAACATACTTTCCAAGAATCTAAATCTGTCATATTCCGCCGGCGGGATAGCCGACTCCAAGGGTCCATGTCTTATAACTGAGCAGTGTAACTGCTGAGTAAATACTGGGCAGTTAAATACCTCAGAGGTTTTGTATCTATGCTTGCTTAAGAATAATTGGGAAGAGGCCAGCATTGGGATCCACCCTTTTCTGAATCACCCAATATTCATTTGAAGATCAGAATACAAGAGGACATCTCTACAACCCACGGGGCAAAGTACTGTGGAGCTCTATATTGCAGGCAGCTTGTTTTTTCCATGTTTTCTACTGCAATTAAAAAATATTCATCAGATTACTGAATAAATGCTAAAGCCTCTGTCCTTTTGAAATCTAGCTGATTTGCTTTGAAAAATTCAGGATTAATAGGCATTTTAGATTCATTTAGATTATTACAGCTATAAGTACAATGTGTGGTGCCAAACAAGGTCCCTGATGGCTGGTTTCAGAAGTGATGCTGTAAAAGTAGCTTTGTTTCCCGACCTGCCACTTATTTCACACCCACACATGCCCAGTTTTGTCTTTGAGGGTCAGTTAACTTCCATTGTTTTTCTACCAGAAGGGTAGACCCCCCCCCCCCCACTTGTGACTTCCTCTGGGGGGTATGTAGGGTTCTCCAGGCATGCTGTATCCTGCAAGAATTGTCTTTTTTGCCTCATGCCACTTATTTGCCTTTTACATACAAATGAATGTACTGACTCCCCCACCTGTGATAAAAATACACAGATATGTGGCCCTACGCAAAAAAAAGACACACTTCTATTTGGATGGCACTCCTTAGCTTATTTTTGACGTACCTGCACAGAGCGGGTGGAGAACTGGCGGTATTACACTCACTCATAATTGGCACAGAATTATTTTTATTCACGTTTTTGGTGTGTGAATTGGACGGACAGCGTCTGGCTCGATGATTCAAATTTGCCGGGGGACAAAGGCCTTATGTAGAGGCTGTTGCAAGAAATCAGAGAAAGGCACAGAGCTGATCAGAAGCCTACAGGATGCAGCGGGTTGGGGGGGGGGCTACAAAGGGGCTTCCTTTGTCTAAAACAGTCAGACCATTGTGCCGTCAAACATGGGGCGGAAACCCAGAAGCCATCTGCTCGCCTCGCCACGAAGTGTCCAAAATTGCTGCTGTAAACTGCTTAATCTTAAGAAAATCTAAAGACAAGGTTAGATAGGGCAGCGCCTGTCAGTTAAACATTTAGGCAGTAGCATATGAGCATTTTTGCGCATGAAGTACGTTTCGGTTTCAGTCTTAAAAGCATTTCCTGTCTTAAGTCCTCTTTAGGGTGATGGCCTTGGCTGTCACAGCTGGGATATCACCAGTGTCTATATTGTTTTGTCATGAATACAGCTAAACAACTATGGTGAAAGTGGAGGAGCTGTTGGTGGGGGAGAGGGTCATTTTCATCAGTGGTAGATGTTATTCTCTAATGAGATTTCATATTAGGAGGAAGTATGCACGGTAGCTACGGCGATTGACTACTTCCTGCCAGCATAGTTTTGAAGATCCTCCTGGGTTAACTGTAATTTTTCTGAAATTCACCACATTAGTCTGAAGTGCCGTTCTTATTCTTATTTTTGGCTTAAATGACTTATGGGTTTTTGTAAAACGGAAAAGCTTTGCGGTGCGACTCGAGGATGGACTTTATGCCGAATGGGGGTTTAGTGCCTAAAATGATGTGCGGGTCATTCTCGGACTGCCCTCGCTTGGGTTTCCATAAGAGGTTTGATTGATTAAGCTCAATCACTCGCTCACCGGCTGTCCTGTTCTCCAGCCATCATCACCAACTCGCAGGAGGCTTACCAGGCAGCGTTTGACATCAGCAAGAGCGAGATGCAGCCCACACACCCCATCCGTCTGGGTCTGGCCCTCAACTTCTCCGTCTTCTTCTACGAGATTCTCAACTCGCCGGACCAGGCCTGCAAGCTGGCCAAAGCGGTGGGTGGTGTGCTGTGCCACAATCTTGGAAGAGTGGCTCAAAAACCACATTTCAATCCTCTCCTTTTACCCTCTCTTCCTCTCTCTGCCCCACCCCAAGGCCTTTGACGAGGCCATCGCAGAACTCGATACACTGAACGAAGACTCGTACAAAGACAGCACGTTGATCATGCAGCTACTGAGAGACAACTTGACAGTGAGTATGACTCGCGTACCGTCCAAACGTTAGCGCTGCAAGATCATTCTACAGCAACTGAAAGTAAGATTGGCATTGTCATGTGTTTAGACTCATGTTCCATTGTGGAAGGGAATTGACCTCAGTTGCTTCCGCTGTGTAATGTGGTAACAGACATTTTGGGGTCCACACATGAGGACCGTACAGGGCTTGATGCAGCTCTTTTCTCCCTTCCCAGCTGTGGACTTCAGACAATCAGGGTGATACTGATGAACCCGAAGAGGGCAGAGAAAACAACTGAGGCTACCCTGGCCATCGCCAACACTGAGACCACCTCATCACCCTGCTCTCTTTACTTCATTCACCAGTGTCATTTCTGTCCAATTTCAGTTATTTTATTTTTGTTTTGTGGGTGTGGTCAGGGTGTTTGTGGGGGGAGGGGTTAGGGCGTGTCCATTTCTTTTTTTTATTTGGGGGCTCGCAGGAAAAAATAATGGGAGGGGGGGTTAGACAGTGGGGTTAGGGAAAACACATGCGATGTGGCAAGTTAAGTTTAAGGTCAATAATATACTCTATGTATATTCAAAATGTGTTATAACTTGTTAGGTGTTGCCTTTTCAAACGACAGTTTCTCTGCAAGGCTGACAGATCCTCTCACATCCCAAGGACAACATGTTCAATCCAGCTAATACATCAAACGTCTGGTTGAAACAAAATCTGCTGTTTGTCCAGCCCGTGGTGGGAAGCGCATTCCAATTACTGTCACTTATTCTATTCCGGTTTTACTTCTCCTCTTAAGTGACCAACAGAAGCCATTTTTATCATTGTGACGTGACTATGAGGGATAGAAAACATGAGAACAAGCACTTAAAAGGCTTGATGTTTGTAATGGCGTCCTGTATTGAGCGGATCAGTAAGAATTCTCCTTTTGCTAACGTAGTGTTTTTTCTTTTACTCCTGCCCAACGTAGAGTTTCTTGCCCCCTTTGGTTAGTTTGTTTCCAGTTTTGATACTTGCCTAAATTGCATGTGACTAACTAGTAGTCATTGGGGAGGGAGAGACAGCAGTGGGGCTGGCTAGCTGTTTCATGTTTATGGAGTTTTCATACAAATCACTCAAGCATAACTGTTATTTGGAGCGAAATATAACAACATGTATGTGGAAATAAAAAAGCTAATTTAAAACGTTTAGATGCCTCTTTACAGTTTGGTGGTTTCCTATTAGGATTTGTCAAATCCAGTTTCACTTGATGACCTTTGCTGATGAAGCCTCCACCGTTTCACATCCGGCGAGGAGGAGTCTGTAGAATCAATGACCACAGCAACTTCTTTAAGTCAAATGTCATGGAAGAAAAGCCATAAAACAAGCATGCATTAAGCAGGGTGTTTTTCAGAACGATGGTGTGGCAGACCTCGGATAAGCGGGAAGATAATGGATGGTGTGGCGGAGTGCGTCTCCATGCAGTGTGGTTTCACATAAATATGGTTGGACTCCTTTCAGTGGCAGATCTGGTGGTTTAAAAGTTAGAACCTTTAATTAAAATAACTGCAAAGCTATTTTCTTTCATGGTAATGCAGAAGTGAGATTCATCGCTGAACATGGTACAGCGCCACTCGTCATCAGTCCACGCCTACCGGTTACGGCACCACTCCAGACGCAGCCTTCTCTGTCCTGGTGTTAACGGCAGCCTACGCATGGGACGGTGTTTCCATCATGGGGCAACTGTGACTTCTGCATGTCCCACATGCCGGGCAATTGTACTATACGACCACCCGGCCTCATGCGCACCCACAATGTTACCCCTATCAAACTCCCAAGCGCTGGTAATGCTATCTAATGCGTCTGTCAGGCGTCCTCTGTCTGGTGACTAGACGAGCCAGCTCCTTGTAAATCGAATCATTTACCTACCTATCGCTGGTCTGCATGTGTAGCAAATTACTTCCAAATCGGACCATTACTTATGGGCGCTTAATTGTTTTGTTACTGAGTGTATGGAAAGAGTGAGAGTGAAATGGACCTAATTACAGTGGCGTCTTACGGAGGCAGCTGAATTAACTATTCAGTGAATTTCCTATGTAGTTCATTACAACCACAAGTTCTGCTGCTTATAGACGTTAAATGCTGCGATCTTTTTATCCATCTATGCATGGATATTACTGTATACTTATATAAGTATAATTTGTGCAGTTAAAATAAACAAAATATATAATTCCCGTTATATTCGAGGGAGCAGGGTCTTGCAGCCATGTTCCCATTGTACATTACTATCTTGAAAAATATGGTCCTGTGCATCATTATGATGGTAGCTTACCATCACAGCCGGTAGCTTACCTAGACAAGTGGAAAAACAAACGTATTAAATGATATTGGGTTGGTGTAAATAGATGGATTTAAAGTAATTACTTGTTAATCAATTATACATCTTTGTAGTAGCGCATGGTTATCTTGTATCTTAATTTAAAAACTCGTTTGCTGCTGCTATGTCATTTTAGTGCTTTTGGGGTTTTGCCTTGCGTAATCCTAAACGTTTAAGGAGTTTTTTTTATTTTAAAAAAAGAAAAAAAAAAACAAAAAAAACGATGTATTGAAATCAGTGTTTTAGAGCTCCCCCTGCTGGTCAAGTATTTTAACAGAATACCGGTAATCTAGGGAAATTAGCGGTCAGCACGTTCAAGTAAAAATCTCTCCAGCAGGAATTACTGCCACAGAAAGAATAGATCTTAAAAATATCTTCTCAATATGTTGGTACTAACAGGGGTAGTTAGGTAACCGAAATAATAGACAAGATACATATTGCTGAGGCTTGAAATAGATCAAATGAGTCATCTGCTACTCAGGCAAAAATCAAAATTATCTTCTTCCTAAAAACACTGTAACCCTGCAGGATAAAATACTGACAGCAGAGGAAAATGTTGAGCTCTCAGGTGACTCTACAGATGGATTCTTCGCACATCCAAGATTTTACTTTTCACCCTCTGACGTACCGCTTACAGTAGAGGAATGACCGGCATGATAAGCACTTGAATATCTGGGAAAGTCGTTGCATGCAGCTAGTTTAAATGGTTTGCAGAATTCTGGCCTTATTAGCCGCTGGTTAGTGATATCTGATGCTCAAGAAGAAGAATGGTAACCATGCCCCAAGACCGTCTCCTAATGTTGATTCAGCTGCGGGATCGGGAATGGCAGCAGGCAGGTGTGAGAGCATCTACACGCACAGTGAAGCGAAGACTTTTGGAGGATGGTCTGGTGTCAAGAAGGGCAGCAAAGAAGCCACTTCTCTCCAGTGAAAAACATCAGGGACAGACTGAAATTCTGCAAAAGATACAGAGATTGGACTGCTGAGGACTGGGGTAAAGTCATTTTCTCTGATAAATTCCCTTTCCGATTGTTTGTGGTATCCAGAAAAAAGGATTATCCGGAGAAGAAAAGGTGAGCGCTACCATCAGTCCGGTGTCATGGCAACAGTAAAGCATCCTGAGATCATTCACGTGTGGGGCTGCTTCTCAGCAAGGGAGTTGGCTCACTCACAATTTTGCCTAAGAACACAGCCATGAATAAAGAATGATACCAAAACATCCTCCGAGAGCAGCTTCTCCCAATCAGCCAAGAACAGTTTGGTGATGAACAATGTCTTTTCCAGCATGATGGAGCAAGAGGCAGGTGGACAAACAAAAAGACACAAATTCTGACAAACTCCAAGCATTGATTATGCAAGAATGGGCTGCCATCAGTCAAGATTTGGCCCAGAATTTGATTGACAGTATGCCAGGGCAAATTGCAGAGGTCTTGAAAAAGAAGGGCCAACAAAGGCCTGCAAAAAAGATTCTCTCTGCTTCCAAGAGCTGTTAGAAAAACCAGAAGACATTATTTGGAAGAAACTGAAACACGGATTAGTGTCCTCATGACTCTGATAAGGACAAAGCATTTGAAGATGGATGGATGGGGCACAACGTGGAGCATGGTTGACATTATTTGAGGGGTAATTAGCTGAGGAAGAACAATGATTTCAAGCACCACCCTCCTTTTAAAGCATCCAGTCTGCTATTCTACCTCAATCAGCAAGACAGAGTGATCTCCAGCCTTGTCCTCCTCAACACTCACATGTGATAACGAGAGGATCGCTGAAATGATGCCAGCCGGTCCTTTTGTGGCAGGGCTGAAATGCAGTGGAAATGGGTTTTTGGGGAATTAATTTTTATCACAAAGAGGAATTTTTCAATTAATTGCAATTCGTCTGATCACTCTTCATAACATTCTGGAGTATATGCAAATTGCCATCATAAAAACTGAGGCAGTAGACTTTATGAAAATTAATATTTGTGTCATTCTCAGAACGTTTGGCCACGGCTGTACATGTTGACTTTCTTTTCTCTTTCCTATACTTTCAGTTTTTATTCTCCCTCAGTAGATGGTTCTGTCACAGAAGCCCTTAATTAAAAATATCAATTATTCTTTAAAACTGTTCTGCTGTTCTATTGCAGAAGACGATTTTAAAGGTAAGAAAAACAAACAAATAAATCAATCATATTTTCTGTTCTCAATGATTTAATAAATGCTGGGTTGTCATTAGTCTAATTCATTGGTGTTGTTTACATTATTTTCTTTAGGAACTGAATTGAAATATTTTAGCTCGTTTAAAAAAAAAATTGTCTCTCTCTTTGCACTTGGTTGTCCTGAATAATAATGAAAAATTACAGTTAGCCCACATCCGTGGCTACCCAGATGAACAAAATCACCCACATTGACCTGGCGGTGGCACTGTAGCAATAATTTATTTTTCAGGCTTGTAACTGCTGAACTGTTTGGCCTTCTGGATTCCAGGAAAGCAAGACTTCTGCTAAGTTTCTTTTATTGCTTAACAGATCTTTGTGTGGATAATTAAATGATTAAACGTTTGCAGCAATACATCAGTTTATATCAGATATGTTCTACACATCCTGCTTAGCAAGGGAGTACGTTGTTATGTCAGTATAGTCACCATAAAACATCTTTTTGCTCCCTGCTTTAAGATCATTTTAATTGAGCAACAGTCTGGCTGGTTTCTGTTACTTTTTACTTGATTTAATACCAAGGTCCTGTTTGTCATGTACGGGTATCTTAGTTGGTTAGCTGACTAGCACTAATGCCAGAAATTTGGTTTGTCAAACCAACCTTACTTGTTATCCTGCTGTTCTGCTGTAGTAATGTGTCTTGCATCTTAATCCTGCTCTGTGCAGGTTAACTTGGACTTAATCAGCTACAAGGTTTGTGTATCTAATCTTGGCCCATGAAATGGCAGCAGTCAAACACACCACCAAAAATGGCTTCTCCGTTCCCTCCCAATCTGGTTGATGAGGAAGCACTAAATCATTCATGCTTTTTGAATAATGAAAGTTCTCAGAGATCGTCAAGACCCATTAAGCCATTCTGACAAATACCTCATAGAATGATGCAGGTTCATTAGGGAATGACGTATCTTGTTAAACTACTAGGACTATATACTCGAAATTTGATTCCATAGTCACATACTGACTGCGATGAACACCCTCTGTCAGTCTGTGATTTTTGACCAGCAGCTTTTCTCCATATAGTTGCAGAGACAGAAGTCCTCAGTAAATCTGTCTGTCTGCTTTGCTGCACAGAGGGTATAAAATATTCCCACTATTTTAGCTAAATGTTCTAATGTGTTTCATAAGTGGAAATTAGTGGGAGAACATTTTAAAATGAACTTGAGAAAGCACTTCTTTACACAGCGTGTAGTTAGAGTATGGAATAGTCTTCCTGCTAGTGTAGCGCAAGCTAAAAC
>JAODLD010000144.1:10642648-10654814 GCA_026781065.1 Mormyrops boulengeri | reverse complement strand
TGGGATTGTTGTCAGTGCCTTAGGCCTTATGGGATTGTTGTCAGTGCCTTAGGCCTTGTAGGATTGCTGTCAGTGCCTTAGGCCTTATGGGATTGTCGTCAGTGCCCTAGGCCTTATGGGATTGTCGTCAGTGCCCTAGGCCTTATGGGATTGTTGTCAGTGCCTTAGGCCTTATGGGATTGTTGTCAGTGCCTTAGGCCTTGTAGGATTGCTGTCAGTGCCCTAGGCCTTATGGGATTGTTGTCAGTGCCCTAGGCCTTATGGGATTGCTGTCAGTGCCCTAGGCCTTGTGGGATTGCTGTCAGTGCCCTAGGCCTTGTGGGATTGCTGTCAAATCCCTAGGCCTCGTCCACTGTGAATGTGACTATGCACTGCAAATCTGTACTGCAGAGTCTCGAGGGCTGCAGATGAGAGAACAATGTATCCTGGTGTGGTAGCGTGACCCTGGGCTACTCTGCCAGCTGGGAGGGGAAAGCTGCCCTTAGTCTGCAGAACAGAACAGCCAATATAAGATGCACTTTTGCTTTGCTGGATTAGAGACATATGCTATATGATATATCTAGACTTAATGGTATTGAATCATGTACCTGAATCGATTTAGGGTACAAAACATATAATCCACACAGTCTTAAAACTGATGAAGAAATGTACTGTTGAACATTATATCCTGTAAGAAGATGTTTCACTCTGAGTAAGTGTCAGCAGGTTGTTAAATAATGAGAGCAAGAGAACATTTTGCACAAGATCTGGGAGATGAGGTGTCAGTACACGCTGAGGCACAGAGGAGAGATAAACACAGGAGTCCAGGAATAAGGGGAAAACTCAGGATTTATTTTAGGGGAGACACAACTGGGAACACGGATTACACTAGCGAGGTACAGACCTCAATGACAAGACTGGGGAAAGACTAACTAGGAGGCACTTAAATACACAGATTCCATTAAACAAGACTAGACACAGCTGGTAACACGGGGATTCCAAACGAGGTTAACGAGGGGGCGTGGCACACAGGAGGTGCGGCACCATCGGGACGTGACATTAGGGAGTGAGTGGCCTTGGGAGACTGCAGGCCGGAGATAGGGAACAATAGGGAACATCAGGTGATCTTGTGCAGGGCCTTTACTCACAGAAAAGGGGTGAAATGTATGTTAATTTGGAAGTCAGGGCTTTTTCTCCTTTGGCTGTGGAACCCGTGTTTGAACAGATGCAATAAATGGGAAGCTTCTTCTACCTCAAGGTGTCTGCATTTTATTTATAGTACCCGTAAAAAGTTTGGACACACCTACCCATAGAAAAGTTTGTTTATACTATTCTCTATATTTTAGAATAATTATAAAGACATCAAAACTATAAAAAAAAATGCAATGCATTTTATGCAATGACCAAAAAAGTATTAAACAAAAAATAAATTGTTGCAGGGCAGCAACTTTGTGGGTTGGCATTCAGTAAGTTGCTGGATCAAATCCTGTGTTTGGTACAGTGATGATCGCACCTTTGCACAAGAATTTTATTGTGGAAGAACATATGTGACAATAAAACTCGAAACTATAATTTTCTTATTATATTTTAATTGATATAATATGAAATGAGTGATTTCTCTGTTCTTGTAGCCGAACGTGCTCTGGACACCATGAACTTTAACGTGATTAAGGACAGACCCGTCCGCATCATGTGGTCTCAGCGTGACCCGTCCCTGAGGAAGAGCGACGTCGGCAACATCTTCATCAAGAACCTGGACAAATCTATTGACAATAAGACCCTCTATGATACATTTTCTGCTTTTGGAAACATCTTGTCCTGTAAGGTAATCACATTGTTACTTAGTCTTGTGAGCCGCCAAATTTTGGTTTGAAGCACATAATGGAGAATTGCATTTTTGGAATAAAATGAAGTCCCAAATGCATGGTGTAAAATTGTTGATTATATCCACACATTTTCTCTTCCCAAGGTGGTTTGTGATGACAATGGTTCAAAGGGTTACGGCTTTGTGCACTTTGAGACCCAGGAGGTGGCTGAAAGGGCCATTGAGAAAATGAATGGCATGTTGCTCAGTGACAGGAAGGTGTAAGTGCATTCAGTTTCATGTGTGTTACGTGTATATTATAGACTTGTGTTCAAACTGACTTATTGGAGAGGTTCATTTTGACAGCGTGTTACCAGTTTATGTCCTCCTGTTTCTGCTTATCCACTTCCAGTTTTGTCAAATTTTTAGTGGCCTTTACTGGATTTTCACGAGTTTCGACATAATGAAGGCTTAAATATATTATATTTATATGAAAAACAAATGCAGTTTGTCTCCATGTTTCTCTATGTTGAATATTGTTATGGTACCCTAGTCGTGGAGCTCTATTTTCCACCTGCGCAAAGCGCGACGCAGAGTGGTTCTGTACCAGCGCATTGCGCACTTTCATGCCGTGCGTGCACACTGTCATAATAGCAAATGGCACATCTGTTTCCTCTGGCAAAAGGTGGTCTAGCTTGCCGGGCAAACACGCCATTGTAATATCAATCAGCAGGAGATCATACGCTGCTGCCTTTTAAAGGTGCAGTGACGCGTCATTCCGATTGGTTTATTGCTTGTTATGTCCAAAAGACGCCTCTGAATAATTAAGAGAGTTAGGACAACCTTTTTCCACCTTGTGCTGCCGCAAAGTTTGGTTTTTCCATTGTCAAAATAGCAAAATGGATTTGGACACGCCAATAACTGCTAGTTTCACTTTGCGCTTTACGCTTGGCGTTAGATCGTCAAAAGAGAGCCCTCAAAGTGATTTTTGCTTCAGGTTTGTCGGCCATTTCAAATCTCGCAAGGAGCATGAGGCAGAGTTTGGAGAGGGGGATAAGGAGTTCACTAACGTGTACATCAAAAACTTTGGCGAGGACATGGATGATAAGAAGCTGCGGGAGATATCTGGAAAATTTGGTAAGTGCTTGTGCAAGTCATTGTGTGCTCAGACTGGTTTATGTCAGATTGGTTTGTCTGTGGGTTGTAACACACTGATTGATGTTCTTTATAGGACCAGTCCTAAGTATCAGAATCATGACTGATGAAAGTGGGAAGTCCAAGGGCCTCGGTTTTGTCAACTGTGAACGGAATGAAGATGCGCAGAAGGTCAGACTGTAGATCCCTGGTGAGATGTTTGTGATTGGTGGCTTTAAATCTTGCCTCAACCAAAGCCAAGTGTTTGTACAGTTTTGTACGATTTGGAGGTTTGAGAAATGTTGTCCAGGATGTGTATGGTGTGTCGGTGTGTTCCGCTGTTGTCTCACACTTCCAGGGTCAGGGATTCAAGTTCCACATCTGCTCTGTGGCTGTGGTATTTGTATGTTGTGTGATTTTCTTCCTGCAGTAGAAAAACATACTATTACGCTGCTGTACATATCTATATTGTATACAGTGTGTTCACATATGTCCTGTGATGGACTGACATTTGGGGTCTAGTTCCATTTTTCATTTTTCAAATGAATATACAGTATGCATTAGCCATGATGGCTAAGCATGTAGTCATGAGTGTCGTATAGTTTGGATACTATAGTCAACATGGAGCTGAAATTGTCTGCAACATGTTTTGGTCTTTCAGGCTGTTGATGAGATGAATGGGAAGGAGATAAATGGCAAGCAGGTTTATGTGGGGCGTGCCCAGAAAAAATCTGAACGCCAGACGGAACTGAAGCGCAAGCGCAAGGAACAGAAACAAATGCTGGGTAAGTTTGTCTCACCTTGCACTCTGTGAATCTTGGTCCAATGTAGATTTCGCCTCACTTTCGGACCTCGGGGTTTGACACGATTGGTCCTTCTCCGCAGGGGAGCGCCTCTTCCCACTTATCCAGAGCATGCACCCCAGCCTGGCGGGCAAGATCACCGGCATGCTGCTGGAGATAGACAACTCAGAGCTACTCCACATGCTCGAGTCCCCAGAGTCTCTACGTTCCAAGGTCGGCATTCTGGCTTCCGCCCTCCTCCGTCTTACACACACACATTTAACATGTAAAGATAACCACTGCACATGCTAAACATTTCTGCGACTGGATATTTTATATTTAGTGCCAAGTCTGACTGCAATTGTCTGTTTCAGGTGCGTGAAGCAGTTGCCGTACTACAGGCTTACCAGACTAAGAAGGGTGCTCAGAAATCGGTGACCAATTCCACTAGTGCACCAAACCATTTTACCATTTAGAGGTGAGCACGCTGAAGCAGAAATTGCTTTCTCCAGTAAAGACCTTATTGTATTACCCGGACAGGGAATACATATGCATCTGGGACCAGTCCTTTGCCACCGCTGCAGACACTTCTTAACAGGATAACTTGAAATGTATTTGACAAATCTTTTTCAAACTTTGCAGATACATTGGACCAGTGTAGATCTGGAACTGATCAAATTTTGAGACAAATCACAGAAACTGAAGCAACACAAGATTAGCAGCAAAAGGAAGAGTGACCTCAGAAGATATCTGATATTGCAAATGTGATGACTCAAAAAGAATTTGATGGACCTTATTATCATTTCACACAAAAATTATATGGATTAAGTTCTACACCTGATTACCTTTTGAGACAAATTGCACCAATTTTGAGGCAGCAGCACTGGGTAGCAGGGAAGGAAGGAAAAGGAGGCTGCAGAAGACACTTAATCTTGTGAACACAGTAACTCTAAAAGTAGTTGATGAATCTTTTTCTGACTTCTCAGGGACATTGTATAGGTGATCTGGGAGCTATTTAATTTTGAGAAAAATCACGCCAAAACTGAAGCAGTTTAAGTTTGTGGTGGCACATGCAAGACACAGATGCAGTGCAGATGCAGGGAACCTGATTACATTGAGACAAGTCACATAAAGTTGGGATGAAATGGGCTTGGGAGGGTGGGCTGTTTGGGGAATACATTTTAGTAGCATCAAGGTGTATTTCCCCCAGTTTTTGACTATGGTTGTGACTTCCATATATCCTGGTAATGCTAAACGTTAAACACAAAACCCAATTTTCAAACTACATTCACAAAACAAACCTTTGACTCATCTTGCAAAAGATGCATCAACTTATGAACTTTCAGGCATACGAACGAAGAGGACTGTAAGTCCAAACTGTGTTCACTGGGCTCCCGTTTCCTGTCCGCAACATCACTTTTTTTTTCTGCGCTCCAGTTCTGCCTAGTACAACTTCTGGCCGCTACTCCCGCCACGCTGCAGTGTAGCGTTCGTACTCCCGGCATCCTAGTTCTTAGTACTTGTTTATACCCTTAAAATGATGTTGAATAACGACTTACGAACATTTCAAGTTGCAAATGGCCGTTCGGAACGTATCTCGTTTGTGAGTAGAGGAGCGTCTGTAGTCGCGATATGTCGTACAAAATATGCGGTAGTAAAAATGCACAAGTAGTTGTCACATTAATCATGTGTTAACCATGTATTTACAGTAAATCAATATTCATATTCATATCTCAAGTAGGAGTCTTGCAGCTGAGAGATGTTTTGGGAAATTGAGCAAAATGGGTGGATGTGCCTACCTGCTACCAAGGTGAACCAATACAGCAGGAGAATTGTGTTTGTTATACATTTGAGCTTGGTCTGTTGGTGTTTTGTGACCAATCAGAACTTAGACATCCTTATAGGGAATTGGGTGTTATGGTTTATCAATTGGTTGCTCTTTGTGCTCTGGGTACCTGGTACCAGAGTATGACTTAAATAAAGAGATAAAAGAGATAACTTTGCTCACCAAGAGGTCCGAAGTTTTATTCTAAGTGGCTTAACTAGAGTTATTAGAGAGGTTGATTTATATTTTTTCTTCCACAGAAAACATTGTTCAGGGCATGTAGCTCCAGAAAAAAAATGTTTATTATGCATATGTAACCTGCACAAGGGGCGAGAAACACAGCTCTCCCCGTTAACCTAGCGAATCTCCACCAAGATAAACGCTATAACCATTTCAGGCTGTTCAAATAAAGGAACAGTACTGGGGCAGATCGTCTAAAAGTACAAGAATTTATTTACGTGGGACTAAAACACACCTAAAACAAGTAATCACACTAGGACATCCAGAGCTGTAGTCCCCATGGGAACACAAAAGGAAAAGTCACGAAAGAAACATACCAATTCCACAGCATACATTACACACTAGTAAGATTGTACTAAAATCACACGTCACCCCTATACACACACAGCAACCCACACACACTGTCCCCCCACAGAAACGCTCGAGGTCCTAGGCAAAATAAAACAAAACAATCGACAAACACACAAGATAGTATGCGGGCCTCCAAATTACTGCAGGGAGGCATTTTCTGCAAAAAAATCAAATGAAAATGAAAATGATAAAATGAAAATACAAACTCCACTTTGCCATTTAGTTTCCAAAGTCTGTGCGCAAAAATCCTGCAAAAATTAAAATCAAAATTAAATAGCACTGTCACGCCCCCGGGGGCGGGGCTGGACAGGTGCCCTGCATCCGCGGAGGCTTAACACCCTACAAAAGCGGGGCACGCACAACTCACCTTGCGAAGTATTGAGCCTATGTCCCATAGCCGTACTGAGCGTTCTTCTCGTCTCCTGTCTCCCCATTTCCCGTCGCCTTACCTGTGTTCCCGGTGTCCGCTCCTTACCTTCTCGCCTTCCCTCCTCAGACCAGCTCCCGCACCTGACCTGCCGAGCCCAGCATTCTCCGTGTTTTCCTTCCCGGTGTACCTCTGTCTTGTGCCTTCCTGTCGGACGGACCCCCTGGCTACGACCCGATCCCGGACCACGACCACTCTTTCTGCGCGCCCCTTCCAACTCGCCTGCCCGCTCTCCCCTCGGGGTGGGACCCCTTGGGGGGCTGCTCCCCGAACCCGGGCTAACCGCACGGGGAAGACCCGATCTCTTGTGCTCTGTACTAGCTTCCGGCAGATCTCATTAAACCTTTGTTCCCCGCACCTCTGGGTCTCGACCTCCCTCCTTGCAGCCCGTGACAAGCACCATTTGCATTTTAATTTTCCAGTCATGTATGAGTCAGATGTGAAAAATTAAAAAATAAAATTAAAAATTTTGCCCAAACACCAGTTTGACTTTTCATTTTCCAATTTGCCTTTTCATTTTCAGGTTCACTACGTGCAAATATATGTTAATCGGAGCTGGCGGTGGACGGGGCTACGGATCATTCCTGCGCTTTCTCAGACCGTTTGACAATATTGCTGATTTTACCTGATTTTTTTTTAGCCCTGTAAGTTTCATCCAGACACTCCGATACTTTCAGTTTCTTTTCTCTGTCAATAAATAAAACTCGTTCCACCCGTCCATTTTAAGATTCCACCGAAGTTATTAATACGCGGTCCTGTCTCTGTGAAAATAACGTCTGTAAAGTGTACTTTTTAATTTTTTGACACAGAAGATCTTACCTCTCTGGTAAGTAAAATAAATCAGAATATTGCCATGAAAAATCTTTACTCTATTTGAATTTTTTTCTATTTTGACGTTTGACGTTGAAATCTGTGTTGTTCTAATCAATAAGTTTATTAGACGTATTTAATAATATTTAAAGATTATAGGTAGACTAAATACCGAAAGTTGTAAATGTAATAGGCCTAAATGTTAATAAAACAGTTAATTCCAGTTTCCTCCTACAGTTCGAAGTATTCCGGTTTTGTGGAGTAGAGGCAGTCCCCGGGTTAAGAACGCCCGATTTACAGACAATTCGTACTTACGAACTGACTGCCATAATGTATATTATATGAAAAAGTCGCGTTAGATACAATGGTTCGTAATAGGGCTGCCGCGATTAGTCGACGCAGAATACATCAGTATTTAAAATCGACGCATCCTTTTTTATTATTATTGTAATGAAATTACCTCTATAATTTCTAAAGTCCTTCAGTTCATAATAACAATTGTTTTCCTTTAGTATCACTACGTAACTAGGTAAGTAGTACAAATGATAAATGCGGTTTGTGCAGTATGCAAATATTCGATGGCATACCACAGCGCTATGCACGAGCAGCTGAAAAGAAAACGTACACTATTTTGGACTATGGACCGTCTGAGTAAGCAAAACCATCCTAAGTTCTGTCTATTCATGTTTATTAAGTTAGTATTAGTATGGAAAGCTTTAAATATCTATTGTCCTTGTAGCAGGTGTTCTGACGAGTTGAGCTACGTATCGATACGCGGTATCAAGCCTTTCTGCGCATGCGCAGTTCCATCGTTTTGGGATTAGGGTTAGGGTTACGGCTAACGATTAGCACTACGGTAGCCTACGGTAGCCAAAGTGGCTCAACTCGACAGAACACTGGCAAATACTCTCATTATTAAAGCCAGAAAGATGTTCAGCTGGGGTGGCACCGTGGTGTATTTGTTAGCACTGTTGCCTCACACCTCTCCATGTATGTGGAGTTCGATGTTCTCCCCGTGTCGTTACGGGGTTCCCCCTGCAGTCCAAAAACATGCTAAGGCTCATTGGAGTTACCAGATTGCCCGTAGTGTGTGAATGGCGTGTGAGTGTGCCCTGCGATGAGTTGGCGCCCCATCCTGAGTTGTTCCCTGCTTTGTGCTCTGCACCCCCGCATGGTGACCAGATAATCCATGTCATGGAGGACACTCTGAGCTAGGACAGGAATTGTAAATTACCATTTCAATTAAAAGGACCCGGATTTCACTTTAGCACTGAGTTCTTGCTGTGTGCTGATTGGTCAGTCTCCTATAATCATGAATGTGTCACTAATGTTAATGTGAATGTGTTGATGTTCAGGTAATCATACCATGATGTCATTGATAGAACCTTTGTTAAAATATAAAATCTGGAAATAACGTTCCATTAACGTTACTGTAGTATATCGCAGAAGTGATCTGTTGATCATGGATTGATTGGTTAGCACCGAGCTGTTGTATCGGTGATTGATGTGTAAGGCTGAGTTCCCGTGATGAAGTAAATACAGGGACTTCTAAAAGATATAAAATAAAAGCGACATATATATATATATATATATATTGCCCACGAGTTAGACTCTGAGGATTTCATTCTTACCCATAAGAACACAACAGTTACAGTAACAGTTCTCTGCCAGCTTTGAGAAAACCTTCATATAACATTGGCTGTACTTTGGGAACGTTCCTTGTTAGCTGGGAAATGCCATTTTTTGATAACCAATGATCGAGAAAATTTACCTAGGAGGAGTGCAAAAATTACCGATGGGCCACACCTCCCTGTCTGAGCACCTGCACCTGGAAAAGTCTGTGCACATCACTGGAGTTGTTAGGTGGTATTGTGTAAGGCTGCTTAATCTGGATGGATCTGCATCAGATTAGAAATGTCACCTCTCAGTTAGTTTCTGTTTTTTTTTTTAATCAAATCTGTATGACCCAGAATGAAAGGGGACTTCAGCAACACTTCGTATGGTTTGCTACTATACTCAACATGGAGCTATTGTAACATTTGAGTGGAATGTGTTCTGGTCCTTCAGGCTGTTGATGAGATGAATGAGATGAGAAATATTTGAAATATTTGTGAAAATTAAGGTACCGATATCATAAGCACTCAATAGGCTTGTCACGTGCTACCTTTATGTCTCCCATTTTTATATATGCAATATCATTATGGTGGGAGTCATAACACAAAAGTATTTGGTACAATACTTGGAGCAATTTTGAAATGTAATAGCTGGTAATGTTTTGTAATTAAATTATATTGTCGAGGCATGTATTTAACAAAACATTATGTTTGCAGAATTTGCTAATTACCGCAGGGCATGATGGGTATGATATTTGGAGGCTTTCATTTTCCCTAGGAGTGAATCTGGAAAGGTGGGAGGGGGGGCTGGTCCATTTTTGCCCCAGGGCCCAGTGTAGAGTTGTTCTGCCACTGGATCTAGGTGGCGTTATACTTGTTATAGGTTGCGGGAGTAAAAATTCTTGCCGGCTGATTTTACTGCACCGAAAAGTAAAACAGCAGATTTGTCAGACATTGCCCATCGTTCGAGGGTGTCAGCAAGCTGCTGTCAATGTGTGAGAGACTCCTGGGAGAGCTGGGATGTCTGGCATTCTGGCTTTCACCCTCTTCTGTGTCACACCCACGTTCAACATGTAAAGATCCACTGCACATGCTCTGCTACCAAACAGACTGCAGTTGTCTGTTTCAGGTGGATGCCGTGCTGCAGGCTCCCCAGGTCAAGGAGGACCCGAAGATGAATCCCAGCACACTCAGTTATCCAATGGCCTCCTTGTATGTCGGCGACCTACACCAGAATGTGACCGAAGCCATGCTTTACGAGAAATTCAGCCCGGCCGGCCCCATCCTGTCCGTCCGAGTGTGTCGCGACATGATAACTCAGCGTTCCCTCGGATATGCCTATGTCAACTTCCAGCAGCACGCCGACGGTAAGCGATACGGACATCCAGCTCAAAAAGTTCAAAAACATATGGTTTTCTCCATTTTTTCATTGTAATTACTCTAATCAAAATTTATGAAAGTATGAGAGAGAGAGAGAGAGAGATACTGAGATGAGAGAGCGAAAGGTGGACTTAGACTTAGCCTATGAGATGTAGGTGTGTGCCGCCTGAGCCGAGTTCTGGCTAATGACAGACAGGCATACACTTGTAAAGTCTGACACGACTCATAATGTTAAACTTTCCAGGGCCTAATGGGCCAAACAAACCTATAGTAACTTCACTACTTCGGGTGTAACAAGGCAGCGCACTTTATTAATCTGGGAACTTGCGCTGATACATGGAGACTGGACTCTCTCGCTAGAGGAGGAAAAGAATATTGCTTCTCTCTGAATCCCGCTGCTCACGCGAGATCTGGCATTTCCTAACATTATTCACCATAGCTTCATTGTTCAGCAAGGCATTGTTAAGGGCAAAAAGGGGGCTAAATTCTTTTAAATCCTCACAGTAAATACAATAAGGATCGAAGCGGCACCCAATACGTTTCCGGTATTAATACGAGGATTTTTACCATCTTTAATTCAAGTTAAAAACTGGGACCACATGGGAAAAATGGGTGAAAAGGGACTAAATTACTTTAATGGAAACAGAGTGACGAAAACAGAATCCTTTGAAGGACATGGTCTGCATAGCCTTTGTAGGCTGCGTCCTCCGAAGGCTCCCTAAAAATCCGCACAGTGAATCTTGGGATAGATTGGGCCATGAAGGATCTACCGGGTTCCCCACATGTTCCCCAGAGAGTTGCAATCAGGGTTGATCCTTATTGTCATTGTCACTTGACAACGAAATTGCGAAGGTGCAGGCAACTCAATGTGAGGCAAGAATAATAAAAGAATATATAAAAAAATATAGAAATTGCACTGACTATACATATTGCACTGGATATACATATTGCACTAGATATATAAATTGCATTTATGAATATGGAAATTAACAGTTCTATTTAGAGTTTAAGGCCATGATTGCTTTTGGGTAAAAACTGTTTACTGGATTCCTGGCTTCCTTTGGTATTGAGTCTCTTTGAAGAATTCTTGGGTACCACTGGTTTGACTTCGTGTCGAATGAGCGGTTGCTAGAGGAGTCCCAAATGAGGCACATTAACTGCATTATGAGGGAGCATCAGATACGGCACTACAGCCATATGGCGCGTTTCCCTGAGGGTGATCCGGCTCACAGGATCCTCACTGCTGAGGACTGGCTTGACCAGGCCAAGGGGACACCTACGTAACATCTGGCTGTGGCAGATAGACGGCTATTTCCAGAGGGTGGGACTAGACCAGGTGTCGGCCTGGGGGGTCACCAAGTGGGATCCCAAGGTGTTTCATCGTATTGTGGGTGCAACAATGGGCCGTACCAGCGCATGCTCCACAACCTGACCTAACCTAATAAGTTTTAATATTAGGTGTGATTAATCAGGGTTAATCACAGAAAACTATGCAATTAATTAGTTAAAAAATAATTATGATTCTCAGCCCTAATAAAAAATAATTTAATTATATTACTGTTACATAAATACTTATTGCGTGTGATTTTGAAAGTCATTATTTAGAACATAAGAAATTTACAAACGAGAGGAGGCCATTCGGCCCATCAAGCTCGTTTGGGGAGAACCCAACTAATAGCTCAGAGTTGCACTGTTTATTTGTTTGTTTGTTTAGCCGAGCGTGCTCTGGACACCATGAACTTTGACGTGATTAAGGACAGACCCGTCCGCATCATGTGGTCTCAGCGTGACCCGTCCCTGAGGAAGAGCGACGTCGGCAAC
>JAODLD010000144.1:10613085-10627104 GCA_026781065.1 Mormyrops boulengeri | reverse complement strand
TCCCTGCCTGACCCTGAATTGGACTAGCAGTTAGAGAAAATGGATGGATGGACTACTCAAACATATTCAAAAGTTTCTGTAATTGCAAGACATATTCTGGACAGGGCTGAAATATGCTGAGGCAAAGTGACTTTTGTTTTCTTTTTTTACTGGACTGAACATGGCTAGCAGACTCAAAATTTATACTTCGCCATCCCTAGTGGAGTCAGACCTGGGCTGAGCAAGGGCCCTGAGTTGTGTAGGGTTCCCAGTGCCCTGCTGCAAAGTGCCGTTCACTGAGAACATTGAAAGCCAGAGGTCCAGACCTGTATAATTGTATGAATTGTATTTCATTCTTGAGCCCTACTTAAATGTCCTCAGTTTGGCAGAAGAAATGGTAATCCGAAACGATCAAAGAGTGCCCACCATGTATGAATGATGAGCCTGTCTTCTCAGTTTTTGATCATTCTAATTCCACTATAATGTCTCTAAATGGCAGATCCGTTTCTGGTAAATGAGTAGCTAATTCTCTTACAACATCCCTTCATTTTTCTATATTGCTCATCCAGTGCACAGCTGCAGTAAGACTGGAGCCCAGGAGGTACAGACCACACCCTCTTCATCACAGGGTATACACACGTAAGTGCGGAACATGTGCCTCACAGTGTGCTATGATGAGCATTTCCGGGTTTGCAAAATACTGTGAGTCAGTCTCTAAATCTGTGAGCTCATCTGTCTGTTGAGACCTGTCTAGTTGAAAGGCTTTTTCGCAGGTATTCAACAACTGGGATTGTCACTCAGGATATCTTGCCCTACCTGTGTTAAAGAAATTAATGGTTAATTGACATAAAAATGCATAATGACTCAAGAATGAGGGCCTGTTCCATTTTATCCAGCATCTACTCCTATGTCATTAAAAGCTGTACTTAGTGGGAGGGATTGTTGACAGGTAAAGTTTCTTGAGTTGACAACGGGATAAATCAGAGAGATGGCCTGACCTATTTTTACCCCATCAGGGAATTATAAATGAAATAAGTCTACAGACGCATGAATGATGCACATGGGTTGGTGTGTGACTGTGTGGGTTAGGGCTCTACACCCATGATCAGAAGATTGCAAGTTCAAATCCCACACCAGGTAGAGTAATTTCATCATTGGACTCTTGAGCAAGACCCTTAACCCCTATCTCCTTATGGATTGGGTGACCTTGCCTTCTCAAATGTATGTCACTTTGAATAAAAACGTCCGCTATATAAAATAAATGTTAAGACAACTGAAGCTGCTTAATTTGACAGAATGTCTACTTCAGTGGCTAGAGGAGGATTTATAGAAGAGAATTTGTAAATTGCTGATTGCTGTTAATAGGAAAGTATCATAAAGTTTGTTGCTATAGCCAATTGTCACACAATGACACACGGCAAACTGAAGAAACGCACCAATAAGCTTTCGGCAAACTTTCCTAAATTACCTTGCATTTAACTTACAGCTATAATGCTATATGTAATAAGAGCATCCATAACATAATGGGATTTTCTTCAACATCCCCCATGAGTTTACATATGTATGCAACTGATTCTACCATATTTACAAATCGCAAGAACGTCAAGGGATTATGCAGTATGGGACTGTGAGCCAAGCTGCAGACTGACATTCGTCCAGTCTCCTTCATATCTTGGGCTATTTCGACAGCCCTCAACTTGGTGGAGGTCCAAGCAAGCACTTAAAATGGAGCTGAAACAATTACGGGAGGTTATTGGGGACACACCTTGCCTGGAGTTCCTAAGTGGTGAATAATAGATAATAAAAGATAATTGTTAAAGTAGGCAAATGACCTGCTACTTGCAATGTTTGAGAGTTGCATCATTCTCCAATTAGTGTTTGCTGTAGTTAACCATGCTGTGTGACCTGCTGCGTGTAAAGAAAGCAACTGGCTTGGCAGAGAGCTTCAGCAGATGGTTGGACAGCCTGTCTTGGAGCCAATGTTGAAGGCTTAGGGGCTACTAGTAAATTACTAAAAGTGTAGAGTGGTAAGCTTAAGCAGTTTCAACTCAACTTGCGGAGAAATCAAATGTATTCTTTCAGGACAAAGTCCCTTAAGGATAATGGAACTGATGCATCTTTTGTGACCGGCCGGCTCTTTGTCTTTCTGATGGCTGCAGATCATGATAAGCTACGCATTTTTCAATGCTACTCTGACTTTTTTGCCGATAATCATAGAAGAACTTTGGTCAAAACCAGTCAATGTGCTTTTAACCTGCACTGCACAGTAGTTGTAGTTGCATCATGCGATTGAATTTGCACTAAATCTTCACTGAAAACCATCCACACTTGAGCCACAGCAATCACATACCGAAAAGAAAGCAGACAATTGTATTCAGATATAGTTTAACTACTGATCTTGTGGTCCCCAGGTTGGATGGGCATGAAGCCCCTGGTAGATTCAAGGGGCCCCATCACTTTATAGTCCAAGGTGATATCTTGTCAGGAGGCCCAGAATTTCTAACTATGCCCTTGGTCGTCCCAATAAATCATCTGCCGTTAGCCGCGGTTCAGGTGTCACCTGCTTCATCCCTGTTCAGTAATGGAGTGGCTGGTCATCAACCTATCATGTCCAAGTCAAGACTTTTCACTTCTCACTACTGTTGGGTGCAATCCTGAATACTCCTATTTAGTCTAGGCTCGGTTTTTCACTTTTGGCATGATGTGCTGTGGTCTCTGGTGTGTGTCTGTAAATTCACAATGTTGTGTTTTGATGCCTTAGTGTTCCCAAATGCAGTTTTCAACATGATAATTATAGTTGAGAATGAAAATTCAAGACTGTGCATCCAGGTACACTAGTGGATCACTTCACACTTTTGAGTTAATTCACACGTTTATGACAAAAGTTAGGTATATCTTTCCCCCCTAGAGTGCACTTTTATACATTATTTTCTTCTGTGAAAATGTGGGTGTTTTGTATGCCTTGTAGCTTGCATAATAAGACATTTATACTCACACATATGCGATACTTTGAGACACATCTGTTAAGATGCTGAACACCTTTCAGGTCTTTCCATTTGCAACTGGTCTGGACACTGCGGTTCAACAAAACACTCTCATGCCTTTCTTTTGTTTGTTTAACATTTTTGCTGTTGAAGGTCTGTTTCCTAAAAAAAGTTCAGATTCATGCCAAAGCAGAATGTTTCTCCATCAGACATGGATGATGACCAAGTTCGTTGCCGTGAGGTTTGGGGAATTGAGATTCCCTTCATCCTTGTCTGGTTTGACGTTGTTGAACTCGCGGCCATCGATGTGAGCCCATATTCAAGGATTTTACCTCTTTAATGTTCCCACCCTCCCCAAATAAACAGTCAAATTCCCTGGCTTTTAAATACTGCCAACACAAGCTAATGGATGTCCACATTTCTTTAGACTTTAGATGCTTTTGTAGTTTTGTAGCTTTTCTTAAGATATCATGCATGGTCCCTGCTTGTGGATAGCTTATTTAAGGTTATTTTAGGTAAGAATACGATTGCCATAGCGTCTGTATAAGTGTACAGTCAAGCATGGCCAAGTCTAACCCCAACACTGCCTTTGAAGTCTGCTATGATGCGGGAAAAGATAAATGTAAATGAATGTAGTAAAAATGAAACATTGTGTCTTCTTCATTGGTTATACTTCTTACGCAGTTTTTACTGTTTTCATGAATGTTATCAAGCATACATGGTCAGTTCCATGAATTTTTTGTAAAATTTTTAAATGAATAGAAAAGTGAAAATCCTTGTGTATTTGTATGTGATTATAAGTAACAGAAAACATCGAAAATGTGGATCTGTGTTTTGATCATTTCTGCATGAAAGGCTTTGAAAAATGACTGGTCTGGCAAACAAACACAAAAACACTCTCATCATTTATAATCTCTTGCTGTTTATCTGAGTGGTTTTGGGCTCTGGGAAGCCATTTTTGAGCAGTATCAGTAACTCAAAGCTCAGAACTGGAAGACTAGCATTTCATTCAGAACATTTGTACTTCTTGTGAGTAAAAGTGAGATCAGAGCAGTTGTTTGACAAGGCTCGTTTCTGACAGATTTCTAAAAAGAGGTCAACAAGTGGCATGTATTCTTGGTAGAGAACCTTCGTGAAACTACCATTGTTATTCTTTTTTCTTGGAATCAAGTACCTGAGAATATGTGCAGTAGCCAATGCATTTTCCCTTGTTTAGAAGTTAAGATGCAGTAATACATTGTTCCGTGTCGTAACTATTAATAATAGGTATGTTCATAGATGAAGCCTCACAAATGTGTTCTGTTCGACAAGCTACCCTCTGGCAAGAGACTCAGGTCTATCAAGACCAGAACCACATACCAAAAATGGCTTCTTTCCTTCATCAGTTGAACTCATCAACAAGCCCCAGTCCCCCGCTCACATCTTTGTACACCTTTTTCATCTACTGGACATCATATATTTTTATATTCCAGTGTTCAACATACCTCTGTTCCCTTTATTGTCCTCATAATTATTGTTTGTAAATTGCACAGCGTCTTACACTGCTCTGCACTATTTTATTCCTTTATTCTTTTTACTTCTACTTATCTAGTTCTTCATTTATGTTCTTCCATGTTATCTGTGAATGTAAGCACCAATAATGTCTAAACAAACACCCAGTAAATGCAGCTGTAACTGGTGAATAAAGTGAATTCTGGTTCTGACTAAGTATGGTATGTCCAGAGAGTTTTGGGAAGAGACTTGGCCTGAAAAGCAGTTTTTTCTCTAATATTTTCCAGAGAGGTTTTAGTTTACTGTTCTCCATTGTTTTTATTTATGTTTGGCCTTTTAGACTTAGATTTTTTATTAGTAGAGCACCCCCAGGCCAAACAACTCCAGGGATGTGGGTTTCATCCCCCATCTGTGTATTGATTTAAGGTGCTTCATATTTTTCCCGTGTTAACCTGGCGTCCTCCTGATGTCTGAAAGGTATGTGCTCTAGGTGGATTGTTGTCCTTAAATTGTCGTTTTATCCATCTATTGTGATATTCTTCTTAAATCTTGTTTAGCGAGCTTGGTCTAAGTGTTTTGGGAATGGCACAATTTAAAATAAATTCTATATAAAGAATTTAAATACCGAAAATTATTTTGTTTATTTAATTTGCTTACACATCCATCTTCCACCTTCCTGGGCAGGGTCATGGGGTTCATGTGTACAACTGAGATTTTATCTGCAATCTGTATTTTTCCTGGTGATCTGCTTCAAATATTTCCATGTGTTGTGTTGTTTTGCAGTTTAGAAAGAACACTCGTGGACACTTAGTGATCCTCAGATGGAGACGTTAAATGCAAATGATGCCTTCTGAGAACCAGAAAGGAAATGCTACTGTATAATTAAAAATTAGCTTCATTACCCTCCCTACCGGTACTTTTCGTGTGGAAGTATATCAAGAGGACAATTTAAGCTGTACCTAGACACTATAAGGAAAAATGTAATCATTTATTTACCACTTACTTATTTTTAAAGTTTGCTTATACAAAATTCCTAAAATGCTTACTAAAAATTGATTGTAGTCAAATAATTAAAAAGTAACCCCATTTGGCAGCAAATATTTCAAAAACCCCATCTTACTGTAAAATCTGCCAAGAAAATTCATAGAACTGTCTGCAGCAGAAGCACATAAACATTGTTTTAAATGCAGTAGGTCAGTGTTTCCCAATCCGGTCCTCGGGGGCCCACATTCAGTTCACATTTTTACTACCAGGAGCTTGTGGGGGCAGGGAGGTCAGAGGGAGCAAAAACGTGGACTGGCGGTGGGTCCCAGAGGACCGGATTGGGAAATACTGCAACAGGTAATTCTACTAATGTTCACTTTTAGAAACACTCCTATTTTGAAGGCCTTTAAAATGTCTTGGCTTCATTTGGGGTCATATTTCCTACCTTGTTTATTGGTGACTGAATTCTCTCTCCAAAACATAAAGAGGTTAAGCAGACAAATCCACTTTACTATTTGCTTGCATTCAATCCCCAACAAGCAACAGAGCAGACAGACCATCTCAAACCGATCTCAAGCAATGTGTCGGGTGAAGGAAGTAATCTTAAGGTAACATGGTGGAATTTCAACTGATTTGCTGTAAAATCAAAAACAGGTGGGGGGAGGGGCTATGTGTGGGTTAATTTGAATACAGCAGTTGAAGTATGCCTTAATCTGTTCTGTATATTTTTGTTGTTACCCTGTTGCTGGTTCTAAAACTCAATAAAATAATTGAAGTAAAACAAAAACACACATATGGGACGGCAACAGGAAATTTTTATATTCCAAATAGCAATCTTGGTAATTGTGTAGGAGAAGGAATATTTCAGCTATGGGCAATATTGTTTCACTTTGGTTTACCTATGGTATGGAATAGCCTTACCAACACGCAATCCTCTGATGAAATATCGCACCTGTATGACCTTGAACTCATCTGCCAGCTGGCTCAGCATTACGGCATTGAAATAAAAACCTGGAAGACAAACAAAACAGGATGTGCTCTGAAAAACACTTAATAAAGTATTTCTTGAAATTAGGATACCTGAATTAAAGGACTCTTGTTTCAGACCGTTATTTGTATGTCATAGATCATTCTAATTTGTTATGTTTTATATTTTTATACCATACCAAAACGAAGTAGGAACTCCGGTAATTTTCAGTGAAAGACAGAACAGCGAAAAAGTAATTTCTTGCTTCTTCGAAGTAAGGAAAAAGTTTCAAAAGTAAAACAGTTGGCTTTTTGAGAGTTGACACATTTCTAACTTCATTAACTCAAATAGCCTGTACAAATACGACCGCCTCCAAGGATATGAAACCTATGTATAATATACGTATGTAGTAATAAGTAATAAATAAATTTCAGTAAAATTCTAAATAACAAACATGCAGCCGGGAAAAGCGGACCGAAACCCGGCTTTACGTCTTAGGAAAGTTTTCTAAAAACACCCGAAAACTTCACGTCGGTCAGTGAGACACTTTCGCTTTTAGTTGCGCTTCATGCGAAACAGCAACTACGTTGCCTATAGTACAGTACACGCACCCCGACGCTCCCCAAGCCCGAACCTGCTCGCCAAACGAACTCTCGCGAGCGTGTATCCGTCTCGCCGCCGTCCTTCTGCAGATCTCGCGAGAAGATTTGAACAGGCTTTAATGAGGAGAGGACGGCGGAAGGAGAATACCAAACCCGATCGGAGCCCTCCTACTGTCGGCTAACGCCGAAGAGAACGGATTAATAGGCGACGGGCTGGGTGTGGAGAGGTCCGATTGGAAGTGGGAAGAAAGTGGGCAGAAAAACAAAATCAACTGTATATAACCACGTATCACTGGGGAGCTGGACGCCGCCGTCGCGGTTACATGTCAGAGACGGTACGTTAGTCGCTCGCTTGCGGATCACCTAGTGTGTTCGACTCGTGAAACCGACCGTATGGTTACCGAGGTTTGTGCCCCACCCGGGCGGACCGGCAGCCTTGTCTCGCACCTGGCTCACACTGGTTTTGCTTGGCTTCTCCGCGTTGCTCCCAACCGTGGGGTTTTTTTTTTTGTCGCCGTTTACTTTTTTGTGTTGCCGTTGGTCTGGGCCCTGGCTGGGTGGCTTGCCAGGCTCGCATTCCGGGGACATCCATCTGTTTTAAGATGTAACGACGGGCTGGTTTTTGATTTACACACTAAACAAAGCAACCTTATCGGCGGTTTTCTTTGCCCTCATAGTTTTATACATTTGCCACAAACGAGAATTTATTTTAAATCTGTTAATATTTGCCTATTGGGTTATTTCGCTACTGTTTTGTCGGTTCTACTCACCCTACCCCGTAGACATTTGTAATTTTATTTAAAAAATTTCAGCATCCGTCAAGTGGTAAGAGACACGTCGTGATCGCTTGTATGTGGATTGAAACTTCTGCAACTTGTATCTGTTAGATGTTGAGAAGAAATATATTCGCATTATTCGGGTCAACTAACAGGTTTAACTGAACGGTGAACGATGACTGCCTCTCCATCCAGCTAGTTTGCTGTAGTTCTTCTTCCAGGACAAACGGAGAACCAAGTTGTGGGTTTAAAGGGGAGGCAAGTAACCAGTAACAGGCTACAGACTTGGTTTGCTTGTAGCTGTGCGTGGTTTGCACAGATCGTCACACCGCCCCTGGTTTACGTGACGCCCCCAGAGATGGTGGGGAAATTTAAGGACTGGTTAGTAGTTTTTGATGGTTTAACTTTTACGGCGGAAGCGATGGGAATTGCCGCAGAAAATGCTGCGATGCTTTGTGTGTGGGCTTCGGATGCGTTCATAGTTAGCAATTGTTTCCTAACCGCCCCTTCAAAAAAACACCCGAGATTAACATTGGTGAAAAGTTCTCTAGAGGGTTTACTACCTGTTACACGATATTCAAGGTGATTTACCTGTGATAATATCCTTTAACGTATGGCTTGTTCGCTGTGTATCGAAAAAAAAAAAAGATGTTTCCGACTTCCCACCGCCCCCGACAGATTGCCGAGTCAATCTTTCGTTTGATACGTAAGTCGGTTCGAAGTTACGCTCGCTGGTGTAAGGGGGCAGCGTTGTGATCGCCGCTGACTCTACCAGTTGTCTTTATTCGTTAGAAATGATTTATTTTCATGTTTGTTAATGCAGTTTTTGTTAGAGAATATAAATGTTAAGATCCACAACCGTGCCGTTTTTTAGTTTTTTTTTTTTTCTATTTCAAACGATTCAGGCGAATTCAGTGTAGAGGATTTACTTGGTCTCCATGTTCGTATTTCGGAAATAAGGTCCTCTGTTCAGTTTATAAGTGCGTAAACAGCGGCGAAATAAGGAATACGTATTCGCGAACGTATCGCCAGAGTTTTTGTCTGCCTATCAGTGAAAAGGCATAAAAGGCGGTTTCTCATTTACACTCTGCACTATTGTTTGGCCCGGTGTGTAAGCGTTGGTTGTGCTTGTCTGCACGCCAGTAAAGGTGGATGTTGGAAAGTCTGGCAGTCTGGAATGTCAGCTGCAACCCGCTGAAATGCGGAATATCACGCAGCAGGCTTCAACGGCGAAGTAATGCTTTAAAAGCCTTTGTTTTTGCTTTATGTAAGGCAAAGATAACCGTTTGGCCTGCGGCTTCAACTTTTCACTGTACGTTGTTGCTACAGTTTGTTCTTCGACGCGGTGTGCTCCAATAACTATATACAAAAAAAACGGGAGTGAAGCGTAAATGGAAACAGGATTTCCTATCAGGACGTTTCATTATACTGGGGCCATGGAAATAATCGCAGTAAAGTAAACCTGAATGCTATACGGGGAATTCGACGTGAGAGGGGAGAATGTTTAAGTCCTGATGTAAAATGTGCTTTTAGGAAAAACATTAAATTGGTGTATGGGAAGTAAAATTGGTGACCTAAGCTCATGGTACAATGGGTGAGCTACCTACAATGTCTAAAGGGGCTTAATTTATATTGATTAATTTTATTAATTTATGGTGTTTATACTGCAGATCATTCTCAAGCACACTAAACTTATTCTGAATAGTTGGCTTCATACCATATCTGTGTGTTCCCTTACCTTGACTCCGATTGTATGACTGAATGTTTGAACTTGTGTTTCTGCCAGTTACAACACCAAATTCGCTTTGGTCCAGAGTCTCTCTGGTTTTAGGAGAATCTCTCTGTCTGCTATATGGGGGGGGGGGGTTGTAGATCCAAAAGTTGTTGGAACAGAAACTTGTGCTGGAATATTGCTTAAATATCATGATTACTGTTACATACAAACTACGGAAGGTTCTTGCTGAAATGAGAATACAGGGCACTTTCTGGCAGTAGATAATGCAGAGAGAACGTTACTTTCCGTTATTGGGGAGTTTCTCTGTTTATGAGTTTAAGACGAATGGGAAATGGAGGAAGTGCTTGTTGTGAAGTCCTGCAGCTTTACCAGCCAGGTGATTTCGATAAGCTGAACTATTACACTGACAGTTGCTCTGTTATGCTGTAAGCCTGGAAAGCAATTCTGTTCGGAAGCCAGTTGCTGTGCCTTGACCAATAATGTGATTGTTGCATCCTACAGCTTGAAAGCCAGTTCAGTCAACTGCATACTTAAGAAGTAGAAGTTGCATCTCAGGAAGTGGAGGCATTTTTTGTACTTATGTTTTGGGTATTTTTAATTGGTACTTTACATCTTAAGGCATTCATGTTCTCTTCAGTAATTTGTTTAGGGAGTTTGCTTTTTGTTTTGCAAACAAGACATTGAGTATTTTTCATGTCTCCCTGACATTCTGGTGGTCGTCAGCAGAGGGTTTTAAGGTCTGCCTTTGGCGTTCCTTTTGCTTTGGGTGTAGTAAGATGGGCTGTTGGCTGTATTCCCCTGGAATATGTACTTGATTGCCGGTTACGTTTGGCCCCATAGTACCTTTTTCCTCTCCGGTGTCCTGACTTTATTGCCAAGTGGGTAGTTATCATGACAGGGAGCGGTCAGTATTACAAATGCCTTAAGGTTCTATAAATTCTTATTCTCGTGTTGAAGTGATCTCATTACCATCATATGGTATCCTAACAGCTATTAGTTAGCTTGCCAAGGTTTTTGTCTGTTCCTTTTGAACACTTTTGTCTCTGACTTACGCATTTTCTGTGCCTCTCAAAAAAAGTACAAGTTTAGAAAAGCCATCAACTGAAGCTTCTGTGAAAATACTGAATATCATGCTGTCCTCCCTGCTAAACCCTTTTGGTCTTGTGAGCTCATAGTTATTGAGTGGAAAGAATAAAACTCTTGGCTATGGTTGGCTTCTCAGAGGACAAGCTTTTTAAGTACATGCTGCCTATCTTTTTTTTTTTTTTTATAATTGACACTTATTACCTGTTATTTGCTTGGGATACTTGTTTATCCAAATACTTCCTTTGTTCAAACATTAACTTTTCTTGTGGGTTTTTATTTGTAGAATTGTCACCCGTGAAAATTTACTTTTTTGTAAGGGAATTCTTAGTATTCTGAAGTGCTGTAACCGCTAAGCTGCAAGTTTTGTAAATTGATTGCCAGTACCAGCAAGTCTTAGCTGTGCAGATGATAGTAGATGGGTCATGGGTGGTATTGGTGAAATTTCTGGCTGTACATACAACCGTAGTTTGTACATGTGGGTGTTTTTCTTTCAGTACTAAACTGGTGTCGGTGTTTCTAGACATGTTCCTTATAGGTTGGCCTGTAAGGAATAAGGTTTAAGGTTTTTTTTAATTTTAGGGGTAAATGTAAATTCATCGTATTGATGGTATTTAAAATAGTTGGTAATTACTGGGGATTAACTGTTAAGCAACCAATTTCTGTTATGCAAGACAGTTTCCTTGAAGCTTGTCACCAGTGTGTGTGCCTGATCACTTCTCCTTTGGATCCTAATTACAGTACATGAGTTAGGGCTGCTCGACTATGGCAAAAATCATAATCACAATTATTTTGGTCAATACGGAGATCGGGATTATTTAGCACGATTACTCACTGACTTTGGAAATGTCATGCATTTATTAAAGTTTTTAAAAATGTGTCTGACAGTGGATTTCACCTTTTAGTGGCACAAAATTAGCTTGGGCTTCTGTGTGGCGATGGGCTGAATTTGTGCTATAACTTCATAATATTTAAATCTGTTACGAAAATTAGAATGGCTTTTTAAAAGGGGTTCCCTGGCCCATTTGTATGTATAAATTTATAGCCATTTACCAAATTGTTTATAAATGACAATGTCAAGAGTTCTCACAGGTCAAATATAGCTTAGTTTTGAGAGAGAGACTGGCTGTAAAATGTATTTCAAAGCTACTATTACACTATGCCATAGGTTGCTGTATGAAAGAGCGACTTGTGGAAAGATTAACTGGAATTTGTGCCACTGATTTCCTGAATACTATTTTGTTGACCATTTTCCCTAACTAATTTGCCATTCCTACATAACTGTTGCTTTCCAGCTATGGTAACTGTTATCCAAATTGGGTTTCTGCCCTTAATTTTGAATGGCATTTACAACTTGTACTTTTTTTGCAGAAAAATTTTTTTAGATGCCATCTTCAACAGTGACCATGCAGGATGCTTTTCCTTGTTTTGACTTTCTTCAAATAAAGCAATTACAGAAATAATCGCCATGTTTTGCAGAACAGCAAGTTTTTAATTTGTCGATTATGCTGCTTTCATGTTTGTTCTTTAGTGAGTTTCCTTATTTCGGAATCTGTTATGAAACCTGTTTGGCCAGGCTGCCAAAGATTCCAGTGAGCATTTATTTGGTGGACTGGTTTGCAGAGCAACCTTGTTAGTTTCAGATTGTGCAGCAAGTACAGTAGATAACTGTCTAATAGTGTTGCGGTTTATTCTGTTTTGCTTCTAATGGCAGATTCATTGCTGTTAAAATTCGCACAAAATATCCAATGAAGTTTGAATCCCAGAATTAAAATTTGTTATATTCTGGTTGATGGTTGTTTTTTTTTTCTTCCTTCTAAACAAATAGTTTCCTCTTGCATTTTTGTTAGTTGTGGGGGTTATTTAGTTTTATGGTAAAACACTGCCTTTCAATGACACCATCCCTGGGATTGTCTTGGGCATTTGAGAAATATGGATTTTCACGTGGGTGTTCCAGAGCCTGGTATGTGAGTCTGCAATGCCTGGCCTGATATCAGGGGCGTGTGTTGGATGAGCTTCTATATGTGTGAGAGGTATCTGTGCCAGAGTTGATGTGGATTTGAATGATTTGTCGTTTTTTAAGTCCTCATAGTAGTTCACCACCCAAATTTCTTCTTTAAACTGGTTTTGATGTATCACTGTTCACTAAGGCTGCCACTAACAACTGTTTTTCTATAAATTAATCTGTCGATTTTGTTTTATCGATTTTGGTTGATTTAATCTAAACAACTTTCCTCCAGAAAATCAATTTGACCGTTTTTAAGTTTTATTTTAGCAAACTGTATGCCATTGCAGGGCTTTAGATAATGTGCGCCGTTTTTCTTCACTATTTGAACATTATTTTCGCACACTGTTTGATAAAGCAGATTAATAGTATGCCTAAGAATATTAATGAGGTGCATATTGTGATGGCCAAAAGTTAGTAATCTGTATAAATTTGACGTATTCTCATACTTAATAAATTCGGTTAGCGGAGCACGCCACATGCGACACAAGCGAAAAACACCGAAGTCGCGATGAAGGGACATATCAGCAGCCACAACCATCTTTTTCTCAGTTTTAGTTTACGATGACGACACTGGTCCCAACAAGTCTAACACGTACGAACACCCGTACTGGCACTGTCAGAACGTAGAGTAAGATGAGATTTTAGCCTAAACATTTTCACAAACATTTATTCAGTGGAGATTCTAATGTACCAGGCAGACAACTTTATGGTTTATTAATGAGTGTATTTAGCAGCTACAAGGACAAAATCCCAAGATCCCGACCCAAAATAAGGGAAACTTAGAGCAGCTTCCCATTGCCATTTCTCTGTTAACAGCAAGAAAACGGACTTCAAAACTGCTGTTATTTAGTTATTTTAACGGAGCATAATTTCTCACAGCACTTGCGACATCGGAGCCACTGTCCTGTATCTTGAGCTTCGGAGTTTTGGCTTCTTTATCTATTTAAGCAATGGGTTTTCTCCACTGTTTTCCGACCTTTTTTAGATACTGTTAGCGAATGAGACACTTCATGACACACCATGCACTGACTGCCAAACATTAATACATTCGATTCTTTTTTGAAAATGTAAAATATACTACTATTAGCCATTATTATTATTATTATTATTATTATTATTATTATTATTATTTATTGGATACGCCAGGCAGCAAGAAGTTCCATTCACCCTTTTGCAGATCTCGTCTTTGTTTTGGGACATTAAAAGCCTTTGAGACTGATGTGGCACTATAAATGCCGGGGAATTATCTTCTCCTTACTTTTAAGTTTGGTATCTTAAACAAGCGTCAGGAAATAGCTTGCAGCCTGTAGGATACTACGCAGCCATCAATGTTTAAGTGACCTTGGGGGGGGGGGGGGGGGGGGGGGGGGGGGGGGGGGGGGGGGGGGGGGGGGGGGGGGGGGGGGGGGG
>JAODLD010000144.1:10574977-10603744 GCA_026781065.1 Mormyrops boulengeri | reverse complement strand
AGCTAGATAAGATTTTAACAACTCTGAGCTATTAGTTAGGTTCTCCCCAAACGAGCTTGATGGGCTGAATGGCCTCCCCTCGTTTGTAAATTTCTTATGTTCTTATTGAAACTTTTTGCCCTTTTAAGACACTGTTCAAAAACATGTAATAGGATTTTTATATTGTATGCAAAATGTAATTTTGTGAAGCTATATTTTGGAAAGGATTCACGATAGTTTTTAAAAGTTACATTTTTTGCAGCTAGTGAATGCAGAGCATATTTGTGAATGGAGTGTTGCAGACTTGTATGTGGACAGAGATGCAAGCACTTCCCCAAGCAGCTGAAGTAAGACACCGAACTGGTGATATCACTTCCTTTTTGTAGCCGAGTGAGACGGCAGCAGTACTGGTTGTAGATGGATAAGGGCCCCATAATGGCTTATTTGGCCTTTAACATGAATTGCTCTTTTTTGCAACTCTTCAGGGGTTTAATTTGAAGTGTACTACTGGAGACTAGGTAGGCAGCTCATACAGCACCTCTTTCTTCAAAGCCAGAAGTGTCTTGGGTTGGGAGCGTGGCCACTTGCTGTGGTGTCTGGTCCCCCCCCCCAACATCTTACAGTGGTGGCCTGTTTGCCTGAGCTGCCATACAGGCCAGTGATGCTGAATGTGGGTGCTAACCAGAAGGGCAGTGCCACGGTGTTAATTAGCATGAAGTAAGTGCAGAGTGGCTCATGGCGAGATACTGCCCCCGCATGCTGAGTCACTGATGGACAAGTCTGGCAGTGATTATGACTCTCAGCTGTGCCTCGTGCTCTGACTTGTGCTGTTACTGTTTCCTCTAGAATGCTAAGTCACCATCTTATTCATTTTCTTAAGCAGCAAGAGAAGATGAGTTCTGCTTTGAGGAATGAGCGGTTTGGCAATCAAGTGACGCAATGCCTTTGGCCCTATATGAAGGCGACCATGAGGTTGTTGCATTCTACTGCAAGAAAAACCCGGCTGGTGTTCCCAGTCTGTTCCCAACTTGTCAGTGGTTTTGATGCATCCCTTTGAATGTCACTTGGGATAGTTATTGATTCTTTTTCTCTCCCTTTTTTTTTTCTTCTTTTGAAAATGACCTGGTTACTGGCCCTGGGCTGTAATGAGTGGTCTCATTTGCATTCCTTCAAGATCTTTCCAATTGTCCTACTAAAAGCCTATTATTCAGTGCGTCAGTGTTGCGCAACTTTCCCTCTTGGTGTTGATGCTTATGGCTCATTGTAGTGGTGGGCGGTATACCGGTTTATACCAAAAACCGGTTTTTATTTTTATGATATGGGTTTTTCTTATACTGTATTACCGGTTTAATAGCCGTAACAACGTTTGGAACATAGCGCAGCGCGTAACTGTTTAAGGGGGGGACCTTTTTCACTGCTACGCTGCTAAACACACATGCAACGGAGTACTTGCGTTAGTGGAGGTGCTGAGTGGCGAAAATGAACAGAGAAGCTGTAGCAGATGGTGAAGTTGAACATGATGACATGGAAGGACTTTTGCTTGTCTGTTGTCTGAGATACTTTGGTTTTAAAAACTCGGATGTAGTCCAAACAACTATTTACTGCAAATAATGACGAACTAAAGTTGTCTTGGTGGCAAGACAAGCAATTTTCTGCACAGCGTTGGCTGCAAACATACTGTGGAGTACCAGGAATGTATGAAACTAAGATCGGCATCTTCCACATCCTCAGGTAAAACTGAAAAAGCTCCACTTTTTCCAGTCAGACGTCACTTGTAGACGCGTTTGCTAGCGCTTCTCTTGGGTTTACAGCGCTGTTGATTTTAAAGACAAATTAACAGATTTTGTACGCCACACTGGACACAGATATTTTAGTCGCTTTTGAGGTAGTTGACGCGACATTTTCTGACGTGCACTCTGTGTCCTCTGGTGAGAGTGTGCTCACCTGTGTACGTGCGTGCACGTGTGTGTGCGCGCACGCGCATTGGTGCGGATAGAGAGAGAATTGGAAACGCACAATCATGTAGACACAAATAGGATTGTTTGAGATGAACTGCGCCTGAAAAAGAGACGAGAGCAGGCAGCCACAGCAGGGGGCAGTTAAAAGTCCGCCATGAAGTCGGACAGTTTCGAACTTTTCTAGCAGCATTCAAGCCCCCGTTTGTACTGTGTCACAAATCCTCACATCCACTAACTGTTTGTGGTTAAAATGCTCTACAGAAGATGTGTTTATGGTTTAACCTCCATATGACTCATGTATTTCTCATGAAATGCGGTAAAATTGTGATGAAACGCTGTTATCATGTCAGTTTGCTGTTTAAACTTAAATGCAAACATTAATCTGTCAATAGAAACACAAGACTGACATTTCGATTATTGATCTGTCACATATTTAGACTGTCAGGACTGAAAAATCTGTTCAGATGTCATTTTAGTAATCTGAGACTTACGTCTAAGTCTGCTCTTCTGAAAAGTCACAGCATTTATTCTGTAAAAGAATCGATCTTCACAATGAAAACTCAGTTAATCAAAATATTTCAAAGTAAATAAAAGAGGAAAGGTTTCCTCTAAACGTCCTGTTGTTCATCCAACACCTGAACCAATCAGACCTTAGATCAGGTGAGAGCAGGTGTTTCCTGTCATTCCCTGAGGTTTTGCAGCCATTGGAGTGCAACTGCAGCGCTTTGCTCCAAAATCTGCGGCTGCCTTGATCTCACGAGGTTATCGTTGCCTACGTAGGCATGACATCATAGCAAGTCGGACAGAAAACTAACCGGCATTCACTGCACGCCAATCACCGTTGATTGAATCTGCGCAGATTTGACTTGCTGATCTCGAATGAGCCTATTGACTGTGACATGTCGTCGGGTAAATAAGATAAATAACATAAGGCTGTTGGAAAAAAATACCGTTGAATACCGTGAAACTGTCATAATTTAGAAAAGTACCGTGATATAGAATTTTGGTCATACCGCCCAGCTCTAGCTCATTGCAAGGTTTTTGTGTACATCTTAATTCTTAACTGTTCTTACTTCCTTATCGCGGTCCTTGGGGACTCCCAGAGCTATCCACATTTTTCTCCCTACCAGGCAAAAACATGGGCTGTCTGGGGGTCCCTGAGACTGAGAAAGACTGCCTTAATGCATCAAATTGATGTGGTTTTTGTATCTGCCATTGTTCTCCCATGTTCTCAGTCTGACCATAGCTTGACCCTGGCTTTGTTTCAAGCACTTGTATACTCCAGTGAATGGAAACCACATACACCTGCACAGAAATTGCATTCTCCTTAGTATATTACCTAAAAGCTGTTGTTAATAGATTCTGTATGGCACTTCCTGAGTTTCTGGAATCTTTCTGTAAATTTCACATGGAACGCCTCTGCCTTTCAAGCCAATTAGGTGGCAGCAAATGGTCTTTTAGACAACTTGATGTATTTGCAATTTTATGTTACAGCAGGTTGTTCAGTAATGATTGTCTGCAGCTGGAAACCCTAGAGGAGTAGTAATTTCTGTATGTGGGGTTAACTCTCCACGAAGGGATTACATTTTCAGCATGGAACCTTTGTAGTACATTGTAGTGGCGCACAGTTTTTACCGACTTCATTGTTTATGATCTGCACTTTTCGGTGCATTTTTCCCTTGTGTGGTGATATTCCTCTAAAAAGTGGTTTGACTGTCATCCAGGCTGTTTTCCCTTTTTCTCAGTTTAACCTTCTGTAAACTGCAAAAGTTTTTCCCTTTCAGTTTTTTTTTTATTTTTATTTGTGTACCCAGAACTTTCAAGTACTGAAGAAACGTATGATCGTAATGTCAAAAGAATATGCTGAGCGTGGATGTATATCACAGTGACAGTGTTAGCTACCCCAAGCTTAGTGTTTGATTCAAGGTAAATTTGTTAGTGTTGGGACTGAGCATTGTGTTTATCTGCATTGATAGTTCCGTATGAGAGAAAGGAGAAATGTGCTTCAGGACATTGAACTTTTGATGTTCTTTTTGAGGCTACAAATGCATTTGTGCGACTGTGGCCTCAAATGTGTCCTCCAGTCTACAGTCTAGGGACTTGGCTGTTCTTGCGCTTGATTTTGGACCGTGAGGCCATAAACACCCGCCAGGTGCCAAATGTTGGGTAGATTTTCCAGTAAATCCCAGAAAACTCTACACTGTAAATATTTGTATCAAAAGTCACGTAATAATAAAACACTTTCTTGAGAGTTTACAGTGTTTAATTTATGGGCGCTTGGCTTCTGTTCTGAGTTTCTCTCTCTCACTCACACACACACACACACACACTCACTCTGACCCTGCTCTGCCACTTATTGCCTCTCTAAGCCTGGCATTTTTTGTGTAAGCCTCTTAACGACCGTCTGACAAAAACCCTAACCAAACAACGAACAATAGCCAGTCAGAGGCAGAGTATGTGCGGGTCTTCGCAGAATGTGGGTTACTATTACTTTCCGTCAGTCTGCTACCAGCTACTGTTAAGCTAATTAAATGTGATGTGTCTATATTTACAAGGAGTCTACCAACCTTTAAAATAAAAATGCACCCAGTAAAAGAATGAAGCCCCTGCGAAAAAGTTGTGAGAAATGGAGCTTTGGAGATGGTAGATCTGTATGAGGCTGGCTGCAGTATGATGCAGAGGCTGAGTCAAAAAGTTAATTTCAGACTGCGTGCCCTGTTTGAGATGTCACCTGCATGTACAAAATTATTCACGCCAGCCTCCCCCAAGCCCAGTCTCTTGTTTCTGCTTTAAAGAAAGTATTTTACAGGAACCACCCCCGCAGTCAGTGTTATGAATATATCCGGTTTATGAATGAATACAGATAGAGAAGGGCCTGCCTCCAGGGACCCCCAAAAGGTTAGTTATTCAAAGCTTTTGGAGCTGTTCGTGTACGTTAGGGTGGTCCACTGTTGCATAGTAAAATTTCACGTTGCTTATACTGAATCAGACACATGATGCCCTTGTTACAATTGATAATGTAAGTAAACACTGAAAATTTGAAGACAATCGGATAATATTTAGAGGTCACTCCAAATGTCAGCTTTTGCAAGCAATTACCGATTTTCGATGAAAGAATCGATGCCACAGAGAAGAATGCCATGGTGCAGAACCTGAAGAAACCGCCAAAGAAAAAAGCTCTTGGACTCAACGGAAAGAATTTTTGTCCTCGCCAGTCACCAAGTAAATTTGTGACATCCAAGACCATGAGAATTTTTGCAGCACGTCTAGATGGTGCTGTGCTGGCTGATCGTTTTTTGCACAAGAAACCTGATGACTGGGATGAAGACCCTACCTACATACAGTTCAAGACATCTTGTGATAAGATGACAGTCGTCAATTGTGCCAAAAGAGCAATCTCTCGTGACAAAATTAAACTCGACCCTAACAAAGGACGAGAAGCAGAAGCAGTATATCCTGACTGTTGTGCGACCGGAAGGTCATGCCTTGCTGTTCAATGGACCTTTCGCTGAATAACATTTATGTGGGATACTGAACGCTGTTCTTTCTGGTACACGTTTATTACTACAGTATGTTTAATTTCTGCTGTATCAGTAACAAAATAAATGTTGTGAATCATCAAAATGATATATCCATAGTGCAAAAAAGGCACAAACTGGAGCGACCCAAAAATGATGAGCTAGAAGCCTGAAACTTTGCAGTTTTATTTTGTTTCTGAAGTGGAAATAGCGCAACATGTGTCTGACCTGGTCATTTTAAATTGGCATTTTTGGACCACCCTAGTGTGCGTGCACATGCCTGCATTGTTTTATCATTCTGCTAACTAGGTAAGCATGCGTAATTTCCCTCCAAGTAAAAGAGGTTGTGGGGAGGTCAAGCAGTATGTGTGTTAGGAAGGAATTTTTTTTCATCATATCGCTTGCTTCACTCATAATTTGCTTGTCAGAATTTCCTGTTTTTATTTTTCTGCAGTCCCAGTGTTGGGGTCCACAAACAACTGGTACAGATATAAATCTGGCTGGAAAGTACACAGCCCTCCCTCTTTTTGTTGATAAATGTAGCTAGAGAAGAACTTGGTAACTTATGGCCAGCGTAAAGTATTTCTTTTAAGGCAGAAAGTTTGCTTGTTATATTTGTGGCCTGTTCACCAAGGTCATGAACACATGGCCATGGAAACCTCTTCCTTTAATCAACATATTTTTTTTCCCCTTTCTCCAACTACCCTTCTCCCATCATGAAGAGAGGGAGCATTATCTCGGGCAGGTGCACTGAGAGATTCTGTTCAGAAAGGAAGCCGGATCTTATCTGCCTATGAAGAAGATTCTCCTCAACCACTTCATTAAAAGCATCAAAATCCCCCCCCCTTTAGGGGCACCACTCCTCAACCACCACTACTTTTAGTTGACGCTCCTGTGCCAGCAATACTGCAATACTCTCTCCACTTTGTATTTGTGTTGCAGTTGTACTGTCCGAGTCCGAGCTGGTCTTCAGCACAAGGCTAAACTTGTTTTTCAGGGCTAGCGGATATCTGTGGCAGTGTATGTTGGGGTATGGGACATACTCAGCTTAACCTGCTTGGTGCTTTCATAGAGAAGCACCCAGACTCTGCAGCCTAATGAAGCAACTGTCAAGTAACAATTTTATTCACAGGCAGCATGTTAAATGCCTTAAATTTCATGAGTATCGCAGGGGTAGGGTGTTAGAATTTGGACATGAGCATTCTTCAGTGATGAGTTTTTACTGACCATGACATGACAGCTGCACTGCTAAAATCTTGACCGTGGTACTTTAAAAACATCCTGCTCATGAGGTTCACTTTTTTGTTTTGTTTTTTGTTTGTTCACTTGTGTTTTTTTTCCCCCTCTCTTTTGCATGTAATGTGTGTGTACAGAGGGGGAACTGTGACTTGCACGCTTTTTTGTTGCTTGGTTGCCTATTGACAGGTTAAACTTATACTTGTACAAACTCTCAAGCCTTTTTGTGCACAAAGGCACTGATTACCATAACACATTTTTCCAAATGGTGGGTCACTCCCAAATGACTAAGTGTAGAGGCTTTATTCTTGATGTCATTGTTATTCCGCTCAAGACAACCCTCTTTCTAGAAGTTTTCCAACACTCCCAGAAGGTTTTGCTTTCATTTGAGTTGGTAATTGTTGTTGTGGATGTACTTAAGAGTTATAATTGTGGTCTCAAACCGTGTTCTATAATTATGCATTATAGATGTCTCCTGGTGCTACTGCACTGTTCTATTAAGAGTGCTCTTCCGATAGTATTTTAAAGTCTCTCTCATTTTTGTTTTTCTTCACTAGGTGAGTTTCATTTCATGTGGTGGTCAGCCTCTGGCATTAACTGTATCATTGTGCCCCCACAGTAATCGTAAGTTGTCATGTACACGGCTGGAACTTTGCCGGATTGTGTCGCTGAAGATATCGGACTGGTTGAATGTTGATTTATTTTTCTGCCAGGCTCTGAGCCTCCATAGTAGTATTAATCAGATCTTTTTTTTTCCACCCAACCCCATCAATGATCTTTTTAGCCCTCTTATCTCTGAGGGGGGGTGTCAATGTTTAAAAGGGTGAATTTACAAGAAAACATTATGTGCTGTGTGAAACTCTCAAGGAGATGCTGTTGATACTGTTGGGCCCCACACACAGTTTGGGCTTCAGTATGTGCCCTGAAGTTCTATCCAACATCGAATGTGCCTGACCAGATGACCACTTTGAATTATTGCTTTGACATTTGTGTATGAAAAGGTATCTGTCGAGGACCACTGCCGGTGTTCGACGTTAATATGCATGCGCAAATGAAACCTTCTCACACTAAGAGAAAAGGACTGCTTTAAACAACCTTAAACTGAAAGCAAATTTGGTGCTCACTATATCAACATAAAACTTATTTCTAGTCACTGTACAGTGTACACATTCAAGCATTTAGGTGTAGCATGCCCAATGTAAGTGCCTGCATATGGCTGCTTGGCCTGTGATGAGCCCAGTTGATCTGTGTGATGTTGCACTGCACTGACGTTTTCAGACTCGTTTGGCTTTTCTGTCCTGAAAAACAGGTCGTTATGCAGATTTGCCCTCCAAATCTTTCTTTGTTAGTAATCGTATCACTGGATATTGACGTAAGAGACACCTGTTTTATCAGTGATATTTTGTACTTCCTTGTTTACCACCAGCCCCTCAGGTTGAAACGCATTCACTAGTTTATTAAATACTCCTGTTTAATGCATATGGCATGGTTCTCCAAACTGCTCTTGTGGCTGCAGCCCTGTATATGGAGCGTCCCGACTGGGTCAGTATGTTCAATTACTGTCCGTCTAACCATTACAGCAGATAAGGCACCTGATCTAAGCGATTTTAGCTTAATTGCATTTAAGTGCTGGATTTGGTCACTGAAACAGTCTTCTGGGATTATGCACTACAGTGTCTAGAGTTTGCCAAGAATGGTGTGATAAACAATCACATTTTCTTTTGACAAACTGAAGGTGTTCAGGGAAGAATGGTTAAAGTAGTTAACAGGCAGGCCACAAATGCAGTAACATCTCAGTTCAACAGGGGGTTTAAAACTGCTTCTGTGGTCATACAGCCGATCTACCCTTGTAGTGGTACTAGGGGCAAAAGTGAGTTCTACCTGGTGTACTTAATAAAGTGGCCACCAGGTGTGGGGGGGTGTGGTTTTTAAACAAGTTTGACCCAAGTCTTGAATTGCGATTCATTGGTCACTGTTAGCCCTGCAGGGTGTTCATCAGGTCTCATACTGGCCAGAATTCTGAACACAATGGCCCTGAAGTGCATCGTCTTGTGTCTCTCAGCCTCCCGCAGTGTGCTTCATTCTGTCTTTGCTGCTCATGCTGCACCTTGTAGGTTTCAAAGGGTCTTATTTCTATTTCCCCCACCCCTTTTATGTAAGCGGTCTGCAGCGTGTGTCTGTGAAGCGCAGCCCTGGAGCCTAATGGTGAATTTGTATTCAATATTTTCCTGAATATCAAACTTGAAATGTCCTTCAGGGTAGTTCTCCCCCCCCCAGACATGAGCATATGTCTGAATCTTTTATTTCCAAGCTGTTTGTAATATCTGCAGCATATTTGTATTGATGCTTTAGTGGTGCCTGTCTGGCTTCTCTTAAAGTTCAGAGTGTTAAAGATGGATGTTGACTGACTGATCATGCAGGCTTTGTTCAGAGCTCACTTCATTTTTGTGGGGAAAATTTTGCCAAATAAGCTTCTTGAGATTCCATGTTGGCCATTTCACAATCTCTGAAGTTCTGTCCCATCGTCTGTCTTCTGTTTTTGTTGAACTCACTTTTTAATTGTGAATCTCATGTTTTATTTCACAGGTTTGCAGGCGTTGCTGACCTCACCCTCCTCCTGGACTGAGAGTACACCCCCCCCCCCCCACTAGGCAGTTTGTGACACTTGACTGTCAGATTTGAGGCCACTATGTCTTAGATCCACTGCTTCCCACTCAGAACGCCTGCCCCTCCCCCCTGCTCTGCTCATGTACACGCTCCACCTGGAGCTATGAGCCTGCAGAAGCGCCCGCCGGCCGGCTCAGACCGGGACCTGCAGTCCTCTGCTGCGTCCTCTGTCAGCCTGCCGTCTGTCAAGAAGGCGCCCAAGAAGCGACGGCTGTCCTTGGGTTCCTTGTTCCGGCGACGACGCGAGCCCAAATGCCGGTCCCGTGACCTCGGGGCAGACGCGGTGGCCAGCGTGGAGAGCGTGCGCTCTGAGGGCTGCCACGAAAAGGCTGCTGCTTCTGTGCCGGCTACAGCCTCCACCTCTTCTTGTGCTGCCTCTTCGGTGCCATCTTCATCCTCCTCGACCTCCTCGTCCTCAGAGCTGCTGGAGTGTCCCCTGTGCCTGCTGCGGCATGCACGGGACCGTTTCCCTGAGATCATGACGTGCCCCCACCGTTCCTGCGCAGACTGCCTGCGTCAGTACCTGCGCATTGAGATCTCGGAGAGCCGCGTCAACATCAGCTGCCCGGAGTGCACTGAGCGCTTCAACCCGCACGACATCCGCATGATTCTGGCTGACCGCGCCCTCATGGAGAAGTATGAGGAGTTCATGCTGCGTCGCTGGCTGGTAGCAGATCCTGACTGCCGCTGGTGTCCCGCTCCTGACTGTGGGTAAGGTTGAGCATCTGTGGGAAACCAATAAAACTTCTGTTGAATTTCATGACTGTCTGCTTTAGCAGCTCATAACTGCTATTTTTGTGTTGGTTTAAAGTGAGATTCAAGCCAATGCTAAGCCATGCAGGGCACGCCCAGACTGGGGTGCCATCCTATCAGAATCAATCATTTATTGGCAAGCACTTTTACATACAAGGAATTTACTTGCAGTGTCATGTTAATCAAGCAAGGACGACACACACACACACACACACACACATACGTGCTCACACACAAACCTAGAGTAACCTAGACTTGCCTGAACCTGGTTTTGGTCACCTTCTGCAAACTGGTTTGTGATCAGCGTACACTCTGCACCTTTGCCGTTCTGACAGTTTACCGAAACTATAGTCATGTCAAGAAGTTCCATGCCTTTTGCCAGCCTCCTTCCATTCCTTTGTTCATGTGTAATATATTTCTCCTTTATGTGCTGCTTCACTGCGAGTTTTCTCTTGGCCATTTGGCAGGAAATGGCATTGGTTGGTGCGTGGGTGTGCTCATTGGCGATTGATTCCCCTCTGTGTTGCATAACAGCCATTGCTTTAATTGTAATTTGAGTTTTTCTGTCCCTTTCCAGGCTTTCTGTGAGGCTCAGTTTCAGTAACTTGTCTAGGTTGCCCCGAATCCCCTTAACCTTTAAATTTATTTATTGCTGGAAGCTCTGCTCATAGTTCAAGTGCCTTACAACACACTTACCAACAATGTTTCACGTTGCTGGTCACACTTCTTGCTGCTTTACCTACTTCGTCAGTGTTGCTGACTTTCAGCTTCCCTCTGCCGTTTGATAAAAGGTCTCTTGTGTGGAGCACACTCTGTAATATGGTGGGGATCTATCATGTAGATTAAGCTGCGTGCGAGCGTGCGTATGTGTGCGCAATTTCACACTTTACGAGATGAATTGCAGCAGGTCTGTAATCACAAAAACAAATAGTTTTCAAGCTGCTGTAGCTTAGGGCAGTTTTCCACCTTGCCAGGTACCGTCCCTTTGGTACTTCAAGGTGTTGGTTTTCCACTAGCGTAAAAACCGCTACCGGTGCTAAATGACACCACAGCTCGAAGCCGGGTATTTTATATTGAATTTGAAAAATCGCTTTAGTGTATTAGGGCTGCATGATGTGCAATATTTTATATCAACATTACATGTTATGCACATGCAATTCTAACATCGCTAGTGGGGTTAGTGAGAAATTTATGAACTCCTTTTTTGTTTAAATATCCCAGTATTTATCACAACAAAATAACATCACTATATTTACAACAAAATTACATTGATAGGACAGCATGTTATATGCTAATAGTATATTAAAATACTTTTATAATTTTAAAATACCGTCCTGATCTTCTTGTATCTGTTCTTCTGACCAGATTGCATTTTTCAGTTTTGCTTTTTACTTCATCGTTGTTTCCAGAGTTTGTCGCTTTTCAGGGCGGCGTTTGTATTGTTTGAGGCTATTTGCATAACCGATCGACAAAGGAAGCGTTTCAAGCGTCACCCCAAAGTACCGAGGTACCAAAGAAGTAACCCAGCTGGTTCGGCGCTTTCGTCATGCCTGTATTATGTCAGAGGACCCTTCAGGACTGGTGGTATATTGCATTTAATAATCTTGATTGGAGCCGTGGATGGGCTTCAGCAGCATGTGGAGAGCGACCTGGGCCAGTTGGAGTCTGATTGAACATATACAGGCAGGAGTAAATCGACTCCCAGTCGCATTATCAGGGTGTCTTAGTCAGACCTTCAGAAATTCAATTTGGTATGATTTGAGTCGGACTAACGTTTACGTGTACTTAAAACATCCGGTTTTAGTCAGACTAACACAATAATTCGATTCTTAGTGTGTTTGTAAATGTACTGCGTTTCTCTGGATCTTTCATCCTCAGGATAGTTTTAAGGTTTAATCTTTTATGGTGCAATTTGCCATTTTATTGGCATATAATTCTGCGATTTTGTATATGAAAATTACATTCTGCAGTCAGGATCAGAGGTCTACTCAGTTTGATTTTACTTTTGTCCTTGAGCCTTGGCTCTAGTGCTTTTTATGCACTGAACAGGCAGGCGTTGCCTGGACACAGCAGCGTGGATGTCGCGGCAGACCGCTGACCTCTGCTTTGCTGCCAGTGCGGAGAGTGAGCATGTTGTTGAAGAGCACATCTGCGAACTGCAGACGGGCCAGACAGCCGCGGCCCTGGGAATGGCGCTCTGCTGGGATACCTATTCGCTGACGACTGCTGGCTGGGCCGTTTCCTCGGGGCTCCGTTGTCCTGCCCCATCGGTCAGACGCGAGTAGACAGAATGACGTCAGCGCCTTGTAAATATGCTGCTCTTTGTTGAGTCTGTCCGGGGGAGTGTGTTTGGAGAACTCCTCCTTTTCATTGTTTTCCCTGGCTTGTGGGCTGCTGTCTCAGTTTCCTGTTCATGTACTGAATTCAAGCCTTTTTTTGTTTTTTAAATGACACTAACCCCATCAAAGGCTTACTACGGTATAGTGCCAAAAGACGGGTGGAAAAACGAATGCGCTTTGAGTTCTTTGGAATTGAAAATGCCCTCCCCCTTCCCTCTTTGTTCATTTGAAATAGCTGTTTAAAATCTAAGCTCCGGGGTCTCATCTGAGGGTTGTCACAGGGGTTGGCTGGCTCATGGACCTGTGTTGTATGAGAATGAACTATTCTCTCAGAAGCGCCCTCAAGGGAGGGAAATTAATTCCCCCCCACCTCACCTGACCATCCACCTTTTTTTTTTTTTTTTTTTTTTTCCCCCCCTCCCCCTCCTCCCTTTATCAGCCCCTTCTGCTGGCTGCTGTTCCTGGCCCTCGGCCAACATACCTGTTAGTGGAAACTTTGTCACTGAGATGGGGGGGAAGTGCACATCTGTGGAGTATTTCCTCCTGGAGATGGTTTGGCCCCTGCAGCGCCTTCGCCTGTCCTTTCGCCCCGTCCCAGCCTGATTTTTCTCCCAGCAGTCCAGCTTTTGTGGAAAGACTTTCGATTGTTTCGATGGAGGAATTGCTTTGACACAGGAACAGTAGGATGCAGTGCATCATTTCTTCCCATATACTCTCTAAATAATCTGAGTTCCAGTACATTTATTTATTTTTACACACACTGCACAAGCAGTGGTGAGTCCCTGGTTTCATTCTCAGCTGCTTGTCGGGTTTTTTCAGCAGATGGGGCCCTTGTTTGCACTGCACATGCACTTACGTACGTAACTGAAACCACACAACGGCTTGGCACTTGTCGTGCAGCAGTTCACCCTGCTGTTCCTGCAGTGTGCTTTCAGTTTGCTGTTCCTGCAGTGTGCTTTCAGTCTGCTGATGTGTAAAATGATTTAAGTCGTCTGCCGTAACTGTCTGCTTGGGTGCTGTAGTGTGTTGCAGCTCATAAAGACGCTGCATGGAGTCACAGCGGGTGCGAGGCTCAGTGCCAGGCAGGCTGTGTGCTCTGGCAGGTTCCTGTCCCCGTATCCCTTAAACTGCTTTTTAAATGCATTTCAGAGCAGCGTTTTACACTGGTGCGTTGGGAAACTCAGCACGTTAACTAAAAGGAATTGATCACATCTTGTATTAGAAAGCTTTTTTTTCAGCTGTCCTGTCCAGATATTAATTGCTTTTGAAGCTGCACATTGACCTCCACATATTGGTGTTTAATGCAGTGAATAAGTCCCGTTTGTTGTCTTGGAGTTGGAATTTGTATCTGAAAAATCTTTGATCATTTTCCTGTGGTCTCTGAAAGCACCCTGGTCTGAGTGAACAGATCGTGTGATCTTGTGTGTGTGGGATGTGCGCGGTGATACTGATTGCTGGCTGACTGTGGCTTGGCTGAGCCCTCACCGGAATGGAGGGGGGCCTTGCACTCTTCCCCTCCCCCGCTGCCTTTATGAGGCTCTGGTTAGGGGAGTAGCCCGGCCCCTGTTCCGTGTCACTCTGACCTTTAAACGTGTCTGCTGTCCTTCACAGGTATGCGGTCATTGCCTTCGGTTGTGCCAGCTGCCCAAAGATCACGTGCGGCCGGGAGGGCTGTGGCACAGAGTTCTGCTACCACTGTAAACAGCTGTGGCACCCCAACCAAACCTGCGACGCTGCCCGGCAGCAGAGGGCCCAGAGCCTGAGGCTGAGGACTGTGCGTTCCTCCTCGCTCAGCTATAGCCAGGAGAGCGGGGCGGCAGGTAGCTACTCCGAAAACCTCTGCGAAAACTTGTTAGCAGTTGTGAATCCAAATGTGTTTCCTAAGTGTGTCTCATGTGACAGCTGATGACATCAAGCCCTGCCCACGCTGTGCGGCTTATATCATCAAAATGAACGATGGCAGCTGTAACCACATGACCTGTGCCGTGTGCGGCTGTGAGTTCTGCTGGCTCTGCATGAAGGAGATCTCAGATCTGCACTACCTGAGGTGAGGCTGCAGTGAGGTGTCCTTGGGGGGCTTTTCCCCATTCCCCCGCTTGGATTGCAGTTTTATCAAGGCCTGTAGCTCTTAGACGCAACTCAGACTGTTTCCCAACCAGCTTATTTGATTTTATTTATCTAATTTTAATATTTTTGGGTTTTTTTCTATTGTCTTTGTTATTCATGAAAGAACTTGAACTCGGTTTCTGAAGTCCCACAGCGCTGTGTTGTTCAAACCAATCCAGTAATTTCCGTCAGCGTTAGACATGTAGGAATGCAAGTGGCTCTACTGGATATGTTGTGAACTATTTCTTGCCATCCTCAGCCCATCTGGCTGCACCTTCTGGGGCAAGAAGCCCTGGAGTCGCAAAAAGAAGATCCTGTGGCAGTTGGGCACACTGGTGGGGGCTCCGGTGGGCATCGCGCTGATCGCCGGCATCGCCATCCCAGCAATGATCATCGGCATTCCTGTGTATGTAGGGAGGAAGGTGGGTCACATGACTCTCGTAAAAGAAGAGAAATGGCTACCTTTTCTAACACAGCAATCTTCCGTAAGAATGGCCCCGTCCTCAGTGCATCAAGATGTTCCAGGGCTTGTATAACTGATGATTGATTGCTGCTGTAAATGGCCTGTTATGCTGAGGCATGACACGGTCCCTTATTTGGCAAATCTGCTTGTTTTTCGGTAATTGACAGATTCCCTTGAGGACCATTTTGGAGGCTCTTAAAGCTTAATATTATGCACGTAAAAGCTGAATTCTCATCCGTAGTCATCAGAATCTAAAATTGTCCTGCTGGAATTTAAAATTTTATATGGATCTAATGCGTTTTTCCCTCTTATCCAACTAATAAACCAGGTGTAACTGGACGCTGGATCTGTTGACAGTTATTCCTTTGACCGAGTTATTTCCGGCCACCCAAACACCACTCTGTTTCCTGGCTATTTTGGTGACTGTTTTGACACGGATTTGTCTGCCAGCTCTATTCATTGCCATATGCTGGTCTCTCTCTCTCTCTCTCTCTCTCTCCCTCGCCTTAGATTCATAGCCGCTATGAAGGGAAAGATATCTCTAAGCACAAGAGGAACCTGGTGATTGCCGGTGGCGTGACCCTGTCTGTCATAGTCTCTCCTGTGGTGGCTGCTGTGACAGTCGGTAAGCGGTCTCCTTTTTCCCCTGGCTGTGTGGTGCCAAAACACAGCAGCAGAGCAGAGATGGCGGTCTAAGGAGAATTACATTTATTTTTATTTAGTGGATGGTTTTGTCCAAAGCAGTGTACAAGTGAGGCAAATGGCACATTACCAATGTGCTGTCAGTGTCGACTAGGCGTAAGTGCAGCTAGGCTGAGCTTCCAGCGAAAACCCTGGTCTGAGCAAGAGCTACGCAACAAGAATTAGCCTGATGGAATAGCGGTGTTAAACTCCTTCAAGCTTGAACGAAATCCCTGGCTGTAGTGGGGGGCAGTTGTGTGTTACTGTGGGGAAGAGGGGAACATTTATCAGATGATTCCAGGGCAATCCCTCATACTTGCCAGCAGTTATTGACCTGACTATCGCTGTTTTACCGTTCAATCCAACAAGGTTTAGTGCATTGGTTAAAAATGTGATGACTAATCACATATATATTCCCTTAACGTACAATAGCAGGTTTAGATTAAAAGCAGTTTAAAAAGCAGCTGATTCTCTATCTTTTTGGTGCCCCCTTGTGGTTGATTTATGTAATTGCTGGTCTCTTGGCATTCTTTCTGCTCCTGGACCACACGCTCCCATCCCTGTTTGTCTGACCCGTGTTACCCGTCTTCTGCAGGCATTGGGGTTCCCATCATGTTGGCCTATGTGTATGGCGTGGTGCCAATCTCCCTGTGCCGTAGCGGTGGTTGCGGCGTGTCGGCCGGCAACGGCAAAGGCGTGCGCATCGAGTTCGATGATGAAAACGACATGGCTGCGGGCAGCGGCGGAGCAGTCACAGGTGAGGAAATGTTCTGGTGTGTGTGTGGAGTGCAGTGACAACTCATGCAGCTTCCTGAGAAGGTTATGACGTGCAATAATTCTGGGAGCACAGACTTTTAAAATTCCTAAATGTAAATAAAATGGTACTTCACACACTTCAGTGATTTTGACATCAAAACTAAGGTTCCCACCCCCGTACCTCTCAGACACAACCTCGGTGGCAGAGACACGAAATAACCCCAGCATCGGCGAGGGCAGTGTGGGAGGCCTGACGGGCAGCCTGAGTGCCAGCGGGAGCCACATGGATCGCATCGGTGCCATGAGGGACAACCTGAGTGAGACGGCCAGCACCATGGCGCTCGCCGGGGCCAGCATCACGGGCAGCCTGTCGGGCAGCGCCATGGTCAGCTGCTTCAACAGGTAGGGGCAGCTGATGGCACCTTCTGTCTGTCTGAATGTTTGTGTTGGAGTCACAGAAGTCAGTCTATGGCATCCTACCCTGTAGGAGCTTACACAATTTCCATGAAGCAGTGAATGGGGGTTAGGTGGTCAACAGGGGCTGGTGTGTATTTTGGACAAAACATGGTCTTGAGAGTTTGACTGCTGTTAAGGAAGGCATGCTGGTTACGCCTGCTCCCTGCCCCCAGATTGGAGGTACAGGCTGACGTTCAGAAGGAGAGGCACAGCCTGAGTGGGGAATCGGGCACCGTCAGTCTGGGCACGGTTAGTGACAGCGCCAGCACCAAAGCAATGGCTGGGTCCATCCTCAACTCCTACATGCCTCTGGACAGGTACTAACTCAGACCTAATTCCAGTCTTCCTAGAGGCCGCTCCTGCAGCCACATGCCACGACGTTAATGTGGTGTTTCTCTCTCTCTCTCTCTCTGTTTGTGTGATTAGGGATGGAACCAGCATGGAGGTTCAAGTCGACATAGAGTCTAAGCCCAGCAAGCAAAGGCACCACAGTGGTGGCAGCAGCGTGGAGGACGCCCAGCACTCTACCTGTCCTCCTTCCAAGGTGCCCTCATCGTCCTGCCCCTCCGGTAAGCAGAGCAAGACCAAGCTACGGCGGAAAGGCGGCTCCCATGGCGGGGAGATGCGCGAGGACATGGAGGCCCAGTTACTGGGGCGACGCCGCACCAACTCCAGCGAATTTGACCCTCCTTCCCTGAGCGGCAGCCTACCGTCAGTGGCGGAGTCGCACTGCAGCCGCGTCTCCTCTGAACTCAGCTGCTCCGACCCCGAGAGCGCCAAGGGCCCCAGCCGCGGCTCCAGTGACTGCCACCCTCGCCTGGCTGCCGTCAGCCCGCTGCCCGAGGTGGAGCACGACCGCCTAGAAAACTGCCCCTCCCAGGCGCACCCTCAGGCCCTCCCGCCGAGCCCCGAGGTTCCTCCATTGTGCTTCGTCACTGAGGAGAGTGTCAACCTAATGTGCTCCACAGAGCAAGATCCCGGCACAGGAGAGCCTCCGAAAGAGGAGAACAACAACCGGCCTCAGCTGGCCAGCGCTGTGAAAAACGCCTGTATTCAAACTGAAATCTAAACCTTAAGTGCTGTCTTTGGAGGGCGTGCTACTTACTTGCCACTAACCACCCTTGCTTCACCTGTTTGAGGGGCATTTCCTTGGTCAAAGGAGTTATTTTCCAAACCAGCTTAAATTTTTGTAATCTGTTAATTATTCGATTTGTGAGTTGATGGGGTATCCATTTAAACGTGGGAAGCTTCTTACACTTTTGAGGAGGCGATGTTGAAATTGGCAGAAGAGAATGCTGTTAACTAGCGTTTTGGCTGCAGATGGGAAGCGTGGTAAGTGAGCATAGAGGGTGCGAGGTGGAGAAGGTCAAGGCACCATTGTTGTAAGAGATTTTGTTCCGGTTATGGTGCACATTCTCAATTCAGCAAAAAAGAAATGGGGACCAGACAGTGCTATTTTATGCGAATGATTGTGGTAATTATATTACATTTGTAAAAATTATTTTAATTTATTAACTTTCTGTTGTGGAAATGATGGATAACAGGAACCTTCTGTGGAGTAGGATATATGGGCTTCATTGAATTGGGCAGAGCGCCAGAGGACACTGGGAAGCAGAGCTGGCTGACTGGGCAGCGGTGGGGAGTGTCCCTTCTTGGTGGGCTCACATGAATGGATGTAGGACGATAGGGTTTGAGAACAGAAGACATAGCTGGACAAACAGGACTGATGACCACTGTTCTGGTTTGGAACAAATCAAAAGGGTCTTGAGCCCTCATTTTGTTAGCTGGAGATTTTCGGTTCAAAGGCAATTTATTCAAGCTGTTGAATTCACCTCTTTCAGTTTTATATATTTGCTGACTCATAGTGCCTTTGAAACCTCTTACATTCGCTGTTCTGTTTTCGGCATAAGATTGATGTGAATGTCTTCCTGGCATTGTTGGGAAAGAGCTATTCACATACTGTGGTAGACATGGTGAAATAACGACTACAAATTGCCTACCAAAGACCACACTCAGGCTTATGCTCTGTGTTCCTGTTAACCCTTGACGTCTGTTCAGAGAGGGGTTCCAAGTGGTGCCCTCAGCAGGGTGCAAGTGAGCACTCACACCCTCACCACGAGGAACACGTCTGTTGACTCAAGTTTACAGGTCACCGTTTTTGTACCTGCTTAAAGATACTGCGCAAAGCAACTAAGGAAGGCCTGAGCACCTGCACTCTTAACACTTGTTGTGACGTTTTATTCTGATGTACCACAGTTCTTTAAGCGGGGTTGGGATTCCCTCCCGAACCCCGGCTCCCCCCCCCCACCACCCACCCACGATTCCTGTCCATGATGCCATTCTGGTGCTGCTGAATGACTGGAGTGATGAAAATGCCACAAGCTGCAAGCTGCTTTTTGCCTTTACTCCTCTCCCATTTCTTTTACTTTGAACACTAGTGCCAGGTATGACTTGTGCAGAACCACTTATGGTATTTGTATATTTGTTTGCTAATTGCTTTATAATATGCGTGTAAATGCATATCTATAATTAAAGAGCTTTTGTGTATCACTTTGTTGAATAAATCAACATTCATGTTTCAAAAAGGTGTTCAGCTTGTCTCTAATAACGTAAAATGGCAAATGACCGGTCCACGACAGGCATGAAATTAACATTCCAGTTTGAGGCAACCACTGCTTGTTCCAAGTTATAAGATTCAATCACTTTAATTACCATTTTCCCAGAAATGGCATTGAAATGGTCAGCCCAGTTTATTCATATGGGGGGGGGGCACTTGGATGTAGGTTTCAACTTCACAATTTTTACATCTTGTACAGATCTTAATGCTATTACGTGACATGCTGCTTTATTGCTCTAACTGCAGGAGATCTTTACCCTGAATTTAGCAAAATACATTCATTCTGAGGGGGGGATGGGATTTCATACAATGGTTGACTTGGACATCCTAAAATCTGTACGCACATGTAAAATCCTTTAACGCCAGGAACAAAACCTGAGTCAAATAAGATTACTTTCAGTTGAAAGGCACACGCCTAGCAGAGAAGCTTTTCCCCAGGGATGCGTATATACCGATAGTGTATTGCTATCCGTGATAATACTGCTATGACACTCACCATCTCCCGTTCCCATTTAAATGAGTATCTTGCACATTTCAGAAGCATCCTCTCTCCCCAATCAGTAAGTAAAAGTCACTTGCAAATCCTTTCATGACCTTTGCCACGTAAGCCTATGAATTTTAGCTGTATTATAACATAGGTTAGCTGCAGTTGCCAAGACTCCCTTTATTTTTAAAGATGCGTCTTATGCTGGAGAAGGAAAAGCAAGCATGTTCGTTGAAGCCGTAGTGGAGTGTTGCAGTCTTGCTTCAGGAACTGAAGCACATTGGAGACACTTGTCCCCCACTGTGGACAACTGTGTTTTCTGACCTCCTTCCAGTGACAGCCCTTGTACACCAGTACATTCAAACAAATGGTCCTAAATGCAGTGTTACATCTCACTGTAATACTCTGTACCACTGGTCCCAGAAACTGTCCCATCATATTGCTCATTCCTGATCCCACTAGTTCATGTTCTGCCCAGTTCTCTCCTGGTCCCAAACTGAGTACCTTATATACCATATTACCATATATTGCTTTTTCGTTCAGGACAACTGCTCTCTTGTTATCTAAAGTCTTTTATCTTCTAGTAAAAACATAAGACTTTAGACTTTCTGAAAGGAAAACTCTTAACCTGAACCTGTTTACAAAGTCTTAATGTCTCTAAAGTAAATGAGTGTAGAAACCGGGTGTGTGACCCTTAATTTAATGGAGAATCCATCCTTGTAAAAAGCTTTTCTTTCACCGTAGGAGATTTAAATTAATTTCATTCCTTTCGATACATAATGCAGGTTTTTTTTTTTTTACACTGTATCTCTGTATTGTTTGCATAGATCTTCCTCTCAAATGCATGCGAGAGGTAGCAGGAAGACATCAGAAGTATTTGGTTGCGAGGTCCCGTACGTCGTTCACCGTGAACTCCTCACTCTCCACGGCCGACAGATGGTCAAACAGGTGAGTTATTTGCTGGCGTTCGTTTTGGCCCAGAAGCATCAACACCACCTGGAAAGAGAGAGGGTGGCAGTCAGCGGGAAGGTAAAGGAGACACCATGGTTCTGGCTGAAGGATCCTTTTTTAGGATCCATCTTTTAGAGTGAAGCCTGCAAGTGGGAGCGTACCGAGAACCTGTCTGCTGCAGGCAGGTGGCTCAGGTGCTGGTAAACGAGGCCGGGCTCTTCCTGCAGCAGGTGCTCGTCGAATGCCTGTGTGATGAAATGAAAAGTCTCCCCATCCAGCTTGTTACTCAGAAAGAGTGGTAGAGTCTCAGGTTTGACATGGTGCAGGAGCTCTGCACAGGCCTTCACATCATCCCTGGAATGTGCTGCGTTCAGGGCCTGTCCGAACTCGTAAGCATTGGTGGGCTGGAGCGGAAGGCCCGTCCTCTCAGCGCTGTCATCAGCTGATGCTTGAGAGTCCCCTTGCCTTGTCTTGTCTTTTGAGGGATCGGCTTCATCGTCACTGCCATTGATCTGCATGAAGGGGAACCCATTCATTACACTCACCTGTTGTTAAAAGTTAAACCTCTGCCCTCCCTTCTTTCATGCATTTGGTTCCAGATAAATTACATTTATTTAATTTTTCAAAGAATCAATATACAGAATAATACAAAACTGGCCTTTAAATAACCATAGAAATGCTGAAAGTATTTGATATTTCTGCAAAGTAGTGCTGCATAACTGGCATATAGCAGGAGTAGATAGCCCTGATCCTGCAACTTATCTGATGAGTTACTATCTGCCTGAGATCAGCCGTGGTGCATCAGAGATCAGGTAGGATAGAAAACCTGCTGGAAACCGGCACTCCAGCATCAGGGCTGCCTACCTGTGGTATACAGTAAGACTCTTATTAGAGCATAATTTCGGTACAAAACAAATTTCACTTTTACTTTGTACAGACTTTAGGCACCATACCCTTGAAAATAGTTTGAATTCAAAACAATGGTATGTTTATAATGCCAAGTGGAGCTTCTGGCTAAGTGCTCATTACAGCTGGGAGTTACAAGTGCGGCTGATGGACATGCACGTCTCTCGTTCACCTCTCTGATGGTGATGTTATTCCTAGGCTCGTTCGGAGAGTTGGCCACCAGCATCTGCCTCAGCAGCACTGTCACCTCCTGCAGCTCTCGCTCAGCTTCCTGCACGTTGGGGTCCAGGCGCAGCACTTCCTGCAGGTCAGAACTGCATGCCAGGTAGTTCTGGGCATGCACACAACAATGGGGGTCATGTAAACATTGCCAGCTTTCAAGAGCAATATTTCCCAACCCAGTCCTCGGAGATCCCCAGACAGTCCACGTTTTTGCTCCCTCCCAGCTCCCAGCAGGGGACATGGGGAGGGGTCTCTGATGAGCAGGTTGGGAAACACTGGGTGCGTTCGACTTGATGCAGCCGCTTACAGTGCTGGCTTAAAGCAATGCATTCTGGTCCTGACGCAATGCATCATGGTTAGATTTTTTTGTCCGACTTAAGCCGGCGCTGCAAAATGTCACCACGCGTCACCATGTCACATGGTACAAAAACCTTGCGAGAGCAAGACAACTTAAGACAGATCGTGCAGCACCTCTCAGCTGGCTGCACAAACTGGAGCCACAATTTGCCCTTATTGGCTGAAGATGTTTGACGTTTGTATCCCAGGAAGTTCCGATGCGTTATCTGCTAGTTCTCCCAAATATCACGTTCAGTTAATTTACCGGGTAAAGTAAAGTTTAAATAAATTACATAAATGCTCTAATAGTACACGTAAGTTAGTGGTTTATTTATTGGTAGTTACTGTAATGTTTTACTTGTATGTTATTTGTATAGATTTATCTACACCCTTCTGGCAGTGCTGCTATTGCAGTCTGGTCTCGCACTACGAGGAGTAGAAGTTGTCCGACTTGGCTGCGGTCAGTTTATACTGCACCCCTGCAGCCGCCGGCAGATCTCGCTCCATGTCACGTCAGCTGCAGACAGACCTAAGCCCAAGTCGAATGCACCCACTGTTTTAGAGAAAACCAGGGTGAGGCGGGGTGCCCGCTGGCTATACCCACCTCCAAGCCTTTGTAGGCCATCGCCCGCCTGTAATAGGCTTTCTTATTGGAGGACTCAAGCTGCAGGGCGGAGTCGCAGTCCTGCCTGGCTTCTGCAAAGCGCTCCAGTTTCAGGTAGCACAGGGCCCTGGAATGACAACGCAGAGACACCTCGTCCATTACTGCAGTAATGTGCTGGCTCTCACTCCATCCTACTTGCTTCTACAGGATGATACCAATTATATACCAGCTGGACAGTAAAAATTAAGGTATGTCATTGTTGTGGGTACCGGACCGAGGGCCAATAAACAAACTTGAGGCCTCACAAGACAGGATCGGATGCACGTATTTTATTGTCCCTTCCAAGTGCAAATGGGTCCCAAACAACCAAATATGATTAAAGGAAAATAAAAAAGAAAGAAAAGAAAAAAAACAAAGTAACTTAACTATTACAAAATTCTCCCGCACTCAATTACTGGGATTAAGTCCTTCATCAGCACTGAACCAGCACCCTACCCTCTGCCTGTGATTCCTGTCTCTCCCTGGTAACCTGGTGTAGCTCCCATATATCCTGGCAGATCAAACCATATGATTACCAATAAGCACATCCATAATACAGATACTACACAACTATCATCAACTATACCCCCATAAATATATTCCAAAATTGATCAATTACATTTTATAAATATCAATCATAATAAATTTACAATGAATAGTCCACTTAATAATACATACCTTAATACAAATTAAACCCCCCCCCCGTCAAAATGTCCTATGGGAAATCCCATTACTACTGAGCAGGCCTCCCCAAACTACATTACCCAGTAGCCACCTGGGCTCGGGTCCTTTAAGTAGTGACCCTGCCCTCCTGCTCCCCAGAGAATGGTCAATTGAAACCTTAAAATATACCCACTTCCTCAATCCCAAAACCCATATTCCAGTTGCACACCTGAAATATGCCATCAACAATGAACTGTATTATGTCTATAGACCTACCCAGAGTTTGAGAGCCAAACAAGTAAACAAAAGTATCAGCCTGCACCTGTGTATTTGTGTGCATGGAATGGGCAAGACCCGTTAAAGTCATGCTTAAGTTTACACCTCGTCTTAATATAAGCTTTACATTTACACTGTTGTCTCATTTGATAGTAAACAGATAACTAAAACCTTGGAACAAGGACGCAAACCTGCATGCTGAACTCATGTTAGTCCTTATGATGGCCCTAGGTCCCTTTTTAACAAGCATAAAACGGCTCCCATAGCGGTGGCAAAAAACCCCAGTGAAACCTCCATGCAGGCTAACTTGTTTCATCTTCATTTTAGAACCACATTTAAAATACCCTTCATGTTGGAAAAAACACATACATTCTGGAATATTTAGCTCTTTGCAGATCAATTTTCTTCAAGGTCAGTGGTGCAAAATATTGTACTACAGACAGTTACTGTCTATATATACTTTTATATTGTCATTTTTACTTACATTGTGTACCAATAAAAAAGTAAGTTGTATACCTATTAAAAAACATAAAGACAATAAATAATAGTAGAATTCCACATATAAAACTGATGTACTCATTTTCTGTAGAAGCAGATTTTTAGCACTTCAGACTGAGAGCCTCCCAGGATGTGGCGATAACAGCCACCTGCCATGTTACTGACGTCTCCAAGGGAATTTTCACACTGAACATCATCTCGCTCAGCTTCTGAGAGAGCGAATAATCAACAGGAGCTTATGGCCTGCAGCTCCTTAAATGTCACACATTTTAAATCTCCTCAGTGACCAGCTGGGCAGCGACCGTCCATATTGGACACCGGTTCTTCCCGAGGCACTCCCAGCTGCTGGGCACAGTGTTGCAACACAGCTGGAATATTTAGTTTTGGATTCAATAGCTACAAAGTCGGAAGAGACAATGGGACTGTGGTTGCACAGGCATGTCGTGTCATATGACCCGTCCTTACAAGCCACATGTTCGTCAGACTGCTGGTGTGGTTTCCAGCCTCAGGGTAGGGCCCACACGCACAACCACACACGTAAAGGGCCCAGTGACTCACTGAGCCAGCGCCTCCAGCTGCCCCTTCCTTTCCGCTGACTCTGTACTCTACTGCTGCCACGAATGTGCAGAGAAGCTGGCGTCTGAAACTCCCAGACACCAAACTGCATTGTGTGTCAGTAGGATGGTGATATTAGGATGCATGGCGTGAAAGCAAACATCGACAGCCAATCGCATGAGTCTTTCGCTCCGGTTGGCTGCACTTTGCCCTCACCTGTTGGTGTAAATAGAACACTCTTTGGGTTTTAGCGCAAGGCATTCGCTGTACTTCTCCAGGGCCTTCTGAAACTGCCCTTTCTTCACAAAGTTATTCCCCTCTTCCTTCAAGGCTGAAAAGCGAGCTTCTGCTCTCTTAGCTGAGGAAGGAACAGCACAAGCAGCGAGGCGTTAAACGGATCACACAGCCATTACATTCTTAGCAGCTCCCACAATGCATCAGCCCTGAATCCACTCTCTGACATTTCTGTTGATTGCTGCAGGTGTGTATTTGAATGGTGAAATACCAGGCAGAATCTGGGCCTGCCTCTGTATTCTGCCTGTTACAGGCACACCCACACCTTCAATTCATTCAAGCTGACATTCAAATTCTATCTATTTTTCATCCATTCTTTCTTTTCTATTCTATCCATCCAATTTGTGCGACTGCAGGGTCATGGCGCGGCCTATCCCAAGAATCACAAGGTGGGCATCACCCTGAGGGGATGCTAGTCTATTACAGGGCCACTTAAATCCATCCAAACATCCAGTTCTTTAAGATGGACCAAATGGTCTACTCTTAAGTGTAATATTCTTCATCTCCTTTAGAAGGTCCTCAGAGGTTTAATGGAAGTGAGATACTGTACCTCTAAAGGAGAATTCGCTCACTATGCCAGCAGACCCAGAGCAGAGCTGCCAGGTGGGGTCTCTCACTATGTGATGCTGCTCACAGAAATGAGGAGGGCGAGCAAACACTGCAGACCCATTTTTGTGCCACGGTGGGCCCCCTGGTGGTAGGCAGGTATACCTACCAGCTCCCTCCGCTGCCCTGGCAGCTCGGGCCTCTGCGAGCTCTGCGCTGGGGGGCTCCTCTTGCCGGTGTTGCTGGGCCGACAGCGGCACCAGCGGGATGTCCGGAAGATTCTCCCGCCAGTCAGGACCATCCTGCTCGATCAACAACTTGGTGATCCTTTCAAAAACAAAAACAGGATCGTAAACAGGCCTCATCATCGGGTCAGACCATTTCTGCTGCGTCAGATCAATTACAAAGCGGTACAGGCTGTCCTGTACCCTGATCCTTATTTTAGCCCTCTCTTACAGGACAAGTAACTCTGCCTGATGTCGGCCTGTGTGCGCGGAGCTGATGATCTGAGCCACCGCGGGTTAACGGGACCAGGATCTAGGTGGACAAAATCTACAGTGTCAGGATCAGCCCCTCTCGAGGCAAAGGGTTCTGTGCTGCACAGTACCTGTGGATGCTATCGTGGGCGGCCTGCACCCCTACGTCGATCTGCAGCACGGTCTTGTAGTCCACGTAGGCCTTGTGGTAGCGTTCCAGCGACTCGTAGGCCATGGCACGGCGAAGCAGCGGCTTCAGGGTGAAGGGCTGCAGCTCCAGGGCTCTGGTATAAATAGAATAAGCGTCTGGGATCAGACTCACGTCCAGCGCGTGTCCCAGCCTCTTAAGCCTCCTGTCCATTCATGCGAACCCCTGAGTGCGTGTGTCAGTTTCAGTTCAGACAGCTAGTAGAGGTAAAACTAAAGGAAGTAATCCTGAGAAGACAATTACAAAAGTTACACTACTACAATACAATATTTACTGTGAACCTTGTCTTACATACTTTTTTTGTTTTATAAAATGGGGTCAAAGGTGTACATCAATATTTTTTAGTAAACTCTACTTGTTGACAGAATATATTTTACTAGTTCTAGTTATGAAATTCGGACTAAGTTCATGAATTATTATTGGCTCCAGGACAATATAAAGAATTAATGCAACGATATAATTAAGGACATAACATGGTTTTTGCATTGATAATCACTATTACACAGCAGGCAGACTGAGACCCCAGTCTCCACGTTACGGCTATCTGCCCTTCCTGCTTATGTGTGCCTGCATCTGCCCACTGGGCCCTTGGGGGGGTCAGGATCCTTCTGGCTGCCTCATTTCTTCCCTGCTCTGAGTGCTGTGTACGAGTAAATCCCCCGTGACCACACTGATAGGTCTGGCTGTTCCAGCAGATATTACCATAGTCCATTAACCTCTTAAAACTACAGACCGTATCTTGGCAGCAGCCTGACAGGCATGCTGGTCTTTACCTGGTGCAGTCCTGGATGCAGTCTGCGCTGTTCCCATCTTTCAGGTAGCAGGCCGCTCTGTTTGAGTACAAAATACTGAGGTCCTCAGGGCTGTCGATACCTTTAAGACACACCAAAGCATACAATGTTCAGCTGCTGGGAACTGGGCAGTACCTGCTCGGTTGATGCCATAGTACAGAGCTGCTCAAAGTGCCGAGCCCTGCTGATTTTACAGCCTTCCTTTACCTGGGAACCAGGTGGGAAGCCTCTGGCCAATCAGAATCAGTAATTATCAAACTAACTGCCTGGGAGAACTGAAAACATGGCCTGGATTTGGAATCGAGGTCCAGATTTGAAGAGTCCTGCTATAGTATCAGTCAAAAGTTTACTTGCACTGCTCAAAACCTGTTTGAAAATCTGCACTAAATTGTGCATACTTGGCTATTATCTGAAGTGGAATTTAGTCTGGACTGATATGTAAATAAGTGGAAATGTTTGGGTCCAACCAATGCTTATTAGTAAGCCATTGAGAGGGTGACCTCAATATTGTCAATATTGGAAAAGGCAGCGTTGTGGTCCAGGCCTGATTTCTGAAGACTAAATCCATGGCATGGCTATCACCGGCATGGCTATCACCAATAAAACAGGACTGATCACACATACTGCACATCTACATACTTTGTTATGTACCTGCTGGTATGCCACATCTGTTTATTTATTTACACATCTTTTACAGCTTAATTGGTTATTTTTATTTCTATTTATTGTATCCATCTCACCCTCACTGCTCTACAAAAAAAAGCTCCCTCTTATTGACCCAAAACACAGCTCCAATCTATGACAGAACTATCTAAGGCAGAAGGGCTGTCCTGCACAGTCTCCAGATCTCAGTCCCATATGACTTGACAGAAGAGTCAAAGCAAAGCGATCCCCAATCGCTGGACATCTTGGGGAATTGCTGCAGAAGAGCACAGAAGTTTTGTGATGGATTTTATTTTTATTTTGAAGTTTTAACAGAATATATTATGTATAACACTGTAATAAAATCTAGTTTCCTAATGAACTGAAACCCTTAATTGGTGCTGTACCTAACTACAAAACTAAACTAAATAACTGTGTTATTAAATTATTGTGGTCACATTTCTCAAAATAAATAAATTATGAATATATTCATAAAACTGAAACTGTGCCTTTCTGGCTGGGATGTGCCTTTCTGGCTGGAATGTGCCTTTCTGGCTGGGATGTGCTTTTCTGGCTGGAATGTGCCTTTCTGGCTGGGATGTGCCTTTCTGGCTGGGATGTGCCTTTCTGGCTGGAATGTGCCTTTCTGGCTGGGATGTGCCTTTCTGGGTGGAATGTGCCTTTCTGGCTGGGATGTGCCTTTCTGGCTGGGATGTGCCTTTCTGGCTGGAATGTGCCTTTCTGGCT
>JAODLD010000144.1:10550377-10569013 GCA_026781065.1 Mormyrops boulengeri | reverse complement strand
AAACCGCCCCCCCCCCCCCCCCCATGTGTTTGTGGAGTTTGTATTCTCTGTGTCATGTGGGTTTCCTCCAGGTACTTTGCATTCCTCCTGCACTCCAAAGGCATTATGATCAAGCCTCTAAATTGCCCACAGTGTGTGAGTGTGTACCCTGTGATGGACTGAAATTCCATCCAGGGTGTCCCCTGTCTTGTACTCTATGCTGCCTCACATAGACTCCAGGCTCACCACAACCCTGTAGCTAGTAACGCTAGGAAGATCAGTCGCTTAATGATGCTCACCTCGTATAATACGCCAGAGCCTCTTCAAAGTCGTTAGCCTTGAATGCCTCGTTCCCTTTCGCTCTCTCCCTGCTTGCCAGGACGGCTCTCTCTTTTTCAGTTAGGCCTGAAAATGTTTCCTTTTTTAGTTCATTTCATGACTAAATTGCATGATAACTATAACAAAATAAGAAAAATATGCGACCTGCTGTGTCCAATTTCCGGTTGATTTTTGGAAGGCACTGGTTGATGATGACTGGAAAATCCTTCCCCTTATTGTCCCCATCAGTTTTTGAGCATTCTTTTTCGATGTCAAACCTTTAGAACAAAAAGGGGGAAGTGAAAAAAACTTTCCTTTTCCATTCACTGTCTGAAACAGAATGTGTGATGTATTTCACAATATTGCTTTATACCACAATTCTTTTAAAAATTATTTTATGAATATGAAGGATATTAACTCACTTATCCCACTCTCGGTAATCCCTAGGAAGAGCAGACTTCCTCTTGGTTTCAGTTCTACTTGGAATTGAATTCTACCAATGAGGATTTCCATTAAGGAAAAGTCAATAATACCATCATGTAATTCTCACATCTTTCTTTTCATAGAATGTTACACTCTTACCATACTTTACATTTTTCACACTGTCCCCAGACATATATTTTACCTGCTTCTGAAAAATTAAGGAGTTGGAGCCTCGGACTGGGGGCACCTCTTCCATCGCACACGAAGGAGACAGTTCCCTAAGTTCTGCCTCGGTCCTCTTAACCTCGGTCTCCCAGCTCTGTCCGATAAGGAGTATCACATAAGGACATTCATCAGGCCAACCGCAAAAGCCAGTCAGCCTCTGCGCCTAGAAGAACGGCTTGTTCTGCTCTACCTTCAGCTCCTCTGTGATCTGGCTCCACTCTTCAAAGGAAAAATCGGCTGCTGTAGCCGGAGCTCGCTCCTTACGCAGAGCCCGGCTTTTAGGGTTCAGCTTCTCAATGCGCTTCTCGCAAAACTCTGTAAGGTGTGGATACATACCCTCCTCTCCAGACCTATTGTACAAAAAAAGCAACAATACTGCTTACTCACTTCTTTATTTGCATACTCACAGTATGTGTACTCTTATCTATAGCCTGTCTAGTATGCCTGTTATTCTATAGTCCTATACTGTACTTGGAGATGGACAAGACAGTGATCTTCACTTCTTTTTAAAATATCATACGGTATTTAACAAAGTAGAACTTAATTTGTATGCTGACAACAATTCTGATAGATGTTGTCTCATCTCACTATGTATGTGTATACAGCTGCTGATGACAATACAGTACCATGAACCTTGAGATGAAGGGAGACAATGGGAACGCGTGTGTGTGGACGCCTACCTGCAGCAGCCACATGCTGTGAGTAGTTTGTGATGGTCGACACAGTTTGACGGGTTAAAACACTTAGGTACCCAGCAGTTTAGGAATGTTACTTATCAAAGGTTTTTCCCCCCTCAAAAGTATGTGTCAGTGGAAGGGGTACGGACCCCCTCCCCCCCGCCATCCCCATTCCTGACATACACTGATTAAACGTGGACTTGCAATTAACCACTTTGGTGGCTTAATGGTTAGGGATGCGCACTTGTAATTGAAAGATTACAGGTTTGAATCCCCGACCAGCAAGTCACCATTGAGGTACCCTGAACAAGGTACTGCTCCCCGGGCAGCTGAATTAGCTGCCCCCTGCTTTGTCACATATGGGTTAAATGTAGAGGACGCATTTCATTGTTGTGCTGTAGTGTATCAACAATGACAATTAATCATTAAATTCAAATTTGCGTTAGCTGAAACAAGTTTTGCAACAATTTAATAAAATAACGGTATTCCACACTTATTTATACGATGGCACGATGTTTTCTTACCTCAACACTTCCACGATCCTTTCCAAATAGCGGAGGTCCGAGCAGTTCTGGATGTAATCATAATCAAGGTGCCCCACCGACACTTTGCCATGGACTCTCTCGCCTGGCGTCAGCAGCGACGAAACCATCTCAACACTCATCGCGATGCTGAACTTGTAATATTATACGTTGTTATATATGTTATAATGAAATAACTTGTCAAATGCATATGAAGTAAACCACAAACATCGAGAACACAGAAAAAATAACATCTTTTCTAGACTGAGAAAATTAGATAAATTCCCTACAGTACTTCAGCTAGCTATATAAACTAAATCACTACGCCAAGAATACAAATTATGAGTATTAGGAGTTATGGGGGAAGCATTTAAGGCCGCATTAATCGGCTAGGCAAATGTTACAGTACCTAGCTAGGCGTAGTTACCAGTCATAAATTCATAATCCATCCAGCCTGTCTCCAATATAATCTGACTTACCTCGTATGTATTTTAAAGCGTTTTCCTGGTAAGGACAAAAAGATCTAGTAAGCTATAATTTAGCTAGATACCCTTTCGATTTCAGCTAAGCGCCGTCTGCTTTGGTAAACGTCGCGTCCCGTTGCTATGGAGACCAGCGCTTCTTTCCCCCGAATGTTGTATATAGTGATATTTTTCACATGGTCCAAAAGAAGGAATAGAATAGCATAGAAAAGAAACAGAAGATACGAATTGCATATAATGAAAATTAATTTTACTTTAACTTTACAGGGCTATGTGAATTCGATGCAATTGCTTGAGAGCTGGTTCTGCGATTACAGAAATTTAAGTAACTTTTGACAATAAACCAATATGAATTGTAGAAAGAATACACTATGTCATTATTCCAGAAAACACAGCTAGACACCAACTGCATTTTCTGTAATACGAATAAAAATAAAACATAAGAATCGATATTAAACAGAGTAAAATTAATACTGGATTGGTGTCTCGTATTACCCTCGCATACCTAAATGGGCGGCATGTTTCACCTTACAGAAACATTTTAAATGAAATATTTTTCATTTTAATAAAAACAAAAAAACAACATCTTGCTTTCTAAAGCAATATAAAGGATTCAGTAGCAGTGAATGATAGGTGTCGCCCGCTGCTTGTCATGCTGAGGGCAGTGCGGAGGGCGCCCAGCCAATCACACTGTCACGCTCCAAATTTGAACGTGCCGGGAAAGGTTATTTCAGTTTGTTAGCGGCCTGGCCGGCTACCGTAACATGGGAACGTCGCTTTAGCCGGCAGCGCAGTCTCATTTTCCTCCCTCTTTGGTTTGTGCAAAAAGTAAGTAAACGATAATTTGTTTAACGTAAGGAGAATCAGTCGTGCAACAGTGTCCGCATTGCCTAAATCGCCAGTATTTTCCGGACTTTTAGAGTTGATGATGTTGATGGTTTCTCATTAAATGAAAAGTATCTACAATGTGCGGTTTAATTAAAGGATAGTGGAGAGAACTTGAAATTTGCCTCCCGGATATTTTGTAACTCTCAAGCGCAGCGGGAGCCATGTTGACTACCGGGGACATTTAAACATTCTGCAGTAGCAGCCATGTTGACTGCCGGTCACGGGACATTTAAACATTTAAACGTAACCGTCAGAGCGGCGCGCGCGCTCCCGCGGACTGCCTTGGCCGCGCGGGGGGGCGGGAGCCGCTGTCTGGCGCTCGGTTCGCGTAGTTTGAGCGGGCGAGTGGGATCCACAGGGAACCTGCGGGCGCAAAATTCAAACGTACGAGGGGGTCGATTTAACTGAGGTTGTGACGTGGGCACCTTCATACTGAATAATATGTTACCATAGACTAGTTTCAGAAACTACCCTCTGAAGTCTAATTCTTTTGAGTAAAACAAAAGTATTTTATAAACTGGATTTCCCCTTTGTCTATGGGAAACGAGTAATTCTGCAGCTGTACTTGCAGTCGAGTGTTTTCTTGCTGGGTGACCGTTTGGGACGCCTGCTTTTGTACGTAGCAAATGTTTCGTTGTCTAAAAGGAATACTGTCACAGCATATGATCAGTTCCATTGTTTTGAATAGATTTACCCCCGGTATAATTTTATAATTTCATTATTGCCTGTCCAGTCTAATAAACCTGATTTCTTATAATTGAACAGGGCATTGTGTATGTAATTCATTTGGTGTTCCACTACAACAGCATTTTCTTGTTTAAAATTCATGTTTTTCAAATATGGCTAACTTTAATTTTGATCTTTTTCAGTTGACCTTGGCAGCAGTCATTTTAATCAAATCTGTTTGCAGCTGCTGGTCTGAATCCAGCTGCGGCCAGGAGACATGGATGAGACCTTCAGTTCGCATATTCTCCAAAGCATTAAAAGCAAGCACGATGCATTCTGGCAGGACAATGGATTCAGTAAAGTCATCCCCGTAGCCAAGGCCAGTGAAGCTCTTTATGACACACCAAAAGAAAACCTTTCACAATATCATCCAGCTAAATTTTCATCTCATACACCTAGAAAGAATCGTCCAAAAGACTTCTTTAGGTCTACAGAAAAAGATCCCAAAGAGAGCACATTTTTAACTTCCTATTGTGAGACTCCTAAAGTACATAAAAAAGATGCTGGTCTCAGAAGACGACTTCTCATGGCTAAAGCTGCCACGGATGGCAAGACGGCTTACACAAAAACGCCAGAGAGCAGGCCTTTTATGTCTGCAAGGCCTGGGACTGAAGGAGATCTGTCCCCTGAAATCTTTGATTCTCCTGATACCGGGCTGTTTGAGGCATTAGCAACGAGCACTTTAAAAGCTGAAGAGATGACCTTGTCCTGCAGGAAGCGACGTCTCATATTCTCCCAAGTGAAGTCCTCTACCCTTGAAGACGGAAGCCACAATGTTACTCAGCCTCCTTGTTTTGAGGGACAGGGTACAGAATTCCTTGCAGTTGAAGCTGATCTCAGTGAAAGCATTATTTACTCACTCCCAAGTCTCCTAACCCCACAGACTCCATGTGATGGCAAGCTTTTGATGTCTACAGATGAAACCTTCCATACTCCTGTAAATCTTGCTACAAACCTTGTTGACAGTCTGAGTGTTTTGAGCACACCCTCGTTCACTCCGGTTTCTAAATTGGACATATCGGTTTCTGAGGACAGTGGGTTCACCTCGCTAAATAAATCACAGGACTCCTCAGTGGACCATGATGGTTCATTCCAGGAACTGTTGCCTCAGTCAGCCTCCAAAGCCAAAGAGACTCCAAAACTGGCCGAATTAAGGCGGCGGACCAAATTGGAACGTCAACGCAGACTCCCAACACTTCGGGAGGGAGGTTCACAATCTGATGAAGAAATCAGGGTGACTGAGTTGGTGGCAGGAAAGGTAAAACCAACGCCTAAGGGACAAGAGGCCTGTGCCACAGAGGAAGACCATGAACTCTTTCTGGAGAAAACTCCTATTGGAGCCACCACTGTAAAGCTTGAGGACCTCTCCCTGACACCTGCACTGCAGGTGGTACATGCCATCTGCCAGCAGACTGCCAAGTATTTGCAGCCCCAGTTTAGCCTTGAGAAGTTGCGAATGTCACCAGAGGATGGCCAGTCTTGTATAATGACCAACCCTCTCACAGGTCTCATAGGGAGGAAGATGGGACTTGAGAAGCTGGACATCCTCAGGGAGCTAAAGATTAGGAATCTCCAGCACATCTTGAAAAGGATTTTTAATTTGCTTTCCTCTAAAGATATCTACAGGTATTTTGCGTACTGTTTTGTAAATTGGCAACTGTGCATCAAGTTATACAAATGTGTGAAAACTAACCTATTTATAATTGCATCTTGTACTGTTGTGCATTTTAAGTTTTGGACAAGTGAGTAGTATCTGGGATGAAATAATTTCACAAGACAAGATGGCATGTCGAAGGAGAAGATACTACTTGAGGGAACTGAAGATGGCACTTAAGGTAATTGCATTTGAAGTATCTCCACCTCCCGTCACAAGTCATTTGATTAATGCAACGTGAATTTTGTTCATGGTGAAAGTTCCTGACTTGCTCCCTCTTTTTGCAGCTGGGCAGTGCAGCCCATGTTCCAGACGCAGAGACGAGACTGAGTCTCCTAAGCAGGTCTCCTTTGAAGTTCGTTCAGGCCCAATCCAGGCTAGCAAGTGTTCGCACACCAGTATCAGGCAGCAGCACTGCAACCCAAGTCAGGCAGACGACGCACTCAGACAGCAAGCGGGACAAATTCCTACAGGTGAGAGTGACTGATGTCATGGCCTGTATTGTCGGCTCAAGTCTTTGACCAGTTAATTGTTCCGGTAAGTGTATAAATGGAATACAAGGTTGGAATCACTTAAAGCGGCGGTTCGGCCCAAAACTGGAAAAAAAGTGTTTGAGAGGCGGTAGTGCTGTCTATCCATCTAGAATGATCTGCTGGCAGCTGCTTAGTTTTTAGAGATATTGGCCATAGAAATGTCGGGCTTCTCTAAAAATATAATGGGAGTGAATGGCATTCTTTCTGTGGTGATCAAAGCAATTTGAAAAATTCAACAGCAATATCTCTTGCCAAAAACCGTGACCTGTTTACTGGATAATCCACAGACTTTGTAGTAAGCAGTTTTAATGTAGGAACTAATTTCTTCTCCTGATCTCCACACACCAATCGTATTACTGCATAGAAGCTATAGCTGGGGTGCTCATGCTTGTCTTCTGCACAATGACACGATGGAGTTCGGTGGAAGAAAATAGTTCCTATATTAAACTGCTTACTACAAGGTCTGTGGATTTTCTTGAGTATCCAGGCCATCATTTCTGGTAAGAGACACCGCTGTTGAATTTTTCAAATGTATTTTTCTGGCATTTTAATCACCACAGAGAGTGTCATTCACTCCCTTTATATTTGAGAGAACCACAGTATTTCTATGTCTAATATCTCCAAAACTAGGCAACTATCTGCAGAACAACTTGGATGGACAGATGGTACTAAAGCCTCTCTAAAACAGCACCTTTTGTCAGTTTTGGGGCGTACTGCCCCTTTAAAGACAGTGGTTTGAGGCCCCAGGAGAATGTGGACTGCCGCATTGATTGAATGGGTTGAGAACTGGGTTAATAACTGTGTACTTTTAGGAATTTTTGCTCTTCCTTGTTCTGCAGGTTGCCAAAACGCTCTTCCAAGATGAGTGCCTCAAACCATGTCCAAGGTGTCAACATCCTGCCAAGTGCCACTCTTTCAGGGGGGAGGGCCTCTGTAGTCAGGAAGAGTGTGCCTACCGGTTTTGCACCTGGTGTATGTGTGCTTATCACGGGTCCAGAGAGTGTGCAAGCGGGTCAGCCAAACGTCATGGCAAGAAGGAAGTGGTGCCGGGAAGTGCTCAAAGCAGACACAACCTGAGAAGGTTGTGAGAGATGCCGTCTGTGTTGTGAGTTGGGGTCGAGTGTGTGTATGTGTGTGATGCCTACCGTTGGAGTTTTTTACAGTTTGTTTTTATGTGTTTTTAAATTATGAATCTGAGACGTCTTGGGAGAAATCACTGGCAATCACGCATGTTTGAATCTGTTTCTCTCTCTGTATCAGTAATGTACAGAATGTATTTTTTTCCTTCAAACATGGTGTTGTGCATAGTTAAGTTTTGTGTCTATACATCTATACTGTTTTAATAAAGCTTGTTTTTAACATTGCAAAGGAATTTGAAATCAGTTTATTCATCTTGTACCTTGTTCAAGAACTCAGAGTAACCGACGTAGTGTCCCAGATCCTTAAATTGGAATTTCCATTGAGCAGCAAACATTTAAACCAGATTAAGCTAACGTGATAGATCCCAAAAGATGTGTAACAACCTGTACGAATATTTAGATCTGTATTTCAATTTCTTACAAAAAAAACAGGAATATTCATTTTATATCCCTACGACTAAAAACGTGTTATCCATTTGTCATAGGCTGTCATCTAACGCGCATTCGGTGTTAAACTACATCAAAAACGTTGGGGGCAGTTTCTAAACCCTACAGACTAGTTGAAAGGTAAAACTTACATGCATGAAGATGCGTATGCATGTGTGTGCAGACCTGTCTCGAACTGAAAATCTCGCTCCAGCCAGCTGACCAAAGTTGGCAACCCTGGAAATGTCTGACTGAGTGGGACATGAGCCGCAGACGCGCCGGTTTATGGGCTTGGAGTCGGTTCCCCGAATGATTGCGCTCACCTCCATAGCAACCTCGGGGGAGCCGACATTTACACACGGCTGCCGAAGCACGAAGAGCGGCTTTCGGCTCTGCCTACCTTCCGGTGTCCAGCGACCCCCTGTAACTTCCTAGTATTTTCCCACAAAAGGTTTATTTCAACCACAAACTTCATGCAGCTACAAAATGCTTAAGATTCTCACTACAGGTAAAACCGCCGTCCGCACTTTGACCTGGGGGAATAACATTCGTTCTTAATTTTAAGCGGTTTTAATGAAATATTAGATCACTAATGTGCATTATTTTTTTGTAGATGATAAAGCTTAAAATTCGTTTCCTTTCAGAACCTCCGGATATATCGGACGACAACTTTGTAAGTATCTCTCAAAGTTTTTGAACTTCTGTTATAAGTAACGATTGTTGTAGAGTAAAATAATACATGCTACCTTGTCAGGCACGCATTTCTCAAAAAAAGAAGCATTATGGCTACACGTAATTACATAAAGTTAAGTGATCTCGGGTCATCTGGAACCCGGAATACAAAATGCTCATAGGGATGCCGGCTAAATGTCAGTCACAGCTGTTGTAGCAACAGAAAGCAGCTCCGCAATTTCGCCATGTCAGTCATTACACTGCGTGTGCGACGTAAAACTACAAGACTGGCAATTGACAACGAACACACTATAAACGGACTCGTACCCCAGTAACGCCCTCACTAAATAAAATCAAAAGATATAATCAGAACTACTGAAAAGACTGTATGGACCAGATGTTTGAAATATATTTGGTCTTACAGCTTAGCTAAGCTTTCCTTTTTGGTACTTGTTCCTCGCTTTTTTATTTTCTCTTAACATTTATTTAATCTATACTCTTTAGTTATTGTTTTTTCAGGGTTCTACTTAAAAAAAAAATATAAAAAATCGTTTGCACCACGTTTACTTGTTTGCACTCTACTGTCTGCGCCTGGTCTGTGTTGCGCTACATGTATCGCCTGTGCTCTGTCTACTTACTGTATTCACAAGGATATCCCTCTGGGATCAATAAAGTTCATGTAATCGAATCTACTCCTCGCTTAGGAATTCATATTAGTTAAAATGTAACAGTATGTATATGCTATAATTGTCCTCTAGCACAGAGGAGAGCAGGGAACAAACACTGTTCACTGGATTTATTACTGTTGTGCAGGAGACGTACCTGGCCTTTGATGACCTCCTGTTGCACTATTTCAATGAGTTTTTAAATCTTCTGGTAAGTGTGTCACCGGTACAAATGGACAGCCCATCTTAGGTTTCTGTGTATATACCTAAAATCAGAACTGAAACAAGCTGTAGATGCATTTTTTTTAGATGGTTGGTTTTGGTAATGACAGCCCAATTTTGTAGTTGGTAATCTGTAACTTAAAATATCTATTCCTAATTTTCAACAGGGGCTTCCTGAACCTTTAATGTACAACAAGCGCACTGGGTCTTTTGAGGTCGTCAGTGATGTTGCAGAGTCTGTATCGAAGAGGATAAAGTCTGCACTGTTAAAGTATAAATCTGACCCACTCCCCCACAAAACATCACTACCCCCTGACACCTTGCCTGACAATACTTACACGGTGCAGGTGGGTTCATGTGGAAGAGAGACACACACAGTAATTACAGCTTCTCTCAAAGGAAACAGTCTGGCTGTTTACCACAGACCAGGAAAAAATATCAGGTTTTCTTACAAGACCATGATTATTTGTATGGTTCTTGTGGCAACTCTGTTTTCCAGTGTTTGGATCGAGAACAAGGAATGCAGTGGATTAAGAAGGAAAGGCTTTCTTTATTTCTGAAAAGTGATTACTACTTTGAATACAGGTAAAACTACAAAGCGATTACTACTTTGAATGCAGGTAATAAACAGCAGTATTTCAAGTGGACATTCTTTCCAGCACTGTTTCAGAGTTCCTGGTCATGCTGTCATATTTCCTGAATGTTTCCACTCTTGGTTCTTATTCTTTTCCACTGCCCCATGCTTCCTATTAAGAAATGGCGTATTGCTTGTTAGCATCTGTTCCCGATGTTCTGCTGCAGGCTGGCTAAACTGCTGTCTCAGGTGGACAGTGTCAGCTCGAGTCAGAGGCTGCTGGTGGACCCCATGTACCGGCCCTGGGCAGCGAGCCCAGAGACCCAAGCCTGTTCCTCAGGGAAAGATGGGAACAGATTACTCATGACGATGCACTCCGCCTCCCTCCGCCAGGTAATTAGGGTTCTCTATTGCACCGTAGTTAATCTCAGCATTGAAGACTGGTGCTGTACCAGTGTTACTAGAACTTTTTTGGATTAGCTGGGTAAAAATGGCAGCAGCTGGTTATGGACATGGCCTTGGTACTTGAAGGATGTTGGTTCAAATTTCAAAAGGGGGCCTGCTGTTGTACCCTTGAGGAAGACCTTAACTTGGAATCTGGTCTAGTAAAATATCCAGCTGTATAAATGGAAATTAACTGGCAAAACAACATCTAAGAAACCTAAGGTTCAAATATAAAGAACATATTTTTCCATTTTGACTTTTAACAATAGTGCTCTTGTTCTAATTAGGTATATAATTAGATTTCTTTATGGAAAACAAGCCTGGCTTGTCAGAATTCAAATCTGTCACCACAAAATTTAATACCCAGCCACCAGTCAAAAATGTATGCCAGTGAGCTGGCAAGAGTGTGGATCTTTTTCTGTTTGGGTAACAGTGTCTTCTGATTTCACCCATTAGAGGCAGAATGAACATCATGCACTGTTGGAAAATCAACTGGTCTCTTTGTATGTTTCATAAAAGGCAACCAAGCAATAAATGGTAATATCTTTAAATATAGCTGTCCTCTTCAGCTGAAGAATATAAAACTATATAGTTTTTGCATTTCAGAGTTTATATTTATATTTATATTTTTTGAAGAAATATTTATAGGTAGGATTTGTTTTTATATAATAATAGGCAGTGTGAGATTTTTTTTACCTTCTGTATATTGTGCTTCTCTCAGCGGTAAAAAGAATGTAATAAAATGGAAACTCCTGAATAAATGTCATTAGCGCTTTATTTTAATGATCTCTTCCGATTAACATCAGCATGTTTTATGTGCATATGATCCGTAACAAAACCTGGCCAAGCCCTGTAGCTGGCGTGACAGAGATCGCTGCTCGCATAGAGTTTTCTAGTGTCGGATGGCACGTGACCTCACCACGCGGTTTGGACCTGGGGACCACAGCACATGCAGCTGGGCTAAAAAACACAAGTGCAATCTCTGCAGTTTTGCACATGTGTTCACCATTACTGCCACAACAGAATCGTGTTCCATCACTGTAGAACAACTTAGACTGGTTACAATTAACAGCATTTGACCGTTACTGAGCGGGAGACATGAGAGTGTAGACATGCTGTCGGATGCCACTGGCCTTTTTACCGTCTTACCTTTAGGTTTTATAACAGCTTATGATACTTGGCTTTGGAGTTTAAATAGCTGTTATAAAGTAACCTGAAATTGACCTGACAACATTATGAGGCTGCTATCAAATATATTAAAATATTTCACAGGGATACAGTTGCCTGGGTTTCACAGAACTTAAAGGCTGCATTGTAATTTGTAATTCTGTGCATGTACAGGCCACTGTGACGAGTATCCTTGATTGTTTTTCACTGGATAAGCAGAGTCGGGCCTTGCTCAGCACCCAGTCGGTCCAGGAGCCTGTGTGTTACCTGAAGGAAGGAGGTCCACTCAGCCCAGCAACAGACCCTGCTAGCAGCCATGGATTCCCACCATCCTCCTCTATCAACCCAGAAATGGAACAGCCCTCCTTTGCCTCCCTGCTCTTGGACTGTGAAACACAGCAGAAGAAGCACATCAAACCTATGGAGACCAGGTTGACCGTCCTGACGTCCAGAAGCAGTGGAGCTGTGGCAAACGGGGGCACATCTTTTGCTCAGGGGGTCCTAAGGGGTGCTGTGTCAGAGGAGGAAGGCAAACAGAATTGTAAGGCTGATGGGTCAAGGTCATCACTTCAGGAACCAACAGAGCCATGTGTTGAAAACCTCCTTGGTGGGGCCCTAGTCACTAACCCAACTCAGCTAGCAGAGGAGAGTGTAACCTCAGAGACGGTCAACAAGGAAGACGAGAGTCACGATGACTATGGTCTCCTTGATGATGACTTCCATGACCCCAATTATGGCCTAGAGGAATTTAAAAGCTTTCTCCAGGGAACACCAGGCGAGAAACTCTTCTACCTTTGGATGGATATTGAACGACTAAAAACTCTTCAGAATCAACATAGCAGAAACAGGTAACTTCTTGTGTTTGAAGTAAATTTCCATTAAACAAAATGTTTATGTATTTTTATATCTGGTCTCTTTCCTAAAAGGGGATACAGATTCAAGATACTTGTTTATTGTGTACATCCCTGGGACAGACACCTGGTTCAGATGAAAGACCAGTACTTGCTGAGCGCTGGACCCTACACAATGAGTGTGGAGCTGCTGTCCAGGCTGGGAATAACCAGCACCCTCTGCTGGAGGGAGGACAAATTACGTCTTGTCCAGGCACAGATAACAAAGTCCCTGCTCCTCTACTGGTTAGAACCAAAGTCCTGTTACCCAATGAACTTCCATACTTATGATGTGCTTAAATTTTTATTTTTTTTCTCTTATTTTGTGATGGTTTTTCTTTTGGTTTGTATTATTTATTATTGTGGCTTAAAATGTCTCAGAGTTCTTTCAGGTTTTGTGTATTGCTATAAGTGAAAATTTGTAAGTTTCGCTAATAAAACACAGCTTTACATTGCTGTCATCCTGAATGGTCGGTTCATTCGCAGGTGCCCAAGGTTCTGGATGGTCTGCTCAACCCAAAGTGAAGGCAGCGTGCTTCACATGAGGCTCTGGAAAGAGCAGCAGCTGTGGCCGCCAGCAAGCATCGACCCTCACCCTGGGGCCCTCACCGTGGGCTATGGGCAGCGCCACCACCCCGTGTCCTGGAACGCTCCCTCTGTTCGTCAGCAAGTAGAATTAGTCCAAACCCTACAGAAGTATTTAGAGCTGCTTTTAGTGCAGCCCCACATGCACATAAGTGAATGCCGTTGTGTTCCTGTGCCCTGCATTGACTCTTTGTTTGTTACTGGTTTAATGGAATTTAGCAGAGAGCCAGCAGTGGTTTTGCTGGTCATCTTGATGCCTGTGTGTGGTGTATGTGTCAGACTTCACCGGTGCCGACTGGGAAAGCTGATTTCCAGTGGAGGCCCCTCGGGCCGCCGAAACATTCGGAGTGGAGTGTTTGTCTGGAGCCTGTGTCAACCAGTACACATCCCATAACGCACTGGACTCCTTCAATTAAGTGCCTGTCAAGTGCTGTTGAGTCCACTTTAGAGGAGATCCCACCCTTAGATCACAGTGCGAAGAGGATGATGCAGGTCATTGAAGAGCTAGAGGTAGGCCAACAACACTGAGAATACTCTGTTACTACTGCTACCGTTACTGCTACTATTACTACCGCTGATACTCGTGCTTGTGGTACTGCAGCTGTTGCAGGTATTGTTGATCATGGCCATATTTCTGTTGTATTGCAATTGTACTGCAGCTGCTTTATGAAGTTGTGAATTGATGCTGAACACTGCTAACAGTGAGCTGACCACCCATTATGATTTGAACTGGGGATCTTGTCACAGCTTTTGTGGCTTTTTGTGTCACTCTGTATGTTCCTGTGTGTGTCTGGGGGTGCGGACTCTCAGGCAGGTGGTGACAGCACGGACGACATGCTGCGGGCCTTGGACTGTGAGCCGCAGGCGGGGTTCTGCTTCCTGCGCTTCTGTGAGCGTTCAGGAAACCAGGTACTGGCCAAGCAGTGGTTGCCCACAGATTTGCCGAGAAGGCAGCCATGTGAATGGCTTAAGGTCTGTGGCCTCAGAGGTCTAGCTATGCACTGGGCTATACTGAGGGCCAGCTGAATAAATAGATGTATAAATGTGATAAAATATGATCACTGAAATGCAGACTGATTTGACTGGTCAAAGTCTTCTTTGGAAGGGAATGAACAAAAAATCTAACGTCAATTCCGCCAGAGAAACAGCCCATAACTGTCTGTACCGATGCTCCAGTTCAGGTTCAGGTTCTGACATTGACCTTTCTCCGCAGCTGTGGCAGAATGCCATCCATTTTTGGTCTGACCTGCAGAGGTACCATAGTCTGTTCTTCCTGGATGGGCCTGATCCCTTCAAACTGCAGCGGCAGGCACAGGTGGGTTTCACCTACATGGGGAACTGAGAGTGGGATGTGCAGGATCTATTGGAGCATGGCATTGTTGAGAGTGGTGGGTAAAAGACCTGAGAGTGCCATTCATCAAGGCCTGATCCACCTATTGACTGTGTTTTGATGAATTTTGACCCCTCTCAGTTCCTGTACTCCACATACCTGTGCTCCAAAGCACAGATGAGCATTGGGGCCGGGGAAGACTGCAGACGGCTGGTATATGCTGGTCTAACTCCTCCCTTTGAGGAGTTATTTGATCAAGCGGAAGAGCATGTTTTGACTGTTCTTCGGGAGCCCTGGAGACTGCTGGTTGCCAAGGAAGCCTCTGCCTTTAAGAGGGTCTGTACCTGCTGTCACAGGTCATGACCTTCACTTATATTGTGTCACTGGCTTTGTGGGTATTTCACAGCATTTCTATTTATATAAGATCAGCTGACCCATGCATTCAAAGTAGTATGCCTGGAAGTGAACTTGAACCAGGGTTACTTTTTCCATCCCAGGTTGGTTTGCAGAAAGAGACCCGGTATGTGGACACACCACACTACAGGAAATTGCAGGCTTTACACAGGAAGTACCAGAGCAGGCTGAAGCAGGTGAGCCCCCTGGTGGTTGCTGGCAGTTCTGCAGATGATTGTCTTGTTTCCATCATTTTGGATCTCAACCCTTAACATGTCTGTGCAGAGCACACTGGAAGGGGACCAGCCTCCGCTTCAAGAGCCAGTCTTAAAAGACCCCGACTTGTGGGAGAAGGTTCCAGAGGAATTCCGTAGATACCGTTTTGGGTCCATATTGCGCCACCGTCTGGAAATCCAGCACTTCCAGTCCTTCCTTGAGCAGAACTCTGCCATGTAGGGGGTGCTGTTGTTTCTGCCATAGAAACCGAGCAGCTTGAAAGATATATTAATTAGATTTAATTCTCTTAAAGGCAGCTAACCAGCTCTAATTCACATTGTGGCATTTTCATTGAGCAGATGCGTTTGAGTTCACCGAAGAAAGATCACTGTTACCCTCTCTGTGGTTTTAATATTACATGCTTCTCCTAGTAATTAATACCCACAGCATGTGTATGTGTTTGGCATAAAGCAGACTTTAAGTTTATCACCTTACTTAAACTTATTGTTTGAAGATGGTTAACAGTGGTTAAATGTGGGTTTAGGGGCACCTGAAATTTTGTTGGCCAAACGTTACGCTTGGATTTTAATTGTGTGTGTTTTTTTTTGTGTGTACAGCATGGACCTGGCCTGCTGGTTGGATGTTGAGCAGTTTCGGAAGATTCCTCAGAAGAACAAAGCAGAGAGGGAGGACAGCTGTAAAGGGTTTAGGAGTAAATACCTGAACAGGAAGTACTACTTTGGGCCTAGCAGCCCGGCAAACAGAGAGGAACAAGAAGAGGTCAGGCTTAGTCTCATGTCTTCTCATCAGATTCTTTTTCCACCCTCAAGAAATGCCTTGATTCCTCTACTAGCCTGATGCCTCTTTGCACTTCGTGAATGTTGCACTCCTGGTTAGTGAATAGTGTTATTAGGCTGTTGCTTTGTTAGAAGTCGTCGTCTATCTCCTGCTCTAATACTGCTTACGCTGTACCTGGGCGTTCACTGGAAGCTCAGCCTAGCTGCACTTAAGCCAAGTCGACTCCTTGACAACAGGTATGTTTGCAATGTGCTATTTGCCTCACTTGTACATCACTTGGGACAAAAGCCTATGCTAAATATGTAAATGTAAAAGTCTTATTCAAGCAGTCTGCCTGGTTTTGGCCCACAATTAGCTAAATTGGAATCTCTAAATTGCCCATAATGTGTGATTGTATATGTATGTCCTGTGATGGACTGGATGGATGATTTGGGCTGCATAAACATTAGGACCTTCCCTTGGCTTCACCGGGCAGGCCTAGCGGTAGGTGTGCAGTCATCCTCATATTCTGTCTCATGCCCTTTCCTGCATGTCTGTTTTTCAGATTTGGGGTTAAGAATTTACTGTTAGTTAATTAATATTATGATAGTGACATAAGCGTTTGTGCCTGTGTGTGTGTGTTTGGGCTGCACTTTCCCTGTGTTTATCTGCTGTGTGGATAACAGATGATTCGCCTGTGCGGCGGCTGGGGGCGGATCCTCCGCAGCCGCCTCTCGGCGCCCGCGCTGGCGGAAGTGCAGAGCCAGGCGAGGCGGCGCATTGAGAGGAAGTGGCTGCCCCTCTTCCTGGCCACTCCACAATTTGCGGAGCGCCAGAGGTCACAGGTAGGGTCAGCCTCCGGTGTGGGTGGGCATTCAGAACAAGGGATGTTTACATGCAAGACTGGGGGGGGGAGGGGGGCGTATATAATCTCCACATTACATCAGCCTCACAACAGCATGATGAAAGGCGATGGCTGTTATACAAAAAAATATATATTAATTTATACTACTGTCTCAAGAGAGAAAGTAGCATGTTATTTGAAAATGCCATCTACCAATATACAGGCACTCCTCTACTTACTGTACAAATGAGTTACGTTCTGAATAGCCAGTCATAACTTGAAATGTTCGTAAGTCGTTATTCAACATCATTTTAAGGGTTTACGCAAGATCAAAGAACTAGGATGCTGGGAGTACGCACGCTACGCTGCTGCATGGCGGGAATAGCGGCCAGAAGTCATACTAGGCGGATTTGGCGCGCAGAAAAAATTGATGTTGTGGACAGAAAACGGGAGCCCAAGGAATACAATTTGTACTTAGTTCTCTTCGTTCGTATGTCTGAAAGTTCATAAGTTGAAAGCTCGTAAGTAGAGGAGCGTCTGTATAACTAATATTGATTGTATATCACGTAATATATTAATACTTATATTACCAATTAGTCATGTCTTGTTCATTATAAATCCTGTAGGGGGTGTCATGAGTTCATATCTCCAGGGGTGGGTGTTTGAAATCAACTCTGTCTGTGTGTGTTAAGTTTTCAGGGTCTCGCATGTAAGGCAATAATGAGATACTGCTTAAGGTCCTGAAGAAAGACGGAGTAAGGGGTTATGCATTGCATTATAGCTGTGTACTGCACTGCAGAGGTGCCGAGATGTGGTGTTCTGCTGCAGGTAAAGGAGGTGGTAGAGGACCAGATGTTCTTTCGGAACCGGAAGAAGAAGATGTGGAAGGTGAGGCCCGACAACATTTGAAGGTTCCATGTGTAGGAGGACACCCTGCCAGTAGCCAAAAACACCGCTTTAACGGCCCTGCAGCTCACGGACAGTGCCTGGATGGCCACCTCCAAAGAGATCCTGGCCTTCCGCAAGGCACTGCTCAACCCAGTCACCTGCCGGCAGTTTCAGCACTTTGTGTCCCTCAGGGGGGACTTCCTGGAAAACGGGGTGCTGTTTTGGCTGGAGGTGCAGAAGTACAAGGTACATCCCCTCTCACAGAGCATGTGCGCGTGAATAGACAGACAGACAGACACACACACACAAACACAGAAAACACACTGCACCTAAGATTTGTCTGGTTCAGTTCCACTGCAAGTCATGACAGGTTATATACTTTATAGCAGAGGTCACTAACAGGTGGACCGCGGTCCCATACGGACCCGGACCGATAGCCAAAACAGAAAGTTATGATTTCAAACCTGACCGGGCGCTTCAATTTTAACCGGCGCAGCTTTTGTAGTCTTTTCGGTAGTGGTTTAGCACTAGAGCCGCCGTTTCCGGCGCCAATGATAGCAGCAGCGAAGCTAAGACCTGCAACCAAAAAGCCGTAATGTTCCCAACAGAGTGGTTGCTCTGTCCTGAAATGGTAAAGTTGAAAGGTTTTCAAACACAGTATGTATTATATAACATGTTGGATAAATAGACGTAGTTTATTGGTGATTTCATGTTCGTTGAAGTTTCCGCTTTTTAACAGCTGTATAACGTGATGTAATTTTTTATATAGATCAACTCAGGTGAAACAAAAAATGTGCATTTTCAGGGCTGCCAGATCTCAATCGTCTGGCGTGACTCTCATGCTTTGACTCACCCAAGAAATCTGTATTATTCCATTATAAACCTAAAATTACCTACGTCAAAAAGTGTGTTTACATGGTGAAATACCCGAAACAGTCATGTATTGATTACATCCAATGTTGATACAACTAATAGGCT
>JAODLD010000144.1:10538950-10550277 GCA_026781065.1 Mormyrops boulengeri | reverse complement strand
TATATATATCACACTAAATAGTTAGACATTATGATCTTCTGGACCTTTGCTTCAAGAAATTTTCTCTAACTGGACCTCTAAATTTTAGTTGAATACCCCTGCTTTATAGTGACACGTGACATCCATATATTTCACTTTGATTGGTCAACAATGACAAATTTCTGGCCATTCCTGTTGCTTAACTTGTCTCCACACCCAGGATGGATCAATCTTCTCCTTTTGTTGACCTTCTTCTCTTTTCCAAACTCTGCTAAATAGTCTGCTAAACAATCTCAGTGGTTTGTAACATTTTTTGCTTAAGCACATGAATCAGTTCTGTAATATGTATTTATACGTTTATTTTGCTCATGAATAATAAGGTTATATCACTCTCTTGCCTTCAAATCAAACTTTTCTTCCTATGTCTGAATGCCCCCAGGACCTGCACCACTCGCACTCAAATGAAGCCACCATCCAGAAGAAGGTGGATGCTATCATCAGCTGCTTCATTGATTCCTCCATTCCACCAGCGCTGCAAATCGGCATCCCGGCTGAGCAGGCGCGGGACATCCTGCAGCACAGGACGGAGCTGGGGCCCTATGTGTTCAGAGAGGCCCAGGTCTGGGAGTGTTGATTTGTGGATAAATACTGTTGGTAAGGCAGTACTTCTCAGTCCGGTCCTTGGGAACCCCCAGACAGTCCACATTCTTGCTGCCTGCCAGATAGTCCACAAAAACGCAAACTGTCTGGGGGTCCCCCAGGCCAGGGCTGGAAAACATTTGAGTTAAGGGAACATTCTGGAATCTTGGAGATCAAGGATAATGTGTGATTTTAGGTGAACAAAACTGTCTAGAGTTGGATCTGCAGATCTCCTGAATCTCATGTATATGACATAAATAGAATATAAACGACTTTGTATATGCAGTATACATTTTTTGCTAATTTTTCCAAATTCTCTTACTATTATTAATGAACCAGGTCTGAATATGAGGAGTTCTGACAATACAAGGAACAAGCAAAATATTCAAGTGCATATCCAGGACTGACAAAACATTCCTTTACAAAGACTCTGGCCCAGCTGGACTGGGTCTTTGTGCTAACGGCTCCCTCTGCTGTTCGGTTTTGTGATTACACAGATGACAGTCCTGGGTGAGCTGTTCAAGCTGTGGCCACAGTTCCTGGCTTTCAGGAGCAGTGTGGAGGATGCACAGGTGCTCCCCCTACTGGAGAGATATAAGGAAGCACAGCAGTGGGAAATGAAGCGCCAGAGAGAAGGGAAACAGGAGCAGGTAAGAGGCTTCAGGCCCAACACAGCAATAGGGTGCATCTCTGATTTAAAGGAAGAAAAAACTGTTCATAAGTGATTTAAAACATTGTGAACTTAAGGGACCACAGTTTGAGTAAAGAGTCCCAGTATTTCAGTCCTTAAACCCCAGATGATTCATGGTTCTGATTAATGGTTCTTTGATGTGCGATTTCTCCTTCCCGATAACCAGGAAGAGGAGGAGAGGCAGAATTTGAGCTTCGGTGAGGGTCTGCTGGGGGATTCCAGCAGCCAGGAGGATTTGACAGTGGGGACTGGAAGCAGCGATTCGACGCTGCCCACGCGGCTGGTGAGCGAGCCGCGGCGGCTAGCTCCCACCTCCTCCTCTGTCCCACTTTCTCATCTGTCCTTAATTCACTCCATCCCAGGTGTCCTGGTCCTATTCCAAGTACATGGTGGCACTAGAGCAGGAGAGGCAGCTTCTGAGGGGACACGTCCGGCCAGAGCGGGAAGCGGACACCGTCCTTAGAACAGGTCCACATGGCCGCACACCACTCATTACTACATCAGACATGGTTCTCAGGCTGAAACGATCCACGGTTTGGATTGACAGCCTTCCCTTAACACAGCTCACCACCAAGTTCATCATCAGTTAGGGGATGTGTATCACTTTGTTTTTATATCACACTTCAAAATAGCATCAAGGCTGAGGTTAAGATAACAGCTTAGCCATGTACTTACAGGACAGCATTAGCTTTATTCTTGCGTTCTTTTTATGTTCAGATGCATGTTACCCATCAGCACCATAGAAAAATATCCTTTAAACATAAAAATAAATCCTCACCAAACTGCACACTGCCATATTTATCCATCTTTTCCCTTTGTATCCCAGATTCTACATCAGGAAAGAATGGTTTTTATTTTTCCCGCTTAGTTCCAGTAAATTAAATGTAGCCTTGTCTTTGTTTCTTCATGGTTATGCTGTGTAACAGCAGAAAGAAGTGTGGATCTGTGTGGCCACTGAACTAAACAGGGGAGGGGTTACGCCAACGCTGGCACCACAGAGCACGTGGCACAATGCAAAGCCGAATGACCGCTGCTGCTTCGGAACGCCAGCTCTGTCCCTTTTAGCGAAGAGGCGTGCTGGACAGAGCAGAGCCGATGACTAATCTGACAGGATGTTTGCAGTCCATTCTGTACAGATGTGCCGTAAAAGCAGTGTAACCCAACCGCTATAGAACGACACTGACGACTTTTTGACAGGTATGGAGAATGAGCTCTCGCTGGAGTCCACTGGAGGTCGCTGGCCCCCTGGCCTGTGGGGGAGTGGGGCGTGGGGATCGAGGGGGCCGCGTCTCTGGTGGGTGCGGGCGGACATCCTGACAGCACGGAGCACCGCAGCTCCTCACCCCTGACCTGCCTTCCTGTCTGGCCACTCCTGCTGCAGAACCGCCTCCTGGGTGCAACGGTCAGTCGAAGGGCACAAGGCGTCGCCGGGGCCGGATCTCCATCCCGCTGGTTCCGGGGGGCCGTCGCCAGTCCATGGCGAAGTTGCCCTGGATGCACCCGCCTGCTGCTGACTCCAGCTGCTGGGGAGATTGATGTGAACACAAGTGGAGAGATCGAGCAGAGAGAAAGGAGAGGCAGGATGCTACCGGCTCCGGAACAGCAAGCGGCCCACACACAGCGGTCCCCAGTGTAATTCCATTTTTCAGAAAGGGTTCCCTGTTCCTCTAGAATGACCATCAACCTTTCCCCATTCCTACGTTCACACCATACTAACACAGTATAAAGAAATGCTTCGTGTGGAGATAGAAAATGGATTTTAAAGTGAGAGCTGGCTGTAGTATATGACAACTTGTATCACCTTTTCAATATTAAAATATATTGGTCTTAATGCCATTTTTCATTGGATCACTTTAGGTGGGTATAAATATAGTGCTGCAATGTTTAATCGGGAACAATCTTGGATGGGAATTGGTGTTAGTCGAATCCACCCGAAGACTGTATAAACACTACGGATATGTAGTAAGCGTAACATTTCACTTAATCAAACAGTTTCTTCAATTTCCGATTGGCTGCTTTACTGAAAAGACGTGAGGATGAGCAGTGATCCCTGTGACTGTCTGCAAGTCATCTCACATGGCTGAGGGAACGGAGAACAGCCTGCGGCACCACCCAGTGGCAAACATTCTGGAACACAGACTAAAGTGGAAAGCAAACATTAAGGAATACTGAGACAAAAGGGAAAGCAAACATCCTAAAACTCTGAAAGTATCGGGAAAGCAAACATTCTGTAATGCTGAGGCTAATCAAACGTTCTAGAACACGAAGAATAAAAGAAAAGTTAATCCTAGAACTTTGAGGCTAAAGGGAAAGTAAACATTCTAGAAAGCTGAAACTAAAGGGAAAGCAAATATACTGGAACAGAGACTAAAGGGAATGTTAACATTTGAGAACAGAGAATAAGAGGATAGAAAAATTTCTGGAATAATCAGACTAAAGACAAAGCAAACATTCTGGAACAACCAGACTAAAGGGAAAGCTAACATTCTGGAACACTGAGACAAAAGGCCAAGAAACATTGTATAGCACTGTGACAAAGGGAAAGCAAATGTTTTAGAACACTTAGAACAGAGAGCTAATGCCTGCCTTGGAACAGCGGAATGGAATTGGAACTGTCTGAATGGAACAAAAATGTACACAAGATATATAGTCAAATTTTGTAACTTACCTATAACAACAATTAATACTTGTGCAGAATTTGAATCCCGTGTATTTTTTAATTACTACAGCCCCAAGCATGAAAACTTTTTACACAAAGTATTAACTGAACATTTTATAAATTTGCTAAAATAAACCTATAATGTTAACTTCGATGAATTTCATCAAAAACATGTAGTTTGTCCCACTATACACTGTGGTATTCTCAGCTTGAAATGTCATCCTGATAGAAAATTATTGGATACCCAAGTACACAGAAATATATGGTATTTTCTTTTTTTAAAAAAAAAAAATAAAAAATTCCCACCTTTAAGTTACCTCATTTTATTAGAATTAAATATGCAAATATGTAACTATATAAGATTGTCATCTCTATGTTCCATTAAAAGCATTAGATGTTTTACAAAACTTCTCTTACATGAAGCTAACTTAGTGTCAACATTCTTAGAAAGCCAACATTAATACATTTTCTTCCAGAAAGCAGACTTGGCAAGATGGATGTAAAAAAAATGACGTTCATAGTAAATTTACCTAATGAGTGTGAACCACATGGCATTAATGAGAACATTCTCTGAATGGGGACCATTTTGGTTTAAGTTGGTACTGTCGTTTCTCTTCAGTAAACAATATTTATATTGCACATAAAAGGCCATAACAGAGACAGCCGCAGGCCGGTTTGATCCGGTTACACACATCACCTGTAAACAGTGATTCTTCCTTCTGGAATCATGTGGAATAAAATGAGAAAAAGAAGCTTAAACATCAGAGCTGCTTACAGGAAAAATGTTACTGACCACCTCAAAAAGCAAACATCTCTCTCTGTTACATTTTTGGTTCAAGTAGTAACTCTAAATGTCTTTTGCATAAAGTGTATAAGGCCTTCTCATATCCGGCGATTTAATCTGTACTCTCCAAACAGGAGAATTATGAGAGCTAAAATGTTGAGGTTAAGGAGGAGGGGTGTGTTCAGGGAATCAGCAGTGGGCTTGGCTGGTGCGGGGGGAGGACAGGCGATCACCCCCACCCCCTCCCCCGATCAGTGGAAGCCGATGCGTAAGGCCTTGTTCTTGACCGTGGTGAACTTGCTGACGAAGACGTGAGCGAAGGCGGGCTCTACCAGGTAGCGGTAGGTCTTGGTGATGGCGGCTGGGCGCTCAGCAGGTGTGACTGGGGGCTGCTGCGGAGCCATTCCCGACGGGGACAGGTGTTGGGAGGCCCGGGTCACGTAGTCCACCAGCCGCTGGTACTGCTGCTCTGTGAGACGCTCCCGGCCGCCGTCGCCCTGTGGGGTCGGGGGTGGGGACTCGGTTCATTCCTGGCCTTCTGAAAAGTTCCCATCTAAGGACCCACTTGCAGTGTGTGTGGCGTTTTCACCCACAAATACCCAGCTGGGTGCCCGGACGAGCTCACCTCGGCCTCGCTGGCCACCCTCTGCTGGCACAGTGTGAGGGTGAGCACGCCCTGCTGGCCCGGCTCCGGCCGGCAGTCCACCTCGGTGACGGGGAAGGCCTGCTGCTGGGTGTCCTCGCTCAGGCTGACCACGAAGAGCACCTCGCTGGTGAGGAGAAGGCAGCCCGCGTGCTCCTGCCCCGAGCCACTCACGATGGTTACGTCCAGCGCCATATGCACCTCGGGTCGACCCAGGGACTGCAGCATCTTCCTGTGTGACACACGAATGCTCGCGGTGAAGTGCGGGTCACGTGACTTTCTGATGAAAACGGGCCAGCCCAAAAGCCCGATCGGACCAGAGGGGCAGCCCTGCTCTCGGTGTTTCCTAATTTGGTCCTAGGGGACCCACCAGTCCACGTTTTTACTCCCTCTACTAAGAGCTGGGAGGGAGCAAAAACATGGACTGTTTGTGGGTCCCTGAGGACTGCACTGGGAAACACTGCTCTACATGTATCACACAGTATCTCAGCGACTCCTGTACACTCTTCATCCTCCACATGGAGTCTGTCTTCCTTCACATGGCTGCTGACCCCCCCTCCCCCTTATTAAACACTACAGTTTTATTATTGCTCCCTCCCTGTCACGTTCCGGCCCAGAGTCCCCCCTCCCTCGCCTGACCTTTACCACCCTCTTTTCCCCATGAGGGAAACATCTCTGGTTAAAATCACTGTAAAAACGCAAGGCCGTTCCCTCGCCAGGAGGTCCTGCTGACGGCTTTCAGAGAGCGTCTGTGCACCAGCAGTGAGGGCACCGTGCCAGCGGACCACTCTTACCAGGCGTATTTCACGTGGCTGTTGGGCGCCGCCGGCGACCTGTCCTCCGTCGGGAGGTGAAGCTGTCTGGGCAGCTGCCAGAGCCCAGCGCCATACAGGATGCCTTTGGAGATACAAAGTGCACGGGGTCATCGGGGGACACTGGGCCTCATGTTCACAGCGGGACATAGAGAGGGACACGGAGAGGGACGTGGTGTAGAACACGAAAAGGGGCATGGAATGGGGTGCGGTATGGGGTGAGATGCGGGACACACAGCGAGACGTGGAAAGGGACAGAGCTAAAACACGGACACGACAAAGAAAACGGACCATGGCATGGAGCGGGACATGGTGTGGGACAAGGAGCCGCCATGGAGATGGGGTATGAGCTTCAATCCAAGGTCGGCAGGGTCACCAGCCCACAGGGAAACACAGGAGAGTTCCCGGTGCCGTTTCTTGTGTTTCCGTGTCCCTGTGCGAGTAGGTTGTCCTCACCCTGCGCTCGCCCGCACCGGAATGCGCTGATGTCATGCAGTTCATAAAGCACAGACAGATCTCTGGCGATGATGTCATGGCAGAGGAACACAAGGCGGCGGGGAACAAATCCATGGCGGCTGCTACCATGCAACAACAAAGCACTTAACCTCCCGGACCACGGTGCCGGACAACACCGGGGGGGAGGTTCCCCTGACTGAGGGGGATTAATTGGAGGGCCCTGGGGGAGCAGACACTCTTACGTGGGTCTATGCACTTCATTTGAAATTAATGTGTTGTAGCACGGGCTTGTTAGCGCCAGAGCTGCGCCATTAAAATGCCGGCCTCTCGTACGTCACTTGGGCTTTCACCAGCTCCAGCAGTGGGGCTCCAGAGAGCAGACCGCACAGCTAATAAACACTCCTGGCCAAAAGAGTCTTGGGTAGGGGGCTGGGGGGGGAGAGGGCAGGGGGGAGCAGCAACTGATTTATCCAGCTTTGAAGTGCCACTCAGCTACATTTGGCCCATAAATCACAGGAGCCGGTTTAGGGCTAAGTACTGGGATCAAGTCGCAGTGTTGTGACAGACCGGAACCAGGGTGGGTGCTTGTCTGGTGCTGGGGGGAAGGAGCAGAAATGTAGAGACAGAAAAACAAGGGCGGGGGGGCATCCAAGGCATCCTCCAGAGAATTAATGAGCCGTTCTCGCTCGGACATCATAGTGAAAGCGGACCCGAGGTGATCCCACGGGCGTCTGAGAAACACGAACCGCCAAATCTGTTGACTGACTTTTCAAAGAACTCGCTGTCTTTCAACGACCAAACCTCAAACCTAAAGCCTTAAACCTTAGACCTGACCAGAAGCGCCTGCCTGGATCTCCGTCACGATGGCCCAGCTGACTGGGTGCACGGTCAGAAAGACCCGCCTGGCTGCTAAAGATCGAGGAAAGCTTACCGCCGGGCAATGAAACAACATAACGGAAACAGGTTTTTCAAGCAAATAATAAACTGTATATTACACAAAGTACAAAAAAGGCAAAACAGAAAAAGGTCAATGATACACATTCTGTGGACTGAAAAACCACTGAAAAGAGTGATGCGAATAAACATCTGTACCACTGACGAGACACCTTACCATATCCAGTCTGCGAGACAAGCTCAGCTGCGCCACCTATAGGCTTAGTGAAGACTCCCACAATGCCTTTCCCCACTCCAGAGATGACGCCTTTGGCCTTGCTGCCAGCAGAGCCCGGGGTCTCCCAGGTCCTCTGGAAGTTCTGCATAGGCTGGTCCACGATACCAGCGATGGCCCCTGCACACACACACACACAAACACGGTTCGGCGAGCATGTAGACGTTTGTGCACGTGTACGTGAGTGTAGACATGGAGGGTGAGGCCACTCACCCAGGAGGCTGATTCCCAGGCGGGACAAGCCCTGCCGGAGGCCATCTCCCAGGCTTTCTGGAAGCTGCCTCCTCCACTCCTCCTGACGGGTGTAATGCTCCTCGTCCAGGGACAGCCGGTCCATGTTGCGGGCCAGGCTGGTGGCCAGGTTGGTGATGGACGTCAGCGTACCTGGGGTAGGGTTAGGGAAACTCAGCAAGGAAGAGCGACTCGTCTGTAGCCGCCTCCCCACACTGAGCCAAGCGGTCACAGGGCCTCACCTTTGGAGATGTGCTTGACGAAAGACGTGGTGCCACGGGACACACCGCTGACAAAGGCGCCAGGCCCGCGGGTCAGGCCCTCGTACGGCAGGCGGAAGAAGTCGGAGATGCCGTTTCCCACGCTGCGCACCAGGCTGGCTGGGCTGCCCAGGATCTCCAGGGATCCCACCACCCAGCCTGGGGGGGGGCAGGGGGGCAGAGAGAGACGTGGTGAGCAAAGAGGCTCCTGACGGCTAAGCTCAAAGCGTGGACCCATGCCAAGGCAGGGAAAACATCACTCCCCCGCAGCCTGTCCACACCCATCCTGTAATTACGGCTCTTCGTTATTAGTTCATTAAATTATAAAGCACATATGAAAAGAATGAAGCAGATTTAAGAGATTAGTCACGTGGAGTCAGCAAACACGCTGTTAAACAGCCTCACATGACAGAGGCCTGGGATTTATCCTCTAAGCCGCCCCACTCTCATTCGGCAGGAGGACAGCGATTGGCAGTATTTATTTGCTGCGAACTGCATTACAGAATCTAAAAAGGCGCCTTTCATGCGGTTTTTCGCAGATCGTTCTTCTCCTTTACTCTCACGCCGATGGCTCTGCATCCTTCTATGGGGCGTTTGCATGAGCTGCGTTTTTTGCTGCGGCTCCATGTTCAAAGGAGGTCAAGAAAATCAATGGGGGGGGGGGGTGGGGAGGAGAGAAACAGCCACACGGCACATGCGAATATCGGCACACCGATTTGGGGCCAACCAGAACCTGTAGCTGGGAATTCCCAGTTGGAAAATTCAGGGTTAAATGGTTCCACAGTTTGGACAGCAGTCCATTAAAACAGGATGTCGATCCTCACACTCATTTATGGGGTCTGCTTGCTGGGTTTGATGCATGTTCCTGTGTGTTTTTCTTTGTGGGAGCAAGACTCACCTGCCCTGAAGAGGGCGCCAGCGGCGTAGTGCATGGCGAGGGCGTGGACCAGCTGCCGGGCAGTGGTGCAGATCGGGCCCCTCTCGAACAGCGAGAAGGCCAGCGGTGTGTGGTCCGAGGCGATGTAGAGCTTGAGTGAGGCATGCACGCTCACCAGCAGGCTCACAGGCTGGATGCAGAGCCGACGCAGCCGCAGCGGATGCACCAGTGCCCGCACCGATTCCCGCACGGCCTCGGGCACATCGCTGGCCCCGTGGCCCCGCCCCCCATTCAGCACCGCATCCGGGACGTATGTGTGGAACAGCGTCTTGATGTAGTAGACGAAGGTATCCTCTAAGTAGACGCGGGCGGGTTCTAGCTGGAAGCTGACCTCGTCCACGCCGTGGCCGTTGGCCGACAGCAGCAGCCAGAGCCGCAGGAAGCAGGAGGCCTTGAAGTCATCGAGACCGTGTGGCATGCTGGCAGGGTTGGCCTCCGCCGTCCAAGGGCCCGGGTCCGCCCGCTTTTCTTGGCACAGCAGCACGGGGAAATGGAAGCTGGCGCGGTGGTACAGCTGATTGTCCAGCTGTAGCCCGGCACAGTACACCTCCAGCACGGCGCCCTCTGCTGGCCCCGCCCCAGCGGTGCCCGCCTGGGTCTGACTCAAGTTGAGGAGCAGCTTAGACAACGTCAGGCGAAGAAGCTCCACAGAGCCCGCGGGGCTGGTGATGTCATCACGCAGCGCCAGACTGGCCGCACTCAGCAGCACCTGGAACGCCAGCGTGCGCTTGGGCAGCCTAGGAGAGAAAAATGCCACCGGTATTTTAGGATCTACCTCTCCGTCTGGTTCTGGGACAGAAAACACCCAGGGAAATATGCCGGCAGACCGGAAGCATCATCCACAGAATTTAATAAAGACTCTCTAAGTGAACTGATCCTTAGAAACAAAACACAGGAACTTGTTGCGCTGTTTTTAATTTGCATTCAATTAGCAAGAATCTGCTCTGAATTCAGAAGGCGAGCAGTGAGAATGGAGCTTGTTAACCCAGTGGAGAGCAGGGAAAGGTGTCCAGTGGTACCTACCCGCGTGTGCGGGTGTGTGTGTGTGTGTGTGTGTGTGTGTGTGGGTGGCAGTGCGCGTACCTGTGCTGCTCACTCAAGATGGAGTCCATCTTGGCTTCAGGGGCCAGTGTGAGGATGATGGTGCCACTGCAGAGCTGGACGTGGATGTAGAGGCAGCCAAAGCCAGGGAGGAAGAGAACCTGTAAGGACACACAGAGTCAGTGAGTGCTGTACACACACACACGCACACACACACACACACACACACACACACACACACACACACACACACACACACAGCTCTTATTCCTATTATTGTGAGGACTCTCCATGTACTTCTATGGGCAAAACCTTAACCCCCACCCAGCCCTAACCATCGATATAAGAAAACAATCAAACACAAGACATTTTTCGTTTTTTGATTGCATTGAGATTTTTTTTTTTATAAAATTGAGCTTTATATTGTGTGACATGAAAACTGCCCCCACAACTGCCCCAAAAAGTTAGGGCACTTTTCTGAAGTACCAAAAGTATGATACTTCTTGTGTTTTCCACTGGCGTAAAAACTGGCACATCACAACGCGAGCTGGGGGATTTTGTACTGTATTCGAAAAAAGGCTGTGGTATATAGGTGCATGTCCGACATTAATATCAGCATCGCATATTATGCACATGCGATTCGTACATTGCAAGCAGCACGACAGTCAGCTGGGTTGAGATCAGGCTTTTCCATACTATCTGGACATTATAGCGTTTTGGCTAAATCATTGCTACTCTGCAAGCTCCGCAATTTTACTGACTGTTCCTTTTCAAGATTATCGAGTATATATTTTAAAAAATCAGTTTACTGCCTCTGCTTTTGCATGAGCCCTGCATGTGTTCTTCAAGCCAATCAATCATACAGTAAACTGGTTAAATTTGCAGACGACACCAAGGTGGGTGGTGTAGCTGATACTAATCTAGCAGCACAGAGGCTACAACGGGATCTGGATTTAATTAGCGACTGGGCTGATACCTGGCAGATGAAATTTAACATAGATAAATGTAAGGTGATCCATGCAGGGAG
>JAODLD010000144.1:10471286-10485318 GCA_026781065.1 Mormyrops boulengeri | reverse complement strand
GCACAATAACCCCCCCCCCCCCCCCGCAATCACAGGACCCCAGCATAATACCTCAAGACTCCAGTGAGTCAATAATAATAAATTAAAATCCATAAAAGGCCACAGTTTCTTTTCTTAATTTCAAAGGAAGAAATTCATAATATGAAGTCATTTTCTTTGAAAGTTCAACATCAGTTTCAGCATCAAAGGCCTGAACTCTGCTTCAATAACAACAGCAACCTGCACTGTACTTCAACTTAACCACAACACAGGGACCGCCTGGGGTCGCGACCCCGGCGAGGGGAGGGACAGGGCTCTGGTTCCGAGTCACTGTCAACTGAGGCCCCAACATGCTGGCAGAAACGAAAACTAGTAAACAACACAGAAGACGCCAGGCGTGTACAGCGCACGAGAGCGCGTGTTATCCGTGTAGGTGTGCGCAGCCCTGCCTCTGGGTACCCCACAGGAGGATGAGAGAAAAAGAACAACCTTTGTCCATTTTCCCTGCTTGGTCAGAGGGTCTTCCCCATGTTGGAGATGCCACGCTTGGGCCGGGAACGTCAAACATCCGGGTACAAGCCCAAACGGAACATGTTGACATTCCAAAGACTTTCAGTCAGGCCAGCCAAGACGCAATCATGAGAACATGCCAAGGAATATGGCCGAGTGCTGCCGTCATCCAGTCAGGGCTGAGCGAAGGCAGGGGGAGCATGTGTGTCTGAGTGCTGGGGGGGGGCACGCCCTTATTCCACATCCACTCTGTGGTCTGGAGCGGAGCTGAGCCGCGGAGCTGAGCCGCGGAGCTAGACCCGAACCATAAAACCTGTAGCGGTTAAAACAAAGAAGAAAAGTTTCAAGGCAACAATAAATAAATAAATAAATAAATGACATGAAACAAAAGCTAATATCCTCCCTGCCGAGCTCAGAGGAGCTCAGCAGACAGTTGGCCAAGGGGTGGGGTTGGGGGGGGGGGGGGGTTTATTGCCTTTAACCCTCACTTCAAACATTCCTCCCCACATCAGCAGCAGGGGCTGCACGCAGACCTCGGTTCTCGCGTCAAACCAGGCCAGACGTGGTCCTGCTCAGTGTACGGGGAACGGGTCCAAATCCCTGATGTACAGCAGGCTACAGAGTGGCAGCACATCCCACGCACCCTACCCCTGGCGGACGGCACCTGCCCAGAACGGTCCGCTAAACCCTGATCCTGAGCAGCAGGTGGGGTGGTCAGGGCTCTCTATGACAGAGATTCATTAGAAAAGCAGCCTGTTCTCAAACACCCAACTTGTCAGCTTGTTTTCGGTGCACGACTCCAAACCGAACCGGGCAGCACGGAAAAATGTGGATGTATAGCTGAACTGTGCTCAGAATCGCATGCAAAAATGCAGCCCTTTTAAAAGACCGATGCACTGAGTGCGCTGTGGCTGAAAGCATGAATATTTCAACTTCTAGGCTAGATTATGGACTCTCTTCTCAACCTCAACAACTATTTCCATTTTCCACATGCTTTATTATTGCTTTTACCCTCCTGCCCCAAACAGAAACATGCCGCGCACACCATGTGCACCAATACGCCCAGAAGTACAGTATCAGGCATTAAGAAGTGGTTTATAAATAAAGCATTATGGGAAAATTAGTCAGTGAGCACAAACCCTGACAAAAAACAATGGGGGCTCAAATCATTTCGGCATGCTGCAGGTATCCCAAAATCATGTGTGGGATAATTCATACAAGCCTCGTGTGCCTCTTGTGGACACGCGTGTTAGACAGGAGCATCAGAGATTCAGCAGGGGCCGCAATTCTGTTTTCATGTTTACGATCGTGAGTTTTAAGCGGGATATCATGCAATAATAAAAACTAAATAAATATTTTTTATTCTAAAAATCTCTGCTTCAGATACAGTATCACATGCTGAAAGCCAGATGGAAAACAAAAAAGAGAATTGGCAGTACGCACGGCCCTTAATCTTTTATAGACAGCTCCATGCTCGTATCCTAATGAAACCATATTTTTCTGCCATTCCATTCATGGTATTTTTTTTAGGACAACAAAGCCATCTCGACAATGGTGCCGAGGCCCAGATGTGGCCAGAGGTGAGAACGAAACAGACACCCTGGGGTGGCTGTAATTGGTCTGAGCTGAGCAGACGAAACAGCGACCTCCTTATACAGTACCCTGGGGAGTTAGCGACTGGCTCTAATTAGTGTCACGGTTAGCCTTCAAACCCTTGTCGGGATATTTTTTAACCTAATACGTGAAGGTCTAAAGTCCTGGGCTGGGTTGAGCTTGAGGGACCTGTCTGCCAAAAAAAGGGGGGGGGGGACAAATTACCTCTGGACATTTGTTCTGTTCGGTCGGAATCTCGAGTACGCAAGGACCAACCTGCCAGCACCCCAGAAGGAAAACGATTCGACACACGGCTCCGGCGGCACTCAGACCAGAGCAATGGGAGCCCAGCGTTAGCAATGAGAGATTAAAGCGACTGTGGCACAGTTTGGGGGGGCGGCTATGAGAAGGTGGGGCGTGACACGCATGTTAAGGAACAAAATGCTGTTTACTAAACAAGAGCAACACAAAATGGGGCCTTTTCCTTTGAGAGCAAAAACAGAAACACTGAACTGTAAGCAAATAAAAGAAATCTGTGATTCTAGGATCTTGTGAAGTGAATTTGCTGATTCTTGCATCACTGTGTGCTCCAGGCTTCTGTCTGCCGCAGCCCAGCTAGCGCTTGGTGTAAGAGTGAGGCTGTTACAGCCAGCCGGGCTGCAGAGACCGCGCTCATCGCCGTGCTGAGAACGCAACCCTATGCTCGTCACGCACCTCCAGAGCAGCTCGGGGGACCTTCGCTCCCCCGAGGGTTGTGTGACGTGGAGAGTGCGTGATGCGAACTCTGCGGCCAGCGTGATGACAGAGGTGGGGCCCTCGCCGGCTTGCCGACACCGTCAGTATCGTTTCGAGCAGAGAGAAGAGTCTAACTAAAAACTCTGGCGGACTCGTTATTTACAGGAATTAAATTATATGGGAAGAATGGAAAAACATCTCCCTTTTTCATTCACATTTGATTTTGGTGAAGAGAAATGTTAATACCGACAGACACACAAGGACTGCACTGCCATCCTGTCGATGTAAGGAAAGAGGACCCCACATGAAAACGCCCCTGCGTTCGCGAGGGGGGAATCCAAAGCTGGAAGGGTACAGTCATATGCATAGCATTCCGGGGAAAAAGAGAAAGTCAACAGATAAGTGATAATTACACATAATCATTTTCAGAGTACCACAAGTCAGGACCAATTATACAGCCAAATTTAGCAGCACAGAAATAACTCATTTCAACATGAATCCCGCATTGCTGACTCAAAGAAAATCTGACTGAAGAGCAGTCTGACAAAATGAAGAAAACCCCAAAGCAACACAGAGAAGACATGGATACCGACTCTCCAATTCCGAACCCCAGAAGATTGTGGGGCCCGGCGTTTCCAATGGCAGCTATAGGATGGAAGGGGGGGTGCAGACTGCAGCATCCACTCCATTCACCTGTTATTATTGCGATCGCAGGGACCTGCTAAGTCGCATTTTTGTTTTTGTCCAGGCTGGACTTTAGACCATGAGGTCAGTGTACGACTGCACGCATCGTATATCTGAAGCTGACAATAAAAGACACTTTGACGTTGAAATTAAACATGCGGAGAAAAGACTCACGCTTTTACTGTTCCCCCAAGTCTGAATCAGCTGGGGGGCCGGGGGGGAATCAGGCCGTTCCTTCACCTGAGATTAAACTTGAACCACAGGTCAAACTGAGGGCCTGCTGCTGTTACACCAGAGTGGTACGTCTCTCCCTTTAAAGTTCTGCAGATTTTTATCTGGTCTGACTTGACAAACCGAGAGGAAACACGCAATTCAGCTGCTACTGATCACGAAGATGTATCCAGGGCGGGGGGAGCAGCCTGGCATTTGGGATGGGGAGGTAGGGTGAGTTGTTTTGACTGCCTGTCGATTAACAGTTTATTCACATAGGGGGAGGTCAGCGAGTCTCATCTGTAGACGATCCAGTTTCACAACAACGGTGAGAGCAAGGCAGACACTCAAACACGTACGTTAAAGGTAAGCGGGGTCACAGATGGGACGCGGCCCGAATGGAGAGAGAGACGGAAATACGTGGGACCATATTTATTATTGCTCGCTACAGCAGTAGGGAAGATGAAAACAACAGTGACCTGTACGAGGGGCCGCGCTGTCTGTTGAGCTCAGTAAGCAATATGCTCCTGTGAGGGGGTTAACAGGCTGAGGGGGCCCGGCTGTGACCCCCAGGCCACAGGGATGTCTTGCACATTCACATGCGGTGCAGGCAGCTCATCGGTAACATCAAGCAACGTCTCCATCACCTCACCTTCCGGATCCTTCCCCTGACCCAAGTACCACCATGGCACTGGACTCCCACTGCGGCCCAGGTGTTGAAACCCGGATCCCCATCTTGGAGGCCGATGGAACCTGGAGCTTTTAAAATCCTGGGACTCTTGAGAACCCAAAACCAAAAATCCTTTGAAAGGTAGACATTTGGTAAAACCCTGAACCACTGAACCCAACAAACAAACTAAACACAAGCAATTCATTGACCTTCGCTTAACAATTACCCTCAAACCTCTTTCACCCAAAAACAGGCCTACAGCAAAACTAAAAAACTGAACTTATCTAAATTACTTATAGCAATCCCTTGACATACAAACAAAACAAATTCCTTATGTTTGTTTCATAAATTTAAAAGTTGAAAACATAAATCCCATTAATTACAATGGTAATTATGTTTAAGTGTCCTGAAGAGTTTTTCATGGGAAAATTGGCAACTTTCCGCACGTATGCACTGCCACTGAGACAGCGGCCCTGCGAGAGTCTCTTCGCTAGAGCCCATGTTGGCAGACTGGGAGCCTGTAATCTGAGCGCTCCTGCATTGTAACAAAGGCCAAATTCCTCAAGCCAGACGGAGATTCATTTATAAGCATCTCATCCTCAGAGGTGCAAAAGCCACACTGGACATACACACCTAGATCATCAGAAGAAGATCCAACTTAATACGCTCTTATGGTTTGACTTCTATGGTTCAAAGACGCCCCAAGAGCAACGAAAAGGAAGTGGGACTAGGAAAGCAAACTTTTCACTGACTTAAAATCCAGTGATATTTTTTGTAAATTGTAATGGGGTTTAGCTTGGATAATATACTGATACAGATTGATGCTGTTCCTTTCACATACTGTAGAACCACAGCCGCCTTCCTGTAGCCAAATTCAGAGTAAGAAGGAAAAAAGGGGGAACAGTACTAAATCACGACCTCTGATTTTACTCAAAATGAACTTAGAGGATCTGCACCTTTTGTCAGAAATAAATCTCTAAAACAGTGTTTCCCAATCCAGTCCTCGGGGGGTCTGGCAGGGAGCTGGGATGGAGCTAAAGCGTGGACCGTCTGTGGGTCCACAAGGACCAAGTTGGGAAACACTGCTCTACAGTAAATTTGGTACCGTCGTGTGAGGTTCCCCTCCACCTGGAAGACCACTAAGAGGTTAAAGCCATACCGGCCAGGCTGACATCATAAACCTTGTAGAGAAGCAGAGAACCACCAGCCCATGGCCCCCCTAAGCAGCACCCTGGCACACCAGGCCCTGGCAGCAAGACTGAGGAAGTACCCGTGTTTATGTCTGTCTCAGAGATGTGTAATCGGCCCTGGAGGTGATGCATCCCCAAAGACGCACTAGAAGCACACAGGGGCCCAGGAGACACAACTCCAGCCTGCTTGCACAGCTCAGGACGCCCCCCCCCCCCCCAGCTCATCTGAAATACCCTTGAAGGATGATACGACAGCGGCAGCGAGCAGAAGCGGAGCTGGCGTGTGCAGCCCGCAAGCAGAAGCGGGGCTGGTGCGTGTGGCCAGCATGTAGAAGTGGAGCTGGCTCGTGCGGCCCGCGAGTAGAAGTGGGGCTGGTGTTTGGGGTCGATGATTGCGGCCCGCGAGTAGAAGTGGGGCTGGTGTTTGGGGTCGATCATTGCGGCCCGTGAGTAGAAGTGGGGCTGGTGTTTGGGGCCGGTGTTTGGGGCCTGTATGTAGATGTGGAGGGCCACAGGGCACAAACATCAGCGCCCATAAACCAGAACCCACTCGCTCCTCTGCCAGTCCCTAACCATTCAAAATAAACTCATTAACGGGGGGAATTACACACTGCTGCATGGAGCTATCGGAGACCTGTGCCCAGGATCTTAATGCTGTCCGGGTCTTCCCATGACTAAGAAAAATTATTTTCGATGTACATTCTGAAAAGCGGGGCACCAGGTTTACTGTGAACTGTGAAATGCAGGACACTCATTCTCCTGGGGGAGGGCAGTGGTTAGTTCTGATATGCATTTGAAAGGACCAGAGAGTGCTGTACATCTCTCCCTGACCACTAGAGGGCTCCGTAGCATGAGTAACAGCCTGCTGTGGCCAGAGTGACCTCCCAGCTGTTCACACTGCTGCAGATCGATGAGAGCAGACCGGCAGAGGAGCTGCTGTTGTGTCATATACTGAACCCAGGTGAACTCTGGGTAGCGACTTTCTCAACCACAGTGCCGTAACGGAATCAAACGACGGATCGTTTACAAGTGAGGGTGCAGTGTTTCCAGATCACTCCCAAACAAGAAACAGATGTAAAATACCTCCTGATAAAGTCACCATCTCCGTGGCAGTTTACAAAAAAAAATAAAAAATCGAAATGAAGAAATTCAATGGCAGGTCAACAAAGTTAACAAAAAGATTTACTTTTAAAAAGTCAAGTGACATACTTGGTTTTTCCCTTGCATTCCATGCAGAGCTTCCCAAAGAGCTTTCCCTCAGACACAAAGAGATTCCCAGGATGAGGTAGGGATGAAGGTGTATGATTCCACTAAGTAGACCAACAGACCTTGGGGACAGACCTTGTCTTGAATTTCACATCCTGAAGGTCCTTCTTTAAACCTGGAAGCTGTGCAGCGTAAATGGACCTGGCTACAATATAACAGACCCAGCATGCGCACGAAGGGCGCTGCTGCAGGGAATAACCCGTCTGTAACATGTGGATATGCTGAAACCACATACCTGGGCGCCGCAGAAGAACCTGTTTGTCCAAAAAATGTATTGACAGGTGGGAATGCAAGCTGATGACAGTGTGAGACTCATCTAGTCATAGGGACTGGGAGATGTCTTTAGATACCGCACTAGTCCTGATGGCTGATCACTAAAAAAATACAGAGGGCTGAAATAGAACATCACCCCCCCCCCCATACATATCAGGCGTGTATTTACACACATGTGTACCTCCACACGTCAAGGTGAAGGCAACAGTGGGAAATTTCTGAGAATTACAGTGTGTTTTCAGACTCCCTCCCCATGCTTAAGACAACTCAATAAGGGTAACGATAACAAAATGCCCTGGGGACAATAAAGCAGTGTTTCCTGGAGGACCCACAGACGGTCCACATTTTTACCCCCTCCTAGCTTCTGCAAAAATGACTGTCTGCAGGTCCCCGAGGTCCAGATTGGGAAGCACTGCAATAAGCTACGCTGACTCCCAGAGGCTGGAGGAGGGCGGGGGTGTCACCACGACCACCCGCATGCATGTGCCCACAGTGAAATCAGAACTTAATTTTAAAATTAAAACGTTCGGTTATCTAGGCGGACTTCCCGAGCCCGGCGGACAGGGTGCCCACACGAACAACAGCTGGTAAATATTTTTATATTGTGTTCCATTAAAAAGCTTTATTAACCGGACAGACGGTGCAAATGGCGCCAACCCCCACCTCTGTAAACAAGAGAAAAAACTCTGAAAGCTGCAGCTGGGACGATAAACTAAAGCGAGATTAGGGGAACTGTGTTACTACACATGAGTAAATATTTAAGTCCATCTCACTGAAAAAATGGTGGAGGGCAGAGATGGGGGGTGAATGTGCTGTCTCCCCGTGACGGTGAGAGCTTATAAAGTGGTAGTTGAAGTCTGTAAAAGCACTCTGACCCCCCCAACGTTACCTCAGTGGCCTTCTCGGGGGCCTCGATCCCCACCACGTTGGCCTGGAGGAGCTGCTGTAGGAGTTGAACCTGGGCCACGCTGAGGAAGAAGTCCAGGCTTGTGGTCACGTTCACTTCCAGGGAATGACCACACACCACGATCTCCTGCGGAGAGATGCGCACGACTCAGCGGCCTTAGGCCCGTCACCGGGGACTCCCCCAGAGCCCACGCCCCGCCTGGAGCACACGGCCGGGGGTGGGATGGGGGGGAGAGAGAGGGCAGGGACATCACGGGGTGATTAACCCGGCGCACTGGATGCCGGTGGCTACACAGTCCATAACGTTTCTCAACCTCCTCGTTTTCGCTTATGTGCCGCCGTGCCTCGACTTGACTGCTTGCATATGTGCCACTCTCCATGGTTTTCCCCTAAAGTTACTATCTTGGAATCCTGCTACCTTCTGTAAGCTGCGGGTCACAGCAACTCTGAGTGCAGATTGTGACCCGAGACGCTCAGAGATGCCAGGATGGACACGTGGCACAATACAGATGCTTCAAATGCGTACATCCTGCGGCATAGGGCACTGGGGAGGGAGAGGGAGAGAATGCAGTTGTAGTGAAAAGATCCGGCGGCTTCCAGCTGCTCACCTCCACCTGGGTGTTGTCCAGCGACACAGGCTTGCTGAAGATGATGGCTGGAGCCGCCGTCACCCGCACGGAGAAGTCGGTCAGGATGGGCGTGAGGATGGCCCGTCTGTCTTGCTGCCGTCGGATGCTGCGGGGGCAAAGACAGCCGTGTGTCCTCATTTTCCATGGCATAAAACAGCACACGGGGGGACGTAAATAGGCAGTCCCTACGCCCCCCCCCCACGGTGTGACAGGGGCTGTATTTCAGCTCCTTATGGCCTCAGTGAAGTAATTACTTGGATACTAAGTTACATTATCTAAGTGCAAATCAGTCAGGAACCAGAGGGTAAAACTAACTTGCTAGGACTCTCAGAGATCGAAACTATTATGCAAAACCTCAGAGATGAACAGCACAGGCACAAGACATATGAAAATAGACAAACACACACATACCTATACAGTAAACACATACACACACCATCACTAAAGGGTGGTACGACGGCTCAGAGGGGAGAACGTCTTCACACAGGGGGCTGTGGGTTTGAGTCCCACCACCGCTCAATGTGCCCTTATTATGTTCCTGCAGGTTTCTCTGGGTATTTCAGTCTCCTCCCACAGTCCAAAGACACACAGTTTGTCTAACTGGTGATTCTAAATTTCCCTGCATGTTTGTCGGCTGCTAAACCGGCCAGGGTGTAATACAGCCCTGTGATGTTTAGGATAGGCTCCAGGTGATCCGGACCAGGATAAGCGGTTGAAAGATTGATGGATAGATGGATGTATGATTAATAGACCCAGACAAATACGAGTAGAAGAAGACAGAGTGCGCCCTAACAGCGTGAGGCAGAACCCTGTCTGCTCCTCATCTTGATTTTCCTTCACCATCGTGGACTTGGATAAGTGTAACAGCATGTCAATCAAACTAGTTGTCACAGCAGGGCAGCCCTGTGACAGGACAGGGGGTGGGAATTTGCTCTCTCGTGGACAAGTTCCAAGCTCCAATTTGCCTCCACATCCACACCCAGTATCCACCTGTGGATCTGGTTTCCTTCTACATCCTTAGTCGACCAGATTTTTCTGAGAAGCGATCTATGATTATCTAGATTCCATGAGAGAGTTGGGTTAACAGAGGCAGCTGACTTCTCTTCTCCAGCTGCTACAGCTGCTGGAGTGTCTAAGGCAGTGTTTCCCAACCCGGTCCTTGGAGACAGACCCTAGAGACACCACGTTTGTGCTCCCTCCCAGCTCCAGGTAAAACCTGCACTGTCTGGGGGTCCCCATGGGCCAAGTTGGGAAACACTGATCTACAGACTACAGGCTGTTACTGGAGGTGTCTGCAGGCTCCTGCTGGAGGTGATGGAAGGGGGCCTTTCTGCAGGTGGACTTGTTTTCTTTGTGAAATTTTGTTTCATCACAGGGAGCTCAGCACAAGGCAACACACTAGGTCAAGGAAATCTCATCTCAACCACCCGCCCCCATGCCAACACCTTGAGTGGGGAAACAAAAAAAAAAAAAACACTATTCAAATTAGCTCAATAAAATAGCAATGCAACCACATCCCTCAAAAGTACAAATAAAAAACACTACTAGTATGAATTTACACTCCATAAGTGGACTTTAATTTCCCTCAAAAAAATTTCAGCTCAGCGCTAAAACAACCTTAAGAACAATGTCTTGTCTTTGACAACCCTCTATTGGGAACACACCCTAATTGTATACACAAGCCCCAAACTGAGACCCTCAAATATAAACTTTCCCCGTTTCCCTAATGTTCATTCCCACAATCAAGTCATATTTGTGGGAACATTTGTTAGCAGTAAAACAAATATACCAGTCTGCTTTATAAGGTGCTGTTAACTGCCACATCTGCTGCTATTAAAACAATCAAACAGCAAAGCTTCCAATATTTATAGTCAGGGGAGAATTAGAAAAAGATGGGCGAGCAGGACCACACGTCAGTGTCAAGCCCCGCCGTGTGTCCGCAGTGCCGGGAGGTGGCGATCGCCGGGACCGTCCAGGGCAGGACGGGAGACACGCAAGCGAGCCGCTCAGCCAGGCAGGAGAATGATTTGCTGTGCGGTGAGCTGGGGAAGAAGAACAGCCGCCAAACTGTTCATTACCGTAACAGGCCCAACCAAAAATGCAGTGACGGGTGGTGCATGCAGCCACCATTTACCAAAACGCCCGGCAAACGTGCCGGGGGACCATGTGCACTGTAATACTCTTTTCCGTAATACTGCAACACCCTTTTCCGTAACACGCGATGTTCCACTTGCTTGGAAACACGAGGCACAGACATGGTCAGTGGGGAATCTATGAATCACCAGCACAAACACATGGGGGGGGCGGACAGCGACGGGCCCGGTGAGGAAGGTAGAAAGTTGAGAGCCCCCCGGAGGCAGAGTGGCTCCACGGAACGCCGTTCCGTCACGCCAGACAGATCCTGTCAGCGCACAGCCGTGGCTGAAATTTCCCCCACAAAACCTCAGGAAGCTAAAGCCAACTCAGCAGCCAGGGGGATCGGCGACTACTGGAATTAAATGGGAGCGGAAGCCCGTCAACATCCGCAATTTGAGCTGACGAGGCCAGAGTGCCGGGCGGGGGGGGTAAGGGAGTCAAGCCAGGGGAGTGCCACTGTGCAGGCTGCCCTACAAACAAGACCCTGAAATATACTCCATCATGTGCACACTTCAAAAAGGTGTGTGTGTGTGTGATTATCTATATCCTGTTTTTTTCCTCTAATCCTCAAAGTAACTCAACTATCACTAGCGGTTACTTGTAACCACCCTCATTCAGCAAGTGAACTTCGCATTTCACATTCAGAAAAGACCATAACGTAATTCGGAGATTCTGGCTGAATTGAACGTGCATAAATAACCTGATGATTACACTCTATTTGGTCCAATTAAGCCAAGCGTAACTGGGCCAGAATAAAAGAATCCATCCAATTTGGCTGGAGTCTGCGCCACGGGCCCTCAGACACTGTGTCAGAACAGGAGGCTTTTGATGATCGGGGAGCCTTTCCAACACATAGGCTCAACAGAGGACTTGTTATCTCTCGGGCGGGGGGGGTAGAACCATAAGACCCACAGACAGGGATCAGCTATGATTCTGAAAAGGTCTTTAAGAACTTATCAAGCAAAGAGCAGCTTGATAACCAATCCTGGTGCAAATACTAATGGCAAAAAGTTAAAGTATTGAGGCTGTGTAGAGGAATGTAAGGTCCAGCCAGCCTGCAACTTCCATTAGATGCAGAAGAACCAATTCAAAGCTCCATTGCATCACTTAAACATCCGCTAAGATGTTTATGGTACCGCTCCCAAGCTATCTCTGCCTGCTGATTAGACTCAAGATCCCACTGCACCATCAATCACTTACTTAAAAGAATTGCATGGAAATTTCACAGGCCGGCGGGGGACCCAGGGTGGGTGCTGAGGGCACAGAGAGCAGCAAAGCCACACACCAGTTTGCTTAATGGCCCTCGTTTACCATGACAACCGCAGCTGGCCGAAAAAAAAACAGGAAATCGTTTGCTACTGGAAGAAGATGGAAAAGGGGCAGAGTAAATGAGGCTGAATTCCTTACAATAACACCCAGACTTCGATCCTGAAAAATCCCACACCGACAGAACGCAGCAGTCACTGGCCCTGTGCCGCCCCCTCCCACAGGACATTCCTCATGTGCAGCCGTGAGCTTGCGCCCCTCGATTCCACGCCCCCGCAGGTAGTTGACCTGAGGAGCTACCGGGAGCTCTGGTGACCCGGAATCCTCCGCTCCTCCGAGCCCCGCCCACCTCAGCTCTCCGGCCCTCTCTATCCCTTCGCCGTTATTTTTAGCAGACGCGCAACAGATCTGGAATCCCAGACTCTTGTGTTTCTTGGGCCCACTCCTTCTCAAAACACAAGCGGAGGAAAAAGGGGACAGCGAGCCAAGCGGGCCGCAAGACCTGTGGTTGTTTTAGCTCCCGGGTTCATAAAAAGCGACAGGGTTTACAATTACGACGCCGTTTGGAAAGGAATTTAGTGAAATATTACAGGTTTATCCCACAGTTAACTTTAGAAGGATGTGACTAAGACGTTATACACAGATTCAGAGAAAAGACAAGTGATTTCACCAGGGCTGCTTTGGCACAGATGAGACGAGGTCTAGTGCTGCTATTTAATTGATTGTAATTTTCTGAGACAGGTGACAGAACACTGTAACTTGAACAAGGGGGATTTTGTAAGAAATACAATTACATGACCTTAAGCCATGCATGACAGGAAATGGGGGCTGCCTGCCTACCTGCTGGCCATGTTCCATTCCAGCGCGGGATTCTGGGAATTCCTCTCACTCTCTAGCAGTGGGCCCCCTTTGGCCCCCTCCTTCTCAGGCTTCAGCTGGTCCCAGTGGGCTGTGCCAATGTTGATGCATTGCAGGTCCACCTGGTACTGCCGGTCCTCCACCTCTGAGCCGGGGTCCCTTAGTATGCCCAGGTTCAGTGCCCGCCTGAGGTGTTTGTTTTTTTTGGGGGGGGGTTAAGGAGGAAAAACAAAAAGCCTTCAGTTACTGGACCCTTAATCTCACACTGTTCAGTTGAACCTCGAAAAAGAAAACACAATAAATGGAACTGTGAATGCAAAACAATGTTTTTACTTAAAGTTTTATCCGCCCGAGCTTTTCTCTGATTATTTGCCATTTCGCCCTGTCCCGAGAGCCATGCCCCAGCAGCTCTCGCTGGGTAACCCTATACCATGCAGTCACGGCCACGCACATCTGACATCATAGGTAGAACCTACGCAGCATGTCATCACCGTTTCCCAGAACCCCGGGGGCTAGTTTTAAACCTATTATGGAACATTATGAAGCATCTGCTATTCAGGGATATCGACATCACTAAAAATGCACTGTTGACAGGGAAAGATTCCAATCCCACAATGGCATGACGTACATCTGCGAGCCGCAGATTGGAGCTGAGTGGGCAGCCACGGTTACCCTGCACCGGGGCGCGGTGGAGAGTTATAACACACAAAGGTATTAAAACAGGCAGTAGCTTCTCCAGCTGGACTCGAAGCAGACGTGGGTGCGAGGTGCATACAGCCAGAGGTTGTCCGCATGGTTACAGCACACACTCAGGGCTGTAAGTGCGTTTCACCCTTTCACAACCTGACAGGTCATTTCACAGACTGCTATGCAGACAGGCTGAATCCTAGCGGTGGGCAGGCACCACAATACAAGCCACACTGAAACACAGGGGACTGGCACAGGGCAGGAACCACAGGGCGGCACTGCCGTCTCCACACTCTGCTTCATTCCATCTTAATTACACCTAAAAAGAACATCTCATTGGCACGTAGGGGCTGATAATTAATACCAGCCAACCTCAGCCAGGTGAAATTACTCGTCGTTTTTTTGCACCCCCCCCCCCCCCCCCCCCGGCGGGGGGCGGC
>JAODLD010000144.1:10417955-10429189 GCA_026781065.1 Mormyrops boulengeri | reverse complement strand
GGAGGATCGATGTCCAAGCTGACCAGAAGCCTCAAGAGGCCTTAGAAAGGTCACCTGGGGAACAGTCTAAGCTACATCCAACAGAGGTAACCAACAAACGGCTCAATGCTGTCAGCTGACATCAAAAACCAAATGTTACTCAGCCATGTAAAATAAGTGAAGAAAATGGCACTAACAGGGTCTAACTCAAAGAGGGCCCTTCAGCCTCCCCCATCTTATCCTCTTCCACAGAGCCACGGCTACCAGCTTCTGAACTGTACCACTATTCTGACCTCCCGGGAAGCCCAAAATGCGAACCAAGACACAGGACGGCCCCCTCACGCAGGGCCACAAATGACATGTCGCCATGCTTCCCGGCTTCAGGCGACCAAAGGCCGCTGCCTCCCCGGACTCCTAAACAGGCCTAACTGGGAACGGGGCTCTAATGGCGCTCCAGGGCCTTGTCAACTGGGAGATCAGAGGTCGGCATGAATCTGCACCACAGTAACAGTCCTGACCTTATTTCACCTGACAACATGGACAACGACCAACTGGCGGTAAAAGCGCAGCGGCGATAATGGCCATTTCTCCTGCCTTTTTATTGGCCCGTATGTTAGATCTTAACACCCACGACAGCGAGGACTTGAAGCCAAGGAGGAGAGTTGCTTCACTGACCCCAGACCATTTGCACTTAGAGAACTCGAGGGCCTTTTCAAGCCAAGGGGCAGGGGTGTCGGCCAGCGTCTTAAAAGCAAAGAAACAGAGAAAGAAAGCGAAAAAATTCAGATCACGAAAGACATCGATCATGTTTTATTTACCAGAGAAACAATATTATTATACACAAATGGGGAAATATATAAATGGAGATTTAATTATATACAGCCACTGAAAATAAGTCCTTTTTCGCATGACTGGGAATCAGCTGGAAAACGACCATCAGTCACAGGAGGGAATTCACATCTTATCTAAAACACAAAGCACAAAAAACACCCGGAATGCATGTGAAATGGATTTTGCTGTATTTTTCTTCATCCTCTGTTATGTTCCTTATTATGATCTGTATACAATAAAACGTGTTGTATACCGCGTCGCATCTGCCCAGAGGCCCCGCTGTACATTTTAATGACTGGCTTACTATTTGCTTTGGATGTACTTTAGCGTTTGTTTAAATACCGACTCGACTTTGTTAATTGATACCGACACTGGCAGGGCGGAGAGGCTGGCGCAGTGGCGATGCCACCTGTTCCTGTCCTCACTCCTGTTCCAAACAGCATCCCTGTCGAGGGTCCATGTCTGGCCAAGGAGCGGAGACGTTCGCCTGAGAACAAGCTGCCTCCCTGTCCGGTGGTCCGGAGGAAAACTGCACGATGTGCACCGCACTTCTCAGCACAGATACTTTCAACACAACTGTCATAACAATGATAATAATGACAATAATAATAATATCAGTAATACTCAAGACTGACCCATCAGATGTGAACGCACAGCCAGCACATCCCCCATTCAAACTTCAAAGCCTGCGCTCACACGCTTATTTACGCTTAACATAAACATGGCTGCCGTGCTCATGCTTATGTCAGCCCCTCCGCCTGCCCCCCTCTCTGCCCACAGCCCGGTTAAGGCTGACGCACACGTCTACAGCGGCCTCAGGAAACCACCAGCTGGGTGGTTGGGTAGCCGGGGTCAGTGCCCTGGTACGCTGGCCCCCACGCCAGCCGACGGCGAGACGGAGACGCATGCAGAATGTGAGGAACGCGGTGAGCCGTAGGGTGGCGGCGAGCAGACAAGACTGATGACAGCTACGAGTAAAGTGTGAAGTAGGGTTACCGTACAGAAAGAAACACACCTAACGTGCTGATGCAGGCATATTTTTCCTTTTATAAGAAAATTATTAAACAGGCCCTAATTTCTTCGTAACACCCAATGACCCAACAACTGACCCGAATCCATTAGTAAACTATGCATCATCCATGTCAGTCACTGCACAGACACAACCCAGCCTGAGGTCTCACTGAAATCCAGGGATCCTAAACTGAGGCCTGAGTGCAGCACCGTGACCGAACATGAGCCTCTTGCACAGATTCCTCACCTTCACCAGGGAAAATGCAGCTGGTTCTTCGAGCCGCCGGAAAGCCCAGAAGCAGCGAGGCTCTATATGCAGAGCCACCTGATCGGCGGCTTACGGCCACATCACTCCTGCCACTATTCCGGCTTCCTCTGGAACATTCATCGCCTGGGTGGACCGTCGACATTACACGAAGAAAACTTCACAAAGGCCTTTACAAAGAAGACGGCACCTTCATACGGCAGGTAATGAGGACGGTGTGACCTGCATCACTCTGCGGCCTGATACCAGGTGTTTTTTTCTGCTCTCATTCCAGCACTCCAGCTTACGAGAACCACGGTCACGTCGGAGCTGCCCACGTGTCGAACAAGGCCATAGTGGAAGGTATGAACACCAGGCAGTAGGGTGGGACACTATATTCCATGAAGAATAAAACACCACCCACTTAACAGACACTGACGTGAACCGTGAACCGTGACACCATCCACACACCACGTCTCCCTCGGCACAGAATCAAGGTATACAGCAATTTATCGGTAATTCCATTAAGGGTGGGACGGACGGAGGAAAGCGATATTACCATCTCGCCCCCATCTCCCCAGTGGTGCCAGTTACGAGCAGCGAGTGTGTTCTGTCACGAAGCGGGTAGCCCGTATCGCCACTAACAGCTAATTTTAGGCAAGGGATGGGTGCCAATTTAGTCGTCATTTAAACAGACACTTCTATGGAGAGACCCACTGGAGACCCGTAATCCCCAAGAGAGCAATGGCAACTTCAGTTTCATTACAACAAAAAATAAAATACTTGGGGCTATTTCGACTTTGCCTTCATTTGCGGTGCCGACCCAAAAGAAACATCAGATTCTACAGGAACAAAAACTGCTGCTTGATTGGACTGCTTGGTACACCGGGTTCCTGTGAAGTACATTACGAGCAAAACAAGGCAATTAAGCATGCATGTGCGCGCACACACACACACACATATTTATTTTTTTTTAAAGAAAAACGTCTAAAAGGAGGTAATCAATAGGGGCTCCAAACCAGACTGGGAGTTTACTCATTTACACAGTCTCGTTTATTCATGGTTTCTTTCCGATTGCAGTCAGGGAATCTGGTCGTGTATTGCTGCAGTATGACTGCACACATGCCGGTTACACACGCAGCACGACTGAATACACAGGTCATCTGTTCGACGCTTATTTAAAAGCGACAGGTGGCGTATTCCCAAGGCACATCGTTACAAGCCTCTGACCGGGAGGATAACTGATGTCTGAGCATCTTTCCACACACGCTGTCACCGTGTCACCAAATCCAGGAAGGCCAGTGACATGATAGTCACACAAGGAACGGGCTCACTCGGACACTACAGGCTGTACCCACGGCCGATGATGAGAAATACAAGTTAACATTGATATGTAATCCTCACTGAAAGGGGAGAACACCCCATTACCCCCCCCCCAGCTTCAACCTACTAACTGTTTTTCTTGCAAAAAGGCATGTCAGCGATTCCATGGATGAGTCAGCTGCAGCTGACTGACTGTGGGCTCCCTGCCGGCCACCTGGGTTTACCGTAGGCCTCTCCCGCGCAGCATGTGCTGCTTACGTAATCCACTGGGGGGTAATCCCGGGCCGTTTTTTTAAGAAACCATCTTCTGGATAAGTGCACTGGGATGCAACACTGAAAGCATGATTTCGGAGAGATGTATGACAGCAAGCTCACAGAAGCCCTCTCTCACGCGTCGGGCCAGAACAAATGCAAAAAAAAATGTAAATAACCATAATGAGACGATACCACACTATCACATGCCTACCAACGTGAGGTCAATTTTATCAAACATAGCTTTGTGTGCGTGTCACATGCATTACTACTTGCGTGTCTGTCTGTCAGTCAGTCAGATATAAATTACATTATGGGGAACAAATGTCCCTACAATGTGATAAAAACCTATTATTTTGAAGATGAGGGGATGATTTGTTGGTGCCCACAAGGGGAAATGCAATTTTATTAAAATCTGTGACTGCAATCAAAAAACTAAAAATGCCAAAAGATTTGTATTTTGCTTGGTTGCGTATGGTTAAGGTTAGGGCTGGGTAGGGGTTAAGGTTATCATTGTTGGGTTTAGGGATTTGCCCATAGAAATGGATGGACGGTCCCCACAAAGATACGAGTACAGGGGCACACAGTGTGTGTGAGGTGTGTGTGTGTGTGTGTGTGTGTGTATATGAATCCAAGCACAATCGCAGGCATGGAGTCGTCTGTTTGAAAACCACAGCTCCAATCACACAGCCACTAGAACATTTCGAAATGAACTTGTGTATGACAACTCTGCCACAGAGCAGCTAATAAATACCGTTTTGACCAGGGCAAGGTCATGAACGGCCGCTGGACCAGAGGGGGTGCTGGGGCACCAGTGGCACACGGTTCTCTGACGTGCCACCTGTCTCATTCAAACCCGGGACACAGACAGCCTGTTCCATTGCTGCTTCCAAAATTGCCGCTAAGGATGATAGCTTCCAAAGATGTGCATTCAAAGCGGTAAGAACCAGAAAGAACTGACATTCAACAGATGAAGAAGAATCTGAAAAATAAAAAGTTTGCATGATCAGGCTAAAGCCCAGGAGATATTATTCTGAAAAATACAGCAGAACGAAAATCAGCCCTGTCATATATTTGGATGGGTATTTGGAGTCACTTTAAAACAAATACATTAGAGCTACTGGGTGAAATGCCAAATTATAATTTAGGAAAAAAGGCTCTGTACCCTGGCCAAAATGAAAATCAATCGGCTCATTTGGAGCCATTACTTACAACAACGCAATTCATTTATGTAGCAATTTTGCTGAGACCTCTCCTGTCTAGAATGATGAAATCACGGCACGTCACTGGTCTATTTTCTCAGTTTCAAAACTATCCAAATAATTGTTTTGGTTTATTAAGGTGGCTTCTCCGTTTAATCCAAGTTGTAAGAAACAATTACATATCTTTGTAAATATGCTCTTCCCACCCCATATAAAAGTCCAACTGGAGATTATCATAAAAAAATTAATGAAATACGAGTCCATCTATTCCAAACATAAGTAACCATAGTACAAACATCCAACGAGGCATAGAGGACAAACAAAAACATGACAAACAGTTAATCCTCACGGCTCAGCTTTCGCAGACCGAGGGCCAATCGGCTGCCTCCGTTACCCAAGGCAAACATTAGCTTTAGCACTAGCTTCCCAGTCACCTGCTTTCTTGAGAACGGCACATGGAAAAGCAATTAATACATCATCTTTTTAGACTTTAATCTCAATGATAACATGTTAAATACCACCAGACCCTTTAAAGGGTAACTTGAGGACCACTAAATCCTATTCTTTATGTAGAGGAGGAAACAGGAATTTAAAGAAAAAAAAGTAAAGTGGTACCCTACAGCAAAATGTGGACATACACATTTATTTCATTATTATAACAGTCTGTACCATGAAGTAATTTTACATGGGAATTAAACATGTAATTAAACAAGGGGATTCTTACTAAGGAGGACAGAGTGTGTGGAGAAGGGCTGGCAAGCGTAAGCAGAAGATGCCTTTTCACTTACAGCTGGCATGCAATCGCCATATTTACCCTGCATGTTCTCGACTCGCATTTCAGAGAAAGTCGAATGGAAATATTTATCTAAGCCCCAATCAGAAAGGACATGAATCATTTTGAAACCATTACGAGTTAAATCCTAAAAATTACGCCTACTTCAAATATGTAGCCCTTGGCTGTTATCACCTCATAGCAAAAGCAAAACAAGCATGAATTATTCAATTAACTGGCTTTAAAAAATGGGACTGCTATTTGTGTCAAGGAACTCTGCCATTAAGTCAGCAATCAAGCCAGGCCAAACAGTCATATATATATGTATGTATGAAATACAGGAAAAATTACAAGGCGGTAATTTATTTCACCTGGCTCCTAGAAAGCTAATCTCTTTGTTTCCATTCGCAGGAATGCAGCAATCATGTCATTCCGGGTTAAAAGGTTACGCGAACGGGGAAAACGGCTATCGGCACCAAAATCCCTTCTAAATGTGCACCTAACCATCGTTAACTGCAGATCTGGGCTCTTACCCCAAACGATGCTGCACAGAAACAGCCCACTCGCATAAATCGGCAACATGAAAATCCAAGCTCAAAGCCCCTGTTTATTTTTCAGCTGACGGCAAACGGACGACAGGCTAAACAAACGCGCAGCCCGTCACAGGCGCTGCTGAAATGCTGCAGCCTGCGTGGGACTCTTTGTATATAACGGATGCCGGTGCCGTTGTTTGCTTACATAGGATACTGAAGAAATATATTAATATGAGCAGGCAGAGATGGAGGAGCCATTAGAAAAGAGTCGAATGCACCTGATCAGCGGCTGTGACCTTTTCACCAACCGTGCTCACTGTCCATTATCAGGATGGTCCGTTAGCACCATAAAAACACTATCCAGTGCACTAATCATAAACAGGTCCAAAGGGATCAAAGTATCAGTTCACTTCTGCTGATTTTACTGACTGACTTTTTTATTGAATAACACCAGTTGGCAGGAAGATGGCGGAGACGCAGGGCTGACCCCATTTCCTGGGGTGCCGTAGCCACCGTCCAAGGTAGACCCAACGCCAGTGGCCCTGACCGACACGCAGGAACACACTGTCCACAGCCAAACCACCACCGGGGCAAAAGAGGGGACAGTCCTGCACTCTAATACAGACCTCAAATGAACCGAATCTCACGGGGGCCTTTTACGCAAAATATATGTGTAATAATAAGCAGCAATATTTCATAACAGTTATTCCCGAGAGGAAGGGGGGAAAAACACAAAACTCAACTGTCATTCTTGTGGGGTGGGAGCAAACCCCCTCGGTGAGACATAGAGAAAGGCCGAGTGAGACGGAGCAAGGAGGTGAGCGACGGCACCCACCAGTGACGGTTTTGGTCTTGACCGGGCTGCTGGCGTAATCCGAGGCCTGGTTGGACGGCTGCTTGACCGGGGGTGTGCTGCCTACAGAGGCCTCATCCTCCCTTCTCTTGGCCACAGGCACCGTCATGGGAACAGCTCCGGGGGCCTGTAGTGACATCACATCACCCCCCCGACCCCGGTCACCTGACAGGCACCAGAAAAAAAAAAATACGGCCTCCGCAAACAATCTGAGTATGACATAAAAACAAGCACAATGTTATTGAGAACAGTTGTCCAAAATAAAATAACATAAAAATTTATACGAGCCATTGCTGAGAACCATCCAGGAGGGGAAATTACATCATGAAATAATTGCAGGTTAAACGGCTGCATTAAAAGCCTGGTTGCGCTTGTGCTAAAACAAGAACAACATGTGTGCAAAGTATCAGGAGGGATTGCAGCCTGTGTTCCTTTCAACCTGCTCCAGTGATTAAGGTATCTGGACTAATCGGAGAACATAAAAGCTCAGAAAACAGGGAACATGCTGGGCCGCTCACGGCTCCAAGGGCAACACAGAGGCTATGGCTGTTAGTCTCGGGAGGCCTCACACGCCGCTGGCAGCTCACGGTCAGGCCTGAAATGGCCGCTGGAGTCCTGCCACCAAGATTCAGCAGCAGGGAGCCCAGGCCAAATGCCTACCGAAGGCACACAGAGAATCCCGCACAGAGTCACTGGCCGACCCACACAGACACACGGTGCATCCCACACAGAGACACACTTGGACACATGGAGCACCTTGCACAGAGTCACTGGCCGTCCCACACAGAGACACACATGGACACACGTGGCATCCTGTACAGAGTCACTGGCCGTCCCACACAGAGAAACACAGGGTACCCCACACAGAGACACTGGCCGTCCCACACAGACACACATGGACACACAGGGCATCCCACACACAGTCACTGGCCTTCCCACACAGAGACACACATGGACACACAGGGCACCCCGCACAGAGTCACTGGCCGTCCCACAGAGAGAGACACATATACAGTGATACCTGTGAACATACATGCTGCCAGGGTCTCACACACAAACCCACAGTCATACCATCTACACACCCACATGTCTACACACACAGCCACGCAAATACGCCAAGATTCTCAGAGATCAGAAGTCTCTCTCACACACAGCCCTGCAGAAACCTACAGTATACACTCATACCAAGGAAGGAGGGAAATGCTGTTCAAGCTAATGCTTGGCTAGTCTCTAATCCCTTTAAGTGAAAACAGACAAACTCATCCATCACACACTTTTTAACCCTTACAGCTGTCTCTCAGGAATCACAGTACACACTGAAAACAACATCTACAATGCATGGATATATCAGTCATTTGCAGAAAGCAGTAATCATGGTCAATGACCACGGTGCTTGTGGTACAAAAACCGGCAAAAACAACAATACAAAATCTTTCTTGGGTTTTACAGTCTCTCATAAACTACTTGCCTGGATGGAAATGTACAGCGTTTCTTTACGGAGACATGCACACTAGGAGCACAGCCATCTGTTACGCACGAGGGTCTGGCAGCCGCAGGTCACGGTACCGGCCAGTCTGCCCCTTAAGCTATCCTCCATAATGAGGATGGGCATCATAACCTCTACAGCTAACATCACGATGGTGATGATCACCGTCAGTGTGCTGATAGAGACGAAGGTGGCAGTGATCACGCAGGGGACAGTTTCAGTGACGGCGAAGGTAATGACGATAAAATGGACATTTTAACCCAAACCTGTGACTGATGTATCTTTGTCTAATACAACCGATACAGCTGACCAGCAAACCTCTAATGAGGTAATCTTTAGAGGAATGACGTTAAACCTTTTTTGTATTCTGTGGAAAACAACAGATCAATCTGTCAGCCAGATTTTCTAATGATTATAAACGTTGCGAACTGATACTTCGTTCACGATGGCGATGAAGATACTTTTCATAACAATGATTTTTACAGTGGTGATGATGTTAGATGGTCCTGCTTTTCACAATGGCTGCGTGTTAAACGAAGCTTTGGCAGCACAAAAACTAGCCCTTCGATGAGTAATGACAAAAAAACATGGAAAGGCTGTCAATGGAGACGCCTATAGAGATACTGCAGGAACATCAGTGGCGCGCAGTGAGGCAGGGGCAGGCGCGGGATTCGACACGCTGCGGTAAAAAGGAACACGCCGCTGCGTTTCATCACAAACTCGGGTTCCTGCTGGACGTGCCGATCCTCGCGCAAAATCACGTTATGGTTCACTTACCACTTGTTCCCCAGCAGCATGGCGCAGTGTTATGTAATCCCCCCAGGTCTACAGAGTCTCAGCTAATGAGCTTTCCACTGCTCATCTCACGCAGAGCTCCCAGCTCGGTGTCCAAAATCGCATGTGCAAAAACACACAAGCTGCAGTATCTGTAAAGTGTCAGCGGTCCACATCCCTGGCCAGTCACTCGCTACACCTTCCACATGCCTGCTGACAATACATTTCTCTCTCTGTTTACTTTGGACATCTTACCGGCTTATGTCAGGGACACGTGACGGGGCACACGCTTGCTCTTCCAGTTCACCCTCCCACCTCCCATCAAAGAGGCAGCCATAGCCAGACATACTGATGCATAACTTCATATTGGCTGTCTTTGATCATCCGGCCTCAGCCATGATGTATAAGTATATTTTGATTTATGGACAGTATGAATGGTGTGAAAACCACCGCTGGTATTTTTTAAGGTCCTAATTTAGGAGCTGAAGGAACCCCAAGGGAAGGCCCTCAAAGAGACGAGCCTTCAGGGATGGGGGGGGGGGGGGGGTTTCTGGCGGGTCGCATTCCATCTGTTAGTGCCAAGTCGCAAGCACCGGGGCCCTGACCCAGTTCAAGGACACATCCCATGCTACCATCCTTCAAACCAAACTGCCCCCCCTATTCTGAGCAGCTGAAAAGCTTGGTGGGAAAAATAAACTAACATAAAAAGGTCACGTGCAGAGCAAAAAATACAAAACTTGTCCACGCAAACACAGGACGTCGTCCACCTTTCTGTCGACACGTCTTCTGCTCAACCCTGGAAGCCCTTGGCCCTCCAAGGAGCAAAACCCCAAAGAATGAAGAGAGGTATAAAACCCACAGCGAATATTAAAGCAGGACAAAAACATACTCATATATGGAAAAACCTGCACCACACACATGAAATCAATCTATGGGTCCCCCTCCCACATGAGCATGGTACACTCCCAGCACACGATCACTACCGTGACTTCTGTCAAACAAATATTGGGCCGCTGTGGACCGAGCCATTAATAAGAAAAACAAGGTGTTCAGCGGAGGCCAGGTGACGAGTGAGGCCGACGGGCTGAGGCTAGAGGCTTACCTGCTGGGATGAGCGACTGCCACTGCCCCCCCGCTGCGGCTGGTGCAGAAGCCAGGTGCAAAAGACGGGGTCCACGTTGACCGCAATGCCCTGTACGCTGACCAGGAGCACGGCACCTACAGGAGAAAACAAGTACGGTAATCAGGGTCTCTGTGAGATGGTCTATCAGGATTTACTTTGCATACTGTATTTAGTCAGTCTCTCATCTTTAAAGGAAATCAGGAAACACCACCTAAAATCCAAAATCAGAAAAGCAGAAAATTACTACACTACACACAGACACACACACAAACAAACACAAACACTCTCCATTCATTTCTACGGGCATAACCCTAATCCTAACCATGGTAACCCTAACCTTTACCCACCCTTAACAAGAAGTAACCAAACAAAATAAGACTTTTAGCTACTTTGTAGTTTTTTTGCATTCACAGATTTTTATAATACTTGCGGGGACCAGTAATATATACAAAACTGCACATGGACACGTATCCTCAGCTTATCCAGAAAGCAAACACATGACTAAAGATCCATGTTTATATATTCAAACATAATGCCTCCTATCCCTAGGTATCACTCTACTGGTTTACAGAGGAGGAAAATCTGCCATTTCATTCTAGGCCTCCTGTCTGGCTCAGTCAGGGAAGGAAAAATGGGCTCGGCGGCGTTTCCCATCGCAGTTCCAGTGTCATTTTCCGGAAGCAAACAGTGTAGCCAGCAACAGGAGGCCCTTATGTCAGGCGAGGACTCCCTGCTTCCCCAGTTACTCTGACCTATGGACCCACCCACGCACATACACGCACGCACGCACACACACACACACACACACACACACACACACACACACACACACACACACACACACACACACA
>JAODLD010000144.1:10404616-10415056 GCA_026781065.1 Mormyrops boulengeri | reverse complement strand
CCACACACACCCACCCCTGCAGGCTAGGAAAACCAGCAATCCCAGAGTTCACCACCGGGGGCTCCCTGGATAAAGGGAAGATGATTATCCTGTGAGTTGTTACTCAACAATCGCTGACAGTGAGGGCAACACGACCATTTGACTCTCTGTGCGCAGCTACTTGGTGTGAAAGCTGAGAGCATGGTCACGGGTACAAATTCACAGTGCTGCCTGACCTGCTCTCAACCAGAAATCAAACTGATAAATGACGTCAACAAATGCCAACAGACCGATACACGCCTTCAAACGTAAAAAGTGGTGCGGCCCTCGCCTCCAGTAACCAGACAACCATACGACATGGTCGCAAAACAGCCCAGGAATGGATCCTGTGTGTCTCTCCCCTCCGGCTGGAATTCAGTATCCAGCGTGTGTCCATCATGCCAAACGCCTCAACCAACTGGGGGTGCAGACCCTTTAATCCCACAACAAACCCAGACCTGTCATCTGGCGGAGCCATGCAGGCCGGGGCTCCTTCACGACTGAAATTCACCCCATTAGCAACATCCTTTTCCATCTGTTCACACAATGATGTAATCAATTTTTCTATGGATCCTATGTGATTGCTTTCCACCCACGGTTCATGCATGTCATCGAGCGTTAACCTTTAAATGCAGGATGGTCGGTAGCCTTGGAGGTCCAGCGTCAGCGTGGAACAAGAGGAGCTTTATCTGTGTCCAGATGTTGATAAGATTGGCATGGAAAGGAACATCCCAGCACATTCATAAATCCATATTAACCAATTAAATGCAGAAAGGCAAATAGACCACAACGTGCATGTTGCCATGGCAAAAAGCAGGATCGGTATTCAGACCATTTCAGCTGTTATCTGTGCTGTTATAGGGGGACCGAGCATTTCCTGATTGGACTCATGCAGGCAGAAAGTCCACTGCCTACTGTAATGCGACCTGGCGCACTTTGTGGGATCTCAGCTAGGAATGGGGCGGGACGAATCTCATTAGATGCCGTCTGTTTTTGAGTGCAGTGAAACAGCAGTGACTAGCATCCCGTCCAGAGTGTATCCCAGCCTTGTGCCCAACGTTGTCTGGGACAGGCTCAATGCACCCCGGCACCTTGACCAGAATTACCGGCTATAAGATGGATGAAACTGCAGTCAATATAAATAAAATTTTAAAAAATAAATAAAACAAATAAAATATGTCTTTCTTTCCCCTCCAATTCACTACCACACTATGAGCCAGCCATGCATCTGCACCCTCCCCTTCGTTCTCTGGTGCTTCAGCTGTGATGCAGGTGTCCGCCAGTGACACGGGTCACCCGCTGCAGACTGAGTAGTGGGATCAGTTAGCAGAGCGGATCTGATGGGATACCAGCGGGGGAAGTCCATCATTTTTATGTGTGGCGAATGGGGAGGTTTGCCACCGCTGCATCACTCTCAAACAATTTAACCCCTGGGGGCTGGAAAATGCATGCGTGGGGTCTAGGATAGTCTGATTTGGCACCCGGCCTCCCCACCAGGGCGCATCCAGGAGCCCCTGGCAGTGCTGGGCCCCAGCTGAGATAGGACTGCGTACAGCAGGACGACCCACGGTAGGGTGCTGGGCAGTCTCTCAGCACCGAGAAATTCTAACGAGCTCACTGACAGATTAAACGCATCAAGGAGACAAGAACCGGGTGGCACTTAATGATGCCATAGCCCAAAATGTGACATGCATGAAAACATGCAAAGGCTGTGATCTGCCTTCAGTGGACCGAGTATGATTCACCGGGACAGGGAGCATTTTTTTCTTAAGGTTCTCATCTGAAAACAAGGAAGGAACAGAAGCAGTGAGAGCCACAAGTAGAAGCTGAACACCGTGTCCCTCGCAGGAAGCTGGCCTGCTTGAAACAACAAGCAGGCTCCTTCCTGATCTGCAGAGGTGCGGATAACACGGCTGGCTCTGCGGGCGCTTCTTGTTAGCGGGTCCGAGTTTGGCGCTAACAGACAACCGTCTCTCCAAGCTGGCAAGGCACGGAATAATAAATAATGTCCGGGACAGAATAAGACGATGTCCGTGGGAAACGGTAAGACGTGTTTAAAGACACGGCCCCCGCATTCCCGCGGTACGCTGAAGATTACCTTTCCTTAAAGCCACAGCTGTAAGTGGTTGCACATTTCGACCATTTAGCAATTTGAGCTAATGGGTTCAGGCTGAGCACATTTGCTGGGGATGCGCGGATGGGCCGTTCGGCAGAAGCAGGACCAGGCTGGTCCGGAAGGGTTCCCGTGTCGTGGTCGAAGATCTAAGCATATCGAACTTAGGTAGGGCCCTGATCGCGTGAGGTAGCTGACATCACAGACATGATAAGCAGTTTCCGAATGATCCAAGGTTACCCTCCGACTATTTAAGGAAGGCCTTCAGCTCTCATTTGCAGTCTAATGCCATAATTGCAATTTCCCACCCTCCAATACTGGACCATGGTCAGAACGTCTGTGAGACCAGCTGTCCATCTGCGCTTATCACCAAGGCCAGGCTCAATGTCGATGGGGCGGGCCAAGGGGCCCGGCGGGGCCCGCAGCTGGAGCAGGAACCCTCCAGATTGCGAAGTGACGAGCGACACGGTGTTTTGTTTCGCCCCCCCCATTTTCACGCACGTGGCCCTGATAGGAGCAGCTGAACACATCCAGCAGCTTGAGATAAAAGGACGCGCCTATCGTGGGCTCCTCCTTCCTGCCGTGACATGCACGCCGCGGTGGAAGGCAGCGGCCCAGGACGGCATCACCTGCGATTCGGCGGCGGGATGGGCCGTGGCCCTCAGAGGGACGATTCGGATATCATACACACCAAACACACTTCAAAAGGCCTCTTTGATGTGCGGAACAAGAACGTCGACAAGGAAAGGCGCTTTATCCTGCACCCGGCAATCACGCGTTCCCTGTCAGCGCAAGGGCGACAATCAGGAAAGGAGTGTTTTCGGGGGGGGGCGGGGTACAGGACGTGACATAAATGACAGGCATGCTTGTCACTGAAAGCAGATTATTCCACCACAGCATTTTAAGGCAAAAACACTTTAGGCTGAAAGTCCGAAAGGTAAATCTGTGGAGGAAAGACAAGTTCAGCCAGACCCGACTTTGGCTCTAGTTAGGGAAAAATGTGGACGTATAAAACGGGTCATGTGCAAAATGCATGCAATTCTGATACAACAAGATGAAGGTGTTGGTAAATTAATACGCTGATAAATATGATTCTCAGTAGAAAGAGAAGATCAGATACAGTGTCTCTGCTGCCGGTCGGTACCAAAACCTAATGTTGATTAAGCTGGCACATGGGGGGGGGGGGTCACAAGGCAAACCTGAGACCATGTTCTACTCAGGCTGAGTGCGTGCTGGGTCATACCTCACACGGGGGTGGAAACCCCAGCCCAGCAGTGAGTGACACTGGACGGCACCACATTAGGGCATGCTGCCACGCGTGAATCACTGGATCTTCAACACCAGGCTGCCATTCTGGGGTAGACAGTTCTACTTTTGGGGCGGGGGGCACAATTAAGGAAGAAGTATAGCAACCTGATCCTGGTGCAGTGGGTCGAACAGAGGCAGGCTGGGAGATCGTGGCATCACCTTACAAGCCGGTGATTTATCGGTGTGAGCGGAACGCTTGAAGGGCTCTGACTGCGATATAAGCACTATGTCACCTCATCCATCACCAAGGCGGTTTGGCGAAGGTGATGGGCGATTTAGCTTGCCGAGAAACACTTGCTGGAGCCAAAATTTGTCTTTGTTGATACCTTAAAAAAATATAGCAAATTCACCAAGTGTGTATTGGCAGGGCGATGAGTCCCATCTGTTTGCCTGAATGGTTTGATATGTAGCAAAGCATTTTCTGAAGATGAATGACTTACATACAGGGTAAACAGGGTGATCTGTTGCACACACACACACGCACGCTCCCCAGCCCCCCCCCCCGGTGTGTGTGCTATGGAAAGCAGCACTCATCTTGGCTGTTATGTCTGCATGCCGTCAAGCGGGCACAGGAAGTTACACCACCTGCACAGCCGGGAACCCCATGCAGGACAGGCACCCCATCATCAGTGCCTGTCACAAGGGGAGGATCTGAGCAGGGGAGGGGTGCTGTGATGAGGAGGGGGTGTTAAGGACACTGAGAGGCAAGAATCCTCCCAAAATCGTCTGCCCCCCGCCTTTCCCCACCACTCTTCTCTGGTGAGACATGACGCCTTAGATCTCCCTTTTCTTCTGGGTGATAAAAACCGAGGGTGACCTCTGACCTCACAGAAACACCTGCAGACATATAAACTAGCAAGACCAAGATCTCTTTTCAGGGCTCCAGCCCATAATTAATGACAGGAACGGTGCAGGAATGCAAGTCAAGTGCTTTCGTTTCATCATGCTCACGTCGACAAACACCGGCATGGTTCCCTCAGGTCTGACATCCGAGCACACCGCCGCTGCCCATCCTCAGGCCGGGTCTGACGCTGAGGAGCCATCAGTTCGTCAAAACACCTGAGCGCTCCAAACACAACACATCTTAGACAGTAGGAATAACTTGGTTCCTAGAGACAGGAGGACATGCTATGACATAGATGTGTCAAAAATGAGAGCAGAAGAGTAGGGATGACACAACGTACATTCTGGGGAGGCTGTCGAGGGTGCCTTCCACAAGCCGTCAACTCCCCCGTAAGCCACTCAGATGCAAAGCAGGGCAGTAAGGAGCGTCCAACCCGCTGTATAACGGCACTGACGTAACGCGGCCAGTAAACGCCACTCAGGTGTGGGTTTGTTTTCTTTGGAAGTGCGGGACAGTCGTGAAACCGGAATCCCACCGAAAGCTAAACAATAAATCCTGGTAACACTTTAAGAAACGTTAAGTGGAACTGCTGTTCAAATAAACGCTGGCATCTCGCAGGCATGAGAAGGCACAGGAACGAGTCACGCCATTCTGTGCTCTGGGCCGCGCCTGCGACCGGCCCGCCGTGACTGTTTACTTCATTACCCCTCATGTGTAAGAAGCCGTGAGGCCTGTATCACTGCTTCAGCTCAAATCCTAACCCCCCTGCCTTCCTGAATTTCTGAACGCTGCAACTGACACACCCACCCCCCAGTCATTCGGTACTCTGGCTGTGACACAACAGCAAAGAACAGGCATTCTGGGAAACAGGGTGGAGCCTGAGGACACTGCAGGGTTCTATCTCAGAGGTATAAGATTATCCAATCAAAAGAACCACCTCCCCAGTCTCAGGGGTACTGCGCCTGACAGCACACAGAGGGGGCTTGGGTGCAGGCCCACCCCACCCTTCTGCACGCCCAAAGCGGGGCGCAGGGGGTGGGATACAGCATAGGGCTCCTGGCTCACCCATCGATGACCTGTGCCGAAAGCCTCCAGACCCCGATTACATCTCTGGCCGGCAGGCCGGCCCATTAGCCTCTCCTGGGCCGCTTCTCTCCGCGCCAGCCGTTCTGTTGGCCATCTCCATGTTTTTCTTCTGTAAATAAATTTCTCTCCCTTCCTGTCCCACAGATACAGCATGACAGGAAGGGTAGGGAGCTTGTCCAAATGGCCCAGCGCGTGGCGGTTGAACGTGAACTCGGTAGAGGTTTTGGGTGCTGCGGTCGAGGCCCTTAACTGACTGTAACCTGTACTGATAAACAGGATGAAGTGGAGACCCGAGTCGAGGGGGGGCTTGCGGCAGCACACCTCCTGACCACAAAGCTCACATGGACCACGTTCAGATCACGCCTGATTTAATCTCACTTTTCCTCCACGCTATAATTTCCATGGAAGTTAATCTCCTGCGAACGGAGAGTGCACTGAATGAAACCACATCGAATTAGGCTTCCAATCCTATTAATAAAATCATAATGTTTCTCAAGACATTTACACAGTACACCCCTTTTATGCAATATGATACTTTACTGAGGTAATGTTAGTCAATGGTACATGCAGTAACCCTTCTGGACTAGGGCAAACATTTGGCGTTGCATCAGCTGCACAGTCATGCCTGTTGGTAAAGGCAAGAGAAAAATGATGACATCGTTTCCTCTGCACATATTTCTGGCAACACTGTAACCCTCCGTCATCACAGCACAGCCGCCACCGCCACCACAGCCACCGCCACCACAGCCGCCGCCACCAGCACCGCCAGCACAGCCGCCGCCACCACCACCGCCAGCACAGCCACCACCGCCACCACAGCCGCGGCCGCCACCACAGCCGCGGCCACCAGCACAGCCGCCACCACCAGCACAGCTGCCACCGCCACCGCCACCACCAGCACAGCCGCCACGCCACCACCAGCACCAGCACAGCCGCCACCACCACCCCAAATAACCAATGACTGCTAGTGGGCCCTAATATAGCGCATTCACACAAAGGCCGTGGGTCCAACAATAGAAGGCTGGACTGACAGACAGTCACCATCAAACTATGAGGGTAAAGCTGCCTCATTCCCAGAATGACCACAACAAATAGCAGGTCAGTTTAAAAAATTGATAAAGGTTTACAAAGACAAAAGAAGGACTGATGAGAAGTTCAAAAGGTAAACAAGACCATAAATTCACTTTATGTTTGTGAGGAATACAACAAAAAGTTGAAACCACTTTATGCATGAATTTAATGCCCAAAAGGAAGACTAGATACTGGTGTCACGACCAGAGCAAACTTAAAATACTGCTGCGGTTACGAGACGCTTTGAACGTTATTTATGCAATGTTGCGATTAGGTCGTTATGATTTTACTGTCATTATTTATTATCATGCTGTGGGAGAAACAGGAAGGTACCTTTAAATAAAAAATACACCTTCCGGCAAGACTAATCTGATAAGCGTGCAGCCCTGCAGACTGGGCTTGGTCGCTCATCATAAGGCGGTACGACGCACTCGCATGAAATACGGGGCCTAAGTCCCTGTTATTAGAGAAACGCCAGGATCTGAGGCTTCAGAAGCGCTAAATCACATCCCGCTTAATCGAAAGGAGGGAAGCTAAATCAAAAAGCACATAAAATCCAAAGGGCTGAGGCGGACAGTATGGACAGAGAAGGTGGGAGATGTCTGGTGAAATCATGGGGAGAGAGAGGGAGAAACATGGAGAGAGCTGGGAGGTAAATAGAATGGATGTCACAAGAAATTGGCAAAGGTCAGCGCATAGAGTGACCACCTAATCCGTGTCAGGAAGGACAAACTACTTTAAAACTGAAAAGCTCCTGTGCTCGGCTAAATTATTTGGCTCGTCTTGCACTTTTACTGGTTTGTTTCCTTGACTGAAAGACTCATCCAGCTGTTTCAAATTAACGTTAGTGACACATGCAGGATCACAGGAGACTGACCAATCAGGTCACAGCAAGAACCCAGCGCTTAAGTGAAATCCAGGTCTGTTTAATTGAAATGGTCGAAATGGTAATTTGCAAAACCCTGTCATAGGTCATAGTGTCCCCCCTGACATGGATTAGGTGGTCACACTATCAGCGTGGCATCGCTCACTACACGGGAACCAAAGAAACAGCTAGCCTAAGAACAAACCTGGATGAGGAAATAACACAGAACGTCAACACTCACCCAACTATTACACTGGTCAACAAGAATTTTGTCACAGAACAACTAAGGATTGTCTTCTATGAGCTTTTTAACACTGATTTCAGAAATGCGCCCAGTCATTTTTAGGCTCTATTGATAAAATACACTCACTGGCCACTTTATTAGATACATCTGTTCATACGCTTGTCGAAGCAAATACCTAAATCAGCCAATCACAGTGTATGAAATTATGCAGGTACAGGTCAGAAGCTTCAGTTAATGTTCCCATCAAACACCAGAAAGGGGAGGAAAGATGATTGAAGCGACTTTGAATGTGGCAGGACTGCTGTTGGCAGACAGGCTGGTATGAGTATTTCATCTACTGGGATTTTCACTCACAACCATCTGTAGGGCTTACAGAAACAGGGTCAAAAAAACAAGAACAAACATCCAGGAAGCAACAGTCCTCTGGGTGAAAATGCCTCACTGATGACAGAGGTTAGAGAAGAATGGGCAGACTGGTTCAAGCTGACGGAAAGGTAACAGTAACTCAAATAACCACTCATTACAACCCAGGTATGCAGAAGAGCATCTCTGAACACACAACACATCGAACCTTGAAGCAGAGAGGCTACAGCAGCATACCACTCAAACTGAAGCTGCAGTGGGTATGGACTCACCAAAATTGGACAATGGAAGACTGGAAAAACGATGCCTGGTATATTATTATGTTTTCTTGGCAAACTTGTACCAATTGAACATTGTTAAAACTGCACAGCTTACCTGAGTATTGTTGCTGACCATGTCCATCCCTTTATGACCACAGTGCACTCAGTTTCTAATGGCTACTTCCCGCAGGATAACACACCACAAAGCTCCTCTCGTCTCAGGCTAGTCTCCTGAACATGACAATGAGTTCACTGTATCGCACTGGCCTCCAGTTACCAGATATCGATCCAACAGAGCACCGATGGGATGCAGTGGAGCGGGAGATTGACGTCACGAAGGTACAGCCTACAAATCTGTAGCAACTGCGTGATGCTACCATGTCAACATGGACCAAAATCTCTAAGGAAAGTTTCAAGCACCTTGTTAAATCTACACCATGAAGAGTAGAAACAGCTCTACAAAAGGGGGTCCAACTCAGAACTAGCAAGGTGTACCTAATAAAGTGGCCTGTGAGTATATAATTCCTTTTTAAGAATGCATGGATATATTGAAGGTTAGTTAAAAAAAATGTCTTTAATTCTATTTGTGAAACTTCACAGAAGGTTGCAAATACTGCAAGCCTGTTTATTTTATTACAGACTATAATATACGTTTAATTCTATTTGTGAAACTTCACAGAAGGTTGCAAATACTGCAAGCCTGTTTATTTTATTACAGACTATAATATATAAAGCAGAGAGCAGCACGAGAGCGCAGAACGCAGCCTACGTTCCTGCATCACGTCACTGCCGCTTTCAGCTGCGAACAGTCATGCGTCCCTATCCCCATCCCCGTCCCCCGTCCCCCTCCCCAGCACAGGTGGCTAAACCCCACATTTTTGAGCTGTAGGAGGACACCAGAGTAATAAGGTAACATGGACAACACAGGGGGGTAGTACAACATAACCGCTGTGCCCCACCGCTTCGCCGTACCTCGCAAAGCGAAAGCCACTGTGCCAAGCAGCCCCCTCCCCCCAACCTGCTGCGCCGTGGCCCGCCGAGGAGATCGGCACATCTGTGCCCCCACTGCAACAACGAGGTTTATTTGAGTAGAAAATTACCCTCGCAGTGTTTAAAGTATCCTGCAGCGTTGTCATCACCAAATATTTATTTGCAGTGGAGAGTACCTCTGAGCAGCCGACATTCTTCTCCGTTTTGGGCCCGCTTACGGAAATCTCGCCCTCTGTGTTTAAGAAAGGCTCACACAAGCGCACGTATGCACCAGGCAGACACAAGAGCGGCCCGCCGAGACAGAGAGCACTCGTGTGCGTGCGCACGCCCGCCGCTGCCGCCATGTGTTCCAGCTCAGCGGCTCCCTGCTCGCATTTAAATAAAGGCGGAATGTAAATGTTTGAAACATTTCTTTTTAAAAGTAGATTTACATCCTGGCTCTCATGGTGACTGAGCAACAGATTACTGCATTGGTATCGTAGCGAAGATAAACAATGCAATTAGGGGAGGAAAAGGTTCGTGCTGCTCCACCTTCCCTCCGCGCACAAGCACTCGCACACGTGAGCACACACACGTGCACTCGTGTGTGGGTACATATATACACACGCACACACATGAGCTGACCGAGCTTCACCTGCACCTGCCAACCGCATCTGATCACATCACGTGACACAGCACCGCACTGCATCATGTAATTCCACACAGCAATCCCCGTCTGCAGCTGGACATTTTGAATGACCGGGCTTTTCAGTGCCACGCCACCTGCTGGGAGACAGCAGTCCAAGTACCCTGATCTCTGTTAGAATTCTCTTGAACTTTTCCTGACTGAGTAGATAATGATCCCCACCCCCTCACCCCCCTCCCCCCGCACTCTGATATGAAATTTAGTCAGGCAAGCTGAGGCTCACTGAAGCTTATGGCTGATTTTATACAAACCGATATCACAGAATCACTGCATCAGCAGCCATCGGCTTCTACCAGTCATGCTTATTATTATCATTATTATTATTATTACAGTCAGATCAGACAGGGACAGTTCGGGGCCCCTCTGAGGTCCTTCACCCGTGGTCCCTGAAACACAGCACTGACAACTGAAAGGGGCATCGAGCCAGAAGCCAAAAATCCCTCATGGTTACAGAAATCTGATGGAACAAGAGACACATGCGCTACAGCCGCCACTTACTGAAGAGGATTTTTGTCATTTGTATGAAGTACGAACACATTCGGAAAGATTAAGAACAATATTACTTTACTTTCTACAGCGTCTACAAGTCTGAC
>JAODLD010000144.1:10378747-10390746 GCA_026781065.1 Mormyrops boulengeri | reverse complement strand
AGGCGTCGCCACGATGCGGGATGGATCTCGTTATCCGGCCCCTTCCCTGCCGCAGAGTGATGGGCAGATGCCGTGGAGCTAAAAGAGGGCATCGATACAGCGAACGCGTCGAACGCTCACTCAGTGAGGTCCCATTTCATTAAGATCCCCAGGTCTGCGCAGCCCCCCCCATTCCAAGATTGTGGGAGGCCCGCACTTGACAGTTGTCAGCCCACCGCCCCACCATGACATCATGAGGGGGGATAACCAGGACTTCTCCTTAGCCTCTCCACATATGCTCCAGACATCCGGGGACTGTCAGCTCGTCCTCACGCTCCCATCACCCGGCTTCCATTCTTCCCGTTCCGACTCGGTAAGAAAACAATAAGCTGCATTTACAGCCCATCGAGGTCCGGTGAGGGATGGGTGCGGTTCAGCGCCAGAATTCTCCTGGCTTGTGAAGGCCATTCCGTATCACATGCAAGCATGCACGGTTCCCTTAAAACCCACGCAGAGTGCCGTTAAATATTACAATATCATCAATGGGACCTGATTCATTCCTCGTCCAGTACATTTCCAGGCTGCAGCCCATGGATCCTGGATTTTTATGGCCGAGCACCAGTGCGCAGAACAGATAGTGTTACTATAATTTTCTGGTAGAGGAGACCAATCATTTCCACATCCGCGCACTGACCTTTCAGCGGTAATCGAAGGAAGCATATACACACGTGAACATGAGCGAGTGGCGCAAAAGCCCGCTAGTGCCGGCATATTCTCCCATTTACGGCATCTTGCTATGCTTTTATATCACCCACTGGGTTGCATCCGGGCGCATTAAATAAACAGGGGAGAGCCACGGCCCTGCCAAAAATTTTTGCAATGCTTTCCCATGCGAAATCATAAACTCACAAGATAATTAATTTATCATCTAGCTAACAATATAAGTGGCCAGCCATGAGTCAGCATATGAGCCAGCCAGCGCCCAAAACCAAAAGGTGACTCCAGGCCCGGCACTATAATGGCTTTTGGACTATCTCAGCAACTTCCAGTATTGTACCATCAGGACTGGAGTAGGACATGGACACAACGCCTTATATGCAACTCAAATTTACATGGACAACTGACTGAAGATCGAATGAACCTTGCGATCGTTTGGGCCATCTAAGAAACCGTACCCTCAGCTTGCAAAAATGCTTTTTTGTTGACGTCTGTGTCTGTGATTTCTATACCATGCTGTATTTTCGTAAAGCAGGCTATGCCATTATCGGTTTGCTCATACACACCAAACGAGCCATCCCTTTAGTAACCCCCGTGCAGGCCGAGGCCCCGGCCATCTCACCGGAGTTGCGGCAGTCGTCCCCCAGCTGGGGCACCTGTGCAGAGAAAGCCAGCAGATCTGGGGCCAGCAGGGACTCGGGTTTGCGGATCTCATTCAGCCAGCGGCTCGTGTGAAGCTCTCTGGTGTCTGACGGGCCTTGGATAAGAGGCACCAGCTTCTCCTTGGCGCCCTCCCCTGGTGGCGACAAGACAGAGCCAGAGCACCATAAGGGTGGTGAAGGCACATGCGAGATGCCAGTGAATAAATGCAGGACATGTAAGGCTTCCCACTCCATTTATACAGACTCATCCATTTTGTCATATTTTCCCATTTACTGTATACAAGGTTGAAACAGTACTGGGCAATAACACACACCTCATCCAGTTAATTCAATTCAATTCAATTCAAATTCAATTCAAATAACTTATTTGTCCCCGAGGGGCAATTAAAGGCACACAGGGCAGTTGAACAAGGACAGGACACAATGACATAAAGTGTAACAGTGTTTGAAAGATAGTTTGAAAGTTAAGAACAACTGAACAGCTGACAATGCCACTCACCTCTGGATAATGAGTATTGTGTGGCTTTCGTTAACTACTCTGTGGACTGTTTTCTTTCTTTTGTTTTTTTTGCGTTTGTTCATTTTTTTGGTCCCTTTTTTCCTTTTCCCGATTGTATTCTTGTCTGTCATTTCCCTGCTGTATTTGTGCTTTGTATACGTTTTAAAAACTGAAAAAAATAAAGAGTCTAACAACAGGTCACCTGCTCCGCCTGCTACCTTCCTCCCCAATACTGAGCCTAAGATGGTCCCACAGGCCCAAGCTGTACCACTTTTAAAGGCAGCGGGGGGAGAAGTGTGTTTTTCTCATAGTGCTCACAGGGTTTTGCCCAGCTGAACCTCAGGTCTCCCAGAGACACTCGCGAAAAGCAGCACATGCAAACATGACATCATGATGATGGAGAGCAGCTACAGGCCAGTTTATCTGACAAACAGTGCCCTCGTCCATATGTTTCACGGCATTTAAACAGACCGACTATCACAGCCCGCCTTCACCTGTAGGCTCTGACGGAGTTTGAGAAACCATACTGACTTTAAAACAGCCCCATCTACCCAGCACGCTGACGAAGAGGACGGCAATAATCCCTGTGACAACAGCCGTTACGATATGCGGGGCGGGGGGGGGGCGGTGGCTGTAAAGAGTGAGGCCAGTTCCCCGGCGCAGGCTGTAAAAGTTTAACAGGCCGCAGCTGCACACACCTGGGGTCCTGGCGCAGACTTTCACGGCTCCCACGGTCCCGGCAGCGCACCTCACCGCCGCCCTGCTGCAGTACTTCAGCTCCACGTTCTGCACGGAGCCCTCCAGGGTCGGCGACGAGCTCGCCGACTTCGCACCTAATAAATTAGAGAATGGAAAAAAGAGGAAAGCAGAAAAAAAAAAAATTAACCACTGCTTTGTCGAGCGGACAGGCAGAGTGACCCACTAGGCCGTGGACATGAAGGCTGGCTGGTGCCAAGTGCTCTGGAGGAATCTTTGATACGTCTATCGCAGAAGAATAGAGGGAAAGAGAGATGGACAAAGAGAAAGGGAGGGAGAGGAACACAGACATGCTCCGCTAGCTCCCAGGTCCACTGATGTGTTTCTAATGAATGCTGTACAAGATGCCTCTGAGAACGGTGACAGTGTGTACTGGGGGACTGCAGGCACTGCTGCAGGTTTTAAATGAGATAAAGGTGTTACCCTGTGTGACCTGTAAGGGGCACTGTGCTGGGTTATCAAACAGCCTCAGGGGAGTCGGGCCAGTGCAAACTATCGCTTTGATTCCCGAACAGCCCGAACATCCTCAGCAGATGTGGTCCACTGCCGACTCTGCACGCCTGTGCTGATGCTAGTTAGCATGCTTACTACCACATATCAGATAAGCACCCCATACACAAGACTATTTATATGGCGAGGCAGAGCCAAGATCCTTTTTATTCGATCACATTTTTCCGTGCTAGCTCTCGGGGGCCTGGATGGCGTCCACCGCAACGCCCCGGAGGTTGGCTGCCTACTGCTGAACGCCCAGCAACAGGAAACTGCTACTTCAAACGAAGGGGCTGACGATAGCCGGAGAAGCGGCAAACAGGCCCATCGATCATGCAAGCAGGGTCCATCGGAATTTGGGTGACTTAACACGCTAATCACAACCTGCCGCCGCTGCGCTGGTGCAAGGCTCGTCCCTGCAGGTTTTAATCAACTGGATCCCCGCTGCACTGAGATCTGCAACCTCAGGTAAGGTGTCTTGATGTTAAAATAACAAAAACAATGCATTGTGGGAGGATTTTTTTTTTTTTTTGAGAAAACGGCCCACGGTTACACGTGTGACAAACAGGGACTGTCACCTAAAGGAAAGAAAGAGTCCTGAAAATTGCATTACTGAGTTCATCGCACAGTCTGTAACACCTGTGGTGTGACCAAATAGGTTAGTGGTACTGGGCATGCTGGAAGTTCCCCCCGTAATACAGGCCTGTTACAGTAGGGGGTCAGCGGATCCCACTGTCTGCCGGTATGTCAGCTGCCCAGTGACTGGTGTTCTTTACAATGCCAGGTAAAACACCCGGCATCCACTCCACACTTTCAGGCCACAGAGGGCTGCATGCTGGGGAGAGTTTGTGACAGTGATATGCAAAATGCTAATTAGCCAAAGATAATAGTGCTGAATTAATAAAATTATGAAGCCAAGCCAAAGAGCCTTAAACACCAAGCATCCTAGAAGAGGGCTCCAGGCCGTTATTCTGGAAACGGGCCTTGGACTGACTCCAGGAAAGCCGTTTGAAGGCACAGGAAATCCAGGCAGGTTGAATATTTCTGTCTTTCTGTTTTTTTGCTGATGAATGTTACCGACATGGTCAAGGACAGCCCTGAGGCTCGACAAGACACAAAACGCCAGATGCCTCAGCAGCATGTTGCCGAAGTAGCAGCTTTCATCAAAGAGGCCTGGTCGGCAGTGTTAAATCCGAACCAACAATCTGTACGAGGAAGGGAGGGCTGACATTAACCTGAACTGCTGAGAAATGCAGCCCTCATTCTGTTTCCTGCACAGCACCCCCCCCCAGGTCCAATCAAAACTGCCCAGTGCCATTTCACCTGCTGCCACATGAGGCTCCCGGAGCACTGGCCCATGGACCCCCGCACCTGGAACCAGCAGCATCTGCTGCCGATGCCTGGGACGCTTAGCAGCAGGCCGCCGGTTAGGGTTACCAGGAGACATCTGGGCCGCCGGGCCCCGCCCACCCAGGGCCAGTCGCTCATAGTTCCTCGATCACATGAATGCAGCCGCGTTTGAAGTGATACCAACCCCACCGCAGCAGAGGGAAACCCCCCCCACCCGCCGGGTCCCCACGAAATACAATATGGGGACCACGGCAGGGTGAGAAAAGCAGGGCGACTCGCCTGCACTGGGTTTCCCGTTTCCCATTTCCTGTTCCCAGCACCGCGGAGAGATCACCCGACACGGCAGCCTGAAGAGAGAACGCGTGCGCTCAGGCCAGGCCGATAAGCTGTCATCCAGACATGGAGGGCCGGCCTTCACTGCCACTCTCTCCACGGGCCCTGCGCAGGTCAGCCAAACAGCTGTGACGTCGGTGGCGGTGTGTAGCTCAGTAGGTTAGGATTCTCCAGTAGGTCGTGGGTTCAAATCCTGTGGCCGGCAAAGTAATCATATCATATCACCACTGGGCCCTTGAGCGAAACACTTAACCCCAGCTGCCCCGGGGACACAGATGACCCCGTTTTCTGATCCTGGCTGCCAACAAAAGCGTCAGCTGAATAAATAAATGCAATGGCTGGGAAGGCATTTCAATAACTTGCTTTAAACTGTCAGTAGACAACAGAACACAAGACCAAATTAAAGGCCTGGGCCTTGATATGTACTGCAGGGTATCAAGTAATAACCAAGCGATGCACAATTTCCGGCTCATGACAGTAACAGCACAGACACAGCTGTACCCTGGACACAGGTGGTCTTACACACTCTTCATGCATGTAACTTGATACTGAATGTCAAAGAAGCCTTTTAAATCTTTATATTTGAACATTTTAAAGCTTTGAAATACAATAATGATAGTAATAACTATTATTATTATTACTATTACTTTACTATTACTATACTACTACTATTGTCTTTTTTATGAGAGTTAAACACGGTCCACTCTGCGTATCTGGGTATAACATTCTGAGAGATCCACCATAAGCGATCAGAGGGGGGCTGAAATGTGAAAGGCCTGAGTTATTTATGAAATGTGGCCTTAAGGTTGAGCGCGCAGGTCCATCAAAACCCCACTGCGCGGCACCTGCCACCCCCCCCCCCTATCTCACGTCCATCCCCCTGACAGCTGTATCTCCCATCGAAAATGGGGCGGCAGCCAGGGAAACACGTGGGAGACGGAGGCGTTAAAGCCGCAGGTCTGCGATTCCACGGCTGGGCGCGGGGCAGGTGCACACCCCCGCGCGTAAACACGCAGCTGGGGGCCCGTGGGGTCATGCGATCCGTCAGGCCCTGAAAGCCCACAACCCACAGCTGGATTCGCCATCCCTGCGAGTCCCGAGAGAGAGCGAGAGAGAGAGAGACGCACCAACATGCAGAAAATAACCAAAATGCACTTTCCCGACGACAGACCACTGCCTTCATTCACCCTGCCCCCCAGTGAAGATCTGTAATCCTGACAGTGGTAAGTCCACATGCCCTTCTGCGGCCAAACTCCTCATTCCGGCAGCAAGGGGCATGGTACTGGGAAATACAGCGCGGTACTAGGAAATGCGGCACGGCCACGATCCACGGAGGTACGGACTTCTGAAGGTGTGTGTGAAGCCACATGTTCTCAAAAGGTCACAGCATTTATTTCATAAGACGGAATGTAAAATCCATCCATTCATTTTCTACACCCACATGTCCTATAGAGGGTCACGGGGGTCCAGAGCATGGGATGTAAAACACGCAATAAAAACAGAAGTATTGTATTTGTGTGTGTGTGTGTTATGTATACATTACATTGGGGGATAAAATGTCCCCACAATGTGATAAAATCCTGTTATTTAGATACTGTGGGGACCATTCCCCCCACAAAGGGAAACTCAATTTTATAAAAATATGTGAATGCAATCAAAAAACTAAAAATGTCAAAAGTCTTGTTTTTTGTTTGGTTACTTATGGTTAAAGTTAGGGCAGGGTAGGGATTAAGGTTGTCAGAGTTGGGATTAGGGTTTGTCCCATAGAGATGAATGGACGATCCCCACAAAGACATGAATACAAACCTTGTCTACCACAACTGTTTTTCAGACACCAGTTCTCGGGTTGGTGATGCTCGGGTTGGTGATGCAGTGAGTCTCTTGCACACTGAAGGGTGGGACTAAACACTAGTAAGACATAGTATAGCACTGGGAACAGAACGAGGCACCCGATTCAGCACCGTGTCCATTGCATCCTTGATCAGGCATCCCAGCATGCCCTGCATCACAAGTAAATCAATGAACAAGTAAGCTACCTGACAAAAGCAAGCTGCCATAACAGCCCCCCCCCCCCCCAAAAAAAATTCTCAATATCATCTTTCTGCAGGCTTTGGTGATTAATGATGACCCTCCCCAACTCCACCAATGGGTAGAAAACAGCACATGCAGACTGTGGGGACCAGTGATGGCTGGTTAGCTATCCAACCCCCCCCCCAAATCCATCCATGCAAACTGAGGCAATGGCACTCGAGATGTGCGGCAGCAATTGTGACCTCCTGCTCTCCAGCGTCCCGGGTTATTAGCCCGCGAGGGTGAGGCGAAGCAGGCTCTGCCGGGCCCGGGGGGGCCGGTGGAGGGGACTTCAAGTCTGGATTGACTTAAAACGTCATCATCTGCATGGAGGGAGAAAGCCAGGCTGTGGTCCATTGAAGTTCTCACTGAAAAGAGTGGTTTCGGGTTCCCACAAGATTTATTTACTTATTGTCTTGAGCCGACACCACTTTTTCTGTTTCAAAAGGTCGCGTTTAAATAAAAAGGCCGTTCTTTTTTACCCCAATGTCAATGCACGAAGCAGACATACATAAATTCCCCAAAAACCAATAAGATACCTCTTCAAAGCACGTCGGAGGCTGGAGCGAAAGACCTTGCTACACTGAAACAGACGTCTTTGGGTCCTGATTAATCATTTTCTGCCCCCAGCTGACAATCAAGACAAAGCACCCCTGCTTTGCTTAAAATAATTCTTTCCGGAAAGGCTTCAAAGGGAAGTGTGCATGGCCCCTCCCTCTCTGTCTGTACCTGAGCCATCCGTGAGCCACGGGAAACCAATTCAACTGGTCCAGTTCAATTCAGTGTGCTCCTCCTGCAGTGACAACAGAGTTCGGCGCTTGTGCCCAGAGCCACATGGAGTAAGGACGAAGCCACATGAAAACTCTCGTCAGCCCTGCATTTCTGACGAGGAAGATCAAACAGGAGTAATGACTCCTAAAATATGACCCCAAGCTCCCCCCCCTCCCCACAAGAAGAAAAGGGGAAAGAGACAAACTACCAGTGACAGCCTTTTAAGCAATTCCATTCGCTCCAGCGCGTCCCAAAACACTGACCTGCAAAGTGAAAATAATGAAATAGAGCACAGAATTAGACATGAATGACGTAAGCTATTGTGTTTTCTTTGACGGAAAGGGGGCCAAGACGAGACACTTCAAAACTTACGAAAAACAAAGCTTTGTTTTAATAACAGTATCGCTATGAGTCATGAACCATTACTGACATCCCGCAGGAGACACGCAGAGGCGGCACCGGCGTCACGTATGTGGCACACGCACCCGCTGTCGCCCGCTGTTCAAAGAGAACACTGAGGAGATGGGGAATGCACCGCAAAAGTGGCCTGAATTGCAATATGGTGCCAAAGGAGGATGAAAGAACAGGAAACTCTCCCGCTAGTCACGGGCAAACGCACCTTACTGCATGCAGCCCTGCTGGAGATGACCAGGCTTTCCCAGTCACCACGGCACACCCAGCCGCACTCAAGAAACAGCAACACAGACCGAAGTCTGCAATCACTGCGATCACGGCACGTCCCAGTGCCATCCCCGCCTGGGCCTGCCAGCCACACCCAGCCAGGATGCGGCGGACAGCATGACGTGTGACGGCTAAATAAAAAAAAAAAGAGAGAGAGAAGAGCTCCCATCCTAGAAGCCTCTAAAGAGGAGGAGAGTGCAGCCCAAACGCATATTCTCTGACGAGTCCTGTGCAGCTGGTATTTTTGGTGACGCGCATGTCGCCTGATAGCTTTACTGCCACGTCACTGATCAAAGTCTGACACGACGCGCACATTTCTTCTGATGGGCAGCAGAGAGCAAAACTCCAGCTTCCTCTGCTATGGGGAAGGAGCATCAATCACATCAAACCTGACCGAAGGTGGTGTCACCCCCTGGCATGTCAGCAGCCTGCCAGACTTTCTGCAGGAGGGGCGGGAACAGTCTGCGTTATGCATCCTTCAGCATTTAACAACACAATTTCCTTATGTCTTAAAAGATAAGGTCCTGAGAAATGATAGCTTTATTCTAAGAATTCGAGCAATAAAGCTATTATCAGAGACACAAATTAAATTAAAAAGGAGCCAGTTCACTGATTGTTAACAGAACTTAACTGGAGCTCGACTCCAATTCCCAGTTGCGCTGCCAGTTCCGCCCGTCTGGTCCAGTGTGGACTCGAGCCCGCAGCCGCCAGCTCTGGCCCCTGCCTGCGGGAGAGGTCAGTGACCTCAGGGCCTGAGGGTGGCGGTTAGCTGGGGAGCAGGCAGCGTGCAGGCCGTGTGTGGTCCCCATGCCAACCACGCGGGCCTGGAGAGGAAAGCGAGGACGCGGCTCCTGGACACCTGCGGTTACTCGGCCCGGCCGGCCCTCCCGTGCTGCAGCGCTGCTGGAGGCCGACGGCGGCTGAGGCAGCACAACAGGCAGAAATGTCCCTGTGAGAACATCTCGCTCTGCACCCGCAGAGAACCCGAGCCCTCCAGTGCTAAGAAGACCAAGTACTCCATGACTAACCCCAAGTAACCACCCCAAAGACAAACTAAACGAGCTAGTGAAAAAGCAGGAATTGTTCCTTTTACCAAAGTGCTCAAAAACACTGCACCAAAGAAACAGTACTGTGAACACATAAAAAAAGCTTCCTTACTGCCAGAAGTCATATGACATCCATTTACTGCATGACAATATTCAAATTAATGTTAAAATCATCATAAAATTAGCTAAACGTAAGCAAATTTATTCAGGGACTATTGAGGTCCTCTTCAATCAATCCCACGTGTGAGGAGAAGGGTGTTCTGGGAACTGGACACCTGGCAGATGAATAACGCCACAGAATATGGCAGGATAACCAGTGAGTAGCAGCCAATGCTGAAAGCACTGGGCAAGATTAAAAACCACAGTAGCCAATCAGCAAGAGCAAACTCTGGAGCCAATCCACAAGAGAAGCAGGAAAATCTGCAACCAATCGGCAGCAGTCCAATACTGGAACCAATCAGGGAAGAAAAACAACCATCGGTACTAGACTCGGCATCTCCGAACACTAAAACTACTCACCACCAGTCATTTCAAAAGAGTTTTATAAATATATATAAACCATAAAACCAATATTCAACCAGAACAGATATGCTGATAACAGCCCTCATTCTGTTATGAGCAGAGGAGCAAAGGCAGACACTGCTTTTAGATCATTCATGCATGTGCTATTTTATTTGAAAGTAAAGAAAAAGTCATTATTTATGCTGCTTCAATAATTAACAAGACATTCTAACGAAACTCTGAATGTTTTAATTATGTTTCAATAAAACTGAAAATCAGTGCGTTATATGTTTATATTATCTTAAGACCTTAATCTCAGAGCGACTTTAAACATTCAAGGTTGAGCTGCACTTAACTCACATCCCAGACTCTGATAAAACCACAGCTGGAAAATGAGCCAAGGGTTATGAGTGCTAACAGCTAGGCTCCAGCTAGCTACCGCCAGCAAACCCTTCCAGGGGGCTTTTGTCACCCCTCCCTGAATGAAAGCACACGGTGACGCCTCCCAGGCCTCAGCATCATTGCTCTGCGGAACCCTTACGCCTGTCAGTACCTTGAGATTAAAACCTGTTTTCTCCACCCCCCGCCCCCAGAGGAAGTTTTTCCCTTGTAAGGTAAAGGTGAAGAGGTCCAGACTGGCCCTCTGCAGCAGACGAGCGCTGGACCTGAGCATTGTCAGCTACACGGAGATATGAAACACCTTCCTCTATTGAGCATGGCACTTCCGAAGCAGGAAGACTGCAACGGCATTTCCACACTTGCGAATCCCAAGTGCAGCGTTAAACGCGGTTTACGAGATTAATTTAATCTGGTTGAAGCTTACTTTAAACACAGAGCGGTCAAAGCGGTTCTGTTCTCCATTCCTGGGACTGAAACGAGGGCATTAGGTTTCCCCAACGGTGGAAACGGTAACATTTGAAAACCTGAGGTTTTAACACTGGCTGTAACAATGGCTCAGCATCAGCCATCGACTCAGTACAGTCTCCCGCATTTAACCGTCAATGGCTTTAAAGACTGTAAAATAAATAAAGTCAACTTTCATCAGGACTTAAGGCATAGGTTTGCGCTGGCCCCCCTCCCTTGCGGAGCTAAAGAGCAGCCAGATGGCGCGGTGACGTCACGGCGTGGCTGCGACCACAGACACCACAGGAACCACAGGAACCAAAACTATTCACCAAGGTGGACGGTGCAGGCTTTCAAACCGCGTGTGAACCGGCCAAAGAGAACTACAGCAGGCTACAGGGAGATGTCCTCTTCCCACCTAGAGTTCAGCCCAGAGAACACACCATCGTGTGGGTGTATATACATTTACATAAACCTTTTTCCCTGACCTGCCCTTATTCAGCCCAGATGGTGCCAATGTCTCTCAATGCTGCCTTTCTGCACTATTTCAGGGCATGAGGGGGCAGGCCAATAGGAAGGCCTGACTTCACTCCACAAGAGACCCGTTTAACAGTCTGGCGGCAGAGGCAGGGCAGCCGAAGGTATCTTGGCACGGTTGTAATGAGCTGGAAAATGCCGGCACTCTAGGGGGTGGGCCAGCCAGATGCTAGAGTCACTAGAACGCTACCGTTTTCAGCAGAAGTAACCTTTTTACGAGTCCAGATTCACTGTTTGGCCAATGGCACCCTGAGAGATGGTGGGGGCGGGAGAGCCCGGTGCCCCTGAGGCGTGCTGCCTGGAGGCACGGGTGTGGCGTTGAGCGGTACAGAGAGAGGAGAATCGGGAACGACACAGGGGCAACAGCAGCGAACGGTTCGTCCAAACCAAAATGCCCCAGGTACTGATGCCACTTTGACCTTCAAACCCCTCCTTTCTGAGGGCTGCCCGCACACCACCCACAACAAAAAAGGAGAGAATGGCAGACTCCTCCAGGAGAGGGAGCTAGAAAAGATGTCTGCTTCCAGTATGGGAAGTTACCTGGTGCTTTGTAGACCTCGTGCAGCAGGGCATCGCTGACCCCAGGGGAGAGTCCATTCCCCAGGCTGTGCGTCCAGCTCTGGCAGATGGCCTGTAGCAGGAGCGTCTGTGGCCGCGTGGCCTGCACCCCGAAGTGGGGCAGCTCAAATATGCACTCCGTGATGGGAACACAAGACCGCTTGGTCCTGAGGAAAAAGAGGGGAAGGCAATAGGAGTCAGCCAGAG
>JAODLD010000144.1:10322912-10335733 GCA_026781065.1 Mormyrops boulengeri | reverse complement strand
TCCCCACACCCACCCACAAAATACAACACAAAAACACAATCACCCACAACACCCCATCCCCCCCCCCACCCCCCCCCCCGCGTCCCCGGCACCCCACGTCCAGACCTTTGAACAAAAAAACCCAAAACCCAAAGAAACCCACATCATCCTTATGGTTGGGACCCCTGGATATAAAAAACATACAAGACAGGGAGGCTGGCTAATTAGCTCCTAGAGATTAACACGGAGAAGGCTTACAGATGTGAGCAGCCCAAAGGCCTCTTTCGCTGGACCAACTGGTTAACAGAAACAAACACTCGTGCAGCCATGCTGGACCACACAACACAACAGCACCAGGTCAAACAGGTCACCGAAAGGTACATCTAAGAACTGTTTTAGACAAAATACAGGCAAATCCATTCAGAGAGCTGGATAACCTACAGAAATCAATTTGGCACTAAAAGGTAGACTCCACCTCAAACTGAGGAAGGGAAGCTGTGAAAATATACAAGGCGAGGCGGCTTTGACACAGCATACGAGCGGGAGCACGGGGCGTGGTAGGAGGTGGGTGGGGGATGAGGACAGAAACAAACACTAGCTGTGGGGGCTGCTGACAAGTTTACCCAGGGTCCAGTGCAGTGTAAACATAAGACCACCTGGGGCTTCCTGCTCTCAACACGGTTGCCGTTTCTCACCACTGGCCTGTGTGTGGAGCCGCGTGGGACAACCCCATTCGAACACACACGTTCCTCAGCCCCAGGGTGGCGTACAGAGGTGCACGGTTAGTCAAAGTCAAAACATACAAAGGAAAAACAGAGCTTCACAAACCAAAGCCTGGAAACCTACTGACTGAAGCCACGGAGAACACAAAGCAAACACCCTTTAGCTGGCAACCATAGTGAAAGCCTAAACAAAATGGACATCTCGCACTTCCACCAAACAAAAACAAAACAACAAACAAACAAAGCCATGAATGCATGGAGCCATCCTGTCCTGCCCCAAGCAGGCACAAGCAAGATGAACAGCCACGTGCTGCAGGAGACGTGGATCTACAGAGCACGCTCTGTAAGCCATCTGCTCTCCACAGGCCCGGCAAGCAGAGCAGAGATTTCCGGACGGCACCGAACAGAGATTATACAGTTTGTACTATCTGATTACAAAGCTCCAAGGCCTGTTTTTCTTTGTTGTTAATTTTCTTTAGAATTTTTCCCCATTCTTTCATTTTATTCAGTTGGAGACTAAATGCACCTGAAACTTTCCCCAGAAAAATTCTTTTTAACGGGAAATGTCAGAGGATCAGAAAATCAAGTGGCCTTCATTAATCCACACATTTTCATCCAGTTAGAGAAGAAAAGACGACAAATTTATGAAATGTTTAAAAAAGCTAAGAAAGAAACACTACACAAAAATATATATAATCTCTTCTATTTAATTTTAGATTATTTTGGGGAGGGGAGATGGTGATCCATTGTTACATCAGCACAACGCACAAAAAAAGATTACCAGCCCCAGTGGGACAGTTGACAAAAGCACTGCAAGACTTCCACGCCCAAGCAAATAAATCACCACATTCAAAAGCACAAATTAAAGAAAGAGGAGTCAAAACTGACATTAGGCCAAATTTACAGCTGCAAAAGGGACAGGATAATACAGTGCCAAGAAAAATGAGACAGCCGTCAAACAGCATGCGTGAGCTTTTCAGCTGATGAACCAGTTCTGCAGTTAGTAGCAGTTAAGTCAATAGACTTCCAGACAGAAGGTTGTAGGTTCAAATCCCATGAGGATCCCCCCCACTAGGGGACCCCTGAGCAGGGTACTTAACCTAAAAGGCCTCAGTAATATGCGATTGTATAAAGCGCTCCAACTGTAAGCTGAGAGCTTTGGTGAAAGGGTCCGATAAGCAAATAACAGGCTTAAGCGAGCGTCAGATAAGCGATGTAACGTGAAAGGATCCTCCGCACTGAAAGAGGTGGGCAGCTCTTCCCAGCAGAATTTATTATTTATAAAGCGCGACATTGTAGGGGCACTAAAAATAGTTTTGAAGGAATCTACAAAGACACCCCCCCACCCCCAGAGGCACCACCAACACCACCCGCTGCCTCGCTTGGAAGCCAAAGCCACAGGTCCTGAAGGCACCTCCCCCCTGCATCTCGTGGCATAGCATCAGTCACATTGGACACATTAGGAGAAAATCCACAGGCTGCAGTAAAACTCCAGTTACCCAATGCAGAAGACCTCCGGAGAAACCCCCCTTATCTCTGCTTCATTAAAACACTGATATTCACTGCCTTCATCCCACAGCAGTACTGTCTGCTTTGCCCCTTTACATACCTTTTTTTTTTTAATTCTCAGTCATCCTTCCTCGTTCCACATCTGGTGCAGCTTAAACTGATATTTTTTAAGAAAAGAATGTTCCCTGTGCGCTTACAAGCAACGAGAGCGATTAACTCTAATTAAGCAGACAGGGGAACCCTTTGGTACCGATTTGGTGCCACGATCAGCTAAACAGAGCAGAAATTTTATGGATACCACAAGGTTAGAAAACAGATGACAAGAGAGGTCTTCCCACCAGCCAACCTCGCTTTTACTTATTTTTTTTCAACGATTAAATTCTAGAAAGTGTGAGGCAGAAAGACAGATGCCGGGTCGCTGTTTGCGGCTAGGAGCTTTTTCAAGTTTTATGGAGCCCAAGTGGTGGTACTTTAAACTAACTGCCTGTGTGTTATAACCGTTTCTCCACACACCACACTTAACCGCTTCCAACACTCTGAAAAAGATGTCAAAGGGGCACGGGGGCCGTGTACATGCAGGAGGACCGACCGTATTGTGCCCTGGGCTGACCCCCCCAAAAAAAATAAAAAATTAGCCACCAGCAGCCTCGGGCTTGCACTTTCAATGCTCTCGTGTTGCACTTACTGCCCCTTGAGGAGTCTTACTAGGATCTCACTTTGTTATTAGTTATATGTGTAGTTATGCAGCTGTTGTGTAGCTCCTGCTCCGATACCGCTTACACTAGTACCTGCACTCTGATTGCAAGCTCAGCATAGCTGCCCTTATGCATAGTTGACTCCTTGACAGCATGAATGTTTGCAATGTGCCATTGGCCTCACTTGAACTAAAGATTCTGCTAAATTTGCAAATGCAATGAACATGTAGTGAGCTTTCCAGAATAAGATGCTTGCTTTCCCTGGGACTTACAAGGAAGGTGAGTCATGAACGGGAAAACAAGCAACACAGACACCTTAAGAACCACAGCAGAGTTGCCAGAACAAGAAATCAAGGATTTCGGTCATTGTTAAAAGGTGCCCAGCAAACTATCATGCAAAGTCAATCAAGCCATGTGCAATTTTACACTAAACCTTTTTGCTGAACCCACTTAGTAACGCAACCCAGGTTAGCGAAGGGATACAACTGCACTTACCCATTAGGACATAAAAATTCCCACCTTACAGCCAAGGTACCTGGCCTATGACCACATTCTCCCTCCGTGACCGCAGTTTTTCTTCAGATCCATTTCAAACACCAGTATTCCCATTTTCCAGTGAACTGTCAATCCCAACGTATGGTGCCACCATTATCCAGCCAGATTTATTTGACATACAGAAGCAACACCTTCTCCCATGACCTAAAGTTCAGTTCCCAAACCACTGCGCTACTGGCTAACCTGTAATAACACACATCCAGATAAAACACAAGGCTCTCTAATATGCAAAAAGTAGCTCTATGACTCGAAAATAAGTGCCTAGACTGATATATAATGAAGCCAGACAAACCTTTTCTTTAGTTTTAGTAACTGTTTTTTTATGTTTCTTTAAACTTTCCACTGAAAACAGTAGACAAGTGAACTGTAATTTGTAAAAAATTAACTTTATCAATGAAGAAAAATGCAGAAAGTACCATCGCACACATTGTTTCATGTGCGTTGTGGCATGCAGATCTTCCCCTCACCATCTATGTAAAGCACAATTTCACAAGCATTACATTGGAAGAGCAAAATTATTGTGATGATCAACTAAATGAAAAATGTGGCAGTACTGAAATTTCATGAGTAACATCAAAAGACTAACTTAATTGATTTTGCTACTTCCGGTGGGATTAATTCATTCCCCACTTCCGGATGGATCGACTGAATTCCCAAATCGATCAGTTTTAATTACATTGCTCAGTTCCAGATGCACCCATCATCATTTCCACCCTTCACGTCTAGCAGAGTCCAGCCAAAGTTTTTCCAAATACAAGTGTTTCATAAAGGTTTTCAAATGAAGCATCACCGCAAAAAATGAAATGACATTTCACACTTATGATTTAATATTACTCCAGCTTGAAATGAATTTTAATTTAAGTTAAGTTTTGGTGAGCAGAGGGGATAAGGGACCTTTTATGGGAAGTGTTCACCCCAACTTCATCATGTCCTGAACTATTTGAAGCTCAGTGGTACACGCCAGCACCAATCCAAAACTGGGGCTGGCCAGCATTCGTGCGTGACACTCAAGAGAAATGCACACGACTCCCATAAATCACAGTGTTGAATTATAATAGTGGATCACTAACCACAATGTTGAAGAGGTGCTCCTCTGCACGAGCAACACCTACAAAAGGAACATTCGAACACTGCCTAAAGTCCTCAGGGGGACAAAAGAGAAAGCGATTGGGCAACCTCCCCCCCCCATTATGAGGGGGATCAAATCAATGAGTTGTTGGGTTTAGGTTGCGCCCATTTTAACCCCTCTGGTCAGAGCTCAGGAGCCTGGCTGTTGTCCAAATTCTCTCTCCTGGGGAGTTTAGGGGGAGCAGTACACACTAAATTCAATAATTTGTCCAAACGTCTTTCACAATTTTCCAAAGGAACCCTTCCTCTACCAAGAATCCTACAGGACATCTGTGACGAATGCCCCCCCGATTCAAAAGACTACATTACATAGGAGCCCCGTGACCTTGTAACGGCACGCCCAGCAGGGAAAGTGTGCAAGAACAATGTTAGAATTTCCGTAAGGAGAGAAACGTGATCGGCCCTGCAGTAGCCAGTATCTGCATAACGTAATATTAGGTTAGCATTCCTATTAACTCTGGCCAGCTCAGTCTAGCCTGCTTCAGGCCTGCAGCTTCAGTTTCCCTAATTGGCTGTAACTGGCAACTCCTGAAAAGCACTTCATGAGGGACCTCTGGCCCCGTCGCTCCCACCTTTGCCTGCAGGGCTGCACTCAACTACATGGGTGGCACAGGTGAGACCAGGCTCTTCACAGAAAATAAATTGCCAAGTGAAACATTTTTAAAAAGCTCTCTCATTACAAAAATATTTCTCCATACATTTACATTAATATAAAGTGCAATAGATGAGAGGATATTTCTGTCCATAAGAGGTTTAGCTTTCATCCCCCTTAGTTTACAATTTTCAATGCCAAATAAAATTAAGACATACAAAAGCTGTTCACTCTTTCAATACATATATAAAAAAACTGTTGCTTTTGTGTGGATGGTACAAAGCATGCTTGATGCACTTCACATTAAATTACAAACTTCTTAAAAACCTATATTTTTGATATGATTTAATGGATGTTCTCTTGGACAATGTTTTGTATTAGTTCAGACTTTAAGTAGATCAAAAACAGCAGATATACATGGGAAAAAAATATTTTTTTAATCGTAAAACCAGTGCCTGTTTTCATGAATGAACAAAATGACCAGCAACAAGCAGAAAGAAGAAGAGAGCAAACGGCAATTCGAGGTAGTATGAAATGCTAGCAAACATGCAGAGCTGTGTCCTAAAATGCAAAACACAGGAGCAACTTACTCTCTGCACTGACCAATAAATATCCAGTGAAGGCATCGCATTAAAATGCCAGGGACTTCATTCTCAGAAAGCACTCTGCTTTGTATCTAGCTAGATGGAAAACCACAGCCATGTCACACCCCCTCTTAACGGGGTCTTATCTTAGGGAAAACGTGAAAGAACACCGAAACGCATACAAGCCTCTTAAAGGTCTTCTTAAAGTGTCCTTTGGGGAGAGAGAAATGTAAACCATTCAAGCATTTTTTTTATTAACAAAAAAACATGCCTGAAGAGTATTGCTATCCAGGGCACGCATGGCACCAAACTGATGGCACAAAAACTATTGCATTAATGGTTGAAATGCATGGAAAACTTCTGCAGATGCAAATTTAAACCCAGCAAGCTGTGGCAAAAAACAGTAGCACCAGGTTGCTGCTTCTCCAGCACAGAGACAGGAACGCCAGTCAAAGCTGCACTACAGCGAGAAAGCGCAAGAAACACAAAATAACTTCAGATGGAAAAATGCTACCACCATGCCGGCATCCTTCTGGTACAGAAACAGAGCAGCGCTGACCACAGGAAACCACATAATATTAATCATCATCAGTAAAGGAAAAGAATTTAATAAAATTCATATTCATGCCCCCAAAAAATTTTAATTAATTGCTGATCTTGGCCTCTAACGCAAAAGCCCAACTGGCTCACATAAAGCAAGTCCTGATTTCACAGAGAGCATTTGCAAATGTTTAATTCTGGTAGCGAGAATGACGAGTTGCTTTTATCCCCAGCTCCTCCAAATGTGCTCCTCATCCGAGACTTCCTTTAAAGCAAGCGCCAAATTCTCCCCCCCACCCCCGCCTTTCCTCCGGCGTTTGAAAATGCAGATCAAAATGCAAGGGCTGCACAGAGGCATTACATCATCTCTAACAAATACGATTTTTTTTTGTAATCACCCCCCCACCCACCCTATTCTTTCTTAGAATAATAGCGGCCCAATACATGGAGTGGTGTTAGACAGACAATCACACAGGAGATGGGAGGTCACAAGGCCAGGCTGTTTGGCGATATGGAGCCACACAGTCCTGCAGCTCACCTAATAGAGTACCACTGCTGAGTAAGAACATGTGGTTTTGCGCAACATTTGTGCCAACAGGTGAGTGGAAGAGAATTCAACCAACCCTGCTGCTAACCTGAGCTCCGTCCTTCAGTTTTAATATGCACTCCATGGTATTGATGGTAATGACCACAGGCTCAGAGCCCAGCTTGGTCCAAGGCACATGGATTCGCAGCTCATGAATGTGGCCGCTCAGGAATGTGAAAGGCAACTTCAGCTCCTGCAAACAGAAAAAAAAACGCATCGCGGGTCACAACGTGGGCCGAGCTTCAGTACATCCTGCAGCTTGCACGCGGGAAAGGGTCACAACACATAAACTGCATTGTTTTACCAATTGTTATTTTAAAACTAATAACCAATCAAAAGCAGCTCACAACATTTTTAAGGCACATTAGCATTTTGTGTCATGAAGACTTATTTGTGTAAGCTGAGGACAAGTGTGAAGCAACTGGTCTGAAGCAACAAGCCAAAAAAAATGCCCCAAGAAACCATAATGCCTACATAGCTCATTTTGTTTTTTTCTCTTTTTTTCTGGCCAGAGGAAAATAATCAAACATATTTTCAGGAATGGGCTGATGTAGATTTACTACATGTCTGCTTTAAATCCATATTGTTTCACTAAAAAGGCCATTTATAATGATTTCTCTTTGGATTATATACTGTATCCAAATTTGGAACTATAAAGAAACTACAAAGGGAAAAAATACCCACCAAGATTTTAAGATTGCATTACGCATCCAGAAAATAATATACTCCCACTGTACAATGGGGAAAGACTGCTTTCAAGAAGGTTGCCCAATATGTTCTTTGTTTTGTCCCCTACTTAGAAATAGTCAGGAAGCTCTCTGGGGACAGAAAAATCCACCCTAATTCCATTACAGATTTAGGAGAATCCTGGAACAAATAATATCAAAATAATGAGGGTATTCATCCAAGAAATAATCACCTAACTACACTAATCTGTTGATCAGAGGAAAAAAATCTCATTACAATTTATGCCAAATGCACTGGTAAATCTATGTTAAAATAATATTCAATTGTCCAATTTAATACAATAAACAAGAGTACCCCTGGTGTTCAAGGGCATCACATAACATGGGCTGAATGGCCTCCTATCGTTTGTAAATTTCTTATGTTCTTATGGTTCTAAGGCGGTGTATTAGTAGTACAAGAAGATCCTTCCCACACTGAAGAGGATTCCACTACCTTAATTTCTCAATAAAGATTTATTTCAACCTTGATATGAAAAAAACAGTATAACCAAAATTACAGATTTATTAGAGAAGTATAGAGTATAGAGAAATATAAAAGTGCAAATTTTGTACCAAAACAAAAACAAAATCCTGGGCTTCCTGCTGCATCGATGGAGTAATTAAGGATGAGAGCTTTTTGGGGCGACGGTGGCACAGGAGGTAGTGCTACCGTTCGGCAACCAGAGGGTTGCAGGTTCAAGCCCCGGCTCCTCCTGACCCCATCGAAGTGTCCATGAGCAAGACACTGAACCCCAAATCGCTCTCAGTGAGCAGGCTGGCGCCTTGTGTGGCAGCCTCCGCCACTAGTGTGTGAATGTGCGTGTAAATGGGTGAATGTGAGGCAAAACTGTAAAGCGTTTTGAGTGCTCGAAGGAGTGGAGAAATGCGCTTATAAATGCAATCCATTTACCATTTTCTGATAACCTTACACTGGCTGTCCATCTCCTTCCACTCTAGTATATAACAGGCATCTGGCCCAAGTTGCCATTAGCTACAACATACCTGCTCCAGCACATCCAGCCTCAGCTCCAGCTTGCTGAGAACCACATCCCCTCCCCACAGCGAGAGCTGCAGGTCTGATGGCTTCAGGTTCTTGATGTAGCGGTTCACATAGCTCATCAGGAGCGGGGTGACATAGGACTCCAACATGGCGGAACACCCTCAGTGCTATCAGGACAAGACGGAGCACTTTAAAATACTGACATACCTCATCGGATTTACTTACGTTTTATAGATGGCAGGTAGCAACAGAAGAGTAAACCATCTCCCATATTTAGAAACATGTAGTCAACTCAATATATCACTGTCCCATTACGCTGGATGTCTTGGGAGACGCTTTTATTACTAAGCCATAGCTACTACCTCTGGCCCTACTTTCTTGACATTATTATTAGTAACGTGATGCTATAAAGCTGATCCAAAACAGACGTGGGGAAGAGCACAAGTAAAAGCAGTTTCTGACTGGGTGATTGTGTGGATGTGGGGGTCTTATTTAAACACAAGCATGAAAGTCCTCTCGCATCAATAATTCAGCAACTGACAAACACAAACATACGGCTGGAATACAGTCTTAGTAAATACAAAAGAGCGTGTTCATCTATTGGTTTGGAAATCCGTGCTGATAGTTCTACTTAAAGTTACAATGCTCCGGAAATGAATTTTTAACATTCGAGCTATTTTTCTGAGTGAACAGTTATATGATTCGCATACTCTCTTGGCTAAACTTCGCTGTCGTATTTAAATAAAGGTGTTTCTGGATGGCCAACCTTTCTTACCTGAACTAAACTATACGGCCGCTTGTTACCCTCGCGAAAGCTGCGAATCTCCTAGCCTGTGAAACTTCCCAGGCTTCGTTTGTGCAGGACACTGCAAAAGCACGTGAACTGAATAAACTCAGACAAAGAATTTACTAATAGTGGTGAGTTTGTTTCAGGTGAAATATCCATTTTAACCTAAAACGCTTAACAAATCGGTTACTTTTAATTTTGTTAATGCTTTAAGCGGCTGCGATGTCGCGAGACACCCATAACTCAAATTTTAACGAGTCGAACTAAATTAACCTGAAGTATAAAAAATGTACAAGTAATAACAGCTTACATTTAATGGTATTCGGATGTATGTCAGCATAACTTAGATACTGCTTACTTGACTACTGTAATCTCTGGTAATTTCTTCCGTTCCACATTGATTCATCCCTTAACAATCTACATAAACACAGACTGAGAGGTAACTGCCAACACAATCGTGAACCTCTTCCGCGTGCGTTTACTTCCGGTCTTCTGCGTGACGCAACTTCCTGTCAACTAAGGCGGGCGTGCCAACTGTTAGTAATGCAGAATTGGAAGATCTATGACGTGGTGTGTGTGTGTGTGTGTGTGTGTGTGTGTGTGTGTGTGTGTATATATATAACAAATAATTATATACATATTATATATATGTTTTTTTGTGCAGTTTGGTTGTATTTGGTTGTATTTGATTCGTAGAGCAATTACGAGTAATTGAGTAGTTCTAAGTGTAGTCATTAATGTTAACATGAGATGAAAATTTAACTGCATAGCCAAGTCAAACGTTTCATTTGTAATATACACAGTCATACAGTGTGTACAGTCTAGTTTTGATGAGCCTATTTATTAAGTTTGTTAAAATTATGTTGGTCGAGTACTTTCTTTCTTACAAACGACTTTTTCATGTTCAACAGTTCAGCAATTCTGTATCAAGTTTGGTAAAGAAAAAAATAATCGTACTAAAGTGATAAGGGTCGACGAAAAATGACCACTTTTAGACATAAACATTGCTTTGGTTATATGGTCAGAAACTCTAGCTAACCGCACTGAACAAAAGGCTAAACTGCTTCATTATTTTAGAAGTATTATGTCTTTTATGTTCACAGTGTTTTGAAATATTTGAAAGATTTACTAAAATAAGTTAAACGGTTTTCCCCAGGTATATTTAAAATTTGTGCCAAATCTTGATATTCTACTGATTCAATGTAACAAAAGTAATATTGAGGTTTTTTCCTGCAAACATTGCCATGTCCATTATCTCAGTTAATGCCCTCCTGTCCTCTATCTCTGTCATGATGGCCATGTTAAGTAAATTTTACCAACCTCAAGTGAACCACCCAACACTTCTTTGCTGGCAAGTAACATGCTCTCCAATTACCAGTTTTAAACTGGTCATCCCATAGATCAGGGGTGGGCAATCTGATCCAGAATGGGCCGCTGTGTATGCAGGTTTTAGCTGCAACTCCCTAATTAGATTACTAATTAGAGGACTCATTGGCTGAAGAGTCCTCACGCCTTGGTTTGAACAACTGACCTAAAGGTTATCCCTAAAACCTGTATACACACTGGCCAGTGGATAAGATTGCCTATCCCTGCCATAGGTTATTCTCCATCTACTGATGTTGTGCCATGTTATTCCATGTGGACTGCCAATATGAAGAGAGTGAAACATTCAATCTTAAATTCTTACAAGCTTTCTTGCTGTGATTCAGCTTCTAGAAGATTAATCAATGTAACTAACAAGCTTCACATGAGCGACCCAGTTCAAAGATAGCCAGAAGTGTACATCATGTAAATTATATATCTGTCAATACTTGAAATCTTGTCATATTTCTTTTTATAAGCCCCTTTATTTTATCTTGATAATCACTGTTCTTCAACTTAAAGATTAGTCTGCTATTGGTGTGTGATATTTCAATGGCAAAGCACTATAAGAAGCCCTTGACACATTTATCTGTGAAAATGCAGCTTATATGTGTGTTTGGGTGTAAATTTTGTGGTGTCCAGTGACTGACTTGATCTTTTGATCCCATCCCTGCAACAGCCAGTAGGGGCTGGAAGTGTTCTAGAACTGCATTCTACACCACGTCAGTTTAATAATTTATGTGTAATCACTGTAATTCACATATTTATATTATTATCAGTGTGGATTATAGCCTTTAGTGTTTTTCCTTAAATACAGAATGTGACAATATGAATAATTATCATAAAACAATTTCACAAGATATATTCATGGCATGATTAGTAATTACATTTTGATTTGTCAATATTATGGTGCAATAGATATTGAATAATAGTAAAGCATTTTAGGCAAAATAAAATAGTTCGATCCCTTCTGAGGCATGAACTGATAACCTTTGGGCTTCAAATGCATTACAGTAGGATGCAAGAATATACGCCATCGTTTTTTTTTTTTTGCAATGATCTGTGTTTCATTTTACTATGTACATTCTAATGGCCTGTGGTTCATGTAATGCACCAGTGTCTCGTCTCGCGCTCTAGGTGCGTGCAGCAAGAAGTAAATATTATAGAGTGTCCGTCAACCCAACCAATTCGTCCGCCTCGTCAGATTTTGGATTTTGTTCACCGGGAGGGGGATCACCCCCCCCCCGCCTGAGGGGCTCAAACAAATTTCGGGGCTGGGGTTCAGGCTGTAGTGTTACTATCTGGCTACATTCCTGGGCGTGTGGACATGAACGAAATATCTGGCGGGCAAAAACGTCAGATTAATATACATATCAATTGATTAATTTCTGGTGGACTTCGTGGTCCCGATATAGAATACCTCTCACCATCAAAACAAAAATGTGTTTTCATCCTGGCATCAATTCTTCACATGGTGTAGTGTTTAGAGCAATTTAAGTAACACCCACGACTAAACCTCCCTGCCATTATCAACAAGGAGAACGCTCACCAGAGTCAAACACATAAACGGTCATGTCAAGAGCAGGAAATCTGACAACTCCTATTTGCTCCTTGTTTACACTCCGCTTCCTTGATTTTCCATATAAATAAAAAATGGTTATGGTCTCCATGGCTTCTCAGCACACAGCTTAACCCCAGCGGGAAAGGTTAAATTCATTTTTGTGTGCATTAAGGCTTTGGGGTAGGAATAAAACAAGTGGCTTTCATTTAGCGATAGATTAAATATCAGTCTGGGATGGGGTTCACACACTGCGTTTCCATCTATGAGTGTCACCGCACTTGTATGATGTTTAGATTTGATATTAGCGAGAGGCAACGTCCCTGCTTTGAAACTTAGATTGAAAGCCATTAATTATTGTGTCCCATGCCATTTTTTTCTTCCCTTTTCCATTTTTTTGGGGTGGTGGTATATGCTCTGCCCAGTGTGCGAAATACGGGGGGGTCCGACACCCCCGATTAACCCATGAGACCCCCTGAAAGCCTCAAAAGAGAAATTT
>JAODLD010000144.1:10298450-10322839 GCA_026781065.1 Mormyrops boulengeri | reverse complement strand
AATAAATAAATATGTTTATATCTTCTAAAATGTTGTACTTATACCCGCAAATTGAGCTTCCAAAATTATTTGCGTCATGCAAATATTTTTTTTCCAATAGCAAAATACAAAATATTATTTCCCCACCAAACAAAATCACCGTCTGATTTTAAAAAAGTAAATCTGTTGCCGTCGTATGTTTATGTTCATTTTAAACGGCTGCCTGTCGTCAGTATCGGAATGTACGATTAGTCAACTGACCAAAGGCTACGGTGGGGTATAGTGATTTCTGGGCACGTTAAATGCACACCGACGAGGCATAACCAGCTTCAAGTCATACTGTGGGGGAAAAATACTTTAATTTCACATGTTTAAAGTCAAACGATTATCGAGCCTTTTTCTAAAATCGCATTTTGATGGCCTACCTGGTAAATGCTGAAATATTTCGTTAAATTTTATTGCGTATAAAATATCAGGTTTTCTTATAAATATGACAATTGTCAGTCTAATTATAAGTGCGCTGAAATTGGATGGTTGGGCATTATGCTTTATGCGGCATAATTAAACACTTTTGAGTTATACTACTACTACTAATAATAATAACAATAATTATAATAATAATTATTATTATACAATTAAGTAGACGAACTTAGACGTTTTTGTTACTGGTAACGCTGGGCCGTTACAAAATATTGAATCACTACGGTTAATGGTTTGAAAAATCAAATTTACGCAATTTTGTGTAATTTATCAGACATAACCTTTTTTTGTCGCACAGTATTTGTCGCAGGTGTCCTGCGAACAGTTAATTGGATGGGGCATTTTATGGGCAGCTAAACAAAACTGCTAAAATGTTTCCGCTGACGTTATTCGTTTACAGGAGCTTTAAATTGTGCGTTACCCATTTCATAATATAATCGATATATGCCTCGGATGGCGCATCTAATTCATTAATAGGCATATCCATTAATTAGCTCGATAAGTATCCATTGTTTTATTTATATTAGTAATAGTAGTACCAACATATTTATAATTGTTGGAATTATTATTCTTGATATTGTTTATATAATTTCCACTAATTATTTCCACTTAATGGAAGGCAATATACGATATTTTATTCGCTTTCTTAAATAACAACGAAAAATCTACATGTCGTACAGTTCCTCATTTCAGTCGCGGACGTTTGTCGAAGCGCAGTACTTGAATTAAGGTTTACGAGGTGTGTCAACATTATTACCACAAAAGGGAACCGAGCGGTTCCTGTTTAAAAAGACGCTGTTGACCGCAAGAAAATAAACCCTTCCTGTGGTAACTATCGCACTTTTTATTATTTTTTCAGGGCTGTACAGTAAGAACATGGTAGGGTTGAAAATCATGATCTGCATTTCAAAAAAGGAATCTGCCCTTTACAAATTTCACACGTAGCCTGTATAACGCCGGTGCATTTGTAGGTCTCTTACTGATTTTTGTACATTCTTCGTAAAAGACAAATTCATCTTGCTCGCTCAATTTAATTATTTAGGCTTATTGGCTGCTCAGAAAATGTTCTTGTTTGGGCCTTCAGAGAAAAACAGCAAAGTCGTCTTGTGGCCTACGCAGCTGCGTGTCTTCTGTAAGTTGCGCTTGTTCTTGCGTCCGTTTACTAATCACTTTAACAAGGCTTTTCACATACGCTTTGTCGCCGCAAGAGATTTTTTTATCCAGTTTTATACCTGTCTGCCTCCTTTAGCCTCCCTTAATTAAGTTCAGAGCTTCTATTTTCACACGTATCTGCTACAGTGAGACGTTCTCGTATCATTGCGTATTCCGCTAATTGCCCCCAAAATCACCACGTATCTAAAGCCTTTATCCTGCAACGAGGGGATGGGTGTTAGAAATGGGGACGCTGAAGTTGTTCCAGGAAAGAAAAAAATAGATGTGTTTAGCAGGTTTGTGCTTGGCGGCGCGTTCAGATTCAGTGAACAAAAATGTTAAATGTCTTCTGGCATGGAGGGCATAATTACGCAAAGCGTCGACCTCAAAAGATATTTTTACATTCTTGGCGTCGTCAGCGATTTGGGCCACTTTTTGAAAGTGTGTAAGATGTTTGTTTTGCATTTACAAGTGCAGAGGGTTAATATTGTGTTTGTCATACAGCCCGTTTTAAATTTCACAGAAGACATGTAAAGTATTCGATGTAATCGTAGGACTACATTGTAAAAAGACTAGACTATATTTCGGCTATATAGTGCACCTTACAATGAAATGTTAACATCCTATAAGGAAATATATATAAAATATGTTTAAGGTAGCGGTGGCTTGCATGCTAACGGCAAGGAAGCCGTGCACATTTTGGTCCTGGTTACTCTTGTCGATCTACTGCTGCTCCTGTTAATCATCAGACAATACTCAGTCACCGACACATATACCAGGCCCCCGGCGATGAAGCGGAACATTATTAAAATTATTATGTTCAATATTTTCCGTATAAATTTAATATAGATGGAATATAATTTAGTTAAAGCCTACTTACAGAAACTATCAAGGTGATTTAGCTGTAAAATACAGCAAGCCAGCTACTACATCTTCTACTTATAATAATAATAATAGGCCCGATACTTCTATGTCTTTAGTTAAGTAAACATTCATTTGCTATGTTCATCGATAAGCTTTAAATGTTTTATATACATAGACGAGGTATGTGTTCATTTATTATTAGTAACGACTATACGTTTATTAGCGTCCTTGTTAATACTAGACCAGTTACATTGTTTACCTGCCTGGTTAGAATAGTACTGATTTGGAAAAGAATCTCATTGATTTCGTGACATATAAAGTAATCATTTTGAAATTAGCGAAAGTAACGAATATGTGATAGATTCAAAACTGCAATGCACGCAACAGAATGAGAACATAAAAAAGCTATATATATATATACATATATATATTCTGAATTAACCGCCAAAACATGACTCCATAACATATATAAAACGGATGGTAAAACAAACAAAATTTCTTGCCACACAATTTCTGTTTTACTTTAATCCCGACTTACACCCTACAAATAAATATGTCCTAAATGATAAAAATACATAGACGGTGACATTGTTGCATTTTTATTGCACGAATCTGGAACACCTCGCAATCAACAGTCTGTAAACTATAAGAAATGCATCCAAAGTGATTTGTAATCATATTGCAAATCGATCGTCCTGATATAGGTTGCACACTCATGTTAGACAGGATAAGAAACCTGGCGAACTTTCCGGGAGGATTGCTAAGTTTAGTGCAGGTGCTGGCGCTTCGACATTGGAAAGGAAAGAATATCTAGACAGCAACATCATATATGTGTATATAATTTTAAGTGATATATATGTATATACTTTTTACCAAGTGGTGTTATTACTTACATTTCCAGAAATAAAAATAAAAAATACGTAAATCAATAGCCATTACAACTTTACAAATACGTTTTCTTTATTTTTTCTTCATAAATAACATGGTTTCAGCCAAGCACGTGGTAATTCCCGGAATGTCAGATGGTGCCCGCAAAATAACTTTCAAACCGATGCAAAAAAAAAAGGTGCACAATTAAGGAATGGTGCTTTAATAATTCCCACCGTCGTGTGTACAGTCGTTTATTAGGGGTGATCATTGCAGGTATTCATTCCAAAAGGTTTAATAAAATATGATATTCGTAGTTCACCCAAAAAAAACGAACTAAACAAAATAGTACCATTTTCCAGCGCGAATAGTAAACTTTCTTTATTTCTAAAATACAATTTGACATATGTCCATCATTAAACAACATTACCTCCTTTTACATTTTCAATTCAAAGACTAATAAAAAGCAGTATTTACACAGGATGCGACAGCTTTGGTATTTAAACGATGAGTTGAAAACAAAACGGTCACCGGTTATGCTTTCTTCTCTCCTTGTTCAAAGTTCGTCAGTCCATTTCTGTAGCGCTCATAGCGGTCCTCAGAACATTTGTCTTGTCTTCAAAAAGTCGTTGATGTTTTAGTTCTCTTGTTTATTTTTTCCTTCCATATTTTTAGATGTGGAGCCTTTGTGGCTAGTAGTCCTGAGCGGGAGTATGCGTCAGACTGTGCCGTCGCAAGTCACAGTTGCGCCGAAACACCTTTCCGCAGCGGTCACAGCTGTAGGGCTTGATGTCTGTATGGGTGAGAAGGTGAGTTTTCAGATTACTTCTTTGATTAAAGGTTCTTCCGCATGTGGGGCATTTGTGAGGCGATTCCTGTTTAGATTTGAAGCAAGCAAAGGATTATTCCCTTTAATTGTAAAATAATATATTTGTGTTCGTATAAACAAAAACACAATAAGCAAAAATGTACAAACTGAGGGACTCTATAAGATAAAACAGAAACATTTGAAAATTAAAGTTAAGAATGTGTGTTGACGCCTATGACTCCATTATGACGAAAGAAAATCTGCACGAATAGCTTACCTGCATATGTAATGTTTTGTGGACGGCTAAAGTTCGAGACTGGCAAAATCCCTTCCCACATTCTTGACACTTGAAAGGCTTTTCTTTGGAATGGATGTATCTGCAAATCAACACACGGATGGGATGCAATCAATGTTTTGCTAAGTTTGCGCTCGTTTTGTGGACGCTGGACGGAGCATTGCTATAAGAACATGTTATGGGGCCGGCAGCGGAGCATTACTTGGCTGTAGCGCCCTCGCCGAACGCAGTAAAAACTACATGCCGACCCAGGGGAAAATCTAGATTCCCGTTCAAATAAAATTAGCCTCTTTCCCAAACACATTGCGTATTTTTTAAACAACTGACAGCAGAATTTAATTCATATTACGATTGCAAATGTGTGACAGAATAGCATTAAAAAACACAATAAAAGAGTCATTACTATAATGCGGGGAGCAATTTCACTGACAAGTCTAGCTCTGCTTACTTCATACTAAGACAATAGCCGTAGTCATAAAGCCATAAATGCGACATACTTTTTCAACTCACCTATGGTCTCTCAGGTGATCTTGTCTTCTGAAGGCCTTGTGGCAGATATCACAGGTATACGGTCTTTCGTCGGTGTGGGTTCTTTCGTGGATGAGCAGATTGTATGATTTTGTGAAATGCCTGCCACAAAACTTGCAAATAAATTCCTTTTTTGTCTTCGACGGCAGCCTTCCTCTCGTCGGCTTTCTGTCTGGGGACAGTTTGTTTAGCTCAGAAATCGTGCTCCCGAGGCCAGCAGTCAGCTTCGAAATGTCCCCCGATTTAGGAGGGTCCTCCTGGGTGGCCGCAATCGCAAGGTTGGCAAAGTCAAACCGCGGCCGGTCTTTGTGCAGGGACGGGATAACGTGAGCGATAGCGCCTTGCTTCGGATGGAAGAGGTGCGCGGCAAACGGCAATGCCGGGAAAGGAAAACGCGGATCCACCAGGCCTTGGGCACCTGCCATTTCTGTGATGGTTGACCTCAGTCCCTGCATGTGTGGGTAGGCCAGAGTCCAGTGGTTCATGTGCATGGTTTGTACAGCACTGAGACCGTAAAGTCCCTGCAGCTGATCGACTGCCGCGGGAAAAGTATTAACAGCCTGGAGAAAGGAGTAGTTGGTGAGCTGAAGCGACGGGTGCAGCGGGATCGGCGCGGGTAACGCTTTACTTCCCATTTTCGGCTTTGCAGACGAACCTCCTGCTGAAATGTCCTTACAGTTCCTGGGTAACAAAATAAATAAGTTAGTTCTTACATCATCATGTAGAACATGCCGCCGTTTACAGGTCTGGTTTAACATGACGTGCCACACAACATTAACATTAATGACATACGACACATAACATAAGAAGTTCATTTCAAAAGCAAATAAGTAAAAATTACAAACCGCAAGGAAACCAATGGCCAATAAAATAAAAAGAACAGCATAAATGGACACGCTTCTCTAATTTAATCACATTAGTGCGTTTATCAGATAGGATTATAAGCCAATGACATTATAATAATTACCATTTAGGCCTAATATTTCTTTGAAAACGTTATTTAATTTCCATGCCTTCAGCATTAATTTATAGACGAGGGCCGTCCAGAAGGCCAAAATAAATCGTTTATGGAAATTGCAACATTTAAGAAAATCCTAAAAAAAAAAATAAAACGTAGGCCTAAGGGTGACGTGTAGTTTCATCGCTATTTGATATGTAAAACCCATTACTCCCCCACACTGATAAAATAGTCTATTAAAATTTAGTTATGGAGAAAGACATCTGTCGGATGTTCAGCATTGTAAAGGTCGATAAGTGCTGTTATAAAGAGCACAAATTAATTAATGAGCTCGTGTCTGGAGTCTAATGGGGGTCTGAATGCGGCGCGCCGTGCTGTTATTTTTCTTAATCCAGCGGCAAGTCATTCATCAAGACTGACGATGGAAAGAAAGGAAACACCTCCGCGGCGTTACAGAGCGGCAATTCAATTAGGCCGACTCAATACGATGTGTTCCAGGTGGGGGGAACGTTTGAAAAAGTCCCATTACCTTTTTTTTGTGGAGTTAAAAAGTACTGCGCTATCGCCTTGCAGGTAGACAATAGATTATTCAGACAAAACAATTTCAACGTAACGTCGCCTTTATACAAGTAAAACCACCAAACTCCAAATGTGTCTATGCAAAACGAAATTTCGATGAAGCTTAATCTTACGTCCTGTAAACGGGAAATGCGTGTATTGTGATAGACGCCATTCCAGCAAAAGTTTTCCAATCCCAAGTTTATGTTACTTCGCATGTGTACTTATATTTTGGAATGTGTTGGGTCCAGTAATAATCACTTCTGTTGTTTTTGTTGGCAGAGAAGTTAATTATGTCGGACCATGCATGTTTTACCAGAACTGCTGTGACATGGTTGTTCCATAAATGCCGTCGACTCGCCGTTTGTATAATTAGTTTGCAGCAAAATAACTTCGTCCTCCCGCCAAAGAAATCTTTTCTTGTCTTCGGCGGCCTCATGGACTCGACACCATACCGGTGAATTGAGTTAATGAGATGCGGACTGTCTGACAGTTCCTGGGCTTCATGTGAACCAGTGGAGCGGAACAGCAGATTTAGGGTAACACGTTTCCACAAGTTAACTCCACCGCTGTAGTACCGCATACGTCTATCCTTTAATCTGCTTGCCTGACTCGGAATTACCTAAAGCCGACAACTACAAACTAAAACTATTTCGTATGAAAACCTGACAAAGTAAACCACCATTGAAAGTTTGCAATTGAAATGTTTTCTTAAACATGTGTTCTTGATCAACTACCTGTCCTATATATTTATTCTGGTTGAATATAAGCAACGGCTCACTCGTATTTACTGTCAAAATTTTAGTGTCAGGGTTATTAAATCATATACGTTTCGAACAGATGACATTTCACGCCACTTCAAACGAGCATGGATTATAGTTCCAGGCAAAAGGACCGATCATGTTGGTGACGTAAGATTTATGAAACATTAATTCAGGAAACTGTAATTTACTTACAACATACTTTTACGTTACAAGTTCAGCTCAGTAACTACCACGAAAGCTGCTACAACCACCTTCTGTTATTAGCAATAAATATTTGCTTATTCCTCGCGGTGTGCATGACCACAGATAATACTAAAAATACTTTAGAAACAGAAAATTGTTAAAACATTGCTACTTAGTTACAATACGATTTTGTCTACAACTCATATTAAAGTTACGTCAATATTTACACATCTTCCTACAAGATTCAGAAGTGACGGAGAAGTTCTGTATTAGAGTTCGCTTAACTGAAACGGCCGTTCTTCTGTGCATGTAATCGTGAATGACGGTTCGTCTAAGGCTTGCGGGCTTGGTAATTTGTAAGCGTTTGACTGATGTATTGATTTTCGTCCCTCTTGCCAGTTTTATTGAAGTTACACGAACTCTAGATTTGGCGTTTTCTCTCAGGATAGCCTGCGTGTCATTTACATAAAAAGCTCACGTAATTATATGTTTACAGCTTTTAAAATCGTATTCGGTTATTACGCTTATAAATGTAAGATTCTTGTTACATTCTGCAATTGCACCTTGTTACTTGGTAAAGAAGTTTAAGTAGAGTCCAATGTGTTAAACAGTATTACGCATATATATTATGGGGCAATGTTACACATGCATCTACACATTTTTTTTTAAATCTTACCCCCAGTAAATCGATGGCAATAGTCGACGGCAGAGTGTTCTGCAGTCTTTCAGTAATCCACAATGTCTACGGTTAGGCGACGAACTCCAATTAAACGTCAGCAAAAGCCTTCCACGTTCTTCCATATACAGTTCATGGTTGCTTCTAAGGCTAAATACTCTTACACGTTAGACTTTGCACATGTTTTGAAAGGAAGAAAAAACAACAAATTGGCTCAGAGTGTAAAAGATCACATTTGCTACTGGACTCAAGACAAGACCAACAGAGTCGCGTGCTCTCTCTAAGGCGGACTTGAATGCGAGCTGCGGGCTGCAGGTCCTTCACTTTTTAGGGCTCCGGGCACTGGCGTAGCGATCCCGCCCTTGGACACGCCCTCTCCCACTGATTAACTCCAATGCTCTTCTCTGTTTATTTGTGTTTGGATAGCAACTACAATTCGAGGGGACATCGTTCAGCTCAGCTTGCATCTGACACTTTCAAATCGCCACTTTATTTTATTTTTTTTCACGATTCGTCTTTGCCGGAGAAATTTTAAGATAACCAACAAAAATGTCTTATGAATGACAGCTCATTTCCATTAGCGGAGATGTTTAAAATTTCAAGGAAGTGTTCATCATGAATTTGCACTTTTTTGTGCTTTACAAATTGAGTGGCATAGGTTCTAAAATCATGTTTTAGCGTTTTCCTAGAAAATAATTTACATCGGATGTCATTTGTAGATTCTTAGGCTAAAATGTTATTGTTTTTGCTTGTTACTACTTAAAACACATTGCTGTGTGTGTGTATGTATGTATGTGTGCGTGTGTGTGTATGTGCGTATATATATATATATACATATATATATATATATGCACATTTATATATATATAAATCTTTTTTATAAGCGAGGATAGCTTAGTTTCTTTCAGTATTTGTTGTTTTTCATGAACCTACGACAAAAACCAGAGCTTGGGAATGTTTGAAGAAACAATCTTCGCAGAATATTAATACTGATGACTATTTTATTTCACCTCTCTATCTTTGCAACAAAATAAAATTTCTTTTATCGTTTATTTGCATCTTTTTTTTGTGGCGAGCGTATGTACGTATTATACACGCGCACACACCTTTGCGTGTTTCTTTCATTAAGAACAAATTCGTTTTACAAAAAGCATCCAAGGGAACTAATAATAATATACTTTACAATGACGTAGAATTCTCTGTACACAAATGACACATACATTTCAATGTTTATATATATGATATATATAAATCAGTGATCCGATGCAATCAGTGAAGTATATGGTTTTCTTATTAATAGTTAGTCAAACATGAAATTGTATGTTTGTAAGATGGTGATTGAACATTAAATTGAATTTGAGGTCAGTTTCATTGAGATTATGGGAAACATTTGGAAAGTGTTTACAATGTACGAAGCATTTGACATTACGGAGTTTTATAGTTTTGTTATTTATTTAATATGTTTATCGGCAGATTAATTACGGCGTTGTTTATAATTAATTAGAAAATTATGGAGCTTAAATAAAATTAACAAGGCAGTGAGGGCTATCGATTAAGTCAATATAAAATTATAGGAATAACATATGGAATATTAAAGCATTTAATGTCAACTAATTTTGAGTTGGAAAATGGTACTCCTTCAACACACATCGCGACCCACCTACCGACGGAAATAAAACCATTTAGTTGTGTACAAATGTTAATGTGATGTTAAATCGCATTAAAAATAAAATAATTATAAGAATTACCTATATAAGATGGCTTCTTTTAGATGAATTCTTGTTTTTGAACACACTGTAAAAACTTTGTTAATCAGTTCTGCGTTTGTTTGCAGCTCTCGCTACTTGTCTGACTAATCGATTTTTAAAGGAAAATCCAGAACGTGTCATTTGCTTGTGTATCAAAAAAGTCGGAGAACACTATATGTATAGGGATTGGACTTTCTTTTGAACGATTCGTCTGCTCTGATGCATAAATTAAAATTGCAGGAAATATTACATCTGAAATGAATGTGATTATATTGGAACATTTCTAACACGAAATGAGAGAATGTCTAGTTCGTTTAAAGCAAAATGCTTTAGAAATGATTAGAAAATATTCATTAAATGAACAGGAGTAAAGAACATACAATCAACTGAGCGTACTGTCTGTGCTCACCGAGTTAGCTGCATGTAGCTTGGTTTCGAATGTAGCATAATTTGTAATAAGATTCCCAAAACGAGAGCCATACTTCATTGTGTTTAAAATGTATCTTCTAATCCAGGGTACATTCCTCAGTATAAATTGCTAGCTGGTAAAGGATGGAACCCGAGCAACCTGCAGCGGCACATCTTTAACCGGATTTTTGCGATGACCGAAAATCGGGTATATAGCGCCGCCTACCGACGAAGAAAGAAGAAAAACAAGCAAGCGATGAACTATTTTTAGAGTTTTTTTTTCTCAAGAGACATCGTTCATGTAATTTCTGTTAACATTTGTTCGATATCCATAAAAGTGAAACGCCATGATCATTATAGTCTGGTAAGTCATACTGGTATCGTGTTTAGAAGTTTAACTTATTGTGATTTTAGATCTTTATTCCGTTTTGTGCTACGTACTAATTATGTATGTTTATTAAGAAGAGTCTTTGATCGATGTACCACTGGGTTGTGTGGGTGTGGGATAATTGAATTTAACAAAAGAAACGATAATAACAGTATGTTTTCTGTGTCCATAAATAAGGTCGTATATAAAATGGATTCTATTAAATAAATATTTATATTTTTCCTACAGCGCCTCTCGGGTTATAAGCTTAAATAGTGAACTATTGTAGTGTCTTCTACTGTGTATCCGTTAACTTCAGTATTTACCAACATTATGAGTGAACGCAATCTTTTAAATGGAATATAGTTTATGCTGGATACGACTTTAATATAGGAATGTCAATTTATTGCGTTTAATGTCGCATAAGTTAATGTTGCGCGTACCCGAAAAGTCGATCGATATATTTCGTGCTTCGGAATGTGATCATTAAAAGTTGCGTCGCCAGATATTTCTGGCACAAGACACGATTAAGTACTGTAATTTTCATGTACAGTACGGTAAAACCCACAAAGCCACATCAATTGCTCGGAAGACCTATAGCTAAATAATTTCAAAAATTAAAAAAACTTTCATGAGCGACGTTCGTAGATACTTCTTACACGATGGGAATTTTAAAACTGTAATTGAATTCTTGTTATCCAGATACAGAAAAACTTGTGTAGCTGTGACAAGACTACTGCTACTGTACTTTAAATGGTTTGCATGGTATCGTTGATGTATTATAGAAAACGGAGAATATTCCATTCCCACTCCTATTAATTTCCCTTCTCTTACGCACTGAGCATTGAAATATTTTTAATCTATTTGCAAAAGAATTATTCAGTTCCATTGAAAAGGTGATATGACTGTCATTTTAGATAGCAATAAGACGTGCTGTCTCATGATAATATTGTTGCATTATAAGGCATTTTGTTTACAAATACCAAACTGTCGAAATACATTCGACAGTTTGATATTATCAAACCAGCCGTCTTATCACCTTTTACCCAGTCCAGGGAGTGGAGGTCTTAAATATAACAAGTAAAATTCTCTTTATTTAAACACATTATTTCAGTTACCTCTAAAAAAGTGGAAAATATGAACAGCCTTTACTGAAGTATTTCAAAAACTTACACAGAACAAAAAAGGGAAGGGGGGTGAACTTAATTTTTTGTATTATTTGGTAAAACGATACGATTTTATATAACATAGCACTATTCAGTTTTAATAATTACGCAGAGTATAAGAGTTCAGTTTCAGCTTTCACGGTTCCGATGCTACAAATAAACTATTCATTAATCAGCTAATTTGTTGCAACCGTTATATAATTAACGCCATAATACAACAAAATATGACGTTTATCCTCGACGACAAACCCGCATCACGATAACAGATACCTGGAGAATTTTTATTTTTTCCTACTGTATAGTCATATACTAAGATTCTATATATTACATACTGTTATTATACAAGGTAAGCAAATGGTTTGTATTTCTAGGCATTTTAGCAAAAATATGAGGTAGGTAGGAAGTGATACGTAAAATGTTTTCGACTACATACTAGAAATGAGAAGGTATAGATACTGGAAAAGAAATCTTGTTTAAATAAACAATAGAAAATAGTTATGTTCCATGATGCAAGCTGATACCCAACATCCTTTCGAAACTACATTTCAACTTTGTTTTGATCACAGTAACACTCATATTTTTAAAAATATCGAAAGCAATATTGAACTTTTCAACGTGCACATTACGGCACCCACTGCGCAGCAGCTTGCGAAGATGAGCTAGGTAAACCAGATTTTCGGGTTAAAAGAAACAAGTAATAGCGCAATGACATGATAAACCCCCGTTCACCGTTTCCTTACAATCTGTCTGTCAAGCATTTAAAAGTAACAGTCAACACACTAAAACATGAGTGGAATTAACTTGCGCGTGGGTCATCATCTCAACGAGATCTTATCAGACACCGCATACAGCACATTAACAAAACTTTAGAAAAGAAAGTTTAACCAAGATTAACTAAGAATTCCCAGAAATATTAGATGGTTAGACTGCTGGAGTTGCGCTACACGGAGTATATTTGTCCCGCTCCAGATGGCAGACACGCCCAGACGCTCAGCCTGACTACGTGCTAATACCGCATCCAGCCCTCCCAGATCTGTAATTGCAGTCGCTGAGCGTGTGGGTGACCCTGGACGTACCGCAATCTCTAATCACAGACGGACGTGACCGGTACCATCGCCCCCGGAAACCCGATCAATCAAACCGTTCTCTGCAGATGACGTCGAGCTTCGGCAAAAATTAATCGCACGCGCAAAAAAAGGGCACGTGAACGTGCATGCATATTAACCGATGCTAATTGTTAACATGAACATTGAGAACAAGCTAAGATTAAGCTAAGAGAAAATCGTTTTCTTTATTATATTTTTTTTATTGATTTCTCGTAGTAGCCAAATCTGCAAATGAAGAAGTCAAGGGTTCACTGTGTGTACAATATTGTTTTGTTGCTCTTTTATATAAAACCAGGAAAAAAATGTTAGATAAAACCTGTTTAAGTACCAGCTACGGCATTGCCCTGTAATGTGGTGCTTCTCAGCCAAAAGCATAGATGATGCTGCACCAAAACCACCAGTCCTGTTGCATGATGTATGCGGCTCCTTTGCGCCCACTGTACATGTAGGAAGATTCGGGTACATCGCTCGGAGAAGAGAAGCTTCCGGCTCTGTCCTGTGCCCTGCTTCTCGTCCACAGCTTTCCACTTGACCCATAAATAAGCCACACAAGCTCTATTTAAGTGACCACATTTGCTTGCTGTTACTCTTATTGTTATTCTATTAAGGCTGGATGGTGACAGCTGAGTGTCAAAGCCACGTCGTGTTTTGATGACATGATGCGCTGAGGCCTTACACAAATGGCAAAAAAGAAACTAAACTCTGGCCGGTGAAATTCGACCGCCTCAACAAACTCTTAAACGTTGACATTATGCCATTTGAAAGTGCAGACCTGGTTTTAATAATGATTCATTTGCACTTTCGTAGATGGTAAGATTGACTTAGGACTCGAAATGAGTTAATGTCGCTTTCAGTGACAAGAAACCAAGAATTTAGGAAGTGGTAGATGGAATTAACGAATTGCCCTTCATGTTATTAATTAACGCTGTCGTTCTACAGATAGATTCTAAAAATTTGATCTCTATTCACAGAAAGTTGATTAAAAAAAATCCCAGAATTTTACCTGAGGCACATCGTTCTCATACACGCGAGCGTCTCGCCCATAACTTCTGATGTTGTCTATGGTCGGTCTTTCACTGACATAGGCTTGCGTTCTTGGTTCCACACTTGGCTGCTTCTCTTCGAGTGAGCGAGACTTGACAGGATGTCAGGTCCTCGGCGGTAACGTCGGCAAGTTAATGTTACCTGCTGTGGTTTTAAAGCCCCCTTCTCTGCACCTACACCCTCACTCATCCTGCCCAGATCTCTCTCACAATGGCTGGTTTTTCTGAAGCCCCCCCCCCCCCACCTCATATCATACTTTTTCAATCTTTGATGCTTTTTTTTTTCCAAGAATGTTTTTCTGAACGTTTCTTGTCGTGGAATATTTTCAGTGCTCCTCTTTCCTCTAGGTATTATTTCTCATACACTTTTGCAAGAAATGCGCACTTTGGTGTTTCGTCGCAGGGTAATTAAGATGATCGTCGAATGCCACTGTGTTTCAGTTACTTGCTTCCAGATAGTAAAACCAAGCAGGTTAAGTATTGTTCACCTCCACTGTCTCTTGTGTTTATTATTATGCGGCTCAAGGGTTGCAGTTGACTCATAACCAAAGAATGATGGGTGTAATAAAAATATATTTTTGTACACTTCTGCCAGATTAATCAGAGCAGAAAGAGAGAAGATGTAACTGCTATTTCTACACGACCAGTGAGATCATGAATCTCATCATTTTTACAAAAGGACAAATACATCAGAAAAGTGTGTATTGTTATAGAAAAAACTGTGTTTGAACATGTACATTATCAGGGATTGGCAGCATTGTGACCAATTAAAAAGCACTCCAGTGACTTTTCTGTGTTTTATTTGTATTTACACAAAATGATCTGAATATCCTGCAATCTCAAAATTCTGAAAACAAATCGGAAATATGCTGCTCGCTTTTAATCATTACTTCCTTCTGACAATCTACAGCATCACTAATATCTTCTCATTTGTGGTCTGTGGTCTTTGAATTGACCACCATTTCAAAAGTGGAGGTCGGTGCTGGTGTTTACATGTACTACTGGGATCAATTCATATTCAGGGTGAGTTGCCAGCGGTTCCGTTACTTCGTCTCTGAATTCTGCCTGCCGTCTGTCTTTGGATGTTCTGTAAGGACAGCACTTGCCTCTGATTGGCTTTGAAACTCCAAGCCGTGGTTTGAAATGATTAGAATGACAGACATGGCAAACTCTGAATGTAGTACAAAGGGTGACCTCCAGGGGTAGTTAATTCAGATACATTTCTCTTAGGGGACAGCTGGGTAACAAAGTGGTTAAATGCCGTGCCTTAAGCATAAGGCATTTAGCTCATGTCCTAGGAGGGGACCTACTTTAGAACCCTTGAACAAGGTACCTAACCTGAATTGCTCCAATATAATATCCAGCTGTAAAATGGGTTGAATCGTGTGCTGCTTTGGATAAAAGTGCCAGCCATATGTTATATACAGCCTGCTTTTCAGCATTAGCAATAATTTGATGTCTTCAAGGATGGTTTTACATTTATATTGTTTGAAACACCAAGTTTAACTCCTTAACCACTATAGCAAGCCAGATGTCAGTGCTGGAAACATAATATTCTGTTTCTAGCCAAGGATCAAAAAGAACGTCTTATGGTAATGCACACATCGGCTGTCTTTCTCACGTGAAGAGAACCACACTGACCAAACAGCTCCGAAAGGCAAACGTAAAAACATCTCACCAACTTCACGGTGCAAAAATACAGTCATGAACTTTAAAAAAGACTGACATGGATAACTGCTCACACCCATGTGCAGGAAACCAGAAATTCTCAACAGTATGTTGAAGTTTCTGTATGTTCCAAAACAGAAGATGGTAGTTTCCAAACAGTGGTGGTTAATTATGCACTGTCTAGCACTACCCAAATGGACACCATCATGTCACAAGTGTCAACAAACTGGGACTTTTCTCCTGGTGCACATCAAAAGTACGATCAAGAGATTGTATTTAGAATAAATTCTCCCGTGAATACTGCACCTGTTCATTCTCTAAGTTTTATAAACCAACATACATAGGATTATTGGAACAAGTGTTTCGTAAGAAATTGTATCCAAAAATATGAAAGAAAATAAATTACAGACAACAGGTGCATAATTTTTACTTTAATACTTCACTGACATTGTGCATGACAACATGTCCACGTGCCTGGAATTAGCTCCGTATCCGTCATCACCTTACTATCAGCAGATTTCCGTTCCTCATGCCACAGTTCTAAATGTATCGTTGTTTGACTTCTGCCCATCTGCTATACGTGGAGATTGCTTGTCTTCCCCCCCAGTCCAAAGACACGTTTTTTGGGATGGATGTGTTTTTGTGGAAATAAGGCCCTTATATGTCTCAGTTGAACTGACCTTTTGATATTTATTGTTCCCCACTTGAAGTCTAAGCTAAGACTCAGATCCTTTTCTACCTAAAGGTGGCTTGACTTAGCAATAGCGGATCCAGAAATGATAGCCTGGGTGGGCTGGCGGAAAATCAGGTGGGCCAGTCCTATAACTATTCACTTGGAGACAAAATCACACTACAGACTCAACAACGTATCTTTTTTCTGTTTTTAAATGATCCATGGCATTACTAAGCTCAAATGGACAAAGAGAAAGAAAAATCTATTCGCCAACAGTACATTTCTTCCAACTGATCTAACCACGCACACACATACCTGTGAGAGACAGTCGTTTTTGTGGTACTGTTTCGCTCGCTGTGAACGCTGAATGGGTGGGCCCACAACGGGGTCTGCCGCAGTTGCCTTGAGGATGCGCCGAAGAGCTGATTGAGGCTTTGCAAGGTGTTTGAACAACAGTGACAGAACAAACTACAGAACAAATCTGTTTAGTTTCAAAATGTAACTGCTAATACTGAAACCGTTTTAGTTTAAGTTTCTTGTCTAAGTTGTCTGTCTAACAGGAGCAGATGTTCTGACAAGTTACTGGCCAAAATGACAAAGCTGTAGGTTTGGTTTCAGCGTCGGTAGGGAGCAAATCCGTCCCCAACCTCCAAACACACCCACACACATGAAAACACACACATATGCAAACACATTTATACATGCTCTCTCTTCTCACACAAATACACAAACACTGTCCATTCATTTTTATGGGCATAACATTAATCCTAACTATGATAACCTGAATCTTTACCCAGCCCTAACTTTAACCAAAAGTAACCAAATAAAATACAAGACTTTCGGCATTTTTAATATTTTTTTCTCTTAAATAACATTGGGGTTTATGTTGTGAGGACCTGAAAAATGTCTGCACAAGCTAAAAAGTAATAGGTTTTACCACATTGCGGGGACATACAAACCCACACACACACACACACATGCACACTTCAAAATGGCTATTTACTGAATACACAAAGATTTTAATTGAGCATTACAACAGAATTGCAACCCTAACTAGGCAAATTTACTGAAAAATAGCTTACTCAAAAATAAGGTTTCAAAATAAAAATATTATAAAAATTAACAACAAAAATATCAAAATCAATATAAAAAATGAAAGAAAATAAGCTAAAGGCATAGCAGCAACCATATCTCCTGCAGTTCAGAATAATTAACCAACCTGAAGCTAAGCAGATTTGGGGCTGGCTAGTACTTGGATGGGAGACCAGCCAGGAAAGCTGGGCTGCTGCTGGGAGAGGTGTTGGTGTGACCAACAGATTAGCCCATCAGTGGTCTGTGTGGATCCCAGTACAGAAATGGGAACGCTGTTTTAAAAATGATACCATACTTTGGATGAGATGTAAAACCAAAGTTCTAATTCTAAGACAGGTTGACTTAGGATGCAGACTAATGCAGGTTTTTGGGATAATCTTTAGGTCAGCTGTTCAAACCCAGGTGTGAGGACTTTTCAGCCAATCAGTCCTCTAATTAGTCGCCTAATTAGGGAGTTGCGGCGAAAACCTGCATACACAGCGGCCCTTTGCGGAAAAGATTGGCTACCCCTGTTCTAAGAGGTCATGAAAGATTCCTGGGCACCTTTTGAAAGAGCAGGGGGCAGGGGTAGTGCCCTGGCTAAAATTGGCCACAGTGGCCCTATCACATTTGGCCTCCTAATCATCCCCTGTATCTAACTGGTGAATTCTCTTTTGCCCCTTCACCATCTTAGCTACTGTTTGGTGAGTGTTCTGGCACAGAATGGCTGCAGTCACATCATCCAGGTGGGGCCTACATGGTGTTTTGGATACCTTGAAAAGCACTACAAATGTAACATTCAATAATAAATTATTTGGGGGAAAGCAAAAAGAAATACTTAGGGGCTTTTACATAAAAAACACAACGTAGGCTATTAGCTATATAATTTGTTGCCAACTAAGAGAACGTTTAATGTAAAAATGAATTAAGCTTACTTTGCACTATATTATTTGTGCTGACAAGAAATTTTCCACTGACACCATACCACGTGAAAAATTATACCAAACATAATCATTTGAAATTCTCACGGTGTGCACATATAATTAACAAATCGAACGATATTGGTAATTACTCACTGCACTCCCTTCACGCGTGGCTGCACGCTCTCATTTGCTGCTAGGAGTCACAAACCTCGCGCGAATTTGCATATCAGGGTAGATCTCAGTACGTACTTAGTTTAGTAGTTTCCTTCCCTCCTCTTCCGTGAACTTTAATAAGGACAGCAATGCGCTACTGAAACAGGCAAGAAACGAAACGCTGGTGGGACTCACCCTTAATTTCGCACAAGAAATTTCAGCAGTTAAACGTTTACCTTTAATTATACTCTGATGATTTTACAGTGAAAAACTTGTTAGGGACAATTCGGTACTCCAAGAAGGGACATGTACCTATGGTCTGCGTAACAAAATGATGTGTCTACTCCCGGCAAGCAAAATAACTAATTTGAATCAACCTGTCTGCATTTTTAATTCTGAGATTGAGACACTAGATAATTAAAACTGCTGTGGTCCATGTTGTCAGACGAATTCCATGCATCCACCTTCCAGCCACTAACCATGGTTACATGGGCGTTGAGAATCCATCGATCCAAGGCAGCGCAGGAACCTCCCAGGATGGGGTGCCAGTCCATCAAATAGCACATATATACACACACTCAATTTTACATTATGGGCGTTATGCCAAACAGTCTAAATGCATGTCTTTGGACTGCATGGGAAAACGTGCAATCTCCACACAAGCAGAGCAAGTTCACACTCTAAAGGCGTGAAGTAACAGCGTATATCCAGCAATCCACCGCGTTGGCAGCAAAACATACATTTCAAAGTTAAATTTAATCAAAATAAGATGGTTTACATTGCATTTATGTATTTGTTAATTTAACCCTACACTTAAATATCCAAGGACATTCACCAGGATAAGCAGTAAGAAGATGGATACATGATTAAAATACTATTAGTGAAGAATTGTACTTGATTGAGTAATAAACAGTCAAGTAATTCTGTCGTAAGTCTGTCCATCTATCCAATGTGAAATAAATTTATCAACAGATGCAATAAATTATATAATGGAGGCATAACTCCTTGGTCGTGGGTTCAAACCCGGTGCCCACTGTGTACATACGTTTACCGCGTTGTATGGGTTTACTGCTGCTGTTAAAAACGTGATTACGCAAACGCATCTCCAAACTATTCTTATTATGTCTGTGAGTCTACGTACCCTATGGTATATACTGATATCCAGTCCAGACACAACGTTGGCTGCGCATACGCACGGAACTGTGCCATTCTGTGCATATAGGTCTGTAGTAATTTTAACAATTAACTGTTAAATGTGAAACTGCACATACCTAACGCAGGGTTTGTGGACAACTACAATAATTCGAGAATATTACTAGGAATGTACTTTTTAAGACTAATCAAGAACGGTAAAAGTATTGGCGATCGCAGGTTAACACGTAAGAGCAGACTGGTCGACTTAAAACACAGAGGGGAAATGAAAACAGTTCTTAAAATCCCACCTACAGCGTCTCGAAATTTGTATTAGAAAGTGCACAAATCCAACCAGTTTCCAGGGTGACACCTTATCTTCAAGATGAAAACAGAAAGGAAAATGTATGAATGGAACGATGAGTGTATCTGGCTGATCTCAAGAAAATAAACCCACCTAATATCCAAAAATGTCCCATCACCCAGCGTTATGTTTTTAATTAATGCCTCGCGAATTCACTCCCACACGTATGTTTGCATAGCAATAAGTGCAAACTGCTTAAACGCTTTGCCAAGGTAAAAACAATAATGAAACAGCATTAAAGTCAAATGAATAACCACTGCTGTTAAATAAATCAACAGCGCGGTATTTGAACTACTGGATGGTGTTGAGCATATAAGGATATGAGTGTTTAATGAGAGTTACGCCTCACTACGCTAACCCACAATGCCCCACGTTCGCACATGTTTACTTCCTACAGCCACGGAACGGTGGGTGGAAGTGGAGGGTAGGCGCCTGTATTGTCCAATAGGAAGGCACATGGAGGAATCGCTGTCCAATCAGAAGAGAGCAGTGCGTGGGGGGCCGTCCCCGTGCAGCAGCATGTTCGGGAGCGCGCGCCGCCTACGTCATGGGATTGTCACCAACGAGACAGCTGGGCAACTGAGTATGAAACTTGACTAGAGTTGGCAGTAATATCCCTCTTAATTTCATATTTCAGGGTGGAGCATCGCGGTGTCTAAAGGACTATTTTTCACTTTCATAAGATAAAAAAATGGAGCCGTCAGCGCCGAAAAGGTGGGTGATAAAAGCGGCGAACCCACATTAGCTCGTGCGGCGGGCTGGACTTCGTTTGTCCAGTGTTGTGATCCTTTATGCGTCCCTGCCATTTGTATCATGTCCCCCCTTTTTTAATGCAGTCGGCTTTGCGGGATAGGTATACATTAAAAAGTCCTATTTGCGTTAAATTTAGTCTGTCACGGTTACAATGGCCGTGACGCCGCCAGTGGCCGCAGCTTTCGCTTCTTTGTGTCCCGGAGGTCTTGTCTTCCTCCCGGCCGTCGGCCGCGTCGGCGCCTGCGTTTCTGACGCGGTAGTAAAAGCAGAAAAATCGAGCCGGCGTCTCCAGTAGCGTCTGCTCTGTATTGGTTCATCCTATTCACTTGGCGTTATTATTATCATCATCAATAATAATATTATTATTATTATTATTATTATTATCATCATTATCAATAATAATTTAGTTGGCCTAAAACATTAACATTGCTTTCCATGAACTGGGCGCTCGGTATTGGGACATTAGTGGGGATAAGTGAGTTGGTACGGCCGGCTGAGAGCAGCAGCAAAAGATGGGATGGTGACACCGATGTTAACTATACTATAACTAACTATATAATTATTATTCATATTACCACTTGAAACCAGTATCCGTCTCCCATTCTTTTAATATTTCATTAATCTGCCCATTAATAAAACTGACCTGTCAAGTTTGTGAAAAATACTGCAGTATTATTTATAACACCAGGCCAGGCAGTGGTTGGTTGATCTGCATATAAGATTTATTTTTTTATTGATAAACACAAATTCGTTTATAACGGTCTGCCATCATCACAGTTAAAGAAATGAGAAGAAATGCGGATGGGCGGCCACTGAAGTATTGCTTGTGAATGTATCTTCTGTGAGCAGTCAGAGATTGAGGATAATGATATGTTCCTGTTCTGTCTTACAGCAAGCTAAAGAAACTGAGTGAAGACAGTCTGACCAAGCAGCCAGAAGAAGTATTTGATGTTCTGGAAAAACTTGGTGAAGGGTACGAACTGTCAGCTGATCATGTTTTGCCTCTCGTGCATGACCTGCTTGTCATGTATGTGTATGTGGGCAGATCTTGATTGGCCATCTTGCGTACCAGATGTGTGTGTGTGTCTGTCTGTCTACGTCTGTTTCAAGCTTGTGAATGTTTGGGATGTGTGTGTTCATGTGTATCAAGTGTGTTTCATGTTTGAGATTTGTGCATGTTGTGTGTGTGTGTATCGTGTGTGTTGGGCTTGTGTCATGTTTGGGATGTGTGTGTGTGTCGTCTGTGTTCAGTGTGTTTCATATTTGAGATGTGCATGTGGTGTGTGTGTGTGTGTGTGTATGTGTACGTGCAAATGTATTTTGGATGTGACACACATGGGTTTTTCACAAAAAAGTGCCACGGATTGAAACTTTCGTTTCTTCATTTTGGAGACAAAGAGCATTTTCAACAGCTTCACATCTTCCTCTTATGTTTAAAGGAAGCCCAATCAAAACTCAAACATGGGACCCCAGGAAACATAACAGATACGCTAGTTAAACTGGATTCCCAGAAAAGCCGCTCTGGTATTTTGCCATCTGTTGTCTGACACTACAAATATCCCTCTTCCATAGCTTTCAGTTTAACGGCTTTTCATCATAGCATGCAAGCATCTATATGACATCTCTTTAACTCCTACGTAACATACAGTGCTGTAGTGGTGTCTTGGTAGGTGGGTCTACTGTTACAGTGTATAATTGTGTATACACACTTCTCTTCTGACTGATACGCATTTCTGAAACTTTGTAGCCGGGTATACGCTAAATCCATTTGATAAGCAGAGGAGTAGTACTTTTAGGATATTAATGACAGGCATTTTTATGCCCGAAAGTTAGTATTATGTATAAATTTGGTGTATCTTTATATTTAATAAACGTGTCGGAAACTGCATAAAGTACCACCGAACCACTGATGTCTTTCTACCTTATCCACAATATCTCCTCTCCTAAAAGATGACGTGCAGTATTTCCCCTTGGTTTACAGCTCTGGGGGGGCTTTTCAGGTGGTTGATGCGCCATATTTTCCGACGTGTGCTCTCTGTCCGCTGGTGGGAGTGCACTCACTTGTGCGTGCCCATCGGGGCAGAACTCCGCCATGCGCGATACAGAGAGCAGAGGAGAATTGTAAACGCGCGACCGTGTAGAGACAAAAATGACAAGCTGTTGTGTAAATAAGATAATTAACGTAAGGCTATTTAGTTTGTTTAATAAAAGGACAATGTATAGACCCGTTCTATAGGAGAGGTAACCTTAAATGACTTCTGTTGTGATCTGGCACTATATAGAAAATAAAATAAAATAAAATTAGCTTGACCTTCAAGGGGGGTGGGAGGTGCCCCCCCTAATATAATGGTAGGGGAAAATCAGTGCTTATTGGTTCCCTGATAGACCAAAATAGTAGCATATCTCTATAACTCCTACGTAACATAGCATACTAGTGTCTTTAACATTTCAGTACACTGTCCTAATATATATGTGTTGTCTGTGTAACATAGTATCCACCCATCCATCCATCCATCCATTCATCCTTTCATCCATCCTCAAAAAGCTCATCCTAGTCAGGGTTGCAAGGAACAGCCAAACATCTTTGTTGAGTGAAGTGTTTAAAACATCTGTATCGCAAAGCATCAACATTTCTGTGGATCAAACTTGTTGTCCAAACTTGACTTGAACCTAAATTGCACCTGAATGTAAGTCCTCCCCACGCCCTTGCACTTGATAGATGAGGGGGGAGCTGCCTGGTAAAGCCCTCATAAAACCCTCTGTATATTCTGGTCATTTCCCTTATCTATTTTCCTTTGCCAGGAAATGGCTTCCTCCATTTTACTCCCCCTCCCTTTTTCCTCTGGGGCCTTTACTCCTTCCAGTATAGCAGTGCCTGTGTTGTCTGGGTTCAAGAAGATTCTGAGAAATTTACTCTCTCTGGTTTTGTCAATGGTTTCATTCTTATATCCGGAGTAGGTAGCTTAATGGATGCTTTCGATTCCCCTGACCTTTGACCCGTTCCTGAAATATCACACGTGCTGTCAGTTCCAGCTTTCATGCAAAGCAAAGGTACAGGTGGCTTGTTGTACTTATGGAAACTGTTGTGTGGCTCAGCAGTGAGACGCAGTTTGTCTTTGTCCAGGTCCTATGGTAGCGTTTACAAAGCCATTCACAAAGAATCCGGCCAGGTCGTCGCCATCAAGCAGGTGCCGGTAGAGTCCGATCTGCAGGAAATCATCAAGGAGATATCCATCATGCAGCAGTGTGACAGGTACGGCTCGCATGGAGGTTTGGATGGAGCACTGCACCGTCACCGCATCTCCATGCTCTAATTCAGTGTTTCCCAGCCTGGTCCTCGGGGACCCGGCAGCCGGGAGGGAGAAAAAATGTGGACCATCTGGGGGTCCCTGAGGACCAGGTTGGGAAAACCCTATTCTAATAGTTTGCTTAATTCTTAATTAAAATTTATTTAGCATTCGCTTTTGTTCATATTTTGTGATTTGTACTAGTGTGCATACAGGTATGTGGGAATTTAGATTTTGCAAATACCTTCTTACTCTCCCGAGAGAGGTGAAAGTGAAGCTCAGGGGTGTCCTTGGAGCCGTTTTCGGGGTTAAGGGCCTTGCTCAAGAGCTCCGCAGTAATACGATCAATCTGCCCAATACGGGATTCACCATGGACACCTGCTGATCACACGCACGGAGTCCTAACGTGCAGAGCC
>JAODLD010000144.1:10274724-10290609 GCA_026781065.1 Mormyrops boulengeri | reverse complement strand
TTCAATTTTCTACCTCATCCTGTGTGGCCAGTGAAGGGTTAATGTATGTGAAATTGGCCTTTTCAGAGAGTTTAAGATAGAATAAAGATATTCTGAAGAAATCAAATTGATATCTTGCTTAGTTTTTGAGTTACAGCCTCCTAAAAATGCTTACAAACCGATCACAGAGGGTTAACGCGGACACGCCCCCTTTTTCAAACCCCCGTAAAATCCGAACCGAGGGTGGCATTGAGCTGGAACGAAGTGCGATCTTCATCTTACATCTCATTCTACAAAATATAAAAAAACTAAGCAAATCTGAGACCATCAAACTGGAAGATGCTCTCAGTTTGGCTCATTTCATATGGAATGACCCATAATAATAATCGCCGGGCAACCATTTCTGTTTGTTTTGTTACAGGGGACTCACGCCTATCCAAGGCTAACTTTACTATACTTTACTATACTTTTGTGTTGTAAGGCTTGTGAGCTGGTCTGTCACATGGCAGCATTTATACCAGAGGTACTCAATTATTTTTTCCCCAAAGGTCCAAATTTCATAAGCGACACAGAGCCAAGGTCCTCTGCCCTCAGTTTCGGGGGTGGGGGTGGGGGGTAGATCAATCGTGTGGTCCAGATTAAATAGTGTTTTGGCCCCAAAGTGTACTATATTCCGCCAGTTGAGTTTCCTTTGGGACAATAGAGTATACCTTCTCTTACCTTACTTCAGTTTATAGCAAGGTTTCTAGTCTCCTGGTCCACAATCATCAAAAGGCTGGATTTATACCATTCAGGTCTATGCAACCTTGTCACTTGCTGGATGCTCTCCTTGTAAGTTTAGGTCTCCGTGTGACAACAGACATCCCCACAAAGGATCGGGAAACCATCATTCATGCAGCAGAGAACCATTTACATTTTATTAATTTCTCTGACGCTTTTATTTAAAGGGACTTACAGGGTGAATTTCAATATGCATGCTTGACAGTACTTGCGTTCTCTTGTACCCATTTTACATCATATTCCGTTGCCGCAGGCCAATTCCAGTACTAAGAACACAAGTACTTAGGCAGTGAAAATCCCCAGATGTTGGTCTTGCTCCGCCCCAAATTTCAAAGGTACATCAGTTGTATCCTCGCCTAACAACACCAATAGCATGATTCGTCGCACCCCAAATTCATTCTTGGAAGACAAGTTCGAAAGACCAGTCTTGCCAAAACCACGAGTATGGTCTTTGGGTTCTTGATATTGAGATCCATCCACAGTCCTGGGAAGGTTTAGAAATTATGTGTGCTCCCTTGGATTTGAACCTATAACCTTTGTGCTGTCAGAACATCATGATGGAATCTGTTTTATTTGTCGCCCCCCCAAGCTCACGGAGGACGAGATCGCCACCATCCTCAAATCCACCCTGAAGGGACTGGAGTACCTGCACTTCATGAGGAAGATCCACCGAGACATAAAGGCCGGGAACATTCTGCTGAACACAGAAGGCCATGCCAAGCTGGCTGACTTTGGTGTGGCTGGCCAGCTGACGGTGAGAGCAATTTTTACGTTTTTGTTAACATTTTATTTATTTAGCAGACACTTTTATCCAAAGTGGCGTATATATTTGATCAAGCAAGGTCCAACAGTCCCTGAGGCTATTGGAGGTTAAGGGCTCAAAGGTAAAATCACTCTGCAGACCCTGGGTTTTGAACCGCCATCCTTCTGATCACAGGCATTATGGGTGAATGTAACTGATATAAACAGAGAAGGTGAACATTTTGAAGCTTCACTTGACATTTTTCATCTTTTCAGTACGGTATTGGCTGATTGAGGGGGATCTGAAATTACAACCTACTGCATCGCACCCAGCAGGCCACCTGCCCATGCTGAGATGGAGAAACAAATGTGGCAGTTTTTCCTAGATAGACAAAAAGTCAGTAAAAAGTTTGGATTTGGATGTGGCACTGCCTTCCGTGATGGGAAACCTTCACGAGGGGCACTTGGGATGTGTCTTTTCATACCTGTATCACCAGTGTTCCTGGGCATCCCAGATCTGCGGCCTGGCGCCGGCCAATCACAGCATGCATAGCTCGTTTCAGATGGCTAATGACCTCAGTGCATAAAGGGAGGGATATGTTGGTTCACTTAGCGTTATACCTAATTAGTCTGTGTGCATAAGTGCTCACGCAGGATTTAAACACACCCTGCCAGGAACAGGGTCGAGAACCGCTGCCCGTAAGTGAAAGTTGCGGTTTGTGTCGACTGTGCGTGCCATACAGCGCCCCCCCCCCCAAACAATTTTTTATTATGGCACTGCTACCAGTCAATCAACAAATCCAGTTTTATTTGTTGTTATGCATTTTTACAAGCGGTTTGTGACACAAGCTGAAAGAAAACTACCTCTTCAGCAATTTAACAGAAAACAAAGTTCTCTGAGTGGAGGTAAAAAAAAAAATATATCTCAAGGCCATGTGGGGAGAACAGCTGGGGGGAAACTTGGTTATTTCCTCACTGAAGGGGAGCAGCTCGATGCCAGAATGGAAGTAATTGTAACCTGACAGGTTCCGAGTAGAGCTTTGCAGACTCTCTCCGGTTATGGATCCGTCCTTGGGGCATCTTCTGCTGGTCACCTAATGAACGGGGGGAGAGGGAGTTATGTACATTTTGATCCTTTGTACAGGAACTAGGAGCTGATCCATGTCGCCTTGCCCGGTACCACTGCTCCGAGTTCCGGTCTCAGACCCAGTCTGAATGTACTGGAGCTTGTAGATGGCAAGCGGTCGGACTCTAATTTCAAATGTGCCTGGAGATTCGGTTAATCCGGTTATGATGGAGCCGTCGATAAAGGGCTAACCAGAGCAACATGGGGGGTGGGGGGGCCGGATGAGGTTAGGAGTGGTTAGAAAGGGGGAGAATGGCGGGTGTAATTTTACAAATCATGCAAGAATTTTACAATAAAGAAGAAAGGGAGACTCCTGAAATGTGGTCTGGCAGGCCTTTTGGGGGCGCCCTGCTCTCAGCGCGCATTCCCCATCTCCTCCCCGACCATGTAGTGTTTGCACCTCCTGGATGCATAGCTGCCCCGCTAAGCATTTGGTGATTTAAGGAGACCTGGAAACGCTGCAGGACCGTGGTCCTGAAGACCTGATGTGGGCCGTGGGTCTGAAAGGCTTTTCAGTTTATTGCAGCCACTATATATATATTACACAATAAATTATTTTTTCTGAGCTCCAAGTTTAACACAACTGGGCTTTCTTTTGGTCTCGGCCAGCGGATCTGCGAAGCACATCAAGGCTTATCGTTGCAGGGTGTCCGCGACTCAGAGCGCCGTAATCCACGACCGCCTGATGCATTTCGCAGGCTACCCAGTGCTGGCACCTCGCACTCATCAGGTTCCCATTCTCCTTGTGCCTCTTTCCGGAAACTTCCCCCCATGACGCGTGTGCTTTCTTTTCCCTGTGAAGGACACCATGGCCAAGCGCAACACAGTGATTGGCACGCCCTTCTGGATGGCTCCAGAGGTGATCCAGGAGATCGGGTACAATTGCGTGGCGGACATCTGGTCCCTGGGCATCACCTCCATAGAGATGGCGGAGGGCAAGCCTCCGTACGCGGACATCCATCCAATGAGGGTGAGTCTCCTGGCTTGCAGCCTTTCCCAGAACCCACTCATCCATGGTGCCTCTCTTTCCTAAAAACAATTGCAAAATAGTGTTTTATGATCTTAAGCTTTCATATACGGTAGGTCGTCTGCTTTTCATCTGCGCTGAGTCACAGTTAATCATGATGGAGATGAGTGAGTCATCTCAGCTTGTTTTCAAAATACCGCAAACGGGGAACGATTTTTGGGGGGAAAAACTGCATCAGAGGGGTGACGCGAGGGGTGATAAACAAGTGTGATGGAAGGGTGTTGAAGCCCCACCCGCTTAATGTGGATCTCTGTGCGGCGGGACTCGGTGTTTCAGTGGTACCGAACCGGCTGGTCTTTTGCCATGTTTATGACACTCTTATTAGGTGGTGTAAAAACAGACAGCGCCGGTGAGTGTTTTCGGTTAATGTGAGCTTTTCCCAGCCTGCGTCTAGCTAATGGCAGATTTGTAAGTTAATTTGCCAGATCAACTTCGAAAAGACAGACATGGAAACGTAAACGTACAAGAACATCGATCTGATTCAGATCCCACCTGTCAGTGTTTCTATTATGAAGGGGCTTCATTAATATGACTGATTTTGTTTCCGGGTTTCAAAGGTCCTTTGGAAGCTTATGAACAATAATGTTCTCATCTTTTCTCACCCTTTCCCTTAATATCTTGCAACAGTGCTTCCAATTTCAAAGTATCCGTGTTGAAGGTCTTGGGTCCGTAAATTGAATCTGGAAGTATCACTGCTCTTTGGGTCTGTATTGTGGAGAGAGGCACGGTATCCCCAAACCTTCCCAGAACTCCCAAACGAATGGTCCCTGTTTGGGACACAGTGTGCAGCTTCTTCTCCTTCACCATCTTCAGCTTCTCCTGCTTCTCCTTTTGTTTCTCCTCATGCCCCTTCTTCTTTGCTGTCTTCCACATCACTAGAATCCCGTTCATCCCCCAGAGGGGTAGCTCCTTCAGTCCTCTGCTGTTCCTTGCAGCACGAGTATTTTGACAGAGCTGTACAAGGCCTTATTCCCCTGGTCTGTGTGTGTGTGTGTGTGTGTGTGTGTGTGTGCGTGTGCGTGTGGGGGGGGGGGGGTGCCAGGGAACGGTAGATTAAATTAAAACAAGATCAGCTGCCCCACTTGTTACATGCTCAGCTGCTGTCCTGTGCTTGGCCGTAAATCTCTCTCTGTCTGCAGCCAGTCTTTATAAACAAGACATCAACCAACAGCCTGTCATCAGGCACTGGAACGTATCTGAAGGGGGGGGGCGATTCTGAAGTATTCCACATTAAAGTGAAACAGTGGAAATGATATAACGTCGCAGTACTACAGTACTATATTCATCAGGTCTAACCCTTCAGTTATCAATTAGTTGAAACTATTTTCTGTGTGAAGTGTTGGTCATGAAAATTCTGGCGTGGATTTCTAATTAATATTAATGAAGTCGATCAATCAAAGCTTATAGCAGTGCAGATCTCACCAGGACGTTGGTGCAAAGGGATGGTGTTTTAGAGGTGAAAAAGAAAAAAAGAATTGGAGGAAAACTGAATAGAATAACGCCTTTTAGTTAAAAATAAAATGACAGATCGTAAGACCTCAGTTTCTTAGCGACGTGAAGAGACTCATGACAATAGTTTGCTGGAGGTAGAGGACTGGGGGGGAGGGATCAGTCTCCAGCATTAAAACTTTTCTCCATGTTGTCACAAGCCTGATGTGCAGCCCAGCTCCCCGGGGGGGCTGCCCTGCCTCTAAATTTAGACCGTTTGTTGCTCTTTCTGAGCATGTTCCCCCTGCTGATATAGCCGGGCCTGTTTTCTTAACCTTGGGTCATGGGCTGTGCGGGGCGACAGAGGCGCAGGGCCCCCGACGGTTCTGTGGGTCCCGGCCGATGACATACGTGGGCTAGACGAGCTCCTCAGGTCGAGACCTTTTCATAACTCTCACTACTTTAGTGCCATGTCAGTGCAGGGTTTCCTGATGCCTGTGACCTTCCTGTGACCTTCCCGTGACCTTCCTGCGACCGTTTGGTACTTGTTGGTAGAAGTGACAGTCAAGTTGTTCCTGTTGAGTGGGTGTGGAGGCGACACGGTGTGGGTCCCTGCGATGTTCAGATAGAGGTAGGGTAGGGTTTGGGAGTCGGCCTTGTCGTGAGCTTAGATGTGAGGAGCCTCTGGGAGTCCCCTCGCTGTCAAGATCTTCATTTGCACCCCCCGCACTTCCCCATCTCGCTGTCAGGTAGCCCCGTCGACCTGCCATGTAATAACCAGCGTCCGGTAGGTTCCACACTGCACTAATTTGGCTAAAACAGGGGAGTGGAGGTAAATTTGATCCTGTGTTAGCAAATGAGGTTTCAATTAGCTTGCAGTGTGGCGGCCTGTTCAGAACAGACCTACCAGGGCAGGAAATGCAGAACTTGTCTTGGCTAGTGATTGGGTGCTGTCTTGGGCATTAAGATCCTCCATTTTTCTTCCATTTAAAACAAATTATTCCTTTAATGTGTCATGCTGTTTATTATTGAGTTCCGGTTAATTTTTCCATGATTCATGTATGAATATAGCTGTTCTCATGGTTATTTTAGAAGTGACTATTAATTAAATCAGCATTTTGCTCTGAATGTGTATAGTGTTCATTCTGAAAACTACTTAAACCTCTTGCTACCAATCAGGTCTCACTGTTTTGGAGGGCTAAGTGCTGATTGGCAGAATGTTGCAACTCGTAATTTAGAGCCTTGCTGGACCTGACAGAGCCGCGTGCCACAGGCAGCCCAGGAATGAAACCCATTATTTTTGTTAAACGCATTTACCAAATTATTGCCTCCCCCTCTCACTCCCCCTTCTACCAGTAGGAAGCCAATTTGTTTCGCGGCTTGGAACTTCGCAAATGGTAGATGGCTCAGGATTGAAACGGCATGCTGGGTGAGGGGCATCTTCACTGCCTTGGCCTCTTGGGAGAGCCAAAGAGTTTGTCTTGGTGCCGGATTGTGTTAGGGATCACCGGGAAGGCTTGGACTTAGGTACTTCATGGCTGAAATGTTAGGACTGAGATATGGGCCATGTGAGTGTGCACGTGCTCCTGAACTGTCCAGGAGAGGAAATCAGGCTGAAGGGCAGGTTGGTCCAGCTGCACGGCTCCAATCGTGTCATCTGGACCTGGCGGGACCGGGCGCCCTGTGCCAAATTAGCCATAATTTCAAAGCAAACGCGGCTTCAGTCCACGGTGCTGGAGAGATGGATCAGCTAGATAAACGGAAACTGAAGATTCACGGTGCTGGATGTCGGCTTGCCTTTTATGTCAGGGTTCTGAATGGGACGGGCCCCCCGAACCCTCTGCCCCTGTGTTCTTGTTCTTTCAAACGAGCGTCTCTGCTGAGAAGCTCTTCCTGCTAATGTTTAGTGTGTGGCTTTGAAGAGCTTTCCAAGCACTCTGCCTGCCTCCCCTTTAATGTTGCCTACGTCAAAGATATAAAATTAAATCACGGGCCTCGTTTGCCATCTCACCGCTTCCCGACCGCCACTGAAAGCCGTCCGAGCTCTCGGGAGGTTCGCGCAGACTTTTATTGCGATCTTGATCTCACTGTGACACTTTGAGTGCCGTTCCTGTTGCTTTTGGAACGGCGTCTTATTGCGCATCTTCCTGTGGAGGCAGCAGTCAACTGGAGAATGGAACACTGCTGTCTAAATGCCATATCGAGTAACACGCTTTTTTTAAATTTTTTTTTTATTGTGGTTTCCCATCATGCACTTGTCCAATTACGAACTGAGGGTCCAGCTGGAGATCTGTGTCACCCTGACATGAAGTTCTTGCCTTCTACTCACATGTACTGTGTTTCCAAACTTGTATCAATATCTGTAATTCCTAGTACTGTTTAATATTTGCACTGCTTTACTGTAATTAAACATCAGATTCCATTTTTACTAATGGGGGAAAATTAAGGTGTCACAGTCCTGTTGTTGTACTTTTAATGCTGGCGCTTAACCGAAGTACATGCCTTTCAATGTATTGTGGTATAAAAGTTAAAAATTGTGGGCAGTGTTAAGCTGCTCTGGGGAAGACAATAAAATATTACAGTAGCCATATGCCGTGCGACTTCTGGACCGATGTTGGAGGTAAGCGTCCCCAAAACACAGTGGCTCATGTTTGGTTTTTATTCAATAACATTTGCATTTGATTTTAGGAGCCAGTCTTATAAAAGGCTGTGTAAAGACGAGCGGACGGCACGACGGCGTCGTAAACGACACGCCTCTTTACGGCTCCCTCTGAACGGTAGTTTATGACATGACAGCAGCGTTTACTTTGTGTTGTGTAAGAGGGCACCTTTCTTGGCGTTGGGGTCCCAGAGTCCCCACCAGGACAGTGTGGGATAAGGCTTCTGCTCTGCCTCCTTATCTCCTTCTCAGAACCTTCGGCCTTCACCCCTGCCTCTAGGAAACTGGTATCTTCTGCCTCCGATCACTGCCCAAATTTTATGGTCTCAGTCTCCCTTGGTGCGAGATTCTTCCACACTGATCATGTTCAAAGGTGCTCCTACTAAATGATAACGGTTTACGGTAGTTAATTGGTGATTAAACGACCAGATGGCCTAGTAACGGCTGGCTACCAGTGTTTTGACGCACAGTATTTGGAAACGGTGCTTTATTTTCTGTCTGCATGTTTAAGCCCCCCCCTCGCCAAAAAAAGTCAAAAAAGATCTATTCATCCATCCATCTTCAGTGCTGACTCATCTTGGCCCAAATAGCTGGCGTGGCTGATGTCGGGCTCTCCCTGACTCGGTCGCAGGCGGTCTCTCTTTCTCACACACATGCATGCACCCAGGGCGGTCTGAAAGCACCGGTTTGTGAACTGTGGGAGGAAAGCAGAGTAACGGAGGAGAAGCCCCATGACCACGGAGAGGGTAGGCAGACTGCACGCACACAGAGCCAGGGCCTGATTCATGTCTGCAGCCACTGCGCTGCCTCTGTGGTTGTACAAAATATATAGTACTGAATACTCCCAAAACGATGCAAACTACTCTATGGGTTGCCACAGCCTGATACTATACTAAATATAGTACACTATACTAAATATTTATACAGTACTAAATACTTACACAAGTTATATAGAGCATATACTATTCAGCAAATACCTCAAAGATTTTGCAGTTTGCAGCACTTCGTTGCCTAAAATGATGCAATACAGTAATTATATCTGGCCCCACACTTGGTTTCTGTTCCAGCTTTACAGCACTATTAAAAAGAAGCATTTGTAGGACGTAGATTATGGAAAGGCTTTGCCCGGATGTCAGCCGCTTCAGGGGAGCACCGGAAACGACAGGCAAGCGGAGAGGCCAGATTCACCAGCCGTCAAAATTACAGCATGTCTTCTGTAATGGGAACTCAGTTTTTTGACTGAACCACCATGCTCGTTCTCTCCTGTTTTCAAGGTTTGGGGGAGGGAGGGGGGCGAAGGCCAGCCTGCGTTATCAGCAAATTAGGAGGACGTGCTATTTGAGCTGGAAAGCTGTCGTTAGGACGGGGGGACCTTGCACTGGGATGGGAGTTATCAGCATAAATCTCAGACTATTTCTCCAGACCCCTTTTACACTTTAAACGAAAACAAATAACCCTGCTTTCAGTAGAAATTGTATACAGCACGAGAGGGCTCCATTGCAGCTGTGAGCAGGAGGGCCACATCTGTGGAAAGGTCAGGGCGGGGTAACCTTGTTTATATGCCACTGAAACAGTGTTTAAAGTTGAAAGTATTTCATCTTTACTCTGTTATAAAACAAAGAAACTAACCTTTTCTTTTTTTCCTTTTTGAAAATATACCAGAATGTATTTTTTGTTTATCCCACATTCCATTCTACAATTTCTGATTGGTTCTGTCTGCCCAGTAAACAGGTTGCATTGGTTATATGTTGGCATCCTAATTTTCCGGCTGTTTGCTGGTCTGTTCATTCATTTTCCAAATACAAAGTGTTCCGTCCTACCGATGTGGTACTTGGGTAGCATTTGCGTAAATGAAATTCTTCCTTTGTGCTTAATGAGTAGCAAACCAGTCAGGGTGCACTTTCCTGTCTTTTCGTATGATCTCTGTGCGCCAGTTCTTCCTGCATGACGGTTATTCTTCAGTACAGAAGTACGTATTGCTGCATCATAAAGGGTCTGTCTATGATTTGAGCCTGTAAACTTCAGACCGCCTGCTACCCACTTGTGGCAGGGTGGTGGGGGGAGAGAGGGGCAAACTGGACCCACCCCGGCTTAAATCATCCACCCTTGAGCACAGCATGAGTGTCTTGCCTTAATGTGGGCGGCAGGAATGTTTCCATGCAGGTGTCATCGGGTTAAAGGAGAAGGACGAGGGCCCCGCCCCCCTCCTCCGCTTCTTCGCTCTCCCTGCTTGCCGTCCCCGATGTTTTTGCCAGTTTGGTTATAATTTTATTCCCCCCCCCCCCCCCCGACCTCTGAATGCCAGCTGACTGGGACCTTTGCCCTCCATAAAGCGTGGGACGCATTCCTGGCGCTGAGTAGAGGGTTTTATTTGCCACTCATCCTTGAGCCGCGACGATAGGAAGGTTAGGAGCTTCAAGCTGGCCAGCGGCGCACAGATAAGGATCAGCTCACCCTTCGCTTTTTCCACGGGGGTCGGCTTCTTTCAGCACCGGGACTTGTAGCGTTTATGGTAGATTTTGGAAAGCGAGATAGCTGGGACCTGGCATGTTGGTGGCACATTGCGTGAGGTCATTGGGAGGATCTGTGCTTACGCTTGTTATCGTTGTTCTTGTTATCAGTCATGCATCTCGTTTCAGGACCTGGCTAACCAAGTTCTTCCAGAATTGTTGCAATTCGGAAAGCTGGAGAATGTGATGTGTGCGTGGGGGTGTGACCTTAAACCGAAGCTGCCCCTACCCTTTTTAAAGCTTGAACACACATGTTTGAATGCCCTCCCCCTCGCCCCCCACCCCATGAGTTCTTCTCGAGTTCGCCTACTAGCTGAGTAGAGTCTTGTTGCGTTGTCTTGGCTCATGGTTGTGCAGGAGTAAGGTCCAGCAACACCTGGGGTGGCCTGCATTCCTCATAGTCAGAATGGTTGCCAGTGCCATTGCATTATGGGAAATTGTAATAATAGTCATCCCTCACTGTGGTTACACTAAATCTTACTTGTTCCATCCCTAAACACATTATGACTTTCCATAATTAAATCAATAAATCTGCGAACGGTGTGACAGTGGGTTGGACAAACATGATTAATTACAGGATGAATAACTTTCGTTGAGCACTATACTCAGATCTAGAAGGTTCTATGTTTGTCGCTATGCGGAATGCGGGCAGACTTCTTTCCCCCCGTCCACCTGCTCTGGCTTTTCTTGGCTGTGACGAGTGCAGACCCAAAGGAGCAGGAGACCATGCTGGCTTGGCCGCGTGGCCGGTTCATGGCCCTCCGATGCGGTTGAAGCGGGCCGTGTGTTTTCACACAGGAGGGGAACTGCTTAAGCCGGCCGGCAGATTGAGAGCTGGGAACCGGCCAAACAGGAGCCAGCAGGCATTTGAGAGCTTCAGGCCAACGGGGCCTTTAATTAAATCCTCGCAGATGAATGTGCTCGTTAACAAAGCAGTGATAAATTATGTCTGTTAAGCATAGTGGAGGTTCAGTCAATGCCCATGGACCCAGTTCGAGCAGCATGGGGGTCTCACTTTTGCACCCTCCAGGAAAAGTGCTTAATCGTTGCAGTAAAACATCACCCAGGATAAACGATTTAAAAACTTGTAATCCGGCTAACCAGCTAAATGTAAATGAAAAATTTTGCCCTTCAGGTCAGTAGGCTTGGAGATGTAGCTGCTGTGCTGTTAACTGCATGGGGGCGGTCCAGTGAAACAAAGCAGGACAGTGGACTTGGGCAGTATATAATTTTTCATACAATAATACTGTCCAGACCTTATATAGCGGTACACGGTATTGCAGTGGTATTTTCGAATGCAACACTGTTATGGTATTTGCTGATAAAATTCACCAAGGGGAGTCCTCCACAATAAATTTTGCTGAATGACTAATTTTGTCGCCAAGATTTGAAAGTAGCTTGGTACATCCAAAATACTGCGGTATTCTGTATTACCGTAATGGGATGGTTAGAAGTAGGGTTCTTGCTAGGGCTGGGCGATATCACCTCAAATCAATGTCACGATTAATTGAACGTTTGTACTGTAAATATGTTGAACTATTAAAGCTGGGGTATTTTTACTAATGAAAGGCTGTATAGCTTTTTGATTTTTAAAATAATCCTACCCGGCTTCTGATGAGCCACACCTTTTCCTGGTATTTGCCTGAGAGCAGGTGTGGCTCATCAGAAGCCAGGTAGGATAGAAAACCTACTGGATAGTAGCTCTCCAGGACCGGAGTTGGAGACCCCTGGACTAGAGGTTCTGAATGTCGGATTTGATTAATTTTCGATTAATCGTCCAGCCCTAGTTCTTGCTAAGGGTGATGGTCGATTGTCATGTCAACAAAGACTGAGGCAGAAATGGGTGTAAAGTATTTTGATAATGTTTTTTTTTTTTATATAATGGCAAATAATGAAATGGTATTGTGGCATATTGGCGAGCACCTCACACCGTGCAGGGATGCCGGTTTGAATCGTACCCACCAGTGTTCTCCATGTGTTCTCATCTCCTGTGCTGCAGTCATGAATTAAGCTGACCGTTATGTCTGTGAGTTTATGAGTATATATGAGTGTCCGTGCATCTCATCCAGTTCAGGCTCCTGCCCTGCATATATGCTGTCTGGGACGCCCTCCAGGCTGACCTCATCCCCGCGACCCTTCACCGGATATGCACTGGATGGATGGATGGATGGATGGAATTTATTAAAAGATACTGGATGTGTTCAAAATTACATATTCTTAAATTGTGTCTTTAACCACATTTATCTGCAGTTCATTTACATCTGAGGATTGGGCAATGTACAGTTTTTTTTATATCATTGCTTTTCCTGCATTAATAAAATGTTATGAGCGCCCTCTAATGGTGATATTGCTCCTAACAACAGCAAACAAAACAGCTTGTCAGATCACATCCTGCCTTACACTGGAGAATACACATTTTGTTTCCAGCGTGGTTCAGATCATTGATACTATTTTGTGGTTAAACTAAACAATTAAATCTCATTTCAAATACTTAAGGTTTTTGTTGCTTCCCTTGCGACCAATTTGTACCCAGTTGTTTCCTAGTTTGATACTAACCAGCTGGTCATGCCATTAACCTCAAGTAAAGTTTCCTTTATTCAATTACGAGGCAGTGATTTAATCCTTCTGTGCTTTTCTCAAAAAAGAACTTTGAATTTGCTGCCAATGGCCGGTCTTCCATTCTGCTCCTGCTTGCATTGGCCCAAGTAATGGAGGGAACACGGCTCTTTGGAAATCTTTAAGAAATGTATAGAAATTCCTCAGATACACAGCACTTCTTGTGCCTGTAGCCTATTTCCTAGAAGAGCTTTGGCAATCTCCTGCCTCTCATTCCCATTCACTATTTTCAGTGATAGACTTGCATGCAGTGGGCGGTGTGGAGATCCGGGCCTGGCACTGGTGGGGGTGTAAAAGAGACCTTATCTGAGTGGACAGGGGCATCTTCTCTGGGTTCTGATGCTGGAGATAAGATAAGGACCTGAGGAGGCAGCACATCTTATGATACCCCTTGCCAGCATGGTCACATGGCAGACACCCACCAATGGCCGCCTGCGGCTCCCTGAGGAGGGTACTGTGGGGTCATGGTCGGTTCTGGCAGGCCAGTAAATATGCATGTGTTCCATCTCCTATCTGCTGGCGAGGTTGCTGCTGAGAGAGAAGGTTGAATTCATTCCCTTAGGCAATCAGTGAGTTGAATCGATCCTTTGAGTGCATAACAGAATGAAAACCTAGTAGTTAGACAGCTGTAAAAGGAACAGGATTAAGGAGCGCTAGTTTGCCCCGCCCCCAGGGTCTTCTCATTGGCCGGCCTTGTTTTGCTGTTGCCGTTGGATTACTCGCGCTCCCCCCGCCCCTTCTGCAGTTGTTTCGTAGCCAGGCGTTTATCATGTCGCCTTGACCGCCCAGGACAAAGGTTAACTTTATGGTGCCCGTTATCCCCTGGCCCCATGGGTTCGGTCCCCCTTCGGTCTGGAGGTGACAGAAAGTAGCATTATGAAGGTATTACTTGCGTGGTTCCTTTATGGTGGTCCAGATAGCCACCACCTTCTCTAGCAGGTTGAGATTATCGGTGCCGATAAGGGCATGGCCTCAGGGCTCAAAGGCTGCAGGTTAATCACCTTCACGCACTGATTTTCTTTTCCCTTGACTTCTCCCTCTCGGCTGTGTTGACTCGCTTGAGAAGCACATGACCTTTTTTAATGTTTTCCTCCATCCTGGCAATAAACCGGAGATCTCGTGGAGGAGCCTGATCCCAAGCCACATGCGGGGCTCGATAACAGGGATTTAAAAATGTGTCGAAAATCATCCCCTTGACCTTTTGAGGGCATCGATTTTCTGGAAAGTCCGCAAATGTTGACTCACGTTGGGCATAAATTATTATTGTAAAGAATTTTTATTTGTTTACAAGCCAGCTATAGGCAGTAATGAGGTCATGCGTAGAGCCCTATGGTCAAGCCATCGCAGGAGTTACTGCACGCAGGGTGTTATAGTGTACCTTGCAGCCCTGACATTGTCGTGTTGCATTAGTGCTAGTTTATTTGGTTGGCCGCTCGTACCCACTGCAGGCCGAACTGCATGCGGACTGCACAGTGCGGTTTGCTGCAGCAGGTCAGGATAAGAACCATTAGGTTCGAACCTGCAATCGCTTTGTGCAGCTCTTTGACTGCTAACAGAGCGTCTCTGTGTTATAGATCAGTGTTTCCCAATCTGGTCCTCGGGGACCCACAGCCGATTCACGTTTTTGCTCCCTCTGGGCTCCCTGCATGACAGTCCACATTTTCTCTCCCTCCCAGCTCCCGATAGGAACAAAAACGTGGACTGCCTGTGGCTCCCCAAGGACCGGATTGGGAAACACTGCTATAGGCTAAGTGTTCAGCTCTGAGTTACAGTGCTGAGTGAGAGTGTATGCATGTTTTATCCTCTGGCCTGCTGAAAGTATGGAGCGGCTTGTAGTGTGGCAGCTCGTGAGGCATGGAAGCATCTGTCCTGACCACTTGGCCATGCATTGAGCCGTGAGGATAGTGAGCGTGCACACATTGCAGATCCCATTTCTGCTGAAGCTTTGAGTCATGCCCTCAGGGAGCCCAGGTATGAGCTGAAGGAGCTTCCAGCTGTGACGCACCTCTACACACCTATTTTTCACATTTGCTTCCCTGCGTGGCTTAGAGCGTCCTGTGGGGACGTAAGCGAGCTGCTGCCGCGTTCATCTGCCTGGTTCCTATTCTGTAATGTTCCTCCTATTAAATGTGCCGCTCTGGGGTAATGATTAAATGGTGTTTGCATGCGAGTCCCAAAACAGTTGTGGGAAATCACTGCCATTGATCGTGCTTAATAAAATAAAACAAAAAACAATAATAAATATGAAATGACCCCATTGGTACGGACTCCGCAGTATTTCAGGCCATCTGTAAGTGTGAATGTAGGGGGTGGCCCGCTACCCCTGCTGTCCCTAGAGGCTGCTCACATGCCCCGTGTTAATTCGCCACCCCCTCAGTTGTTGCTCTGTGTCAAATGACTGCCTCCCACCCAAAAAAAAACCCTTTATTTTTCTTCTGGCTAGACGTGGATTATAAACGTTTGATTAGTTAACTCATTTAAGTCCTCTGACCTTTCGCTTCACGCCGACTGTTTGTCCAGCAGACGCCCAGGCGAGCGGGAATCATCGGGCGATGTTGGGGGACTACTGGGCGGGGACCTGGGGATTCGCCTTGTACCTTTCACCCCCCCAAATAGCCTCCAGATGTCTCGCTGACCCGTCAACGTTATGGGAGGAGGCCAAACCCGTCCCAGACCCCGCCTGCTATTCTTTCCAACTCGGGGGGGGGGGGATAATAGGGGGTGCCATGCCCCTATACATGGAGAGAGACTCTGCCGGCTTCTTTATCAACGCTGAGACAAGAAGGGGAAAGAATCCCCTCCCTGCGGCGACACAACTCCCAACGTGGAGGAGAATGTTCTGTATTCTGAAGAATACCGGGTAAATACAGGGGGGGGGGGGGGGGGGGGGGGGGGGGGGCGGCCGGGGGGGGCCGGGGGGGGGGGGGGGGGGGGGGGGGGGGGGGGGGGGGGGGGGCGGGCGGGGGGGGGGGGGCGGGGGGGGAGGGGGCGGGCGGCGGGGCGGGGGGCGCGCACGGAG
>JAODLD010000144.1:10251942-10263631 GCA_026781065.1 Mormyrops boulengeri | reverse complement strand
CAGGTGTGTTAAATGAGGGGAAACCCAAAAATGTGCAGGGCTCCGGCCCTCCAGGACTGGAGTTTGACACCCGTGATCTAGACTAAATGATGTACCTGCTGGTGGTGTGGACCTGCTCTGATATCACACCTGATTTCGTTAGTTAGAAATGAGAGCCCTTATGCGGGACGGACCTTTCCCAGTACCCCTTCGCCCTCAGCAAGGAGGGTATTCGTTATTTACCAGCCCCTCCCTGACAGCTTTGCCTCATCTGATGCTGAAAATTTCACAAAAGCAGCTGCCACCTGGAGAGTGACTGGCTGCGCTATTGTCGGACTACATTAAATATAAGCTCCACACAGAAAAGCAGGGAGCCTTCAATGCCTCCGTTTCAGGATTCATACTGCATTGTTTTAACGTGTAGACGGCACAGTTAGTTAAAATACATCACAATAGGGTTGGCTGTGTGTTTTATTCGGTCTGAATTTGTTTGGCTTCCATTCAGTGGCTGGAAATTGCAGAGCAGTTTGTTTCCACAACCGCATCAAGCACCGGCCCCACAGTACCACTCCGGGTAACATTAACATTCACAGGTGCTTTTTTATTTTTCCTGAACTAAGTGAAAGCATTTAAAGCTGCAATCTGTGAGGAACTGAGCAGTATTACAGGCAACTGAGAACCAAGAGACTGGCCTGTTCTGAAGTGTAGTTTGACTTTTGGGGAGTGTTGTGGAAATCAAAGGTGTGTCTGCAGTGGAGTGTCCGTCGAGGGGGGACAAATGGTGACGGTTTCTTAACGTAAGGGCCAGCGGGATGATCCGCCTGGACTTCCCCAGCAGACGGACCAGATGGCGCAGTAACGGGTAACGTGGCCTCTGAGCAAACGCAATGTGACAACAGTGTGACACATGGTACAAAAGGCCCCCCAATTACCACATATCTAAGCTTAAACAGCACTGACTGAATAGTTCTAGAATTATGATGACGATTCTCTGGGTGTGTTCTGATGCTATGCCGATGACTCTCTTGATACAACAGCACATATTACAATCGACATTAAGGTTCCCATTTCCAGCCCTGAGGGCCAGTCTGCACCACAGTTTGCAGATTTCCCTGCGCAAACATGCCTTGTTCAGCTCACTAGTAATTGCCAGATTTAGTAGGTATGTTTTAGTAACTGGCCCTCCAGGACCGGAATTGGGGAACCCTGGTCTAAATAAATACTAGCACATTCATGTTGGCACATTCCTAAAGGACAGAAGCTCTGTTGTCAGCCCCTTACCCCATACGCCTTATTTCCCCTGTAGGAAACTCCACTTCCCAGCAGGCTCAGCGGCCCTCCTTCATGGACTACTTCGACAAGCAGGACCCGAAGGGCAAGGCCCAGGAGAACTGCAACCAGAACAGGCCGGATTCCTACCACATAGCCAAGAATGTCTTCCCTGACAACTGGAAGGTGCCGCAGGATGGGGACTTTGACTTTGTGAGTATGGGCTCCGGCTGATTGGGCTACTGGGAGTGCTGGGAGTGCTGGGAGTGCTGCTCTTGTCTAAGCTGGTTTTTCGGGTCGCTACACTTGCCACTCGGCTTCTGCTCCTGCAGCACTGGGCAGGTTGCGGCTCCTCCTCTCGTCCGCCGCACTCCTCTGCTGCTCCGTCTCCTCTTCCTTTTCAAAGTGAAACGCCTCGTTTCCTTCTCGCTTCTGCCAGCGCATCCGGTCGCTGAGAAGCTGGAAACGTCCCTGCTGATGAGAAGACAGCAGTGGGTAGCTTTCAGTCCCCGAGCCCAGGCTCAATGTGTGTCTGTTTACCAGCCACTCTACTTATGTATTTTTCCAGAACTAGAGCGGACTGCTATTGAACCGGTAAATAAATTAGCTTCCATGGATGGATATGGCAGCGGTGCTAATGTGACAGATGTCACCGCGCAAGTCCGCTAGGACAAACTGGGCTTGCTGGAATTGCGCTCGCCGCCTCCGCACGGCCGCACGGCGCTAACGGCTGTGACTCATCGGGTCGCCGCGAGGAATGAAGTCAGGTCACATGGCCTCTGTTCTTGGGCATTACCTGACATTCCCTGTGTGTGGGGTTTCCCCAGGGGGATGCTGGGTAAACACTGTCAATTAGGATAACAGAACTTACTTGAGCCAGATAACAGGGTAAATTGGTTTTTAACTTTTGGGTTTTCCCTGAATGGTACTTGAGCAGAACCAGGCTGACAGTGAGCCTGATGAAAATCAGACCAGCTCCCAAACTTGGTAACAGCATGCTGGGGAGTCTTCATTGCTTCCTGTAGGGAAAGGTGTAAAGAACATCACTCCAGGCCACGGTACCATCCTGAAAGCTCATTCTCACCTGCCTGATTTCCCCCCCACCCCACTGAAAACATCTCTCCCTGGTAGAAGGATGGGCCTTCTCCCCTCTGTGGTCGCAGGCACTGTGACAGCGCGAGTGGAGGACCGACTGCAGCACAGCTCCGCATTTCATATGTCAGCTGGGAGCCAAATTTCACCCGAGTATAATTTTAGGAATACGGCGGAAAGTGAGCATGTCTCACCGCTGGCTTTTTTTTTGTTGTAGCTCTTCTGTGTTTTGTGTTGTGTGTATTCATAATTTTTTCCGGCGCCGCCTCCAAGTTAACAGCTGTAGCTGCTCTCAAGTCAAATTCCATCTTTCAGCATGCGCTGCTCCTTTTGTGTACGTGTATCCCAGTCCTCCTTGCTGGGCTGCCGGTGCTGGGGGGGGCAACTCACAGCCAGAGCGTGCTGCTGTGGAAAAGGACTGTGGGTGGATGGCATGTACAAGCTGTGGGGCGGTGTCATGTGGCTGTACGTCCTGTGGCCCTGGTAGGATTCTGCTGTGCTTTGTGCTAATGGGGATATAAAGCTCCAAAAGGCATGCTTTACAAATGTAGACATTGCCTTGAATTTGATTGGATGATGTGAAAGCCTGGCTGGCCTATCAGATTTTGAAATGATTAATTTGAGCCAAACAGGAGAAGACCCGGTGAAGGCAAATGAGAATCACTCGGATTCTCGCACACTGCAAAGTCAGGGAGGTGATTGGAACCTGTTCTCAGATCAGTTTGTAATCTCAATGTGATGGTTAGTACGAAGCTGAATCAAATATAACTGCTTATTTTGAGTGTCTCCTGGAGATGAATGGCGAGGAAGTTGTGTTTTTGTTGTACTGTCACCTTGGGTTTCTGAGATCACTATAGATTCCCTTTGAAAAGTGGATACCAAGGTGACAGTTCACCAAATCAAAGAATTAGCAATCATCTTAATCATGCTCTTGGGTGAGGTTGGGTGAGTTGGATGGCTAGACATCTCTGGGTGCTCTTGTGTGGAGCCACCTCCTCTGGGCTTATCACGGCACGATGCGCGTTAAAACCTGCAAGCTGTGGAGCAGAAAAGAGGCAGGCAACTGTCAGCATGAGCGCTTGAGGGAGGGGCCTCGTCTTCACCCCCCCTCGGGAGCTGCTGTGGGCGTTCTACGTTGAGTGGGAGACCCGTGCGGGGAGAAATAAAATAATAGGCAGCTCCACTGGGAGAAACATGAAGCGGGAGAGCCTGGAGATGGTTGTCTTAGCCACAGATGGAGCCGAAGTCGACGTGAGCAGCCTAAATCCCAGCTAAAGCCCAGCTTGCGTGTCCGTGAACATGCTGACGGGCGGGATGGTAGCGTGACGCTTAAATCTGGGAGAATTTGCCTTCGCATTGGGAAGTATCTTCATCGGTAGATTCGGTCCAGGGCCTGTGTTGTAAAGGTGATGTGTGTGGGCCTAGGCAAGAATGTCGAGAGAAAGTGGGCCCTGCGTCATGGGGAGGGAGGTGGGTGTCACTGTCCAATTGTGGGCCTTGCAGGTCGGAGGGGTGGGCGTGTCTCTGTGAGCTGTGTGTGTTACAGCTGCATATGAAAGCTGAAGAACAGGCTGTGTGTGTGTGTGCGTGCGTGCGCGTGTGTGTGGGCACACAGCCTGCCCCTATCACTGCCTCTTCATTAAGCCAGCCGCTGAAAAGGCAGACAGTGCAGAACTGGAAATTGTGTTTCCTAGGGAACGGCGTGTGTTGTAATTACTTCCCTTCGCATCATGCGTCAAGGAAGATCTTGTGACACACTTCTCGTTAAGTGTTAGGGTTTTTGAAAGGACGAAATTTGAATGTCGTCTTCAATTCGTCCACCTTATCAGGAGGAGGCTGTCGGGATGGTGGCGCTCGCTGGGAGAGTGTGGGTGTCAAACATCCAGCATGAACCCTTTTAGCGTTTTGGACCAGTGATTTGCAAATGACCCATTACTGCATCGTAGAATGCAGATTTCATGAATGACACGTACAACACTAACCCGGTTGCATTTGTTTGTAAACAAGCTTGTGCATAAACAAGCAAGCTGATAGCATGGAGGCTGAACACATACTCACAATATCCTAAACCTAACCGATGCTTTTTTTCAGTGGGTGTAACAAAAAACAGATCTGAAGCAGAAATTAGGTCCTCGTGTCTTTGACGGTGGTATTGATTCAGAACCCCTAATACAGCTAAAATTTAGAAGGAAATTGCCTAAAAACTGATCACCAATCAATACACCCAACAATGATGAGAGAGTGGGTATTAATGCATATTGCTGTAATCTTTTTTTAAGACCTTTAGTTACCTGGAATTTTAGATGGTTATGAAAAACATCCTGAATACGAGAATCTGAGTGTAGCAAATCATTATATGTCTGGCTGTGTGCTTTTTTTTTTTGTATTGTTGACCATGTATCTTGTTTTTTGTTTCCTGTTGTTTGCCATGTACCTAGATCCGTGTCGTACTGACTGAGAGGGAGAGATGCACGCTCCTCATATTGCTGCATGTCCTGCCTTATGAGGACAAAACTTGGCTGTTATAGGGGGGTTATTTCCAGTCATCCCTCCAGGGGTTTGTCTGATGTGTACCCCTGGCCCTGAGTGTTCTCTCCGTCTTCCATAGGTGCTTGTTTCTGACGTCTCTGGTGGTCCATGAGGGGTTAAAGCGCGGTTCTCTGCCGTATGGTGTGCTGTGGTGTCTGGTGCTCACCGTGCTGGAAGTTAACACTTGGCTTTCACACATCTTTAAATAGTTTGCTGCAGTTTCTGCTGGCGTTTAATGTTTATGTATGTGGCATAAATTCATTATATGATACCATTCCATTTGTGTTATTCTTTATTACAGTTTAGATGCACCCGGTATTTTTTGAGTGTAATGTTCCATTAATCTTTTCTGGGGTATCTCAGTGCACTTAGTGGTAAGATTTATGGGTATTAAATACCAGCCCCCCCTCTCATTTAATGTTCAGTAAATTCAACCGTTAAGTGGCTATTAGATCCTTCCTCTAAGCACAGTAATGAAATTTTAAGTGTGAATGTGTAGCAGTGATGAGATGAAACCGTATGAGTAGGTTTAACTCTCAGTGGTAATGACTCATGATCAGTGAATTAGGCTCTCTGTCTTTTTTAATGTAATGTTTGTTACCCCTATATGAAAACTGCACTACAGAGACACCAAAAAGTAATGTAGCTGCAGTCTCCATTATCCAGAGTACTACAGGAAAATTCTTCTACTTAGAGAGATTATTATGTAAATATGCAATAGGTGGCTCAGTGGCCAAGGATCTTGACTTGTGATTGGAAATCTGCAGGCTGTATGAGCAGCCAAAGTGAGTCGTACTTAAGGAGAATGGATTTCGTTAAATGTGTAGTCATGGGGCTGCCATGGAAATCGTGAAATTGTACCCTGTCTAGACTGAAATGTGAAGCATGTTAAAAATATTGCCTGTCTGTTACTGTCAGAATAAAAATAATAATAATAATTAGTGTTAGTTCACCACTTAGCTGGTGTGCCATTTGATTCGTTCATGCAGTACAATGTTTTCCGACAACAGTCCAGGTTGAGTACTGTGCTGAATGCTGCTGTAGCAGAGCCCCCGTGGATGCAAACTGGCGACCTTCGGGTTAATGCCGTCGGCAGCTATACAGCCGTCATCTGGGTAAGGAAGGATGACAAAGGAGCAAGGGAAGCAGCTGGGTGACCCACTCGAGCTCTGCCCTCTGGGTAGCGCAAGACGCATGTCTGGCTGCTATGGCTCATGGGAGAGAGGTGAGGGTGTTGACAGACCACAGGAGAGGTGAGGACTGTGACAGGAGCAGACACAGCTTAAGGTGTGTAATTTAAGGATACTCAGCCCTGTCAGTCCTCTGGCCTGCGCACTCATACCCAGCACATTTCTCACATGTCTGTGGTGTAGATGATGGTGATGACGTTTATGGTGGGGGATGTGGTGAGGATGACATCTGTGGTGCAGGTGGTGATGATGTCTCTTGTGCGCGTGGTGGTGACGACGACATCAGTAGTGCGTGCGTGCGTGGTGGTGACGACGACGTCGTCAGTGGTGCATGCGTGGTGGTGACAACGTCATCGTCCGTGGTGCGTGTGGTGGTGAGTGCAATGTCAGTGGTGCGTGGGTGGTGGTGGTGATGACGACGTCGTCTGTGGTGCGTGTGGTGGTGGTGGTGATGACGACATCGTCTGTGGTGCGTGTGGTGGTGGTGATGACGACATCGTCTGTGGTGCGTGTGGTGGTGGTGATGACGACATCGTCTGTGGTGCGTGTGGTGGTGGTGATGACGACATCGTCTGTGGTGCGTGTGTGGTGGTGATGACATCGTCTGTGGTGCGTATGGTGGTGGTGATGACATCGTCTGTGGTGCATGTGGTGGTGGTGATGTCTTTGGAGGAGGTAGTTTATCAATATTTTGCTCATTAATTTAGTCTCTATGTAAAGATACACAAGGAAGTGCGTATCAGTTTCGAATCACCCCAGCATGAATTATCGGTTGGTTTATGGCATAACACACGTGTTTGGTAAATAATATCTGTGTTGTTTGATACATTATGTCACTAATTGGAGCACCTGTCAGCACATAGCAGATGTCTCAGCATGACTTATTCTGTGACAGTGATCTGACTGCTTTTGTGTGGGTTCCTGTTAAGTACTGGGATCTCACCTCATGTTGGGGGCTTTTTTCTGAACCGCACAGTGTCCTGCTTTAGTGACATTTCATCAGGCTCGGCGTGACGGCACCTCCTATTAAATGCCACCCCTTGTATATTTAGATTGGGCTCCCACATTTTAATTTTTTGTGTGGATGTGTGTGTTCCGTATTTCCCAGTGTAGCTCTACTTTGTCTTCGTCTCGGTGGTGTTGAGTCTGTCCGAAGGGCCCCTGTCAGCTTCCAGCCAAGAGGAGAGTCACCCTGGTGTGATCTGAGATGTTGCAGTACCCTTGGGGGCCTTCAGAGTGCGCCTTGGGGAGCCCCAAATCCTGGCGGCGGCAGCATGAGTGAGGCGAGAGAAAAGGGTAGCGACGTCCCTGGAGCTCTCTGTGTACGACAGCTAGCAAACAGCTGCACGCTTTTATTACTGCTTTCTGTTCTTTTGTTCCGATCCAAGGGCTGCAAGGAGACCCACCTTACAGTGAGCAGATGTGCAGCTGCACTTGTCAGGTGCCCGTAGATGTATTAACTAGTGAGCTTTTCTAAACCATTTCACTGCATTCGATTTCTTACTGGCTGACTTGGCACCACCTGCTCAGCAGACCGTGGTTTGTGCGTGTCCAGTGCCTTCGTACTTGATGAGTATGATCTTTCCCCTCTGTTTTAAAGCTCTTAGAATATCTGTACTGGACGTGCAGCTGCTGTTATGTCTCCTGCAGTGGTGTTGTGTTATAAATGCTGCGTTAATTCTCAGCTGAAGATTGTGCCTGTTTTGGTTCGCAGTCTGGTAGCTGTCTTCTGTCAGATGGCGGAGGCCTGCCATGATTTTAATCAAACGCCTCCAGTCTTTGTTTTGTGTTCTAATGCCCCGAAGAGTCGTTTATCCGCGGGCCTGTGATCGCTAGACGACCGCAGTCGTGACACTTTTCTGCGGCAGTCCTCTGGGAGTGCTTCTCTCTCACTCCTCTTTCAGACTTAATCTGATTATATGTTATTGTCAGCTTCTATATCCCTCTGCGCTTTTCAGTTGTTGACTTTACTACACAGGGCTCTGTAAAATGAGAAGGTACACCCTAGTGCACTGAGAAGAGACTCAAAAGTTGTGCTTGGTTAATGAAATGAGTCCTCTGGAATTGGGGCACGGGCTCCCTGAAATGTCACAGAGAACCACGAGTGCTGAGAAAACGTGATGGAGATACAGTGCATCATTTGGTCATGCTGGGGACGCATTCTTAGAACGTCCCCCATCATCTGGTTAGCCAAGTAATTACATTTTTACATATGAAGATCTATACTAATTATAACTGCAGATGATGCGGATCTGAACTGAGGTAGAGTTGGGGCCTCTGCTGTCGGCTCAAACAGACCAGCCTTTGCACAGTTTGCATCCTATATTCCTCCTCAGCCGGTACAGCCTGCCACATTGACATGAGGTGTCCTGGGGGTGGAATAGTGCGCGCCTATGGGGGTGAACACAATAAGGAAGCATCTAACAATATATTAATAGCAAGGACCAAAAAGAAGTCTGGCCATTGGATAAGAAGAAAAGTCTCAATTTCTTTGTGGGATTAAAAGGTAGAAATCTGCTTCACACTCTATTTCAGAACATAAAGGTTTAATGGACTGGCGACTGGGGAGACCTTGGAAGGCATTTGACTTCATCCTACTGTTCATGAAACCAGCCTTAAATTTGTGTATGGGGCACAGTCACCGTGAGATACGGTGTTTATACCATGGGGGGCACCTGCTCCTGTGTACTCTCTCCATATTCCACGGGTGCTATATAACATAGCATGATGCAGAGCGACTGTCGGGCCTGATGTCTCCATGGGTTTTTACTTCCACCGCTACTTGCGTAGCCTAAAGAAGCCTTTTTTTGAGGTCGGATACGCCACGTTTTGGAACCTTTTTGCCCCACGCTTCATTTATTTTTTTATTTACAGTTTTTGGATGCTGTTTTCTTTAGGGTCAAAATGCTTTTCACAATTGCACGCTCATGGGATTGTTTCCAGTATCAGTCACAGCTCTGAATAAGGTATACTGCAGGATTGGTATGACGTCCATCAACATTTCCAGGAATGTGAAACTTATAGAACTATTTTTGCTCTGAACAAATGTGGTTTGCAGCAAGGCAGGAGCGTCTTTCATCTTCTGTCTGCTGCAGCAGGAGGGTGAAGGTCTTAGGGCTGCTTTGGATACATAGCCTCTCCCTCGCCTACAGTAGATGAGGCGTCAGAGACCCGCCGGGGGCCTTGCGACGTAATGCCACACTTTGCTCGTTTAACTTTAATAATCCTGTCTTAATAAGCTGCTTCCCTCTGCGCCAGTGAGCTACTTTAGGCAATTAGCAAGAACCAGGTGGGCTGAGGAAGCAATTACCTAGCGAACTCCTCGCAAAGGTCTGGTGATGAGCCTGACGTGCAGGCTGGTGATGAGCCCTCCCTCAGCGCCAGCCCTGGGCTGTAGCGGCCATCATCAGGCCACGCGCAGCTGGGAAACGTCCTCACTCATCGGAAGGCTCGAGCTACCTCGGCACTCCTGATGAGTGCACTTCAAGGCCCTTCGGCAAAGTCTTACACCTTTTTAGTCACGCACCTCCTGATTACACCCTGACCGTTCCTCATAAATATCCATCCCCTGTGAAATTACCAGGGTTTCTAAGAACAGGATTGGGCACCTATGGCGGCATGCTGAATTAAGACTCTGGGAAAGTGATGAATGAGTGCATCTCCTATGCGTCCTGCGCAGATCTGCATTGTGGTCCACGCGGAGAGCATCCATCCGCAGCGTGTGTGCCATCCATCTCAATTATGGCTTTTCTTGTGCATTTTATTTATTTAGCTGTTGCTAGCGTCTCGAGAGGCTTTACAGTCATCGGGAAGGGACGGCATCCTCATTTTTCACACTTGATTTGGTTCTCGTGCCAGAGTTATCCTGTTCCAGCAGCTCTGAGAGAATCTCCTGTTTCTCTGTAAGTGTGATATTCTATTCCTTTTCCTGAGCTCCTCTCCAGACGTCCCAGGTGACTGCGGCTGCTGAGCCCCGATGTGGGCCACTGGCAGTCTTCATTCCTTAGGCCACATCGAACCCCCCCCCCCCAGCCTAAGGAGCTCACCTCGGTTCTGTCCCCAGAAAAAGGGTGTGAAAATGCTTGCGCAGGTGGAGCAGGGATCACTGCCATGCCATTCGTTTTGCAGTCTATTGACTAGAGATGTTGGGTCATCTGCAGAGGATTTGCATGAATGAGATCCGCCTGGCAGGAGATGCACCTCTGGCCTTTCCGAGAGGGTAGCTGGACTCCGTGTCCCTCTCCGCACAACGTGTGCCTCTGAGCTGCTCCGGTCCAGCGGGAGGCCAGGCCGACCCCCAGCGGCTGCCTGATGGAGTCTCGACGTGAGTCAGAGCTGTTTGCAAGGTTTCTGCTAGACGGCCAGCATCTCCCCCAGTGGTGGCACTGTCTACAGAGCCTCAGACTCACAGAGCTGCCCGCTGTTTAAATGGGCCCTGTGCCTGTGAACATCTTCTCTCTTCCCTGTGCATCATGGATGAGCGATGAACAATTCCTGTTGAGGGTATCTTGGATGTTTATCGACACCAATAATGCAAAGAACATACTTTTTGTTCTTGGCAATAGCAGTCTTGTTAACTTGCCTCCCAGGAATGAACTTGGGATGCACGGAATCATGGGATTCCTTTCATTGGCAAGGATGGTACCGATGCATTGATATTTGAGCCTGGGCAAGAACAACATCTGGGGATTTTTACCATCCATCATGCTGCTGTTCTTGAGTATACTGTCCGAATAAAGGCTCTACAGCCCTGGTAAATGTTTGTTCCCCATGGTACCACCAACATTAATGCATCCCCAATAATGTTCCCCAGAGTCCATTTCTATACCTTAAATTACACTAAAAGGTACATTTATGCGCAGTTAGGGTACAACTGACAGACCCTTGAGGGTACAGCCCCAGTGACAAGTAATTGTACCCTCAAAGGTACAATCTTTCTCCCAGATAGTGTAGCAATGGAAGATGATGTCAAACGGGTAAGCAAGAACACAAGAACAGTCAAAAACGCATATTGATAAACACCCCATGCCTTGTGGAGAAAACGGTCTTATTGCCCAGCCTGCTTTTTATAAGGGGTGTGAGGCTAAGAAACTAATGTGGAATATCTCTGGAATAGACTTGTTTTCAGGTGTGTAAATTTAGAAGCTTTCAGTATCTCTAGATCAAAAGGCAATTGCAGGGTCACAATATTGGCAAATTTAACACACATTTTACAAAAAAGTATCACGCACTGCTTCTCCCAGTGTTTAATAATGTTTAATAGTATCTCAGAACATTTATTAGCTTTCCTACCCCCATTTATACAAGACATGGTCGTCCTGTTTCAAAAACATGGTTAAAATGGCTTTCTTTGCCCCAAAAATTAAACATTCATCATTCTGTGACCATTTTCATACCAGAAAGAGACTTTCTTCTTGTACTTTTACATTGTTACCGTGATGCCATACTGGCTCTCATCAGAGAATCAGACCCATCTTTTGTTGTGTTTTGATTACTGCCCAGAGCTGATTACTCTACAGCAGGGGCCACCAACCTTTTTGAAACTGAGAGCTGCTTCACGGGTACTGAGCCATACGAAGGGCTACCAGTTTGATACACTCTTCTTAAATAACAAATTTGCTCAGTTTACC
>JAODLD010000144.1:10234326-10251842 GCA_026781065.1 Mormyrops boulengeri | reverse complement strand
TGAAGACACTGATCACGTTTTTAGATATTGTCATTTTCAAATCTATATAAATGCAAATGTGATTAAAGAAGAATAGCGACAGGATAAAATTCAATTTTAGACGCTGCTCACTGGTGAGTTGTGCTATTTTTAGAACAGGTCCGCGGGTGACACATGTGGCCCTTGGGGGCCCCATGTTGGTGACTCCTGCTCTACAGTGAATCTTAGTGTTAATCAGAAGTAACAGGGGCCCAGGAAAGCGGCACCAGTGGTTGTGTGTATTAATGACATTATTTGATGTCCAGGATGTATTTCAGGATTTTCCTCTGCGCTTCTTTGGATTGGTTCCTGCCCTCTTGACCAGGATATGCAGATGGATGGATTGATTGATTGATTGATTGATTCATTCATTCATTCAACCAACCAACCAACCAACCAACCCCACACTCCTTAGGGCAGGGGTGGACAATTTTATCCAGAATAGACCGCTGTGTATGCAGGTTTTCGCTGCAACTGCCTAATTAGATTACTAATTAGAGGACTGATTGGCTGAAGAGTCCTCACACCTGGGTTTGAACAGCTGACCTAAAGGTTATCCCAAAAACCTGCACACACACCGGCCCTTTGCGGACAAGATTGGCCACCCCTGCCTTAGGGTAAGGAGCTACCCACCAGCCAAATGATTAATAAAATATGTAAACTCAAAGGTCTTAGATGGACTTCCTGCCTGAATCAGTTCCGCATCTATTGTTAGAACTCTCATGTTCTCCAGAGCAGCTTGGACCTGTACCGCATGGGTGTATGTGCCACAATGGACTGACATCCCATCCTGGGTGTGACCTGCCCAAGGTGCTTAGGCCCCAAGTTCTAGGTTATGGAATATGGTACAAAGACATTGTTCAGCATGGGTGCCTGACAGAATAGCAGAGTCACTTTCACGTGCGGCTGTGATTGACCAGCTGAGGTCCGCCTGATGTCAGCTGACCCTCCTCTGTGCGGGCCAGAGGCCTTGTGGGCAGCACTGGCCAATGGGTGTAAAGCATATGAAGAGAAACAGGAATGCACATTTACAAAGGGTGTTTAATTACCTCAAATGGCTGGAACAGTCAAGCATTTGTGTTTTTTGGAAGGAGAACGTCGGTGTTTTGGCGCTCTGCTTGTCCTGTTGTTGTTTTTTACTCCGCGGCACTACATCCAAGGTGACAAATCAATGTCCGCTTTAGAAGGCTACAGGAATTCCGAACACTAGGCCGGGGGAATCTACTGTGGAGAGCCGAAATCACATGGACAAGGCCGGAGCTATTAAAGTCAGCCCTCCCTCCCACGTCACCCTCCTTTTCCAGGCCTCTCGGGTGTTTTGCTCTGTGTGACGAATGTAAGCTCTGAGGCTATCAATCCGTGAACCAGCTGTGCGGATGTGTTACCTGCACCGTCAGTGATGTTGGCATCGTATTGCAGGAAGCTGTCTGCTGGTAATTGGCTTGTAGACTCTGGCCCAAGGCTCATTTTGGGCTGAATGTGCAGTAAGGACTCTACCCTCCGGGTTACTGATGGGCCTCTTGAAGTCCTCACATGGGGATTCTCTTGTTTTTGGGTTAGCTTTCCTTGCGCAGCTCACATTTATTAGGCCGGAGCAACTTGTCTGCAGTGTCCCTATGAAAAAAAAGTTAATGAACGTTTCAAAATCTCTAAGAAGGTGAATGTTGGGTTTTATTGCTGTGTGAGCAATTCAGATTTAGCTTTTGTTTTAAAAAAAAAAAAAAAAAGTTTGTTTTTCATTTGTCTGCCTGAAACAAAATGGAAAAATTTAACCCGAAGAAGCTTCTCGTGCTGCGTTTCAAAAAAATCCGCGCCGTGAGAAACATTGACATGTTAATGTATTTGTCTCTGTGTTTCCCAGTCCGGTCTTCGGGGACCCACAGACAGTCCATGTTTTTGCTTCCTCTTAGCTTATGGAAGTTGGGAGGGAGCAAAAATGTGGATTGTCTGACAGGGAGCTCAGAGGGACCAAAAACGTGGACTGCCTGTGGCTTCCCGTGGACCGGATTGGGAAACACTGCTATAGGCTGAGTGTTCAGCTCTGAGTTACAGTGCTGAGTGCGAGTGAATCCATGTCTTCTGGTCTGGTCTCTGGAAGGCTCTTGGTACCTTCCAGTTGGCTCATAGTCTATGCCAGGTCTTGTCTTGTTTCCTGGCGCTGCGCATAGCATCCTGATGATGGCAACAAGGAGCCGATTAATGAGACCAGCGGGTTTGTTGGTGTAATAACAAGCCTTCTGTCAGTAGTGTGTGCATGATCACCTTCAGGGATCAGAAAACAGCCGATTTAACAACCAAAATTTTAAAAAAATAAACTGAATGTGCACTCGGTTACGAATCAAGCACCAAATGTTGTCTCCTTTACATCAGTCCAATAAAATCCAATGAAATATTGACATTTGCACCATATATTTTCTCTTTTTAAAAAGGTCCATTTTTCAGTCCTCTGTCAGCTGTGAAGTTCCCCGTTTTGTAAGATTGAGCATGAACCTGCAAAATAAATTGCCTTTTGTGACATTCGTGATATTTCAGAGCTTCCAATTTCCGGGGGCTCAGTGGGCTTGTAGGCGACGAAGGGAGAGATGGTTCTCTGCCAGGGGGCTTGAACTGGGAAGAGACAGGAAAGCAAAATTGGGCCCCCCTGTCAGAGGTCCCATCTTACTCCACCTTGTGCTGCATTTGTAGGTTCATCAGGGCAGGATTGATCGCCATATATGGCGTGAGCGGAATCCTTCGCTGCATTCAATTATATATATTTTTTTGAATCCGTGTGGGAGTCTGGATCACACTCGGCTTGGCTGCTAGCTCAGTATCTTCAACACGTTTGTCAGGTCTGCATAAACAGCTGATCATGTGTGTGTGTGTTGTGTGTCACGCGGAAGCGGTGTTCACGGCCCTGCCTCGTGTGGAAGCATGACGGTGGCTGGTTCACACTCCCGGCTCTGTGTGTGTGTGTGTGCAGTTTGCGTGTTCTCCCCGTGTTTATGCGACTATCCGCAGTGCAGTTAGATGAGTTGGTGTCTCAAAATTGTCCACAGTGCATGTATGTCCCACAGTGGACTGACATCCCATCCTGAGTGTGACCGCTCCAAGCTCCAGGTTATGGAATATGGGACAGAGACCTTACTAAGCAATTTCTGAAAGGACTTTTATTACTGGGGCTCATTATACAACATCCAGGCAAATCTTGATATGTTCTCATAAGCGATCATTGTTAACTGATGAATTGGATAACAGATAATGCTGCTGGGGTGGCCTAGATGTTTGTCACGAGTTGGTTCTTCTGTCCTCCTTCCTCCCCTCACACCACCTGCTTCTTGCCGTAGGAGGTGGAGCAGAAGTAAATATATAAAGGTTCCCCTTTTCCCCGTTAGTGTCAACCTGGCCGTGCAACAGATGGTGATGCTCTTCAAGAATCAGGCAATGTTCACGGGCACCGGCGACATGCGTCATGTGACTGTTCAGTGCTCCGCAATTTAGATCTGGGCATCTTTCAGGGGGGAAAGCGGGGACTTGCTGGCAGAGAGCGACCCGCCGGGGCCCAGCCCTCGAACCCAGGCTGCCGGAGTGGCGTTGGCGTGCCTTACTTTCTGCCTGATGTCTCCGCACACCATCTGTCCGGGGCGGCGGTGTGCCAGGGACAGCCAGCCAGGCCGTCTCGTGTAACCATGGGATAGAAGCGTCCGTGGCTGACAGCGCAGATGTCCACAGCGGCGCCGGGAATGGGCCCCCCTCTCACCGGCTCATACCTTTGTCCCATCAGTCTGGTGGCTGTGAATCGACACGTCCTTTGCCTTTTAGAGATTAAATCTGTCAGACCATCGTTTGGGAAACTCCATGCTTCCTTGATGCTGAATTAAGCGGAAAATCTGTCTGCAATATTCTGGGAGCAGTGAGTCGGGTCATTTTGGTGTGATCATTAATTTATGTTTAGTAAAGAGGTTTTAAAAAAATATTTAGAAAGGAACCTTGTAAGTGCGGGATGCAAATAGTGTGAATCACACCATGGTTGACAGAGCTGTGGCTGTACCCTGTGTCTGCGCAGCTGAGGCGCCTCAATGTCCCTGTGTCTGTACCCCTTGTGTCTGCGCAGCTGAAGAATCTGAGCTTCGAGGAGCTGCAGATGCGGCTGAGTGCGCTGGATCCCATGATGGAGCGGGAGATCGAAGAGCTGCGGCAGCGCTACACGGCTAAACGCCAGCCAATCCTGGACGCCATGGACGCCAAGAAGCGCCGCCAGCAGAACTTCTGAGGGCCGTCCGGAGGGGGGAGGCCCCCCCACGCCACTACCCCACGGATCTCTGAAGCCCGATCCCTGGGAGCGAGAGTGACCTGCTACTAGGCCACTCCCATTTATACTGAGCCTCTGTGTAATTATACAAACCACTCCTCTGATCTGGGAACGCTGCCCATCGCATGGGCATGAGTACCTGTGGGTGCCATTCCTTCTTTATCCTGCCCCCCTGTTACAAGGTCATGCTTGGTGTCCTCTATGGAGCTGTTACCCTTCTCCACCGGTGATTCCAAAGCCCTGTGAAACGGTAGAGGTTGTTCACACCAGTACCATGCTTGTCCCCCTGGATCCTCCTCACCCTTTTTGTCCCTAGTGAAGCACACTCCCTGACCTAACTCACCAACACTGCTGCACGCCCTTACGGATGTCCCCTTACAGCACCCCTGAACCCACACACACACAATCGCTCTGGTTTTAATGCACATGTGATTTCTCGTTTCCATTGTACAATCTGCCTGTCTGTCACTACCAGCATTTCTGGGTGATATGAAGCAAAGCTGTTAATAATTATGCTAATATACTATATTTGTTATTTAAGAGAGGGATAGAATATGAAGTGTATTGGGGGCATTACCCCATTTGTGTTTTCTTTTCATTACCATTAGGTTTGAATTTCCCGCCTCCATCATCTTTCACTGAGGTTTGAATAGATGTGAAAGAGTTGGACTCCAGAATGTTTGAAACCAAAGAGACTCTACTGAAGGATGCATGTTACCATGGTGATGCAAGATGGATTGGGTGCCTTAAGAAGGTCTAAAGTTCAGTCTGTGGTCATCAAAAGCACAGCAGGTCAAGGAGCATCGGGTGAAATGTATTTAGAACAGTCCAAAAAACATGCAGTGTTGAGTTTTGGAAAATATTTGATGCTTTTAGTCTGATTGCGATTTCTCAGCACCTTTTGGGGACCAACTGAAACGTGAAAAAGTGATTTGTTTCCGACGTGTTTCTGACCATTCAAGGATGTGTTTTTTGTGCTTAATAAACCCTAATTGACATTTGCTAAAAAGCAAGTTTTCTCCAGTACTTATGTTACGAATGTCTTGAATATGTTAGAGTATGACTTTTGATTTCTACGTTTTGTTCCGAGGCCTGTGAGTGCATCCTTAGCCAGCTCTTTTCTAGAAACTTCCACGTTCCTACGATTTTACCATCCTTGTTTTTCAGCAGATCCATACTTTCAGTCTCATTAATACGCTGAGGAAACCCACATTAGTTACTGAAGGCTCTGTGGTCCTGCGCCTTCATATGAAATCCTTCTATATGAAGAAACCTATGTAAAAATGTCAACGTAACTATTCCTGGAATGTTTGAGCTTGTAGTCTAATGCTTCCCCATTTTTAACGGTACCAGTACTGAGGATGAAGGCGGAGTTAGTTCTGTCTGAGACGTGATTAGCTTATCATTATAAGCTGGATGCTGAACTGTCAAACAGGCTCATCGGGTGCAACCAGATGGAGGCAGGAAGCTGGATTTTGGTCACGAGCTGTTGCCTTCATGTTGCTATATTTAGCGAGACACAGTTTAAGGCTGGAAACCAGCAGACTTTATTGAAAAGCCAGTTTATGTAAAAAAAAAAAAAAAAAAAACTGACATTGAATCTTCCCTGATAAACACGGAGCTGCACTTTTTTTATTTATTGATATTTTTCTTAGCTCAGGGGATAAAGTACTGCTTTGAAGTTCTCATATTTTGTTCTTTGTCGATTTATGTTGTAAACTTTTTCTTTCTTAACCAAAGCTTATCATTTTGTGTGTCCTGAAGATTTTTGAGTGTGTTGTCTGTCTGTTCAGTCATCCAGAAGTCCAAACAAAACAAACTGTTTCTATTTACAGGAAGCATCGTGTCGGTCTTTCCTGGCTGAACCTGCAGTGGTTGGGTCGGGCCATGAGACGCACTTAGCAATAAGATGCCGGATTTTAAATGGATGCACAGTAGGAAGACCTGTGCTATCATCTTAAATGCATAAAAACGGCATCAGCGGCGTCACAGCCGCTGCACTAATGCCCTGCTCTGCACGGCTGCAGTCCACTGGGCCGCCAGCAGTCGCATTTAAGGCGCGGCAATTCCTTCGGCCAAGCAGCCAATCTGGTCACAGAATTTAAATCTGAGTGACATATCGACAGGCTTGTAATGTCAACTGGAATTGGTTTTCCTGTCTTAGAAATAAAGACTTTGGCTGTAAGACCGATTTACATACATAAAGACAAATGATTACTGGCAAGGATGGTCCTGGGTAGTTCACTTGGATTAACATGTTAAAGGAAATAGTGCTTAAAGTGATCTTTCAGCTTTAGGACCCATAGAGTGACATTTAACTGCCCCCCCCCTTCATACTTTAAAGGGGATCGCAGATCCCTGCTGCAATTATGCCAGCTTCCTGTATATGACCATTATATATTGTTAATCTGTTTGTACTTAAACATGGACTTCTGTCTCATTAGGCTTCTAGACATTTTCTCTGTTGGCTGAATCTTGTTAATGCCAAGTTTGTCTGCTATAGTCAAGGTGTAACTTGAATCAGCCATCAAGCAGGAGAAGGGAGAATGCGTGTTTCTCAGAGGCGAAGACATTGCCCCCCGGCCCGATTCTCAGAAGCAGTGAAGGTGGAGTATTTCATTTGACTCCTGATCAACAGTGGCTCTAAATCAGGACCTAAAACCTGTTTCTGTCTGGAGTGTTTAACGACAAAAAAACAAAAAATGTTTTGTTATGATTCCTGGTTACCTGCATTTAACAATGAAGAAATTCAGCCTGAAAATTATCCTTTTTTTCTGGATCGAGCCCGTTTAAGATTAAAATGCAAAAGCTAGCATGCCACTTCCACAGCCGTTATTATTTTGGGGTTTTGAGGTGTAGCCAGACTGTGCTCCTCCCTGCGTCAGTTCTGCCGGCTGTAAATAGCCACTTTGGGTTTTTGAAAACTGCCGACTAGATGCACTGACAGGCCGTGGGAATTTTTGGAACAGATTTGTAACCTTGTACTGAACATGCATAACTTATTTTATGAAATGTATTTTCCTACGAAGCACATTAAAACCATAGCCCGGTTGACAGATGCCTCTGTGCCTTTCTTGGTCTTGGTAGGAAAAGCGTCTCCCAGGACGAGCCATTAGCGGTTGAATTCAGTTCCATTTTGCAAATGATGTTTTGTGGGTGAATTGATGGATTTGATCTCTGAACACATCTCTGGGTTATAGGGTCTCGGTGAAGGACGGACTCTACGCCGGCAGTTGAATGAAGCCCTGTTCTACAGGTGGTGATTAACACCAGTATTCATGCACTTTCAAGTCCTTGTTTGTTTATTTCTTTTCCAGCTGCCTATAGCTTGATCTCCTTAAACTAGTTCATTCATTTCACTTCCTCCATAAGATTAGAGGTTTGTGGGAAAACCTGTGAGTTTGTGCCTCTCTTCCCTAATACATTTACACAGATGTGGAACTCTCAGGTCCAGAAAGTACAAATCCAGACCAAGATTTTGTTTCAACTGACTAGTTGAGTACTCCGTGTCTGTGACTCTTTATGCTCGGCTAGTTGGCTGAAACAAAATCTTGGTCTGGATTTATACTTTCTGGACCTGAACATTCCACCTCCGCATATACTTTTGTTTTTCTTCTGACCACTTACAGACACTATCATATGTGTCTGCCATTCTTTTGCCAATTTACTGCAGCAGTTGTTAAATTATTGAAACATTTCATCTACATTTTAATAGTTATAAAACATGACAAATCACATTCAAAAATATAGTATTTTGATACACATACATGCACACACAAACATACATATAACCAGACGTTACGTGTTATTACAGCAAATTGATGGTGTTAATTCAACACTTTATATCAGTCAGCTTGGTGGTCAGTTAACGCTGCCAGTCTGTTTAAAATTTACCACATATTGTGTAACATTTTCTTTGTGAAAATAAATCCTATTAATCTGTCCAAGTACAGACTTGTTCCATATAGATGTTTTCCCAAAACAGTGTAAGTTTTTTTTTTTTTTTTTTTTATGTCTCAATACAGCATTCAAACATCAAACTCTTTACCAGGAGAAACGTTTCACAGACATACGGAGGCTAATGTTGAGTGAAAACCCAAAAGACAAATGCTCATGTACACATCAACACCATGACCTGTGCTCAGAGTCTCGGATGTAACACCGCATCACTTCCTGTGTAACAGCACAACAGTTCATCTCCACCATGCATTGGGGCGGCGTAAGGATTTTTTTTTTTTGTTTTGTTTTGTTTTTTAAAACTACACCTCTTGGTTACGATTTGGAGAGTAAAGTTACCAATGCACATTGGGAAGGCTAACTGTGACTGTAACACAAACTAACGTGTGATGGTTAATTACCAAACCCGCTAACACTGTACCAGACAACTCTTCATGCAATGCTTAAGCAGTATATAACATTGATGGTAATTATTCATACATGTTTTCCCTATTTAGAGGCAGAGTAATGTAATTCTGTTTTCCTTGCTTCATTTTACAGGTTCCCTTTAATTTATGGACTCGTTCAGACTGTGTTCACTAGGAGAGCTCCTGCTCATGTTAGATAAGCTCACCATCAGGGATTTCACCTTGTGCGCATAATAGTTTCGCAGATTGACCGACGGGACCTCCTTGATCCCCTCGTCGAAATCGCAGCTCCTCATGGCGATCTCCAGTTGCTTCTGTCTTTTGTAGAACTGCGAGAATTTGTTAAATATGAGCGTGATCGGAAGCACGACTACCAAGATGCCGGCCAGGATGCAGGCCGACGCGGTCAGCTTTCCCGCTATCGATCCTGGGACCACGTCTCCGTAGCCCACAGTGGTCATGCTCACAGTCGCCCACCACCAGCAGGCGGGGATGGTGGTTAGCCCTTCGTTGTCCTCTTTCTCGATGGTGTAGGCCATAACAGAGAAGAACGAGACTCCCACAGCCAGGTAGAGCAGCAAAAGGCCCACCTCCTTGTAGCTGTTCTTCAACGTGGCCCCAAGGGACCGGAGTCCCGTGGAATGACGGGCCAGTTTAAGGATTCGAAAGATCCTCATTAGCCTCAGCACCTGTGCGACACGCCCCAGGTTGGCCAGAGCAGGGCTGCTCTCCGCCACCATGTTGATGACGAGGGTCAGGTAGAAGGGCAAGATTGACACCAGGTCAATGAGGTTCAGCGGGTGCTCGAAGAAATGCAACAGGTCTGGAGCCACCGTGAACCTGGCGATCAGTTCAAAGGTGAACCAGCCTATTCCAAAATGCTCTATGGTCTCGAACCGTGGGTCCTCGAGAGGCTGGCCCTCGCTGTCATGCAGTGTGAACTCTGTCATGCTGTTCATGCACATGGTGGCGATGGACCCCAGCACGACGAGAATGGATAAGATGCTGATTATCCGGCTGGCGATGGAGTACCCAGGATTGTCCAACATCAGCCAGATCCTCCGTCTCACACTCCCAAGCAGCTGTTTGTCAAACTTCGTGGCGTCGTTGTAAAAGTCTAAAATTTCATCAAAGGAAGAAGCTGTGCTTCCCTCCTCGCTTTTCTCATCCCAGTCTTCTCGACCAGGTTCCATTTTCCTGCAGTGATATGCATTGCTGCAACAAGAGTCGATGAAGAACTCATTGATGCCCCAGTACTCTATTTCTTGACTGAAGGAAAAAATGCACAGTTCTGCCATGACGTGAAGCCGACCCGTATTGTAAAAATTCAAGACGTAGGGAAACAGCGCCGGATTTCTGTCGAAGTAAAACTCTTTCTCCATGTCATCGTAATCGTCGCACAATTCTAAGATTGATTCCTTGGACTGGCATCGCAACAAACGAGCCAGTCGCGTCTCCGGGAATCGAGACAGCATATTAGACAGGAGTCTTTTCTTGAATCCTCCGACGTTTATGCGTATCGCATTGTCCTCAAAATGAGACCCGTTCAGCTCCTCTAGACTCTGTCCTGTCATGCTGAGAGTGCGGTATTCAGATACGAAGGTAACAGGTCCTGCTTTAAAAAAAAGACAAAACTGTATTATTGAAATCTTTTGGTATTGAACATCAAATAACTGTTTCTGATATGGTGTATACGAAAATGAAGGCGGAACGCGATATCGATACATGAAATAATGCCCTTTGTAAAATTGTTTCATTTTATGCCTCCTTTCCCTTGACCAATAATATGCAAAAATAATGTTTCTATGAATGTTACAAATGACATCGAACAGAATATAAAGTATTCTTTTAAAATGAATGTCGTTTGTATATAACGATGTTCCCTTTTTCTGTTTATATTTTTGTATGAGTTTTTAATACACGTTTGTAATACACGGTTTTCCATACTGCCTATGATATAGGCTAGATTTTAAACGGCTCTGCGATTACGGCGTTTAATATTTGTACTTCAAGCAAATATGAAAAATGTTTAAAAATCAAAGCGTGGATAGTGAAAATGTTGCGCAAGTTGAGGAGGGACACGCCAAAGTGCACACTTACTGAATATAGCGATCGTGTCACGGTCCTCCTGTATGTAGCCAGCCTGCCACCTCCATGGGCTCCCGGGGAACTTGTGGATTCGTCGGGTCGTCTTGTCTCTGACTCCAGGTTACGGTTAGAAGGTAACGCCTGATGCCCGCGTACGGTATAAAGGCACATGAAGGGGTTTCCCGGCAGCCAACGCGATGCCTGTTTCCAGCCAAGATTTCCCCCGGTGCCCTTTTTGGTTATTGCCCTCTCACTCCGTCAAGCGATATTCGCCATGACCGAGAAGCCGCAGGCACCCGGCGTAACGTGTTCCCCGAGGCTCCGTCACCGGGGGAGTTCCTGGAATCCCGGCCGGCTTTGGTGTGCTGCTGCGCGGTAACACGTACGATCTCCGGGCGTGAGAGTGGCACCTCCGTGGTGCTGAAAAGGACAGCTCCGACCCAGCAGTCACGAAATACCTCTGCATGGGAGAAAAGGCGTGTGCCATCATCCACCCAAATACGGTGACGGACCATCCCTAGTCAAATACAAAGAAAACAGACAACATTAATATTGGACACGCAAAAGATAAAAATGACATATAAATATGTATTTTTCACGTTCAGCATGACGTTTCCTATTATACTGTTATTTCATAGCTGTGTACCGTGCGCCCTATGTGACGGATTATAATAGCCATATCTAATTCATTAGGTGGCTGTGCGATCACAGTTCAGTAGGTTTATGCGTCGCGGTAAAGTTGTTTTCTCGGAGCGAATGGCGATAAGCATGATCAACTATGTTTAATTCGTTTATTTGCGCCTCGCCTTGGGTACAGTTATGAACACCTTGCATAATGATTGTATAATCTAACCAATGCTTGTTATTGGTATATACGGGCAGCGTTCGCCTATTGATAGCTTGGTACCGTCCAAACTATGTGTCTTAGTTTATCCAGTGTTACTGAGACGAAATTGTTGCTTCTGCTTTGATACTGTGGCGACGAGATGTAACCACGATTTACTAGAATGAGCTATAATGACCAAGTAGATATTATAATCAAACAAATTGTGCATTTTTTAACGAAATAAATTTCAACTCTCTGTTCTTCTGTGAGGTATCTGTGTTAAACTGTGCCATTTGTTGCTAATGAAAATCTAATGGTGAATTTTACGAGTAAATGTGATTTATGGATCTAGACACCAGCTGCTCTGTGCCACATTGCATTAAGGAAGGAATGAGTTAACGAATTGTGACTGAATTTAGGGATTCTCTCATTTTCGTTTTTATTATTAGGATAAACATAATAATAGGTTTTGCGTAGGATTTGATTCAAAGTGGAATAAAAAATAATCTGTATAAAAACAGTTGAGTTGGAGCAGATTCCCTCGGGGTGTGAGCCACTGACCTTCACATCACATGGCCCTAACCACTGCATTATCCATTGTCCTGCGTTTTAATAGCCTCAAAGGACAATCGCTGTAATTACACAACAAGGCACCTTTGTAAATCTATTGTGTTTGCTAGCAGGGATCGTATTAGGAATCAATATCTGAGAATTAGCTGTTTGTAGCCCTAAATGCAGGAGCTGTTTGACACTTGGGGCTTGCTGTGCCTTTGCATCCTCAAAGCACGCCCTGTTACCGCCATACCGCTATTGATGACCTATGAGTGCCTGCTACACCATCTTACCATACTGCCATGGCATCTCCTGACTTTGCCAGGCAGCGGCTGTCCTTCACGGCTGCGGCTGCGCACGTGAATATGTACAAGGCTTAATGTTTCAGCAAGCTGGGCAAATTTACGGTGAAACCCTCGCTGAACACCTCACATCAGGCGTATCTGGCAAACAGCTACCCGGTCAGTATTCTCCTTGGGACTCCAGTGACGGTCTCCTTGCAGTTAAGGGAGGACACTTTTTAAATATGGCTAGCTTTCATTTCACAAAATGAAGGAAATACGCTTGAGATATATCTGCTATGATTATGAAGGGTGGTGACTGCCTTCTTCGACACCTTGTGAGGTTACTGCACCTTTTAATCGTTTTTTGAAGTTTTGCACATGTAAATTTGAGACCTGGCTTCTAAATGGCTTTTACAGTGTAATTAATTTAGCTTATTAGAACTGCAGGGCAACTGTAGCTATAGGCTTGTCGATTCATCTTGCTATTTACATCTCTTTCTTTGGATTGTTCTGGCTAGCTGATCTGCGGATATTGACATCAGATTTTTCTTTATTGTGAGCTATTTCGTCCCTTTACCTTCTAATATTAAATAAGATCAATTCTAATGATTATAATGTGTCAGTGGTCTGTGTGCATTTCGGTTAGTCACCTCAAGTTAGTCACATGGCTGTTTGTTTTTTTTTTATACTAATTTATTTACCTCGCTCTCATGTCTAGGCATTGTCAGCTGTGAATTGCGCTGATCTAATGCTTGTCGCCCGACCTAAGAGCCTAGCATCCCTGCCTGAGTTTCAGCTTCCTTCTTTCTGCATTCGTTGAAATAACCCCTGCAGTTTTTGTAGTGCTTCCCTCGACTCCATTGTATCTGAAAACAAGCCAGATATTAAGCTTTTCTTTCCCAGCCTGATACCTGCGGCATGTGTTCCTCAGAGCGCTAATCACGCATGATTAAGCAGTAATGATGTTGTCTACATTTACGCACGTGAGATCTTTTGTAAGTTGAGCTGATATGGGGTTTAGGCTGCTGATCTCCTTCCTTATTTTTCTGGTGCCATGCCGGTGTTTTTCTTTGATTGCATGCTTGGTTTATCTGCAGCCTTCAGGAGGACACATTTGCATTGTTCCTTCATTAAATTTACTTTCCCCTGTCTTGTGAACAGCTTTGACACCAGTGGGATAATGTACCTTAAAGTGATTCATCTGGAATTTTTGAAGCTTGTCATTAGCTTGGATAGTAGAGCTTGGATCCCTCTTCCTGATGTCTATTCTGGAAACACGGAGGCAACTTTCATGTCTGGAAAGTGGCTCCTATGTTCCGATTGCAGAATGAATCGGAAGTTGCTTGGAGTCAAACTGCTCAGTATCTTGAATTCATTTTCTTGCAGAAATTATTGCAACATGTCAAATACGCCAGTCACAATTCTTTGCCTGCGTAATCATAGAATGGGTAGTTTCCAGTGGTTCAGGAATGCTGGTTAAAGGAAATCTCTGCCCTGTGCTTTGTGCTGGGAAGGAGCGACAGTGTCTCCAACTTACGTAATGGTTCATATCCTCCAAGGGGGAGTTCATAACCCAATGTCATAAATCCAGCTGTTAAACCAGGCTCTGTGAGGGGCTATTGATCAGGGAGGATATTAAATGCACTGTGCGCTGGGATCATCGATACGGAAAATGTCGGACACGCCCTTAAGCCAGGGGGAGTGTAAACGCTGTACAGCCCTACAGAATCATGGTGCTTTAATGGCGTGATGTATTTCTGTACCTAAGGTATTTACCACTGAACTTATGTTATAAATGATGTATTTGAAAACTCAGCAGGGGGGTCATAAATTTAAGTCAAAACCCCTTTTGCTCCTTAACTTACTTTCCAGAAGCATGGTTTAGAAGATTTAGGGTGTTTGAAATAATGCAGATTTAGATACCAAAATAAAGAGTCAAACTGGGGATTGAAGTACCGTTCCTGAACAAGCAGAACACATCAAGCTCTCTCTTTAATTTCCTCCCATCTCCTCGAGTAATTTTCCTTGACTTGCCCTTTTTGCCCGAGATCGCATCTCCTGCCAAAAGGTCTGGACTGGCAGGCAGGTCCCTGTTCGTCAGCTCATTAGGTGTGAGATGAGAGACCTCTAGGACCTGACTTCCAGGACGGGTGTCTCTGCACACTCCCGGGGCCCCAGGTGTGGCCATAGATGAGGTGGTCTCTATGCAGAAACGTGGCTACATCCCTCAAATTTAATGACTGACATCAGGTCGTCACCCCCAGCCCGCAGTCACAGGAGTTCAGCCCCAATGTGAGCTATGACTGGGCTGTTAGACGTCATACCGGCAGATATATGAATGCTGCTCCTAAAAGCTCATCATACATTGAGAATCTGCTGATAGCTCACATCACGCAGGTCTGTGGGATGCTAACTCAATCACGTCACCAGAATTTTTCGGTGAAATAAGAGTCAAGGGTAGGTTCTGCTGTCAATGAGAAGAGTGAGCAATAAATCTCAAGCGACTGAATAAAATAGCCACTTTGAGCACTTTTCATCACCAACACCCTGTACTGGGTAAGTGGCCAACAGAATTGCGTCACACGTCCAGGCTTGGGGGTTCAAATTTTGCCCCTGCTCGGTGGATGTAGAGTCAGCTCTTTCTCCTAATGTGTCACGGGTTTCCTCCCACTGTCCAAAGACATGGTGTCAGGGTAACCAGCATCTCTAAACTGCCGGTAGTATATACAGGCTCTATGATGGGCTGCCATTCTGGCCAGGAGTACCGCTACCTTGTGCCTTCTGCTGCCTTGGACACAAACTGCATGCGGATGATTATATATTAATCGGAAAGAACTGAATGCCATAGTTCTTCACTCGTCCAACTGACTCCTGGAAGAATTTAGATAAAAATACAGATTCATCTTTGTTCAGATAAAGCACTATTTCACAAGCTGCTGACAGGCAGAATCACAGTGTGCCTGTTTCTATACAGATATAGAGTTCCGTTCTCTTTATATTTTAACCTTATAGCCACTCAATATCATAAGATATTGATAAGAGTATCAATCATAAGGCTCCCTCTTGACTCTGCTGTTTTTCCGTAACTGACCACCAGATGGCGATACCAAAATGTTGTTTATTATCTTCCAAACCTAAGAACTGTATTTTGCTTTGCGGCAAATGTCAGATTTTATTTTTCGAACAGTTCAAATAATGTCTTTGCCGAAACGTTTCACTTCAAACATATTCCATCGTATGTATTTATGTTTTAAGCATCAAGTTATACGTGAACGTTACCTCTGAGTACTCGTGGTTTTATGAATGATAATTACTATCTTGACCTCGCCGAAATGTCTTTCCAGCTTTTGCTTTTTATCCTAGTGTCCTCCCGGCTGCCTGCTTGCATCTTTATTCCTTTTGTCCTCCTTGCCTTTCAACAGATGTTACAGCACTTAGACAACAACACAGTGCTTCAATTATGAGGAACCTGTTGGAACTTTTCTTATGTCCTTGACCAGTGAAGTTGCTACATTCACTCAATGTATTTAAAAACCTTTGCGACCCAGTATAACGATCCAAATCCACTCAGCGTAATCGACTTATTGACTCACGACAACGATTCGGTTATGTCAGCTTAGTTATTCCCCTTGCTATTCAGCTCGATCCCTGGGTTGTCTTTGTTGCCATCACAAAACAAATTAAGTTTTTTCTCCATTAACGTGATCATCATCAGCTCATCTAAAGTGTCTGAGCAGCTCAGGAACCCGCTGCTATGTGGGTCTTCGTATGCATAAATTAAAATGGCTCATTGGAACAATTTAGATTCTCTGCATCTCATCATACCATCTTCGAAGCAATTACCCCGCTCCAGAGATCTCACCAGCACATAATGCCCCATACAAAATGGGATATTTGGCACCAAAAGATCTAATTACTCAGACAGTATCCGTCACAGAGTCTACCTTGTTATAGCGCAAATATTCAGACTTTGCAGCATAAGCACAGAAGTGTCTTTGAAAGTTTTCCATGACCATTATGGCTCGACGCTCTCCATTCCGTCGGCTATTGGATAACAGGGCCACATAGGGGAATTGTGGGATAACGGAAGTATGAGGCATGTGATCGAGTCACCCAGAGTGTGCTGTGCTCTACACCACGTGGAGATGTTCCTTACTGATTTTACCCTGTTGTAGCATAAATTACATACATTATACTACCTTTCCTGGATAAACATTAAGACTTCATATAAAAATATAGTCAAAATCAAGAAAATTCTTGATTTGGCTGTGCAAAATACCATTATATATAAAGTTTGTAATACGTACATAATATATATCGGCTCCAGATGTAGTGCCATCCATTATGACAATAAGGAACATCTGTCCATCCATCTTCCATGGGCGGTTGTCATGGTGACCCTTGTGCCTAACCCAGGAAGCACTGTATGGGTGACACCCTGGATGGGATGCCTGATCATCAGAGAGAACATGTTTAAGCAGCTTTAGGGACATCGTTTAGCACACATCTAGGGCTGGGAATCAAGTCCACAACCCTAGTAGTGTGAGGCTGCAGTACTGGCTACTGAACTTCCCTTCTTACCATAACTGTATTTAATAATAACAGTTTTACATGACATTGCAATTTCCCAGCTTATGGAATATCTTCACATGCGCTGCTTGGGATCTGCTGACCAGGACGAGTGGTTAGAAGATAAATGGGTGGATGGATGAAATTAAACAGTTACATCCAAAAAAAAATGCTACAATTCTTGGCACCCATGCTCAGTGCTTTGTGGAAAGTCCATAAATGAATTCTGTGGAGAACACATTTATTAGTTTTACATCTTGGTGAAAGAGGAGAAATTCCTGCTCATTAAGCCTAAAATGAACATAAAAAATAGATTTTTGTCAGGATAAAATTTCATTTCATTATCTTTAGGGGTGCAATTAATTTTGATATGTTTTTGATATATATATATATACACACACACACACTTTTCTCTGGCCAATTGCATTAGAAGAATACAGTCTCAGAAAAAAAGGGTACAAATTTGTACCTTTGCTTGTCACTGGGGCTGTACCCTCAAGGGTCTGCCAATGGTACATTTAGCT
>JAODLD010000144.1:10187019-10209363 GCA_026781065.1 Mormyrops boulengeri | reverse complement strand
ACCAAGGAGTTATATAATCGTAGCATCACCTCCCTTGACTTAAACTCCACACACCTAGAGATGGCCATTCCCCAGCCCCCCCCCCCGGGAAGGCATACCAGGGGCACCCAGAAGGCCATTCCCCAGCCTTTGGGCAGCAGCAGATCCCAACCCGCGCCCCACGACGCCATCTCAGTGCCCGTCTGCTTCCCAGGCTGCTGCACCAGCAGCACAGGGATGCGGCCGTGTCGGGGTGTGGCCTGCAGCCTCGAACCCGGGACCAGCAGCTCACTCTTCATCCGGTTCAGCTCCTGTGACACAAGCAGATGCACAGAATGCATTAACTCTGAAAATCTGAAACAAATGCAAAAACACACGTTTTTCTGCAACTGCTGCTTTTCCATGAGGCTGCATGTTTTGCACTCGCAATTTCAAACGCAATCAACCTCCTCACTGCGTTAAGCATCATCTGTATAGCAGGTTTCTTCAGCCTTTCCAGCAGTGACTGGAGGCCGACAGTAGGGGGCAGCACCTGCTCTGATATCTTGTTATCCGTGACGTTTTCCCGTACAGAGCGGTCCCACAGGGAGCTCTGGCTACACTGCTCAGGGAGGCCTTGCAGCATCGCAGCCTTCTGCTCGTTGTCTCGGTCTCCACCCTCAGCACCACCTGCAACAGAGGGACACAACAAGGAACACTCCTGCATGACCGGCAGTGGTGGGGGGGGGGCATTTCCCACTGTAAAAATCAGTATTAGACCATAAGGGGGTGGGGGGTGTTTAGGAAGGGTCATGGCACGTTCTGGGCACAGAGAGCGGGTCTCGCCGGGATTTGAACCCGGGACGTCTGCATGGCATAGCAGAGGCTCCTCAGGAGCACGAGACTGGAGCAGAACAGCGCGTTACACAACGTGCCACTGGGTCCACACCCCAAACCAAGAGTCCCAACTCAGTACGGCTGTTCCCATCTCCATGGTTACCTGGCAGCGAGCAGCCATCCGGGGTCGCTCTGCATCTCCGACTGGGCAAGGTCAGCCTGGGGTCATCGACGGTGAGTCCGAGCACAGAGCCGGCCGGGATGTCTGCTGCGGACGGCACAGCAAAAAGTGGTTCATCTTAACACAAACAAAACACCTTCATGCGAACAAAAGAGGGTTTACAGCTGGCAAAGACCTCGCAGCAGCTGGAATGCTTCCGTCTGTCGCTGGTGGAGAGACACATTACTCTCCTCTCTGCAGTATGCTGGCCACCAAGAGCCGGACGCTTCTGTTCCATCTGAGGCCTTTTAAAGACAAAGATAATTCAGTAAATAAACCTAAGATTTTTTTTTTTTCCCCTAAGAGTTCATCTATCTTGTTTTCCCCTCCTGCAGCTTACTTGACAGGCTGAAGCGGGCGTCAGAGTGTCCATCAGGATCATGCAAGAGAGCGGACCAATAAGCCGGTAGCGCACGAGCTCCATGGTCAGGTCGCTGTGAGGGAATATTTCAGACAAGCTGAGGGCCGCGTGACTAAGCCTGCCGGGCCGAGGCTGGATCGGCACTAGCCTTCAGAGAACGGCATCGCTAACTTCCTGCAGCAGGACTTAGGGCCTGGCTTTCTCACAGACACACATCATTTCCCCCCAAAGCGGAGACCACTCAGGCTATTGACCCGCAGGCACACATGAAGGAGCCGGTGCTGACCTCATAACGACGCCCGTCGAGTCACATCTCCAGGACGTAGCAGCAGACTGGCAGCGGGTGCCATCTCCGAGGATTTTCTTTGCGGGAACAGCAACCTCTGGGTGGCCCTCCGCCCTCTTTCTCTTCTTTCCCACGGGCTGCTTTCCATCCGGCACCTCTGGCGTCTGGGCCAGGTCTGGATCTGGAGCAACTGGAACAGGAGGGGCCAGGGGCTCCAAACACTGGCAAATGGCCTGCAGCTCAGGGAGGAGGTCCTGAGGAATAAGGACGGCAGAAGGGAACATACCTCTGAAGATGCTACAGAACTGGACAGAACTCGAAACAGAGCTGACACAGATCCCGTATATATCACAGCAACAACTCAAATGCGTGCTACTGCACCCGAAAGGGTACAACAGCAAGATCCCCTTCCTGGACTACAGCAGCTGCGCTCAGCTTACAGCTCTGTACCCTCGTCTAGCACCCAGCCGACAGGCTTAGTCCTAAAAGCTCAAGGCCCCTTAAATTCCAGTGGTCCCACACTGACCTGCTTCAGGGTGGGGTGACTCCAGATCCACAGCTGCCTGTGGCTGGAGGCCCCCGACTTCGGCCTCCACAGGAAGAGCACCGGGCCCAGGGGGGCTGCAGGGTACCCGTCTGCTCTGTACAGCACTGCGCTGCCCTGTCTCCTCCCAGACAGGAAATGTGCTGCGGCAAACGTGGGTCCTGATTGGTGGGACAGGACGGCCTCGTCAGCTCACAGGGCCCGACTTACAGGAAGTGCATCTTCCGCAAGTAATAAAATACTCAGAATTACACTAGAGTTTGCTAAGCAAATAAAATTAGTGGAAAATTTAACTAGCTTTCCCTCCCAATAATACTGTAGGTTTCTATATTTCTTCTAACCCTAGATGCCTTGTATTAGAAGGTAGAGGGTGAGGCTCCTAGGAGTTTTACTTGCACAAAAATGTTCTGAGGGCAGAATGAAAAATAACCAACCAGATTATACAGGAGGTGGGATCAACCAATCAGATGTCTTGGTCCCGCCTCCTCTAGTTGCTTGGACCCACCTCCTCTGCAATCTGATTAGTTCTCTCTTTGAACCAATCATTTTTCATTCTGCCCTCAGAACATATTTGTGCAAGTAAAACTCCCACGAGCAAGAGTATGGGAGTGGGAGGGGTGAAGGAGTAAGGCGCACACCGGTCTCCTTGCTCGTCAGCCTGGACAGAGCCGCCAGCAGCGCCTCCTCGGGTCCCTGCAGCTCCAAGCAGCAGTAGTACGACAGGTCCTGTTCAGGGTAACCAATGAGACAAAAAAGCCCCATTTTCACAAATGTTTCAATTTCTTTATTACCATATCAAACACCACACTCCTATTCATTCATAGCGATTTCCATGGCGCCACCGTCATGCATCTCAGACCCCTCTGATTAAAGGGTGATTCCCAAGACTACAGCTATACACAAGTTTTTCTTCAGAGACAAACAAGATGAAGGAGTGAAGGGCAAGAGATGCAGGCTGACCTGCAGGAGGCAGTGTTGACTCATGGCCCTGTAGCAGGCGCGGTAGCACTTGTAGGTGGGCCGGTCGCCGAGGCAGTAGCCCCACTGCTTTACCATGTGGAAACGCTTGGCGTGCCAGATGTGAGTCTCCAACCACACGTTCTTTCTCTGCCGCCGGTTGAACTCCAGCAGCAGGTTGCCATGGCGCCGGCGGGCCTTGCGACTCTTCCTCTTCGACAGGTCCTTCTTCTCCTTGTGGCCCGTCTGCCTGCTCTTCTCCATCTGGGGAAGGGGGACGGAGGAGACGACACACAGTTCTCGAGTCTCACGGTGGAGCTTCATGGAGCTTAAGTCACACCAGACTTAAGGCTGCGATTCCCACCGTCCTTTTTTCCCCAACATGTTAGCCAGGTAACTTTAGAGGAGAAAATTACACAAGGCCCAGATATGTTAAGGGTGGGACTGGGACGCAATGCAAAACATTCCATCACTCACACAAAAGCAATTTAGAGTTAGGAATTCACCTGAACTGCATGGACTATCGGAGAAAATCGAGAACGTCGAGATACCTTATACACGTTTATTGTGCTTGTCTGTGTGTAACTTTGTAGGTGGCCTTGCACAAACACCCTAACATAGGTGAAGGCCGTTACATTTCTGTCTTAAAGAAATTATACAGGAGGCAATGTAATAACTGCTAATAACATAATAACTTTTCCACTATCAATGTAATAAAAGTCGATAATATAATAACTGGTCAATAATGTAATTAAATTTCTGAACCAATAACATAACTTGTTGCCGACAATGCAATAACGTTATTGGCCAGTTATTACATTATCATTATTGACTTTCATTACATGACGAACAGGGAAATTTATTATGTTATTGGCATTTTATTACATTATTGGCTACAAATGACAAAGAACTTTGAATGTACAGAGGAGAAGCCCCCAGAAGAGGCAGCTGAGAGGCAAAGAGGGCTGGGGGGGGCAATTTGGCCGCAGGACATCGAAGCCATGAGGGCACGGGGTGGCATACCATCTTCTGTGCCCCCTCCCTGAGCCTGCAGGGCAGTCGCTTCGTGTTGTGACTCATGGCTCTCCTCCGCATGTGTTTGGGCAGCCCTCCGAACGCGTGGCAGCTCCCCGTCGTCTTGGTTACAGCCTTCATCATGGCGCTCACTTCCGCTGCTCGTGCCATAGCGAAGGTCGAGGCTGGAGGGGGAGGGGGGATGGGTGGGTTTCGAAAAAACAGTTAGTTACATCCATCCATCCATTGATACAACAGAAATACATGGCAGCTATACAATGCATGGGACAGGGTTTTTTTGAACGCGTTTTTCAAGGGCCGATTAAGCATCCTTACCAGTGATAAACCTGGGCAGGGCCGGAATGGCACCTCCAGCGGGGTGGCCCCTCACCCAGTCAGTGCACCGACCGCCCGCATCAGAGGGTGGGGGGCCGTGGCCTCTGGCATGTCCGGAATGCTCATACTTTTGACCTGCAGAAAATATCACTGTCAGAAACCTTCACTTATTCGGAATCTTTCCCCATAAACAATCTTCCCCCATTCTGTACTTGACGGGTAATTTCCAAGTGTCTCTGGTTAAGGCTGCACAGTATCACATTGAGACATGTGTAATATCTACAAATATCGCGAAATTTATAAAGCAAAAAAATTAAATTACCCGAAATAAACAGCCAAATAAAACTTATCTACCTTGTGTCAAATACACTACATGGACAAAGGTATTGGGACACACCTCTCGATCACTGAATTCAGGCGTTTCATTCAGACCCACTGCCACAGGTGTATAAAACCAAGCACTAAGTCAGGCAGTCAGGTTTACAAATATTCATGAAAGAATGGGTCGTTCTGATGAGCTCAGTGAATTCAAGCATGGTACTGTCATAGGATGCCACCTAAGTCAGTTCATGCAATTTCTTCCTTGCTAGATATCCCACTTTCAACCTTGGAAAGTGGAAGTGTTTAGGAACAACAAAAACTCAGCCAAAGTGTCAGACCACATGAGGTAACAGCAAGGTCGCTGAGTGCTGAAACGCATAGTGCATGAAAGTGACCAACGCCCTGACTCAGTAACTGCAGAGTTCCAAACTTCCTCTGGCATTAACTGCAGCACAAAACTGTACGGCGGTAGCTTCATGGAATGGTCTTCAGTGCTCGGCCAGTCGCATACAAGCCTCACATCACCAAGTTTAACGGCAAGTGTCGCATGGAGTGGTGTAAAGCACGCCGCCACTGGACTCTGAAGCAGTAAAAATTCATCTTTGGAGTGACAAATTATGCTCTGCTGCCTGGCAGTCTGACGGATGAGTCTGGGTTTGGCAGTTGCCAGGAGAACGTCACCCGCCTGACTGCATTGTCCCAAGTGTAAAGTCTGGTGGAGGAGGGATAATGGTATGGGGTTGATTTTCAGGGGTTGGCTTAAGCCCCTTAGTTCCAGTGAAGGGAACTCAATTCTTCAGCATACCCAGACATTTTGGACATTTCTATGCTTCCAACGTAATGGGAACACTTTGGGGAAGGCCCCTTTCTAAATGCAACACTTTTTCGGCACTCATTTTGTACCTTTTTTTTTTTTTATTTTCTGGTACGTGTATGCATAGTCCGTTTCCTGTGTGAATGGATTTTACAAACCTGATCAATGAGTTTTATGCCAAGAAAGCACAGAAAACATAATAGCGAGAACTTGTTTTATATTCTTTTGGAATTTGACCCTCTCTATAAAGTTATCTGTGGTCTGTGCGATCAATGGTAAATGCGTCGAGTGCACATTGTAGATGGTCTGTTGTTCTGTTGTGACTGCTCTTATTCACATACTCTTTGCCTTTGTAGAAATTATTTTATAGTTAGTAATATTTAATCATTTTATGGTTAGTTGTATCATTCCGGGGAGTAGGGGCAGAAAAGGGGTCTATGGAAAGTGTCGCCTAGGGGCCCCTGAACTCGTTAATCTTGCCCAGGTTATAATGACACAAGCACCTAGAACAGGGTTGGCCAATCTTATTTGCAAAGGGCCAGTGCTCAGCTGCTCAAGCTCAGGTGTGGGGACTCTTCAGGGAATCAGTCCTCTAATCAGTAATCTAATTAAGGACTTGCAGTGAAAACCCACATACACAGCGGCTCTTCCTGGATAAGACTGAGCACGGCTGACCTAGAATTTGGTTCTCTAACTGCAGTCCTGGAGGCCAGAATCCAGCACAGTTTGCAGATTTCACTGCTCAAACGCATCATAATCGGCTAATTATACGGTTTAGTAACCATATTTGAGCAGGGAAATCTGCAAACTGTGCTGGATTCTGGCCTCCTGGACTGGAGCTGGGGAGCCCTGATGCAGAATAAGGGAGGAAGCAGGGCCTGACCAGATAATGAGGTTTCTTCTCCATTACGCCAACGGCCCTGCGAGGTGTCCCGCCCCGTCGACGTGTAGGTGACGCTGCTCGGCTGATTCCTCATCTTCTTATTGCGCATCCTATGTTTAGCTCCTGACATTTCTAGAGAAATATTATATGATTAATAACATTCTCGCAAATCAACACCTTCAAGCAACACCAAAGCACATTCAAAACACATAAACCTAAATGTATTTTAACAACCTAACTGCCTAATAAGATAGAGCAACCAACATTTGCGGTTACAATTATTTAAAATCTTACATTAACAAATGCCCTTCCTTATTAGACAATGATTTCCATTAACAGATAAGGGGAAATACATTCGACGGTCACGGTGACTTGTATCTAGGGTCTGTAGGAATGCAAGCAATAAAGTTACCTAGTCAACCAGCTAGTTAGATCGTTTTTAAATTGTATACGATACCCAAAGCACTTTTCAATAAAACAAAAGCATGAAATCGTACAAATCCCATAAAACAACTAATATATAATGTTAAAGGTTTCCAGCAAATTACTATGAGAAATAGGTTTCAGCTCGTGTTTAATAATTACTCAAATTCTTTTAAATGTTCTGTATCCCTACCCGTTCTCCCTTAGTATATAAAATAAGTAAAAATCAAAATAAACTACCAGCTGGTTTGTGTTGAGGCCACCAATCTACACGCTTCTACGATGCCACTCACATTGCTTGTGAGCAGCCAACTTTTTATTCCGCATGTTGTGTCACATGTAAGTCTTTCAGTTCCGGATCGGGGAAACGCAAAGGCACACGGGAAACATAGTGCAAGGAAGACCGAAGTCACTTAAAGAAAAGCGACATTATATTGGAGCGTGAGTCATAGGTATTATCCATAGCTTTTGAATATCTTTTCAGAAAGGAAGTTTTTCGGGACTTCTGTGCTTTTTCTAATACAAAGGAAAAGTCCACAATAAAACTGCCAATGAAGTTTTAGGGGTCGTGGTTGCGTTTATAGTTTAGAATATACGGTAAAAAAAAAAAAAAAACTCAACACTTGACCTCTCGCCGTTCAGTCCTGCGGGCTCGGGCTATTAAAATCGAATATTTAGTGCATGTAACTAGGGTTTGAAGTTCATTTCAGGCGAAAAGTTTGAGTGTAGCCATGTCCGCGATCATAAGGAAGATTATCAGCACCGCAAAAGCTCCATCGGCAATTGGGCCGTATAGGTGAGAATTAAAGTGTTATCAGCTTCCTATGATTAAGTACACTTGCACATTTAATTTTTTCAAACTTGAAAACCATGCATTCATGTCGACGTTTTGAACTAATCAGAAAACAGTGTAAATTTTCTTTACGACCTGAGATGTTCTCAAAGACGTGAACATGAATTGCTTACAAGAATGGCTCTACGGAAATACGAGCAAATGTACTTTTATTAACGAAAACGTTAAGGATTACATGACTTGCTTGATCTTAAACAGAATTTTTGTTTTACGTCTGTGCATCACGAACTAGAGGATTTATTCATTTCATTAATTCTGAAAAGCATGTTATTCTCTTCAGGAAGATATAATCCCATATCGACTTAAAGCAACTTTCGTTTCGTTATTCATACATCCATTTGTTACACATCTGTTTAAGCTTCAGAATTTAAGATCCTTGAATAATAGATGACATTGCCGATTACGTTTAGTCTAATTAAGGTTAATTTATTAAGGAAAGGTTTGTAATGAATCCAGCATTCGCGGAGGGTCCCTGTATTCGACTTAAGGATGGTTGTACATAATGTATTGTTTTATACTGCGCTGGTACTGGTACAGTACTGGTGTCAGGTATGCAAAACTGCAGCTGACTGGTGAAGGCGAGGGGCGTTGCGGTTTCAGCCAATAGGCGCAGCCGGCTGGAGTCCAAACTTCAGAAGACGGTTTAAAGGCCTACATTTCTCCAATAGTCTGTGGGAGAATGCAGAATAAAATATGTATTTTCGTCAATGTACACTGTAGAGGTTAATAATTAATAAGTTAATAATAATTCGAACTTTGATTTTTAGATAAAGAGCCTTAATTTCCACTGAATTTGTAGTATCACCTCGCAAACTGACAGACTGAAGTCTAGCTCTGCAAAAAGACCAAGCGAATATTTCATGTGTAGTGTACCTTCTGTTCAATCAGGAAAAAGCAGTACTTGTGAAAGGAACATCATTTTTTCTTGTTAAAGTAATGATTTATGTTGGCTCAGACTGACTGTGAATAGCATTCTTCACGGTTTTGTAAACTGGCTGGTTTTTTAAACCAATTTTCTGTTTGCAGCATCTGTAATTAGACAGTTTTGACAAATACGCTAACTAGGGATTGAATAAAGCATTTTGCAAATATATGTCACTCTTCAGTGATAAACAGGGGAGTCTTGTTCCCTATAGGTTATCTGTGAGAATACGTCATTTGTATGAGTAACTTTGCTAATTTCAATTATAGGAAGTAAAGGCTTTTATATGTTCACATTATATGACCCCTGTTTGTCCACATTGTTTTTTGATGGAATCTAAATAGCGATGATAATGTGATTAAATACTGTATTCACACTGCTGTAAGCACTTACATTCGTGTCCAGCCAGGCGGTGGTGGTGGATCGTACCATGTACATATCAGGGCAGCTCGGAATGGACCCCTCCACTGGGCAGCTGGTCACGGGGGGAGTGCAGGCCGAAGCCAAACAGGTGGAAAAAATCTAGTGTTTAGAAAACACTCCATGCTCGCCTGGGTTTGTTTTCCCAAATATCCTAAATCACCCTGATAATGGTGTTGAAAAAATTAGGGAATTGATCAAATTGGCACGTTCTGAGACCAAGACTAATTATTTTCTCTGGGGGAATTTGTATTTGATAATTTGGATAATTGTATTGGATAATTTGTACTTGAAGCTATTGATGATTATCTTCTTATTATCTCCTTCATTATTTTCTTCAGGCTCTCGTCAATATGGGCGAGATTCTTAAGGCAGCTGGTTGCAACTATGACAATGGTGAGAATCTAAGGTGTTAAATAATTTTACAGTGTTAACAGAGTAATAATAATACAGTAAACTGTTAATGTTACCAGTCATGTGCCTTCCTCTAACAAGTCTAACATGACCTAACACTCTATATTAAAATTAATCACCAGTTGATATTGCCTAAATAAGTTAGGACTAGCCTCTGTTGGTATATAGTATTTGAAATGCTGTTAAACTATTTGGTAACACTTTACATTAACTGCACCTTCATAATGCATTCGTAATGCATTCATAACCAGCATGTACTTAACATACCTTAACAGTTTTAATATACATTATTAACGAACATTACATGATAATAACAAAACATATAATTAAAGTATATTAAAGCTGTTAAAGTAGGCCTATGTTAGGATGTTAAGGTATACTTACATGCTGCTTATGAATGCTCTATGGATGCATCATAAATGCATTATGAAGGTGCACTGAATGTTGTATTAATGCTTAATGAATGCACTATGAAGGTGCAGTTAATGTAAAGCATTACCAGCTATTTAAATCTTTATTTTCCTTCAGTTGTCAAGACAACAGTCCTTCTTGCCGACATAGGCGACTTCAACAACGTAAATGATGTTTACAAGCAGTGTAAGTGATACTGAGAGAAGCATTGCTATTGTAACTGACATAAGATTTTTGGAAAACTGCTTTAATGCAGAGTTCTGAATAAAAAGGAAACTCGTGGTTTTGGTTTACGGGGTATCGTGTATTTACAGGAGGTTTCCACAAGGTGTCACCACCTTTTGGTGCCTTTCACATCTGCTCGTGTTTAATGGGCACATTACTAATGGCCGCATATCTTTAAAGGCAGTAGTTTTGGTTTGTCCGTTTTACGTGGTGTGCATGCATTTGCAGCATGTATCCACAGGAAGAGGGGTAATCATGATTTTGAATAGTGAAGTATAGTATGAAGGAAAACCTTTAAAAAATACTAATGATCAGGATCCTACACATTTTCTTCACTGTATATTCTAACTGACATCAATTATAAATATACCAAAGTATTGTGTCATTGCTGTAAACTTGTTAGAAGTTAAATTATCAGAGATTAGACCTCACAGTATGACTGAAAAAATCCAAGAGACATGATTTCTTTACTTTTTTAATGACACTTCATTGATCCCTTGTGAGGAAATTCTCTTTTCGCCTACCCCATCTTACTGTCCATGACACATATGTAGGTGCAAGTAAGCCTGGCAGTGAAGGGCAGCCAGCTGCAGTGGCTCCCATGGAGCTGGGGATTAAGGGCCTTGCTCAGGGGCCCATGGACGATGGGGTCTGTCTTGCCAAAACCAAGCTTGAACCAGTGACCTTCTGATCACGGACACAGAGCCTTAGCCCACTGTTTGTTTCCCTAGTGCTGTTTATTTGTTTATAAGAGACAAGGTGTATATGATAGATGGCAATGGAAACGCCACACAAAGCCCCGGAGACAGGGAGAGGGTGCTTCTACGTGCCCTTTAAAAAGTGCTGTTCTGGGTGGAGCTGACCAGGTGTGGCTGGCACTGCTGTCAGATCCAGAGGGTGTGTCAGTTTTCACTCTGTTTAGATGATGGTTTGCCAATTAGTCCTTTCAGCTGTCAGTAAGGAATTAATTGTACTTTACCTTGTTGTTAATCACCTCTCACTTCAAAGCAGGGCTTCCTAAACCTCTTCTTGAGACCCTCAGCCAGTACATAAGTTTATTACAATCTACCGCCGCCCAACACTCAGCTAAAACAAGCTCATAACTGGCTTAATCTGAATTAAATGTGGAGCTATATGGGATTGGAGGGGGAGTACTTAAGGACTGGTTTGAGAACCAGTCGTAAGGGGTGTAGTCAAGTTAGTCTAGTGCTAAAAATTACTTCAGCACAACCCCACAGACTGTACAGCATTCAGACTATTTACTTCAGCGCAGATAGATACTGCAAGAATGTGTTGGCTTCAACAATTGTTTTGAGATTCGGTTATGTTCTGTGTTGAGATTCAACCCTAAAGTGTTTTTTTTTTTTGTTGATAGAGACATTAATAATTATTTTTATTAGCCATTTATTTTAATTGTTCATTTTAAATATTATGACTGGAAAATATAAGTATTGCATAATATTGTGGTGTAGGTACACTCTGCTACATGCTGCAACTCTCATCTTCTGTTTCAGTCATGAAACGACAATAAAATGTGGCAGGGCGTCATCGTCCTGGAAAGTGACGGTTCTCTCTTCTGTTCCTCGCAGTTTTCAGCAGAAACTTCCCAGCCCGAGCTGCCTATCAAGTTGCAGCCCTGCCTAAAGTAAGTAACTAACCCATGCTCTTCTAGACTTAACTTCTGTTTCAGCAGTGGAGTAAGACCTACAGATAGAAGAGGCCACCAGTAAATGTATCTTCTAGCAGTGTTGGCATGGTGGACCTGTCTGTGGCTTTTGTTTTGCTAGCGTTTTGATGTTAGCCTATGCTCTATTTCCCTCCCCTAGGGTGGACTTGTGGAGATAGAAGCAGTTGCTGTGTTGGGTCCCATCACAGATTCCTCCTGACTGTCTGCCCAGAACCTAAACAAACTGTAGCCACCATCTACAGGAACCAGCTGCAGAGCCTACTGGAGAGGCTTGGGTTGGATGGCGTATCTCGTTCTGGTGCATTATGAGGGCTCCTAAACACACATGTCTGTAGATGTCCATGCACATCAATGCTTGTAGAGATGAGGCTTGACACATGTGCTCAATGATCAGTTTAAATTAGTTTTGCATGATTTTGTTCTGCTCTGTTCTAGCTGTAGCTTCACTCAATTTGAGGGATCGGAATTTCAGATTTTCATGAAGACACATGGGACCACATCTCCAAGGCTTCCACCTGATCTGCACTCCTTCAGGGGAGCTGTTTCTGTGCTTTATACCTGTGGGTCAGTAGTTTAATTTGTGTTATACAGACGATACTGGTGTTCTGTGCTCATCGCGCTGATGTCCCAGCTATATTTCTCTGGCCATCAGCTGTCTGTGCCTCACAGCCTCACTGACAAGGAAAAAAAATCTGTTTTCTAACCAATTAAAATAATGTAATTGTAAGACTTTTACGGCGTGTGTGAGTTGCTGGTTTCTCCTGACGGGTCTGATGATCATCCACAGGTCTGGGATGACATTCTTGTCAATTAATGCCACTCGTCTTCACCCCTCAGTCACCCCTTTACGCAACTCTAGCTCAGGACAGTACCAATGTGCATTAGTAACACAATACTGTTTATTTATAATCTATACAGGGTAGTGGCATCAAAGTCAAGCCGGCCAGTTTAACAATTTAAAAAACCCACTCTGAAAGTCTAGGTAGTAAAGAATTTAAAGCACTTAGTCAAAAACACACACTGTCTTTTTAAATGGGTAAGACGCAGTGTTCAATCAAGCACCAGTTATCTAAGTATCAGTAGCAAGTAGTCTTGCCGTCCAAATAGCAGAGATGTGTGGACAACAACTCTTGATTCAGCCTTTGGGGGATGGCATGGAGGTACAAGTAGTGGAGACAAGAGTCCCCCAGCCTTTTCTCAAAATAAGCTGAATCTTCCAGTCTGTAGTAAAGTATCTGAGCAATCCCAGAATTCTAGGAGAGAATACTCAGGCAATATGGGATAGTCCATGGCCATAAACACCATAATGGTTCAAAGCAAAAATCACTTTGGTGGAGATAGAGAATGTAAACAAAACAAACCATTTTAAACCCCTTAACAAAATCTGTTATCGGATCGGATTAATTTTCACTTGCACATTTGTTCAGAGTGACTGTCATTTTCAAAATAATACAAAAAAACAATTTTTTCTAGGTTTCTACGATTCACCTTAATCTGATATCATATATGGTCTATCTTATACTTCATGTTAATTAAATTCTCCGCAGTGACATACAGTGTTATATGAACAGTTAAAATTCTGATTTGCAGTACTTGTTGAGACTTTAAGGTCGGACAGCACACAAAATTGATCTAATATAAAATTATACTACATTTTTTTTTATCAGGGTTTTGAAATGTTAAGCAAAGGACTGAACAGTAGAGTGCTTCATGAATTTTGCCATTAATCTAATACTCTACAAAGTTATTCCTACTGAGACAAAGAACGAGACTTGAAATATCAGGGTCATTTCATTTCGAACTGGTCAGTACGGTGATTTCACTTAAATAGAAGCAGAGAAGCATTTGACATTCTTGTGTGCCATTTCAGTGAGACAGGCCGTCACCCCAGGGCCCCAGCCTGGTCATCCTCCTTGGTCCCTTTCTTTCCTTGTCCCTGTAAGGCCTTTCTTTCCATCATCTCCCCTGTGGATCCACAGGACTGTCAGGACTGTGCTGAAAACACATTGATAACCAAACTAATTCAAAACTGGCTGACTTAATTTTATTTGCAAAATACCTCCCGGTGGTTAGTAATATTTAGTCCTCACAATGAATTGGTCTTATAAAGAGAGTCTCTAGGAAGGTTTATGAAAGAAAGTAACAATGTGCATTAATGATATGTAAGCCATAACTCCAAATGCTTCTATAACAGAACAGCTCTCCATTCAATACTAACTGGGCCACAGAGAATATAATCACAATCATACAGAATTATACCAACTTCTTTTACGTTTACTTATGTTAGCAGGTGCTTTTGTCCAAGGTGGTGATATAGCTATCAGTTATTTAGCTATCAGCTGCGTGCTGTCAGACCATTTGCATGGTATTAATTTGGATGCCAACATTAATTTTTCTAAGGATTAGACATGAGGCCAGTTCTGCACTGAAGCACATACCTTCCACCTAGTTTCCAGAGGTATTGTTAGACACCTCCACCTCGATACCAGAAGGGTCAGATGTCAGACTCCGATTCAACTCTGTCACTGGCTCTGTTTCAAGTATTGGTTCTGATGTAGAGGTGGGCTCCAGTCCTGGTGTTGGTTCAGATGCAGAGGTGAGCTCCGGTCCTGGTGTTGGTTCTGATGTAGAGGTGGGCTCCGGTACTGGTGTTGGTTCTGATGTAGAGGTGGGCTCAGGTCCTGGTGTTGGTTCAGATGTAGATGTGGGCTCAGGTCCAGGTGTTGGTTCTGATGTAGAAGTGGGGTCAGCTTCACCAAACTGGGGCTCAGCCGGCAGCTCTGCCAGGTCCTCGCATATCGCTTCTGCTGGGTCATGGGGGATGATTAACACACTCTGCTCTGTGATTGGCTTGCTCCCCTCAACAATAGTCCCGTTATGATTGCAGGCTTCTGTAAAGACAAACAGAATGTATGCAACACCATTGCTTATATTAACATACCAGCAGCATATGCACCTTCAAAAGGACTCTTAGAGAATCAACTTTAAAATTGTCACTCTTAGGGAGCTAGCCGTCTGAGTGGCGATCAGGTTATTCTATGATAGCAAACCTTAAAAGAACAGTCCACAGGCAGTGACCCTTAACTCCGACTCCATTCTGCTGTTAGAAACTGAACAGATTTAACCGAACAAACCTACTGTCAGAACAAGAGAAAAGCAATATGTATAGCACCTTGTGAACAAAATCCTTTGCACATTAAGAGCCTTACCTGGTCAGTCTGTGTATGGCTTTTTCAGTGGATTCTTCTTTTCATAGGTCCAAAAGTCAAAGCGTGGCATAATTGTCTAACTGACATCAAATTTTTTTTTTCCTGACATACCAGCACAAAGCAAACCCTAATCTTGTGATGCCCTAAGTGAGACGTGAATATCACGTGATCTGTGAAAATACACAGAAGCCATGAGAACCACTGGGTTCTTCGGACTACAGCTATAGGTCATATCCAGCTGCACCAATCAGCATGTCGCTATTCTTATAAATAGGCACTAATAATAACAGTGGCAGTTTCTAAATTAGAAACTCTTGACAAGTAGCTTGGCTCTAGCGCAATACAGACGAATCTTTGCTCGAGGAATGAATTCATGCTGATCTCATGTGTGAATGGAAAGACTGGAGTGTATGGCGACTTGAACTGCTTCATGCTGTTGTTTCACCCAAAGGTGTGAAGCTGAAACTGCAAACTGCAGGCCACACACTGATTCATCGTGTCATGTGTGCATCACAACAGGGTGTGTAAGCCAATATCTGTGCTGAAAAACATTCTGGGTACTCACTGTAACTGTATAATTCTGAAAATATTAAATGGAAAATTCCAGAAATAAACAATTCATAAGTTTTAAATTCCACGCTGTCCTGAGTAGTGCCATAAAATCTCGCGCCCGGGATGTAAATCATCCCTTTGTCGAAAGTATCCACTGTACACACCATCCATCCATTAGCTACTTAGTAGCCACCTTGGTTATTAGATCGACTGTCGCGGTTTATTGCAATATATGGTTATAATTGTTCTATTTTGCCAATGGTTATTGTTGTTATTTGCCTTATTGTGCATTCCAGTACATTCCAGTACATTCCAGTACATTCCAGTCCATCTAACAGCGAACAGTAAAATCTGAAATAACAGGAAATGCCAGAGGTAGAAACCACTGTAGAAACTCTAGTATGGCTGTAGGTGTGGAGAATCTTTATTGCGTCCAACCTGTGTCACATATATCCCTCACTTGGTAAGACATTTAAAGAGAACCTCAGACTACGTTAGCAGCTGGGCAGAGCCTTCAGACCACATTACCCAGCTGACTGGTATGGGACTGGCACTGGTTACAGTATTTACTAAAGGGGAGGCAGCTGACAGACGTGTCACGTGTGCTCTATGACGTAAGGCTGCATTACCGTATCTGAAATACATCCCAACTTAAAGTCACTTCAGTTGAGTTGAGGCTGTACACCTTTCTCACCTGGTGCAAGACCTTAAGTCCAGAGAGACTATCTGTCATGATCGCAATACATCACGGCTGAGTATCCTGAGCATCACAACAATGAGCCAAAAATCACAGTGCAGCCAATCACCGAATGGAAAATGGGGGGCAACTGGGTCACCATAGACACCAACTGATCTTATTTGGCAGTGGTAACTTGATGGTTAGCGAAGTGTGTTTGTGATTGAAAGGTTGCTGGTTCAAACCCCTGACAAGCACAGTACAATGAGGTACCCTGAGCAAGATACCACCCCCATGCACTGCTCCCCAGGGGCTAGACCATGGGTGTCAAACTACCCTACATAATTTTGGGTTTCCCCTCATTTAACACACCTGATCCAACTCCTTGTGCTAATTACCACATTGCTCTTGAGCTGAATCATTTGTGGTGGAACAGGGAAAGAACTAAGCTACACAGGGCTCCGGCCCCCCAGGACTGCAGTTTGACATCCCTGGGCTAGATAGTAGTTGCCCACTGCTATGTCACAATATGGATTAAATGCAGAGGACACATTTCATCGTTGTGTCCTGTGGTGTATCAACAATGACAGTCAATCACTTTCACTTTTAAAGTAGGGAGAATAATGCATCTGTACTCTTTAGTTGCAATATGACAGTATTATGTGAAACAGTCATTTTGTCCAGTGTTGTCCCAACCCGGTCCGTAAGGACCCCCAGACAGGCCACGTTTTTGCTCCCTCCCAGCTCCCTGACAGACAGTCCAAAAATGTAAACTGTCTGTGGGTCCCTAAGAACCTGGTTGGGAAAAACTGATTTAGTTATAATAATCATTACTTTATTAATCCCCATGGGGAAATTGTTTTTACGGCTGCCTCAACTTGTTCTTTGTAGAGCAAGCTGTCTGCGATGGGCAGTCACCCGATGTGGTGCCCAGGGAGCTGGGGGTTTAGGGCCTTGCCTAAGGACCCATAGACGTGCTGAGGCTGGGTTTGAACCGGTGACTTTCTGACTATAGGTACACAGGCTTAGCCCACTAAGCCACACGCTAGACGACTGTGTTGTTTGACCCCCCACCCCCATCCCCATCCCCCACCAGTGACAGTGTCCAGGTGACTTATTTTACGGCCAAAACAAAGGAGAACATCAGCCACATTAAAACTACAGAAAGAGAGACCAGCCATATGGTCCTAGTAAGCAAACAGGCTGAGATCAACTGCAGACCTGTATTGATGTAAACACACATCAGATACAATGATCTCTGGCTGCCCTTCTCAAACACAGGAAAATGTAATTGTTATGTGTGAGACAAACCAAGTTTCAGAAAGCAAAAGGTTTCTCTAAATTAGCACAAGGAATGTACATGTTTACATGTGTCCTCTATGTAAACGTATCAGTATAAGTGTGTGCAGATACGCCTGGAAGGTCACCCCTACCCTAAGTGTACATATGTACCGCTTGGACACTCCCACGGTGCTTTCAAAAGTGCGTCATCAGAGTTGCATGAAAAACAGAGCCTCACAACAAAATATACCTCACATTACTTCAGTTTCCTAATAAACCAAGAACAGCAGATAAAAACAATGACACTGTATTCATATCAAGACTGTTATGGAGAAAGTCAGGAGCGGACAGGTTACAAAAAGCAGCCTTGGCCGGGGGAAGGGGGAGGGGCTTGGTATATCGGGCCGCAGACAAGGGCCAAATATACCAATTTTGCCTATATAATATAAGACTTGCCTATATAATATAATATAATTCCAGAATTATATATGAGCATATGCATAAACCTTAGCCCATGAACCTCAATTTACCAAGAAATCCAAATATAAAACCATTTTCATATGTATGTTCAATATGTATTGTTGTATGTTATGTGTTGTATGAAGTATGTGGTCATGGGTGGCACCATAACGTTTTATAGAGGGGTGCTTCGGGGGGATAATGCATTTGGACAGGGTGCTTTTCAGTGAGTAATTGTATGCATAAATGCCACGTTTTAATGACGTTGTAAGCAGTCGATCATTTCATTTACCTTAAAACGTTAAAGGAGCACAAACCGCCTGTTTTTGTGGTTGACTGCGAATGAGTCTAATATTTGATTGACCTCATTAATATTTGATTGACCTTTTTGCTGGTAAGGACAGAAGAAATCGTTCCACATGACGTACGTGATCTTAATGACCACACAATCTTTGCATTTTTTTTACACAAATGAAAAATACGTTTATACAGTAGTTTTATTATTTAAATAATTTTGGTGATGTTACAATATTTTAATGGGTGCCACTGGGGGGTGCTCGGCAGCTTCCAGCCCCTCAGCGCCCTCCGGGCGCCGCTCCTGTATGTGGTTAAGCTACAAATCACTAACTGTAACGATACATGTTAACAATGGCATTATTTGGCATTATAGTTTTTTGGCATTTTAACAAATTAATAAGTAAGAACGAAAAGAAAAAAGGACAAGAATAAAAACAAATCCGTTTATCTATATAGGCTATACCCTGTCAAACGGGGTACCTTTAATGTTACGTTATGGGTAGTGGTCGTGTCATAACTTCTGCGCAGTAAACTGGATGCTCTCGTTCTTAGTATTGGGCGCAATGTCAGTATTGTTAAATTGGTGTTAATGACTGAATAAACTACTGAATACACCATTGCTCGCCCAAAAAAGTCTTACGTATAAACGTACATGTATCCAGTGGGACTTTTCCACTTACCTAACAACTCTTCTTGAGTTTTTTCCCCAGGCTTTGCCTCTGGTCTGTCCTCTCCAGGGGTATGTGAGCTAAATGAGCACCCCATCCTAACTTTGTAAAGAGAGAAGATTAAGAAGACGAAATAAAACGCTGGTTATTTCATCTGCTGTGAAGATAAAAAAAAAAGTACGGGCAGGTTTGGTTTGGGAGCGCATGCACAACTCCCTCAACTGCTAATTTGCTGTTTATTTATGCATGATCTGCGCAGCAGGAGCCAGACATTGAACTGCCGCACGGGCAGAGTCTCGACAGCCCTGCGAATACACGAGGCTGAAGTTGGCTCCTTATTCACCAGCTACTTATTCGCGATTTCGGTTCCACCTTAAATATCTTGCAAAGCAGCGCTGGGCAGTTTTCACTCGTTTTAACGGAGTGCAGAGAGTAGTTCATGAGGAATTGTTAAAGTACCGTTCTCGAATACATTATTTTAGAAAATATATTGCCCATTTAACTAACTGAATGCTAATGATGTACAATTTTAAACAAGTGTACATCGTTTTAAAACAATATTTACATACAAATTACTGACTACATGGCCTCAACTCATTTCAGGTCATTCCTCTTCTTTTATCTCAAAACGTCTAGATCAGAGGTCACTAACAGGCGGACCGCGGTCCGGCACCGGACCCAGAAGCGGTCCCATACGGACCCGGACCGATAGCCGAAACAGAAAGTCGTGATTTAAAACCTGACGGGGCGCTTCTATTTTAACCGGCGCAGCTTTTGTAGTCTTTTCGGTAGTGGTTTAGCACTAGAGCCGCCGTTTCCGGCGACAATGATAGCAGCAGCGAAGCTAAGACCCGCAACCAAAAAGCCGTAATGTTCCTATCAGAGTGGCTGCTCTGTCCTGAAATCGTACAGCTGAAAAGTTTTCAAACCCAGTATGTATTATATAACATGCTAGATATATAAACGTAGTTTATTGGTGATTTCATGTTCGTTTAAGTTTATGCTTTTTAACAACTGTATAAACTGATGTTATTTGTTATATAAATAAACTCAGGTGAAACAAAAAAATACGTTTTCAGGGTTGCCAGATCTCATGCATCTGGCGTGAACTCATGCTTTCAGACAGACGCAGGAAATCTTACGGCAAATCTATATTACACACTAAATAGTTAGAGATTATGATCTTCCGGACCTTTGCTTCAAGATTTTTTCTCTAACTGGACCTGTTTAAATTTTAGTTGAATACCCCTGGTCTAGATAATCTGACATCAGTAGGTGAGAGTGAGTGTAACATAGTGCCAAAATGCTGATTTATATAATAATGTACTGCAGCATTGTAAGATAATGAACTCCTAAACATGGCATCAGTGCATACACTACATCAAGACATTAAGGTATTTTTATATGTTTCTCAAGGCCACTCCTCTTTCATTTCAATCGTCTAGATAATTTTGATAAAATGTAACTTGAGATTTAATAATCACCTCCTGAACTTGGCATGCAACTCAATTCTCTATAGGTCTGATTGCATTTCTCAGCTATTTCTAGAGGCCCCTTCACTTTCATTTCAAAACGTCCAAAAAATCCGCCATTACCATGTTACAGTAAGTATAACAGAGTGGTCCAAAACTTATTTTGGTGAAATTTTACTGTACCATTTTTTCCACAATCACCTCCTAAACTTGGCATCCAACTCCTTTCTCTATAGGTCTGATTGACCATTTGACGGGAATATTTTAATGGTACAAATAGCGGAGGTGGTGTACATATCGAATTTATAAAAATAAAACTGCAAAAAATGTTTCCTACTTGCACGTCGACCTCGGCTACATACCTTGTGACAAATATGCAAACACAGTTTTATTATTCAATAATTATCGTTGCTTCTTGCGTGAAGGAGTACACAGTAGGATACCAATTTCTCGGTGGTTAAAAATCATCAAAATCATTACGATTATGATTTCAGTGTTCAGGTGCAATGGGTGTTTTCCTATTAGTATATATTAAGCAGGAGTTCGAAGAAGTCATTCACGTTTTTCAACACGTAAATACCTCCTTTAGATTTTTTCGCACAAAGGCTGTCAAATGTGATAATAGGAGTGAACTGAATTAGACACAAACGAGACTGAACCCAAAACAGCCCTGTTTGGCTGTTTGATGCTATTCGTCCATTTTGTGATGAGTAGAAAATCCACGGCGAGGCTGTGGGTCGGGGAGATGGGGTAACTCGTAAGCTGGAACATAACATGATGGATGGTCCTTTTGAAACATCAGATGTCAGCCGTCAGGCGCTTCTTCAGTGAACCACTCTATATCTGCTACATCTAAATCATAATACAAAATCATAATCTGGCGCGATTCTAGGATTTGACCCCCAGTACGACTGTCACTTTCAATCTGAAGAAATACGGGACGCTACTACATTTTTTTTATAGTAATTACTAACATACGGGCGGGGCGTCAGTCAAACTTCTATTTTTACAGTTCGCCCCCTAGAGCTGGCATGTTTGCGATGAACTCCACCCCAACATACACACACAACTTTGATAAGGTCACTCGATAAGATGATTTCAAGAGCAAGTATTTGTGCAATACATTTCAAAGTCGTGTAATTTATTTTGAAAGAAATCTTTTGATTTTCCAGCGCAATGTCCTTGTTTCCTCTCTGGGGTCGTTATAATTTGGTTGACTTGAAACTGTCATTAGAATGGTTACACGTACAAACCACAAAAAGGGGCGTATAGCTATCCATTGACAATAATTGAAGTAAAACCCTATTCCAGATATGCGTCGTCCTATTTTCTGTTTTTGCTCGGTTTTGGTTATTGCATTACAACACATTTTCTTTTAACGATACTAAAGGCTAGAAATGTCTCTATCCTCCAACCCAGCAAACAGCAAGACGTCCTCAAAGGACGACTTCTGGACATCCTGATGGAACATTAATAAAAAGAAGTACTTCAGATAAAATTATTTATTTAACATGCTACTCCTGAAAGCTGTCACAACAACTTCACATTCACATTTTTCCACGTGGTATGTTTCCATTAATATAGCCTAATAAATACAAGACAAAGTGATGATTAAGAACAGAACACCCATTAACACTTAAATTGCTAATGATTGAACATTGGTTTGTTTTGGACGAATATACCTTCAGTAGCACTGAACGTGCTGCCACGGGACAATCCGCCAAGTCAGACTGCACTACGAGACACTGCCGGTGTTCCTGTTTAGTCACACGAGGCTGAAGTTGGCTCCTTATTCACCAGCTACTTATTCGCGATTTCGGTTCCACCTTAAATGTCTTGCAAAG
>JAODLD010000144.1:10144174-10181399 GCA_026781065.1 Mormyrops boulengeri | reverse complement strand
AACGCTATTAAGCATATGTACTACACATATATGTAACACAGGAAGAGACTGGGGTTAAAAGACAGATACCTGAAGGATGGACTCCACAGTCCTCCTGATATTTTCATGGGTTTTGACACCCATAATCTCCCTTGTAGCCAGGACCCGGTTCACCAATTTCCATTCAAGAATATAATGAACTGTAACCGTTATGTAGTCCGTGTTGTAACAGCGCAGTCTGGGCACTAAGGGAATAAAATATCATGTAAATGTTATTTCGGACTTTGCAGGATCTTACATTAACAGATAACCATTCGAACATATGTTTTTTATTTAAAATCCTATAAAAGTAGGTTCTAAAAATGGCTAAAAAAACAACAAACAAAAAAGAACATTAACATCAGGGCTGCACGATTATGACAAAAATCATAATTGTCAATTAATGTAATTAATTACGATTATCACAATTTACATTGAATGATGTTTTGAATAGCTTTGAAGCAAAGCAATTTTTTTCATTGTCTGACGCAATTGCATGCCACATTCTTATATATAGTTTCTTTTTTAAATATAAAAGTAAAATACAAAAAAATATATATATTCTTTAAATATAAAATTTTAAAAAATGTAAAAAATTAAAACAAGGGGTTGGGGGATCTTAACATTAAACATCATAAATAGGAAGCAGTGCACCCAGGCCTACCTGTTGTAGCTCGTGAATAACTTGTTTCTTTACTTTCTCGTCTTCGTCTTCAACATGGCGAGAAACACTCGGTAGCAGATCTTCGACCTCGACGCCGCTTCCATATTTAGCCTCGATGTTGATGAGCTCTTTAGCCACTTCAGTGAACCCTCTTCCCTCAACAAGAGCGGACGGTCTTAGATCCCGGCTGCACATACAAGCCATCAGGTCTGACCGACGTATTATTTTCAGACAGTAGTCGTTGCAGCGTAGCTTTCACGTCTGCCTCCATTTTGGTTGCGTGAAGAAGCCTCCTACTTCTCTTACATTATCGGCGGTTGGCATTATCGCCACCAACTGTTACGGGTGTGTGGAGCACGCCATTCACTTAACCGGCTACACCAAAGCACACAGGAGGAGAGCGTAAAGAGGCAGGACAACTAGTATTGAGTTCAAAATTAGTTTATTTATTTAAAAGGTATATTTCTGTATAAAGTTATCATAGTGTTATTACGATTCCCGGTCCCGCCCACTCCCGCTTACATTTTTTCCAGTCCCGTTCCAATCACGTTATCAATAGTGATTTTGTTTCCCATCCCGCGGGATTCCCGAAAAAATCTCAGCCTCTACCTGAAAGTATATAAAACATTTGCTTTTAATTACTTCATGATAGACATTTGAAGCATTCTTCTTTGAAAGACTGCTTTGAGTTTCTCCCTCCAAGATTCCATGATTCAGTTGTTCAGTTGTGTCCCAAGTCATTCTCCAAGGTGTCCAGCCTCTTAGTCAAAAGTTCTAGTGCTTCTGGGTTAAGGATAAAATGGGTCAAAATGTCATTTGTAGCCTTTTAAAGTACTATGGCTGATCCCAGATTGACTCCGTCAGTACATATTTATAAAAACATTGGGGCATAATGAGCATTGGGACCCCACAATGACTCCCACAATGTCCACTCACCTGAGGTACAGCACCACCATGCAGGTTATGACCCCCCCCATACAGCTGAAATCCCCTCTTCTCAGCAATAAAGACATTGAAGGATTTTTTAATACCATGCAAAATGTGATACCAAAATGCAAAAGGACAGTAGTCCAAAGGGAGAGATCAGAAGTCTTGTGTAATTTGGCTATCTGCCTGCATACCCGTGCCACAGTTGTAAAGGATATGTTTCAGATTCAGCCTGTTCAGTTGTTCTGCAGCCTGGTTCCGGAAGGATATCATGTTCTCACATCTACACAGATCTTCGGTAGGCGGCTTTGGGACCGCTGCTGGAAAAAGCATAATAGTGAGAAACAAGTTTTAGCTATCTTTGTTTACGGCGGTAGACTAAACTGCTATTAATATTATGAAGAACGTTGATGGGGCACATCAAGGCTACAGTCTGGATAGTTTTTCAGCTCTTGCTTGACCAGACAGCCAGGTTACTTGCTTGACATTTAGAATTTAAAACCCAGCTAGAATGAAAAGCATGAAATGGTATTGGACCCCTGCAGGATCAAATCAGGGCTTACTGGCCTAGGTGTTTTGGGTCACTGGGAATTTCGAGAGCAGCCAGTAGAGGGCAGACAAGACCCACTGAAGCCTCATTTGGCCACAAGTCCTACAGAATGTCTGTTTTCAGATGACCAATGGAACTTAACAAGGCACCATACGTCAGCCCACAAAATGGCTCCAGCAGCATTCTGGAGATTTAAAGACTTTGCAATAAAGAATAGGTCTGGTGCAGGAATTATCATCCCATATGGTGAAGTACTTCAGCAGATACTTTTACACGTTTGAGAAATTTAGCTGAAAAGCCAGAAGACAAATGTCTCATTTTTCCAAACCATGCATTCATTTCAGTTTGACAAATTATTCACTCTCGCCTGTAAATACATTCATTTCATTTTAGTTTCTAGAACTACAATGTTCTTCCTGTATTCTATCAGTATGATAATTTAAAGAAGCCTTTAGAGTTTTAAATGTTAGGCATTTTGATGGAAGCAAGGTGCTAAAATGACTAAAGCTGAAGTGATTGTGCACGTGTGGTCATCTGAACAGTGAAGCATGTGGATTTGGCAGTCAACTTGCTTAGGGAACCACAGATCAGGTCAGGTTGTGGAGCGTGTACTGGTACAGCGTGTTGCTGTACCAACCACATGATGAAACACCTCGGGATCCGAGTTGATGACCCCCCAGGCCGACTCTCGGTCCAGTCCCGCCCTCCGGAAATGACCTGCTGCAGCCAGATGTTACGTGGGCGTCCCCTTGGCCTGTTCCAGCTGCTCTGGTCCGCAGCAATGAGGATCCTATGAGCTGGATCACCCTCAGAAAAACTCGCCTCATGGCTGTAGTGCTGTAACTGATGCTTCCTCACAATGCAGGTAATGCGCCTCATTCAGGACTCCCTGAGTGATCGCTCATTCGACAGTCAAACCAGCCAGGGAAAATAAACCATTAAATAAACCATTTGAGCCCTAACAACGCTGAAGCAAAATATCAGCATAACAGAAGCCCTTACACATTGTTTCAGATGAAAACTATCACCGTGTAGTTTCTCACCTTCACATATGTGTGACTTGAGTTTATCTGTGATTTCATCCATGCGGCTGAAGTCTTTAGCGTAGAGCAAGTGCTTCTCATCTGGCTCGGAAGCTATTTCTCGGAGTTCATCCTCGATGGCCTTCCCCACTCCAACCGCATACATGATGATGCCTGCAGGAAAGCTGGGGTGAGACTCCCCCCCCATTCAGCACTTGCTTCCCCCACTGCCCCGCCAAACATAAAAGCGCAGCCAGAAAAGTGAGCACTTTACCAGATTCCTGTGCCTTGGCAGCCCACTTGGAGACGTCATCCTGGGACCGTCCATCTGTGAACACAATGCTGACGCGGTGGACACTGGGCCTGGCCCCCCCCTCTGGGGAGAAGCTGACCTCGAACATGTGGCGTAGGGCAGAGCCCGTCATTGAGCCACGGGCCATGTACTGCATGCGGGTAACTGCCTGCTTGATGGCTGGGGCAGAGGAAAAGTGGCCCAGGGAGAACTCCGTGCGCACCTTGGTGGAGTACTGCAGCAGTCCCACTTGCGTGTGCCCGCGGGACACATTCAGCGAGTCCACGATGCTGTTCACAAACTGCTTCACCAGCTGAAAGTTGACCAGGCCCAGGCTCTTGGAGCCATCGATTACAAACACCAGGTCCATTTTTCCACATTCGGGCCCTGCCATAGAATCGGAGTCAGTGAATCAAAACCAGAGTAATGGTTACAGACTCGTAAAAACAACAAAGTGAAAGCATTCAAGCTCCGGGAGTCTTTGTGAATATAAATGACTGCATGTGCAAATTCAAGGGCAATTTCTATACAAGTGAAAGTACATGAGCTTACAAGGCTTAAGACATGTGCTTACAAGACCTAAAATTAGCTACCTCAAAAGGGTTGGAAGTTTGCAAACCCTACAAACTATTTACAATGTAAAAGAAGAAACTGTTACCTACATGTAAATGCATGTGCGTGTCTGCTGACTTGCCTCAAATAGAACATCTCACTCCAGTCAGCTAACTAGAGTTGGCAACCCTGCACTTAATCAAAGGAGGAACTGAAGACGGGTTGAAATTAAGCCACCTTGTCTTTTGTAATGCAATTAGGTGGAAGGCTGAGAAACAGCACATTATATCCATTTATGGTTCAACCCCACCACCAAAACCACAGCTGTCCACTCAGTGTCTCTCCTAGAACACCACAATCTGCGATGGAGGCTAATTATGATCGTTTTCACTCAGCAGGCACCAGTGACTGTTCAAATATTCCAACCATCAATCTTCCATAAGCCCTTAATCCAGCAGAGGTCACAGGGAGTTTGGGACATTCTTCAGAAGTGGGACAGGACACCAGTTCATGACTGGGCACACTCACAGTCACACTATGGCTGATTTAAAGACAAAAACGTACAGTTATTTAAGTGGGCTTTGGAGAGAAAAAACGAGAGCAAATTGAATTACTTAAGGATGCATGAAAAAAAACCCACAAATTAAGACAAAAGCATCATCAAGTAACTAAACTGCAAAAGTGGTCAAGGCACCTAAACTAGCAGACATGCTGTTAGCGTCAAGGCGTCCCCAACCGCAAAGATGGTTTTCTCTAGATCAGCTGAACAGGAGAAATGTTACTGTAGAACCATTTAGATCCAGTTTAACACGCAATATCTAATAGCCTATAGGGGAAAATAGAAACTGCATGCTATCCACACACTGCCAGTGCAAAGCAGCATTTTATTTTTATTAACGAGGGTCAGGACCTCCCTGACATGGGTGAGAAGGTGCGCACTGGGGCAGTTAAGCAGGGTTACCTCTGCTAACCTGGGCTGGGCAATCTCCCCTTAATCCAGATATAAAATGATCCACTGGGACTGGTGGCATTTGGCCATGGGGACACATGCAGTATTACGCAACTGGCTTTTCACACGTTGCCAGTGCAACGCAGCGTTTTATTTTCATTAGTAGGGGTCATGACTGTCCTGGCGTGGGGCTGAAGCTGTAGCTAGCAACAGCCAAGCACTGCTGAAGCCTCCAGTAAGCTAGGCTGGCCGATCTCCCCTTAATCCACATCTAATATGCTTTGACCATCATGAAATATGAATTATAAATCAAATTTGAAATGAAGTGTAACAATATGCTTGGGTGGTTATTTCATCATTAGCCTGACAAGCTGAAATGGGTATAAATCAACAATGACATAGAAGTATGTCTCAATTTCATACTGGGTCTCAGTGAGGATATCAGGCAAGGCAACCAATCAGCTGCATGTCCAAATTAAATTCAATTAAACTAATGCAAACATGAAATAAGGTACTATTCATGTATTGAGTGATTGGACCATAAAATGCACAAACCAGGTATTTAGTCTCAGAATAATAAAGAGTGTTTTATATTCTGAAGTGATAAATGTAGATTTATTTTTTGAGATTTCAAATACTAATACTAAAACCTGATATAATATTACCCTGACATAATACAGCGCTATAAAATTTATATTAAAGCTGAATGACTTTCACCTCTGTGCAGTTCTGGTAATTAACTTCTTTAGAATACAAAGACCTACTTTCACAGGTTTTCCCATCAGCGTTAAGTGTGTATCCTTTATAGCACCGGCACTCATAGGATTCATCCGTGTTCACACACTCATGTGCACATCCATGGTGACCCAAAGCACACAGGTCAATTTCTGCAAGGGCAAAAGGTCACAGGGGGTCAGAAAGCTGGGTACCTATGTTACAATCAAAATTATACTGCCTGCTTTTACATCTTGGCATGTCAGTTTATGAAGTAAACACACATTGCTTTTTGGGCTAAAAGTTATTTAAAAACAACCTACTTTTGCAGGTTTTTCCATCCGGGTTGAGCGTGTATCCCTTATGACAGTGACACACAAAGGAGTCTTCAGTCTTCACACACTTGTGTTCACATCCATGGTGACCCAAAGCACACTGGTCAATTTCTAAAGCAAGCAGCATTAGGAAAGAGTACAGAGGAAGTTTTAAAGGTATAACAGATTTTTGAGAAAAATATAGTGCACACTAGTGTATAGATGAAGTCTACCAGCAAAAGATGATTGGTGATACGTTTATGTCAAATGTTACAGAAAAAAAATTGCGCTTGTAATCAGGCATCAAAGTGTTGACTTACTGTACAAGCTGGAATGTCAACTTACTTCTGCAGGTTTTTTCATCAAGGTTGAGCTTGTATCCCTTATGACACCGACACTTGTACGAGTCTTCAATGTTCACGCACTTGTGTTCGCATCCATGGACACCCGAAACACACAGGTCAATTTCTGCAGGAATCAGGGGTAATTCAGGCTATGAGTGATTGGGCAAAGCAGCACCACTAGATTCATAATAAATATATTGGAGGTTTTAAAGCGACGCATCTCACTTTACAAAGCAAACATATCACTCTAAGGCACAAATCATACCAATCCTGTAAAAGTGGTAAGACATACTTCTGCACGTTTTTCCATCAGGGTTGAGTGTGTTTCCCTTATGACACTGACACTCATAGGAGTCTTCAGTGTTCACACACTTGTGCTCGCACCCATGGTGACCCAAAGCACACAGGTCAATTCCTGCAGAAGTCAAAGGTCAATCAGCATTGCATGCGACAGCTAGACAACAAATGTAAACATTATTTCCGTTTACAATTACAGCATTCTATTGGCTGAAAAGAATTGTTGTATAAAAGCATTAATTAATAAAACTACAGGTAAAGCTAATCCTAAGGATGACATACTTTTGCAGGTTTTTCCATCAGGTTTAAGGGTATAGCCCTCATGACACTGACACAGAAAGGAGTCTTCGGTGTTCACACACTTGTGTTCACATCCATGGTGACCCAAAGCACAAAAGTCAACTTCTGCAGAAATCAAAGATAAGTTCCAAGACATCGACAGTGTCATGCAGAATCTCAACAAAAAATGTCTCAAAACACAGGTCAGAATTATTGGCATTCCTGCATTTAGTACATTGAACACCTCTTTGCCATGTTCACAGTACTGATTCTTCACTAGGTTGCATGGGAGAACAGATTTAAATAAACCTGAGATCATTCCGTCATACGAAATCTGTCCAGATCTCCACATCACTCTCCTCTATAGCTCACCCCACAGGTTTTTAATGGGGTTAATGTCAATGGACTGGGAGCAAGTTTGATTCTTCCACCATTTTTGTTTGGGGTAATATCTCTCAGTAGTTGGAGTTTGCAATGTCTTATATCCCAGCAATATTCCCAAGACTTTTGGAAGAAAAACAGCTTTACAACATAACAGATCCTAATACTTCACAGTTGACATTAGCTTCTTTTCTTCATGACCGTGGCTTATATAACACCATACCCAATTTGAGTAAAGGGACAGTGGAGATGTACACAAAGCAATGGCTATTAATATCAGACGAATAAACACTGTAGTCTGTGTGCTAAAGATAGAGGCGTAAGCCGCAGACCCATAAAGATCCAGACCATAATCCACAGAGGATTTGCGGATGGTATTTAATACTCCTTTCATTCATGAGTTTAGTAAGTTGCAGATAATGAGCTACATTACTGCACTAAGTTTGCATAAAAACCACCAAACAAAATCACCAGCCGGACATGTATGTGGGTGATGGAAGAGTATAGTTACAGGTAATTTGTGGTACCCAGCAAGAAGAAAAATTATGCCTTTTTCCCTGCAAGTGAACCCCCCCCCGGGTGGAATTACTTAGCAGTGATTGTGGTCAATGGGCTTCTGAAGACACATCAACCCTGACACTTATTCTTAATGAGTTTAAAAACATTTGCCCTATTGGGACTTGTTTGAGTTCTTCAGGTGAGTGTGGGATTTTAACAGCGCATTGTGTAATAACACGGCGTTATGCAATAAATGGATGCGAACACAAGTGTATGAACATAATGAAGACATCCATTCTGGTTATTACATAATGCACAGTAGTAAATTTGTCATTATGAAGTGAAACTCCCACATTTTGTAATAAATTATTACAAATTGCGGTGATTATTACAAAATGTTGGGAAATTTATTAGATGTTCTGTTATAGCCACTGCAAAATGCGACAAATTATTGCAAAAGGCAGGTGCTATTACAGGGGTGTCAAACTCCAGCCCTGGGGGGCTGGGGCCCCGTGTAGCTTAGTTGTTTCCCTGTTCCACCACAAATGATTTAGCTCAATGACACAGCTCAAGAGCTGTGTGGTAATTAGCACAAGGACCTGAATCAGGTGTGTTAAATGAGGTGAAACCCAAAAATGTGTAGGGATCCGGCCCCCCAGGACTGGAGTTTGACACCCCTGTGCTATTACATAATGAAGTGAAAATTTGTTACATTTTGTTGAGTTATTACATAATGCGTTGTTACATGGCTCAAAGAAGCAGGGAGCTTCCAGGACCACAGTCATGTTAGGTTTCTGTGCCTTACCACATGGCTGCACTGCTACAGGTGGCTTTTAGATTATCGTACTAGGCAGCGTGTGGCTCAGTGGGCTAAGCCTGTGTCGATGTAATCAGAAGGTTGCCAGTTCAAACCCAGCTTCAGCACATCTGCGGGTCCTTGAGCAAGGCCCTTAACCCCCAGTTCCCTGGGCGCCGTTACAGGTGGCAGCCCTTCGCGGACAACTTACTCTACAAAGAGCAAGTTGAGGGAGGTGTAAAGACAATTTCTCTATGGGGATTCATAAAGTATCAATAGATTTCAAAAAAGAACACAGAATTAAAGCATTAACAGGTGAGGGAGGTGATCATTCTATCAGAAATAGATTAATGACTCCCCAGTTCAAGCTCACACACGAGCCCACAGATTACTGGCCTCTCCATTGACTCACACTCCAGAAATCTTCAGCACAAGCATAGCTGACCTCACTGGCGTTCTTCATACAGGCAAGGACACTCAAATACATAACGTAAGGGAAAAGTCAACAGAGGGCTAATTTTATTGGATTGTACTGAAATATGGTTTGTTTCTGTTTGGGCTGGAGCCCTTAAAGGACGCCAAATTAACACTGAAAGATATAGTGTGACATCTGGTGTTTTATGGGGAAAGAGGATTTAAGCCGGACACTTCTGCCCTCCGCTAGTTACCCAACTGCGTTTCACACGCCGGCGGTCAGAGGAACATGCTTCGGCTTGGTAATTCTTACTCACCTCTGCAGGTTTTCCCATCAGCATTGAGTACAAAACCCTTTTTACATCTACAGACATAGGTGTCAGGAGTGCTGACGCAGTCATGTTCACAACCGTGGTTCCTCTGGTCACAGTGATCTATAACTAAAACCACAAGACAAACTTAATGGCAACACATTATGAGCCATTAAATGAGATTTAAATCTATTATTAAAACAGACGGCACTTTATCATCTAAACTGGTATTTTCTCTCAGTTGGCTGGCTTTATACATACTGCCCACTTCCTCACAAGACTCACACAATCCCTTTCCCCTGCTTGTCCTCCTACAGTTTTGTGCAGTTGCCATTTCTCCTTAATTTTTGGAACATGAACATAAGTTCCTTTCCAGGGCCCCAGAGCCAATAACTGCATCACAGCCCGCCCACAAGCCAGTGCATGGTCCTGTGGAAGCGGACAGAACAGGGCGAGGTATCAGGAGGCATTTTGTGGGGGGAGAACTGCACTCCAGCAGAGACACTGGCCCCTGGTGATGACAGCCAGACTCCCTTAACAGCCCCAACAAGAAGCCCTGTCTGTAGGAGACGGATATCCTCCACCAGTCGGTGTTCCCGCTACTTCTTGCGCGGCATATAGACAAAACATCTGATGTCCAAATTAGGACTTGGAGACAAAATTCTCCAAGGCAGTAAGAGTGTATACACACACTGCACACAGACAGCCAGAAGCCAGAACTGAATTCACCACTCTGGAGATGAGCAATTAAACTGCTATCTTCTGATCTCTCATACCGCCCTAGAACCAACCACACTTTACTGTACCCATCTGACAGACCACTTTAGACAAACCTTGATCCTTCCTCTCAGACCATTAGGACAGTTTATAATTCCTGTCCCTCTCACCTCTTCCTACTCCCACACTGCCGAGCAGCTGGTGAAGTTATGGGAAAACCATTCCACAGGAAATCTCCACACCATATGCTAAAAGCTGACCCAATAGCAGAGATGTGTCATATGTGGGTGATCAGGACACAGACACTGAGCCCCGGCAGTGAGGACGAGGGCAGGTTTCAAGGAAACCTCAGGAGTCACTGCATTATCCTCCACAGCTATGCTGGCTCCTGTCTCAGTGCTACATATTTCATTCATAATGAAGCAAACTACTATTAGTCTCCATTTCTACCAGATTTGTTCAGTGATCCACCTACATATTTCAGCTTTAAGCACATATGTTATGCCTGGTAACTCTAGGCTCCATTAGCCTAGCACCAATTTACAGACTCATCCTGAACCTACACTATCATACATTTGTTGATAATTTTATCAGCTGCATAAATGAAATGACTTCTGTGATCCAGCTTCATAAAGGAATTTTAGCATAGCATTAGCATAATCTGACCACAAGCTCAGTGGATAAACAGAAATGCATCTATCCTCTGCACCCAGCTAAAGTAACATGACCATTTCTAGGAGTCCCACTAACAGAGTCCTCCCCAATCCCCCCCCATTTAGTGTTTACAAACACTAAATTTCAATATAAGCTAAACAAAAATGTTTAACCACGAATTGCAATTAATTCCCCCAAACAGAGGTATAGAATAACTAACAGCTCATTTCAACATGACAGTTTCAGCCGTAAGTCCACACGTTTGTTACCTCACCTTGGCAGGTTTTTCCATCACTGTTCAGAACGTAGCCATTCCTACACCTGCACATGTAGGAGGTGGGGGTGCCGACGCAGTGATGGTCACACCGGTGGTCCACCACAGAACACAGGCCAGCGCCTGACAAACAGCATGGTCAGTCATATGACACACAGAAGAACCTTTAACCAGAAGTCCCAAATGGACAACACCACCATGCTATGGATATAAATCACTAAAGCAGAACAGATATACCGTTGGCAGAAACCAGTTTTGCTCAAAATGCTGTAAAAGTACACAGGTGCACTAAGCGGTTTCAAAAAAGATTTCATGGGCTAGGAACAGACATCAACCGGACGGAAACTAGTCGCACTTTCTTCCAAAAGAAAACATTCCTAGGAACGTGCTGTGTGCAAAACCCATTACAAATAGGGAAAACAGTCATACTACTCTGCTTTCTAGGGCTTTTTGTCACATCTTGTGCTTCAATGCCCAAAAAGGCAAAGTACACAAATCTGAAAGCTGAAAACATGTACAACAATTTATGGGACAAAAAGGTATCCAAGATGGGACAGACGAGCAAAGAATGAGTTTAGAATAAAAATGTCAAACAGATTATGTAATAACTCGACAAAATGTAACAAATTTTCACTTCATTATGTAACAGCAACTGCATTTTGTAATTATCCATTGCATTATGTAACAGACAGCTTGAATGCAATAGGTAATAAATCTCCCCGCATTTGTAAATAATTGATTACATATTGCGGTGGTTATAACAAAATTTGGGAGTTGCACTTTTTAATGATGAAAATGTAGTACTGTGCAATATGTAATAAACAACCAAATATGCACGTCTTCACTGACATTTTGTCGAATTATTACATAATACAATGTTATTACACAATACGTTGTTACAAACCCTGCATTCAGCTCAAAAGAAAAAAACAATCCTGGATTGAGGGTTTCATAATTATCATAATCATTAGAAGGGGGAAAAGAAAAAGAGGCAGAGATGTGGTCTCACCTCCACAGATCTTGGACTGGAAGATAGAGGTGAGAGTCTCGATCTGACTGAAGTTGGCCACCAGGAAGACGTGCTCTGAATGAGGCTCGCTGCCGATGGCAAGCAGCGTGCTCATGTCCACCCGCCCAACACCGATCGCGAAGATCTCAATACCAGCACTGCGCGCACTGGCAGCTACCTCATGCACCGTATCCTGGGGGCGCCCGTCAGTGACCACCATGGCCATGCGGGGCACATTTGCGTCTGGTGAGCGTGCCCCCTCAGCCTCGGAGAATGCCACATTCATGGTGTACTCGATCGCCAGACCTGTCATGGTGCCGCTGGCCAGCTGAATCATATCGTCCACAGCCTTCTGCATGTCAGACTTTCTCTGGAAGTCCTGGAGGAAGAACTCATTCTGCACCACACTGCCATACTGCAGTAGTCCTACACGGGTAGCTTCAGGACCCACATCCAGGAATTCCAGAATGTTCTTGATGAAGGCTTTGACCTTCTCGTAATCATGGGGCCGCACACTACGGGAACTATCAATGATGAAGACAAAGTCTAGGGGCTTCCCTTTACATGGGCTTTCTGGAGGACAGAAGAACCAAATAAAATAAACTCCTAACCCCAGCCATAAACACCTCAGACACCTGGGTCCACAGACAAAGGCTCAGCAGATGTGCCATGATACTTTGTTTTTCTGTTATTGCCAGCTTAATCTAAAACAAATATTTGGACTTCAAACACATCGGACACCAAAGCAGCAAAACAAGCATGACCTCTTTGTTGAGGACTTACCCAATAAAGTTGTGTCGTTTCCTTTCCTATTCACTGCAGGATGTGAATGGTGGGAATCAAGGTCCACAACAGCTGAATTACCACATAGGAAGCAGAGTAGGCAAATCAGTGTGACCCTCATCTTACCCAAGGTGTCCTGGGGCCACAAAAAAAAGACAGACATCTTACTGATCACCCCTTAGCTGTGGTAAGAGATCTATGAGCACAGGCTTCTCTGGTTCTAGGTGAATCACATGAAACGCATATATTTGTATCCAAGTTCATTATTAAAAAATTCTAGCTAATGAAAAATCAGGGGCTCAGTGAAGTTTACCTGGGGCTTGACTTTTTTTTTTTTTGAAGGAAGACTGGCAAAATAGGTAAAATACTCAGGGCTATAGTTCCGAAAGGATCAGACCTAACAACGCCTATGCTTCCTAAAATTATTGTATGAAACACACACATATGAATTGACAAATGTCTGATGCACTGTAGGCACGGAAATTGTTACTTTACAAAGGCTGTCATTCGGAATATATATGCATATAATTTGTTGCTCCACCTGACGCTTGACTTAGTGACAGCCTCATCTGTTGTTAAGCCTTCTGACATTCAGTCACACTCTGGCAGGGTGCAGCACCTAAATGAGGAACCTCTCATACATGACCCAGAAATTTTGACATAACCGCCACCAATCAAGAATCCAGAGTGTATTCTAATGAAAGCAAAGTAATATTAGTGAAATAAATGAAGCAGACCTTTTCAGAAAAGGTCATTGACTACTTAAGGGAATAATAACTGAAAAGAATAATCTACACGTCAGATCTAGGACATTACCTACGGGATTGGCACGACGGCGTCTGGGATTTACCACTCCTACCACATGGTTCCAGAACAATGGGTTTTCATCATGATTACATTACACCTTGTAATACTGTACAAAGTTTACTTTCACATGCAAAGATCTACTGTTACCAGTTAGAAGATGGATATTCCAGCTCAATGAGAATGACCATGTGACGTTCTGAACAGCCTTCCATGAGTATGCATTGCGCGTAGGAAAGTAAACGTAGCGGACCAGGGAGTTTGTCGAGAAGATTTACCGCCTTTCAGCCAAAGATGCGATTTTAAAACGATTAATGCCCATAGACACAGTCACCGTTTTTTTCTGGACGATTTAAACCTGATATGCTTTTAACTGCTGGTTCACAGCAGGGGGGGCTACTAAAAGTGCAATAAAGATGTAGGCTTTAATGAGAAAGAGGTGTTTGTCCAATGCATCCTAACCGACATCGTAATAGCTATGCGGCCATCCACAAACCAAGGGGGCAGGGGGCATTTACCGCTTCAAACACATATGGACCGCGACAAAGCATTTATGACCCCCCCCATCGTCCTGTGTTACTACAAAGTATTTAGGAGATAGGAACCTATAAAGCAGTCCACAGTTCTTTTCCAAAATTAAAAATTATAGGATCGCACATGGTCTCCTGACACAAATACGACATATTACAAGTGAAAAGCAAACAAATGCACTCACACAACTCTGCAAAAACAAAACAGATGCGAGCGAAATGTATCACTCAGTTACGCAGCACTGCACGGCGACCGTCCCCGCTAGAAACGGCGGGGGCCACGCAGCGCGCGGCAGGATTCATCACGCCCAAACACAATGACAGGTGAATACTAAGCTACTCAAGTGCTCATTCACCATAACATCCCAGACAGAAAACCCCATCTTGTGACTTGTCTTGCAAAAGTATAAAAAAGAGGTAACTTACCTTAAAAAAAGAACAGGAAAATCTTGTAGCAAGCGCCAGATCCAGTGATGCCTCAGCAGTGCACCTGGGACACACAACCTGCCGGAGAATCGCACTGGCTGCACTTAACGCTTTTACCTCGCTTGCAGTGTGTCCGGCTGCTCCAGCGCCTCCCATTCCCTAATCGGGAGTCTCTTTCCGTTTTCTGCCCGTTTTATTTGGCTTATACAATACACGCACATGTAAACAATAGCTGTTTCATGAATAAATATATTCTAATGTCTTCATTTGGAATTATAGATTTTCTAAATCATTTAAAAGTTTTTCAATATTCTGAAGATTTACGGTAAACTTAAAATTGTACAAATATATGTAGACTTGTACACACTGGTACTGCCTTTCGTAAAAAGAGATTTAATCAAATACTGGTGTTAGTCAAGATGAAGTAAAACCTCTAGCAGTAAGCAAATACAGTAGCTACTCTTAACTGTCTTAAAAGTATTTGCGGTTTTCCATAGCGTCTTTTTCATTTTATCATAAGCAATATCTACAAAGTGCACGCCAAATTTATGTGCCACTTAAACAGGACTCAATAAATGACGTATCTGCTGTAGAAACACAGGCACTGACCTGACTAAATCTGTAAGAAACACACATTAAAATCAATAGCCTCTCTGAAACGAAATTCTGTCCCTTATGAATAATTCTGAATTCGTAAACTGTCTAAAGAGGTCTTCAGAAATTGTGGTGAATTATTTTTCATTTGTATATCTTGTGTTTACTGGGAAAATATCCAAGAAGTGTTTACATTTATAGAGATGTTCATACATTAACAGTAAATATTTTGTATGTGTTTATAATTCAACCACAAGCCTGTCACATTTCTATGTAATGTGTAATTAAATGAGAATTTTGACTTTTATTATTGCCTGATTATTTAATCAACTTTTATTTTTTACGCATGTAGCCACTTTAACAGAAAGCACCTTTTGTGGAAGGAACTCAAGACTTTATTTTAAACCAAAACACAAACCATCTCAGATCTTACAACAATATGAAGGTATCTGCAGTGGAGGTATCTGAATGAACACTACACAAGGAAAAAGCCATTTGTTCAATTGGCCTGCCTTCTGCCTTTTTAACCTCTTGTAGTTGTCAAAGTTTGACCAGTACAAACAGAAGATAGATGAATGGGATGGATGGATGTTTTTAAAGGTCAAAAAAAGTGATGAAACACACTTCAACTCATCCCCGCTTAAATGTTCCAGTGGGACAAAGTGCTTACCTCCTACTTACTGGCTCTAGAGCCTTTGGTTTATGCCATGTACAAAATTCAGAATGCATGCATTTTCAATCAGTATTTATACAGCATAAAAGAATGTAACATAACAAACAGATTTTGTTTTCACCAGTGGTGACCAAGGACCAACGATTCAATAGCAACATTTGTAATATTGCAAGTGTGTGTATGAGTGTGTGTGTGTATATATATATATATAATTAAACAGCTATTTCTTCAAGATATAAAGATATAAAAGTAGACCCTGTCATTGGCTCCAGCAGAAACATTACAGTAAAGGTATGCTTGTCCTACTGGTTCCTTCTTCAGGCATAATCTCTCAGCAAAGATGTCGATACCCAAACCTTTTAGCACTACAGTTATATGCACTTTAAGTGTGCAATGTATAGTGTTAACCACCAGTACGCTTTAGAATCCTACATGACAGTGCTTGTCAGAAATCACTAGGCAATGACTTGGTTGATTAGTTACAGAAACATATTTCATTTGGATTAAGAATACTTCCAAACATAGTGTTTATACTGCAGCTAAAAGCTTGGTCCAGCATCTTTCCAGAAATGCCGCCTACCAGTATTGAACCCAGAGGGACAGACGATCTGCATCATGTTGCAATGGCCTAGTTTAAAAAAAAATGTTTAGGACTTTTCTCCTATTTCTTGCATAGAAAATTACATTTAGAAATGAAGACACTCAACTGAAGAATGCAAACAATCAGCTCAAATATAATAATTACTGTTATGGACAAGGACACATGCTGCAGTGTTATTAATATTAGGGATGCATCGATGCCATTTTTTTCAGGCCAAGTATGAGTACCGATGCTTGCTTTCTGGTACTCAGTCTATAGCACACTTGGTTCACACTTTTTATACCCCATACCGTCTCAGGAAGTCTTATATTCTCTGCTTACCACCATTACATTATGCTTGATCATCAAGAAAAATATACCGGCTTAGAGCTGCTGCTGTTTTCCCTGGATGGGGGTTGTAGTTTGACATTTTCTCATTCTGTGCTAGTGTTTGCTGCATGGTGTGCTGTTGCACAGTGTTGTGGAAGCTATTGCATCACACTCTTTCTTGCTTAGTTTTCAGATGTTTAACCAGATTGTGTTGTATGAACACGTTTTTGTATCATATTTTAGCACAGCAGTTTGCAGTCGGCATTGTTTTGGATTTTGTCGTTAATTTTGAACTGCCACCAAACATTTCGTGGTCCCATTTATTTCTCTCATTAACGATATCGCAGCTACATGACGTCATTATTACGAGGATGAGTATGGGTACATGATCACTGTATCAGACCTGATACTGATTATGGATATCAATGCACCCCTAATTTATACACAAAGAAAATCATGAGATAATTAAAATTTGTTTTGCTGACGGGTAGGTGCAAATTTCAGGACACTCCCATATGTGGAATTGCTTCTTCCGGCATATCTTCCCTACTAAAGTGCATCCATTGACAAAAGCTGTCATTTGTAAAGGTGATGTCAGACAAAAAAATAAAATCAGAAAAGAAAATTGGCCTCTTGGAGTAAATCAAAGGAACAATTCTATTTTGAGGAGCATAGTGACACTGCAAAGTTTAAGGGGGTTTTTAAAGCCCTGTAATTAAGGAGGAGGTGTGGCCTATAGCAGTCAGGTGACCAGCATTTTGCATTCTGATTAGCTCCATTAGTCCAACGAATATAAAATGCTGGGACATTTTTGTTCTCAAGCCCTAGTAACCTGAATAGAAATGCTGGCAGAACTGCACAACTCAACCTGCAAGCTTTCCTGTCTCCATTCCAAATGTTATCATTTAATTTCCACCACTACTCTATCCTCACTGCTTCTGGAACCAGCTTGAATTCCCCCAAATAAAGCCCGTTCCCTGACTCATGGCCCCATGGTTCTATTCGCAGTCTTGACAAGATACTGTATTCATGGTGAACTGTCGTATTTTTACATTCAGCAGCAACAAAAGAAAATGTAGAATTTGGAGAAGTCTGGACTATAAATGGTAGTGATATGTATGTTTGTATCTCAATATCATGACCGGTGATTACGCATTAAATTAAGACTATATATGAGTTTCATACCTGAAGACCTAACACATCCAGCAGAACCTCTAACTTCAGATCATTAATCATAATGTGGGTAATAAGTGAATGGAAACCGATGCATTAAAATGTGCTAAATGTCTCTCTGGGTGTAGAGAGAGAACAAAGTGACAGTGTTGTGCACAGCGGATTAACACAGGCTGGATGGATGTCAGAGTGGGACTGTGCATCAGAAAGTAAGACGTGCCCGCAAATGAGAAACCGGGGGAGGGATGGGAAAGGGCACATTCTGTTATGCCCCAGGATATGGAGGTGGGGGGTGCTTCGGTGGAATAGCCACAGCCTCTTCATATGGGGGCAGGAGCACCTGAAAAAGACACATTAAATCATACAAGTTAATGTCCTTTAAAAACCTTGGATCACCTCACACTTTGTATAAATACTTAATCAATATTAAATAAAAAATAACATCTTTAAAAAATTTTAAAGGTCTGAAAAGACGTAGCATGAAAGTTACATATAAGCAAACTTTCAAGCGTCTTATATACAAGGAAACAGATTCTTTCAGCATTATTTTACAGAAATGATCAGTACGTATGCTATAATATACATGAGGCTTATCTGTTTAGAAGGATCCAAGTTAAAATAAAATATGCGGTGTGTATTTCATGCTTTTACTTAAAACATGGCTTGGGATTTGTTAGTAAAAAAGTAACAGTGTTTAGCCATTTTGTATTGAAATTCAGTTCTGCTACGCCACAATATATAGTTTGAGTCATTTTGAAATACAGATATTAATGGTACTGAAAAAAACATTTAAAGTTCAAAATGTATATAATGGTACATAATGCTAATCTGGAAGATTTTAAAAAGCCTCAATAAAATAAGACTGAAACTGATGGTAGCCTGATACAACAATCAATGAGAGGATGTCAAATGCCACGACAAACAAATGGATCAGGCAACACCCTGCAAGGAGGGAAAAAGGCAACACATTTCAAAATGTTATTGAAAAAAACACCCTGACCAATAATGGTAATGTTCATAACATCCGAAAATCCAGGCAAAACACTCAAGTAACTCAGTGTTTATTGTGACGACGTATTGGTACATCCCCATTAAACCGTATAAGTCGAATTTGCTTTTCCTGCTGACAAACACAGAGACTCTCCACGGATCACTGCACATTTCCTATGACCTCAACTTCACCCAGGTAATGAAATGTAGGAGCTTCGATGGTGTGTTAAGCTAAAATCAGGAATCACTGGATGTTCAGTTCCAACGCAGCTCTGTGAGAGTTTGGCCTCATCAGAGTTGGCTGGAGAGTTTAAATTTTAAAGCGTCTTCTTGAAATTTGATACCTGTCAACGATTCTATAAAGCCCTGATGCAGGGGTCACAAGTAATTACCGTCGCATTGTTTTAGTTTGGTTTACATCACCAACATGAGTAAGAGTAGCAGCAGCACCATCAATACACCAAAACAGGGGCAGGATCCTGATTAGTTTTTTTGCTACCTTTCACAAAGTTTCCCTGAATGACAGTTCTCAGGTGAGAATCATGGGTTATTTTTCAGCTCAATCAATTCCGTCAGCCGAGCATCAGATTACACTGCAAATTACATTTACTCCTGGAGACCAACCAAAACAGAACTCTACACCTTTAACAAATCAACCACACCAAAAGTGTGTAGGCTGAATGAAATGCATCTTACTGAGCAAACATAATGTAAATGTTTGTGTTCTTATGGTGCATTTTTTATTTGGTGGTTTAGGAACAATTCTCCTTTTTTTTTCAATTTACTTAAGACAGCAGTCACCAACTGTTCGACTACGACTGACAGGTTGATCGTCAAGGCATTTCTAGTCAATCGTGACACCCCCCCCAGCGCAATATATTGAGGGGTAACTGGTTGACACAATGTATACATTCACATATACACACAGTTCAATCCATAAGCAGAAATAGATCTTTTCATCATTTTGTGTGGTCCACCATAGCTATGACTTAACAATACCATGAAAGCACAGCTCTTTCCGGATGTCCAGTGTTGTGTTTTTCTCAAAACAGGCTGGTCATTTCAGCAGCTGATGCCTGATGAAGAAACCAGACCCTATCCATCGACTGTGCTCATGTCATATATCTTCTTGCCCAGGAAGTATGTCCTGCAGTCACGTAAATGGGAAGCTGTGCATTTGGACACATTTGGGCAATTTGACACCAAGTCAAGGAAGTTTCACTACGGCTCATAAACCATACTTTATTGCTCATAGCATGATGTCATATGCATGCTGATGTGTAATTCAGAAGCAGTGATCTGGACTGTAATAATCTTGCCAAGCTGTTGACTTCCTCATACATACTTCTACCTAGAAGATTTGGATTTTTGTGCAACACAACTTTAGCAATGGGAATTCTTCTTTAAATGAGTGTACACAGCATTAATTTGCCCCCTTTCTCAGAGGTTCCCTTCCTTGCTGTTTTATTTGGTAAGGTAAGAAACAGAGATGGTGCACTGGATGAAGACGCCTGGGTGAAATGTGGCAGACTAATCCTATAAGAATCTCAGCAGCAGTGGTTTGACTAAGATGGGGGAGACGGGGGTATATTAAACCACAGCGATGTGGAATAGGTTAAAGAAAAAAACATTTTCACATCAATTTAATGACCTTTCAAAAGAGACCCGTGACAGGTAATTTTTCCCTGCTTACCGTAGTGTCATTAGTAGTAACGTAGACGAACACCTCAGTGGTGTTTCTCCTTCGGACATATCTGTAGCAGTTCCAGACACAGCTAATCAAGTAAGCCTAAGGAGTGAAAAAAATTCCCATATTAATGTCAGGCATGGTACTGTACACCATAAGGAAGTCTTTAGTCTGCCATACATTAAACAAGTGTTTGATATTAAACGGTACAAATTCAATTGCTGTATGAGCTGACATGCTGCTAGCAAACAGAACACCACATGTAAACCCGCAAGACCTGGCGCATCAACCGAAAATGCAGCACCAAGTGGGAAACCGCTGTGCAAAGGCAATCTGCATGTCTCACACAAGGATAAGTATGTTGCTAATTAGAATGACACACTACCATAAGACACAGTGCCATTCTTGCATATGTGGTTTGATATATTACTATTTAACAAAAATTATTATAACAATTAAGGTGGCATGGTGGACCACTGGATAGCACTGTGCCCTTATACTGCCAGGCTTAGGAGTTTGAACGCTGCCCCATTCTATGTGAGGTACATGTTCCCTCTTGCAATCCCAAGTCATGCAGTTAGGTGACCTGGCATCTGTAAATTACCCCCAATGGGATACCAGTCCATTTTTTCTAAAATGGACTGGTGTCCCATTGATGTTTCCCTCTCTTGTGCCCTGTGCTACCTGGGATAAGCTCAACGCTCCCCACGATGCTGTACTGGCAATTATGACAGAATTCGACGTGAAGAACCTTCAACATCTTTCAGCACCTTGTGTCAATGCTGCAACCAACCATTTCTTCATTTCCCCATCAATGGTTTGCAGTAACATTTTAGGTAAACAGCATTGAAGGAGTTGGATGCCAACGAAAACAGCCATTTCCCAGACCCTTTAAATCTGCAGTAGACTGTACCCAAGGCGCCATCAAAAATTACTTGACTACTCTTTCACATGATTTTCCTTTTTTTCCTTGATTTCTGATAATGCAGTATCATAGTTCTCCACATGGAATTAGCCCAGCAGCTGAATTCAGGACCAATAACATATGCCATGATAATATACAAGCAGACCAGTAATCCATCCATCCATTCATCCATCCATCCACTTACCTTGAAACAGGAAAATGTGTGTGGGGGGTGAATACACACAGCTACCCTACAAATAGTGTGTTTATTTGCGAGGGAACAAACTAAACTGTGACAGACGCTGCTTGACCTATTTTCCTCTATCTTTCTCAAACCACATGCAGAATTCCCTTTCCCCAAAGGGATATGTCTACTTTCATCAGTAACAGTTGCTGAGAAGTCATTTTTTCTGTACGGGTGTAATAGGGATTAACCATGTATCATGATAATGTGCATATATATGAATACTCTGCAAAAAGAAAATGCAGAGACCTTAAGCTGGGAAATGTGCAGCTACACATGGCGACGGAACAAGGTCGTTACCTTGAAACCAAGGATGCAACCGATGAAGAGAAGCACAATAAGCATTAGACACACACTGTTCATGGACATAAATTCCTCCTTGTACGGGAAGTTCCCTGGCTGTGAAAGAAATAAACAAACATCTGATATAACATGCCAGCGTCAAGTTTTGGAGGTCAAGAACCAAATGTTTTGGAAGGCTAAGGTGTGAAGCCGCTCACCAGCTCCTGAAGATATTCGTGAATGGTGCTGGGGTACACCACAACACTGACGGCCACCATTACATTAAGGGCAAAATCAAATACTTGGTAGCAGAAGAACGGAATTATCCAGGCAGCGTGTTGCTGTAAAGGTAAAAAAAAAAAATCTGTAGGAACTGGAAAATCATTTTGACATCATCATTGGAAAGCTTTCTTGATATATGAATCAGAAAAGATGGGATTAAATTTTAAAAAATCAGGAATATTTGCCAGTAGCAAATATGGAAGTCTGATTCTCAACGTGCCATCATGTATGGGTTTGTAATTTATTTTGGAGAGGGAGAGGTATATTTATAACTCTTTATAAATATTTTGCCCTGTTGCTTCCTATTTATAGTCATGTAAGAGGTTATAAATAACTATAATTGTGCCGTAATATAAGTTTCAATTTCATTGCAATTTATTGCTCATGTTTACTAAGACATATCATTTATATGGTACTTATAATAACACTTTTCTAACTATGGGTTACTATGCTAAATTTTGACTAGAAGTGTGTAATTTTGCTTATTCAAATACCTTATAAGCACCATATGTTGCCATCCCACAAATTAATATCATTAGAAGCGAGATTGCTGTAGCAATGCACATATCTGGAGAAAAAAAAGAATAAATTAGAAACACAAAAGTTATCATTACATCGTCACCCATGATGTAACAGTACATAGCTTCACACAATAAGCGAAATCTCCATAGATGCCTTTACCAAACAGGACATAAATCATTAGTTATTTAATGTAATAGTTGAGTCAATCGTTCACATCCGTATTACAAGCATATGAATGTATGTGACTGGCCCCAATGTGCCTTACGGTTCACTTTATGTGAGACATACTGTACAGAGAGTTGTAGGATTAATTCAGCTCACATGAACTGACTGGAGTAACAGCAGGCCCAAAGCCTAAGATGAGCCTCAGTGAGTCATCTCGCAGTGCTTAAGCAGCGATACGAAATACAGCACCAGAAATAAGTCTGACCTCGACCTGCATTGACAGATGTAAGGTGATTTGACATGGACCGCCCAAATGTAAAACTTCCAAAGGTTTATATATGAAAACTACACACACAAAGTTAACGCGTGTGTAGGTTAATACCTACACTGTAGCAGCATATTGCACTCAGTTGATAATGATGTCATCCACTTTGAGAGAACTTACGCAAATATATTAGTCAGAATATATTTGTTTATTTTTATACTACTGACCTTTTAGAAAGGCACTAAATGTGAGTCAACTGAATTAAAAATGACCCTGGGCAAATTTCACTGGTGAGCATCACAATGTTATCTGTTTTCCCCAATGCGGCCGCATAAATGATACATTCTTATAGGAACTTAGAACAGAGGTAAATAATTACTGCATGCAATACTAAAAACACAGAAATTTCAAGGTGGTCACTGAATAAGTCACCTCGTAAATCCAGACCATAATATCCTTCACAGCATTTTATCTTGTGTTGGAGAAGTTGGCTATGCCGGACTGTTGTATATGAGAACTTATATGCCTTCAACTACGTGTTTTTTTCATGAAATTTATTTTTTGTTGGTCAGTTCTGAACACTTGCACTAAAGCTTTTGGTAGGTTTAAATATTTCAAGGTTTGTAATTTAGAATTAAAAGCTACAAAAATTACAAACATCAAATCACATTACATAGCTTACTACTAAAGCATGGTACAAATTAATTTAATTCTGTCAGGCAATCAATCATCAAATCCAAACAGAAATGTTACAGATGTGCAAAGATGTGGTTATATTAATGATGCTTGCATGCTTTGTATAACAAGCCAGGGTCCATATAATAATGAACGGCTGTTCTTGCCTTCATTGTGCAATGCGGCTGGTAGGTGCAAATCACCGTGTTCCTTCCTATGCAACAACAGAGGTGCTGATGCAACAAAAAGATTTAAAAAAAATAGAATGACAGACGGGTCCATTTCCTAAATCCCTCATCTGTGTTTGGTAGACTGGCAGCCGCAGTATTACAAAATAGAGATGCTGGTTGTAGTCTTAAAGCTTTGCCCCAGCTCTGACACAAGACGGTCTGAGCCAATGGCAGCAAATCACATAGCTGCCTAATCCTCCCAAACTGGGACAGTACAGTCAGTATTAATCAAAGCCACTGATGGGAGCGGGAGGCATGTCCTTTCAGCATTACCCTCAGAGTCAGTGGGTATTTTTAAAATAATAACAGCTCAGTTGGTTTTAGAGATACTCATGTCAAGACTGAAAAGAAACACATCCAACAACACTGACCAAGCCGAGTTTGTGGGACTGAGCACGTGATCTCGGCATGCTCATCTTTGCACAGCGTGTCACGTCACAAACTGACCATGTATGCAATCTTTCTGCGGCTATGCATTTTGTATAGGTTAGGCTAGGGCTCTGTGCCAGCAATTGGGAGGTTGCTGGTTCAAATCTCATGGATGCCCAGAGTCATTCTACTCCATTGGGCGCTTGAGCAAGGCCCTTAACCTGCAACTGCTTCATCCTGGGTATGGCGCTAATCTACATCCAACCCTATAAGGTCCTCCAACTTACAGGGGAAAACTTGGTGGTTGGTGGCAGGATTGGCACTCCAGCCACCAGATAAAACCTCACACTGGTCCATTCAGACTAGTGTGGTGCTGAGGTATCACCTGCCACATGGCTGCATTCAGGTTCTCATCCCTGAGGTGGTGTGGTGGGTGTGGCAACACACCGTATCAGTGCATGCTCCTTACCTACCACTACCTTATGTATTCATTTTAATTGAATTATTTCTCATTGCATGGGACAGTATTTTTTAACATATCACATGTAGACCTTAGAAATAAACAACTGATCCTAAAATTTATGCTTTTAACCACTCAACTGCTGCATGAAATCTCTGATTATGGCCTGTCAAATCCCAGCAAGAATTGTATGACTTTTCTATTTATAAAACCATCATCTCTAGTTTGGACGTTTAAATATTCTGTTCATGTAATAAAGGTTGTTATTTAAGGTTCATCTGTGTTTCAGTGCAATGGCATGGATTATGTCCTGACTTCAGCCAGTAAACATTTCCTCCAAGGACCCTCTAGAACAGTGCTCTTCAAATCTGGACCTTGATTCCAAATCCAGGCCTTGTTTTCAGTTCTCCCAGGTAGTTAGTTAAATAATTACTGATTCTGATTGGCCACAGGCTTCACCCCTGGCTCACAGGTAAAGGATGGCTGGAAAATCAGCAGGGCTGATTAATAACCCTGCTCTAGAATCACATATAAGAAAGCCATGATATTTTAAAATGATATCATCTAACGGATATGGAATTGGTATCTTTACGGAGGCCATGCCCATACTTACTAGCATCATCCATGACATCGAGGTCATTGGCCAGTTCAGCACTGGTCAGGTGGAACTGGTCAGGGTCACTGAGGGAAGTCAGCAAAATGAGCAGCACCACTGCATTGATGAGCTGTCAGTGACAGAATAGACATCCACAGTATTTAGCCAAGAAGGGTTACAATAACGCTGTTCACACATGTATTACATAAAATCAGGCATAGTTAAATCAGGTTACAATTTTACGATGCAAACGTATGACTCATAAAAATAAAAAAGTCTTAATAAGCTGGATGTTGGTTTCAAAAACTGTTTTCTGTCCCTTCACTAAGTGCTGAGATGGTGTTGAAGTTGACCATGATGCTAAGTTCAATGTACTGGCTCTTTTGATTATTTATGTTTATGCTGAAAAATTATTGGCTGAACTCCTAAACAACAGCCGTCACTGTTCCACATAACCAGCAGTGTCATCTGTTAGATTCAATTTATTCAGCGCTCTTCAGCCTATCGAATGTGACGCTGCTGTTAATGAATGAGTTCAGGCAAGTGCACGAGGTGGGGGAGGGGCTGGGGTGTCTGAGTACCTGCCCGTTTTACTTTAACGGTACTGGGTGCCGCTCTTTTTAACCTTTGAGCAACTGCCCCTCAAAAACTCTCTACACAACCCTTAAGCACTTCGACCATAACCAAAAACATCAAAGTAACATTGCGTGTTATGGCACTGTCACTAGCAGCAATCGGTTACTCTCGCCAGGATCCGACTCTGGTTCTACTCACTAATAGCTCTCCGAAACTGATCCGAATTATGACAATATAAACACCCACAAAACGTTTACCGGTCATATTTATAAATGCCCTGACACCTGACAACATAGTACCTGTAAAAGTCTCTGCAGTCACAACCCAAAACGAGTAAAACGAGGTCCATGGCTCGGCCACCCGGTACACTGCAGGACGGGGGCCGCTGAACTGGCGGACAGCTCCGCACGGACCGGGCGCGCGGGATTGCGCGCGCGATTGCGCTGGAGACGCTCGCGCCGATAACGGAAAACCCGACGTCGTCTGGTGAAACCGCATCTTTCCGGCTCGGCTCGGGTTTCGGCGTCTGCTGGGTCGCCTATTCTCACGGAGAACCGGCCGAATGAAAAATGTATGAGCGCAACGCAGACGCGCCCTACTTGGCTCTAGGTAAATTCGGAATAAATCATCTTTTTTTGGCTTTTGATTTAATCTTTAGTTAACCGCGTTTGTGAATGGCGATCCAGCTCACATTTACATTAAACTTCTGGTTTATCCATTTAGACAAACTAGATATTCCATTGTCTTAAATTATTATGGTTACATGACACGGGGATATAACTTCTCCCGTGAACAGTATGACTAGAGGACATAAAGGGTGTTTTTCATGTACAAAAACTCGGAATATTTCAAATGTGAGGATTCGACTTGTTTTTAAACAACCGATTTAGCAGTATTACTACGACTGTCTTTTTATATTTAACACGTATTTAACATTTTATGCTTCATATTTCAAATATTTTCTGTCAACTAAAACTTTTAAGCTAAAGCTCGCCTTCGTAGCCACATTATCTTGCAGGGGATTTCTTCAACGCGTACATAGAATTGCTACGCGATAAATAAAATCACTATTCATATAAATATGTGAAGTATGTTACTCACTGTTTTGTGAACAAACTTAATTGTGCGGACATTTAACACAGTTGGCTGTATACTCGAATGTACCGAAAAGATCTAATTGTAAAGCTTGTAAACAGATCCCGTATAAAGGTTTGCAACGCGCGGGAAGGGCAAAGTCTCACCATGTACCAGATGCCGAGTATAATGGTGCCCGTCCGTACATGGCAGCAGAGGCAGCAGCCCGTGGACTGCGAACGGTCCCATGGCGAAATCATCGTTGCGATCCACCCGATTACACGTACGGTCCTTCAGTTGCTGGGCATGTGGGCCGATTGGGGCGTCCCGCAGCCAGTCGTCGTGGATCTGTGTCCTCCGCGACGGGACTTCGCTGTCGTTCAGCACCAACGGATAAACACCCCCCCCCCAAACACACACACACACACACACATCACGTGACCCAGGCTGGGCTCTAAACCTTGACCGTGGAATCCGTTATGATGCGCGCAGGGAAATAAAAATTGCAACACGAAAGATTGTCTGACATTGAAATTGCCCGTTATTTAGTTGCTCGTACTGACTAAAAATCTGTCGGTGTCTATTGGCCAGTCGTCATTATACTTCTGTATAACCTGACAGTCTGTAAACCGTTTCCATGCTGTTGATCGTCGATGTCAGTCGCTGTAGTGGGGTCAGTGATCGCCCATTTACCGTGAAGAGTCAAGAGATATAGATGTGAGAACGGTCGTATAGATTACAGTAAAAATTCGAAAAGTTCTTGTGTGCTCAAAACATGAACTGAAGAACAGCAAGCAGATCCTTGAATAAGTTAAGATAAAGGTAACTGTAGCTCATAACATGGGAACTGAGTCTTATGTGACACCAGCTAAATCTGAGCTGGTATCATGGCTGTGTAACAAATCCTTTTCACCTTCCTACTGCCAAATAGTTCTTCAAAAGGGCAGAGGGAACCTAACGACTATGGACTTAAGGTCAATGTTCCAAATAGTTAGCTATTAGGGACAAGAAAAGTGGGGAACTGCCCCAAATATTGCCTCAGGTCTAATCCTAGGACCATACCATGGATTCAACCAACACTTTACATGTATTTTAAGGACTAAATATTCTGCCCCAGGAATAAGAATTTGTATTTCTCATTCTGATTTGGAGGACACCAAATAGGATATGGTCAGTTTTAATTTCATTTTAATGTCTTGACTGTTCCTTTTGTCAGCTTATATTTCAAACAATGATGCCACATAACTTTAGAGAATATGGACAAGAGCTGTGTATACAGTGTGAAGAACAATGGTAACTGGAATTTGTATCAATCATCCAGCAGCTTAGTGTTCATAATACATAATCAGGATAATTCCAACATTTAAATTACCTCAAAGTTTAGGCAGATTATCAGCCTAAAATTTCTCATACAACAAAGCCAATGACAGACGGATACAGCACCTCTTCACACATTTTACAGCATTTATTATTTAAATATGCAGCATTAGCTATATTGGATGCATAGACATTTCCTTATAAAGGTGCCTGTCAAGCATTAAATCCGTATGAGTGTGATTGGCATATCATCTTCACATCTTTTATCACGTTTGGAGTATACAAATTTTAACAACTATTTATTAAATGACTTAACATGCTCAGCATGTCACACATTGGTAAATGTGATATTCAGTAAAATAATCCCATTCAGGTGACATGGAAAGCCAGTTAAGCATCTCCAACCAGCAAAATAAGGATTAACACGACACAAACCTCCAGCTGTTACATTCTCTATAAATATCCCCTTTGTAGAAGCCAAAAGACAAGATGTACATATCAAGTTTCTCAATTTATTTAAAGAAAAATCAACTAAGAAATGACATGGCATATTTAACAAAGTCTTCAAAACACGTGATCTTAATTTTGCAAACTGCAGAAAAAGGTACAAATACACATCTCAAAGTTTTAGTTAGCATTATTGTCTGGGAAAACAAAACCAGTGAGGCAGGTCGTACTGAAGCTGTATCAGGCGTGTTTACACAATGCAACAACTTTGAAGAACTGAGAAAACCTTCACATCTTCAACAAGGTCCTAACAGTGCCTGCCTCTGCAAAAGCCACAGACTTACTTCAGGATGATATTTGTGGTCCACGTTACAGGTGAATATACATTAATAATAAAAAAAGCCATTTGCTGTTCATTGCATTTCTTACATCAAGACTATTTAGAGTCAATTACCAAGTAGAAACTTGCCCATTAATTTGTTAGGTGTTTGAACATAGTACTTCGCAGAAGGGAATAATTTTAAGGACAGACTTCAGTCACATAGTTGCCCTGAAAAAAAAGCTCAAAAACACAAACACTGCAGGCGCCGGATGGGGGTTGGAAGGAACAGGATATTACACACATACACACACAGTTGAGGTTAAGGCAATAGAATTTCATTCCTGATAATTTATTAATGACTCATGGATTAAAGCTGTTCAAAAAACATTCTTACTGTTACTCAACCACATATTGCACTCATCAGTTCCTTGACAAAGCTGGAAACACAAAGGATACTGAACTGAACATACATACTGTAGGAAAAGTGCAACCCATAGCACATCACAGACAAGTCTCAAACCTTTTTCTTTACATGTGGATTAGCTTGTACCCCCATTACAAAAGTAGTTGTGAGAAAGTTCCACAAAGTTTTTAAACCAACTAACAGTACTAGGACAGTAGCAGTTTAAAGAATTACCTTCTATGTAAAGATCAGGGCACAACATAGTACAGTAAGATAAAGGATGAAGAAATAATAATAAAAAAAAAAACACTAAGAAACTTAGTGTCATTTACAAAGAAATCTCTAGAATGAGATGTTTCCTAAATCCTGGATGTTTTGGATAACTAGCCAGTCACCAAACGATCAAAACCCACAGTCTACACTTGCGGTCATCGTGCCATCCAGATGCCACACTTTATTGGGTCCACAGCTCATTCTTTTCACTACAAAGTATACGGTGACTCAGCCAGAGCGTGCAGCACGCTTCAGCGTCAAAAGTCCATGGCTGCAATGAGGATTCTTATCATATATATGCATTTCCACTGCAAGTATTAGCCATGTACAATAAGGTTTACTACATCAGGTTATTAAACAGACATATTCCAAAACTATTCTCATTTTGAATAATTAAAAAAAAATCGTGGCCAGCTACATATCAATCTGAAATGCCACTTGTAGCAAGGCTTACAGTGCAGCGTCTAATTGCAGTCTGCAGGACCAGAGACTTGCTCCATTGGGTTTTTAAGCTGGTCAAAGTGAAGTTGGACTCGCCCTCCTCTCCAATGTTAAAAAAAGTAGTTCTAACTTGTATAAAACTTTTTTTTTTTTTACACTCAAATTATTGCATAAACTTGAATTTTCTTTAAAATCCTTTTGCATATAATGTCATCCAGACTCCAGCTACAGCTCATGTTTCTCTTCTTGCCTTCTTCTTTTTGACTTGCTTTGGGGACTCCCAGTTTTCCTCAGATTTTTCTAGAAGAAATGGAAAATGCATTTACCTTCAAAAAATTAAGGTGTGAATGAAGCAAATTAGCATTAGAATCTGCTGTCAAAGGCCAAGCATAAAACAGGCCTTTGTTTGAACCACTACAGCGCATGCAGTATCCGAATCGCAAGCACAGAGGACAGCTGGTAAGAAGCCAGAGTAATTTCCTCCCCTGTCATAAGTCACTAACCACATGACCTGAATGCTTTAAGGCAACAGGGATGGGGTGGATGGTGACATCCTACTGGGTGACAGAAAAGCAAAACTTGTGCAACCCTGACCATCAGTGCAAGTACAGCTGGAATCTGAATCTCAAATCTGAAAACTACAGTGCAACAATTTTTTATTTTTTATTTTAAATGTCTGAAGTATTTTTTTTTTTTTTTTTTTTTTTTTACAGATGACAGGTGAGGTAAGTCACTATTCAACTGACGCAGCAATTTTCAGCACCAGTACCAGTTTAATGGAGTGTGTTATGAGAAAAACATTTAAGAAAAAGCGGAACAGAATACTGAGGATTGGCACAAAGGTCCAAACAGCAGAAACGATACAAAACTGGCAGGCTTTCAGGACTCACTCTGCAAAGGAGTTGGACTGGCCTGCTTCACTGCAGATTCTGCTTCAGTCGATCTCCTCTGTGATTGCTTAGCTGGTTTGGGGAGGATGCTCTCTTTTGCGTGCACTGCTGGTTTCTCTGCCTTCGCCTGCACAGGGCAGAGTGTCGCAGGGGCAGCCTTTGGGGATCGGCCCTTGCGGAGCGATTCTGAGCCATCAGCAGCGCGAACCTCGGGTGACGGCAACGGGACAGATATGGCAGGCCTTGTAGGCGGGGGTGGCTCCTGAACCGGCTGGAGGAAATCCTCCTTCTCCGGCTCCCCAGATTCCTTTAAATAAGGCAGATAACAGTGCTCAAATTCTGACAAAACTGTACCTCTGTCAAGCCTTACGACTAGGGCTCAGGGCCCTGGTTCAGTGCCATGTGATTGGTGGACGCTGGTGTGCTTACCTGGGGGGCTGTGCCTGTCTCTTCTCCCTGTTTCTTCTTCTTTTTCTTCTTCTTTTTAGATTTTCCACTGCCTGCTGCAGCAGAGTCCTCCTTCTCCTTTTCGTCATCGGAGCCCTGAAGAACAGAGACAAGGGCCCGGAACGAATGACAGGTTAAACTGCGTAATTACTTCCAAGTACTACATTTGCATGCAAATCAATATTCATTGTTGAAAAATAGCTTGCAACACAGCACAAAACACTAAACACATCACTCTTACAGCAGCTTTACACAACTACACTACCACATGCTATTTATGGCAAAATGCTATTAACTATCCAGCTTTCCATATTAAACACAATACTCAAGTGTTGCTTATAGTGGTGTTTCCCAAACCAGTAGTCGGGAACCCACAGTCGATCCATATTTGTGCTCCCTCCCAGCTCCCTGCAAGACAGTCCACATTTCAGCTCGTGGAGTATCTGTGGGTCCCCAAGGACCGGATTGGGAAACACTGGCTTATAGAATTGTAGTATATACAATGATTTCAAAACAAAGTTCCACTAGGCTGTACCAGAGGGACTGACCTTCACGGCCTCTGGGTAACGCTCCTCAGATGTGATGTCGGCTTCCTCATAATTGCCCCACCGTACAGAGGGAGCGTTCCAGTCAGAGCTTGGGTCCTCAACCATTCCATCTGTAAGACCAGTGTCAGAATTCTAGCAGTACATTCCAGCTTTTATACCCCCCATAGATTTCAAAATGCTTCAAAAAGGTGAATTCTGCACACGATACAGGTCGTCTCGCTGGCTGTGCAGTTCCTAAGCTAAATCAGACTGGGGCACCAAAAGCTGCTGTCAAGCTCCTACCCACAGCCTCCTGGCAGAAACGCAGACTGCTCCTGCGGCAGACAATTCCCCACTATTTCAATTTTATTCAGTCTGTTTTCTCCAGAACTTGGATCACATGAGACATCACAGAATTTTCCCCAAGATCTTACTAGCCCTTTGAAAAACAAAAACCAAAGGCATGGTGTTAAATTATCTCAGCAGCCCAACGAGAATAAAATGTGCTGCTTACTCAGGCCAGACCATTCATCATCGACTTTGGGTTGACTCTCCCACTCCAGGTCAGGCACAGGCTGCGGCTCAGCAGCTTAGAGGGGAAAAGGGAAAATGTTCCATATATAGTGGCTACACTCGACTACAGGGAAAAATAAGGCATGGTCAGTACAATTAAAAAGACCAAGTATTCCGGTGTCATTTTTTTCTCCAAAGGTGAGTAAGATGCTCCCCCTACTGGTGTAACATTAACAGTGCTGTTTAAGTACCATCTATTGCAGAGCCATAAACAAATACTTGCATTTACGCTTGACGTTTCCTATAATCCAGCAATGCAACTTACCGATGGGCTTCACTGATCGGGTATTAATGGAGACTGGATTCTGGTCAGACTTCTTCCCCCGCCCATCCACAGCACTCCATGACCCTAATTCAGATTACCCCATTAGTCGAACGCTATCCTACAAGCAGCTGATGTTTGCAAAAGATACATGGAAATATGACACAGCATTTGACTGAGTGCATTAAACAACCTAGTAACACAACTGGGAATACTGGAACTACAATACTATGTCTGGCAACTTTCTCTGGAAATATGAATGCTGGCTTAAACCGAGAGCTACTGCACCAGTACCTTCATTTTCTTGCATCCAGGCTGCAGATTCCGGATTCCGGCGAGCGGCCCCTTTCGGGAGACAGGTCCAGGTCTCTCCATCCGGGCTGCTTACTGGAGCTGAGATTTTCGGTGTCCCCTCATTCCAGCCACGGCCATTAACAGCCGGCATTTCGCTCCAGCCGGCTGACACTTTGGGAAGTGCACCAACAGCCAGTATTATGACCCAGGACGCACAGCACGGTTTTGGCTTCAGACGACAGAAGAACCGTCAGCCTTCGCAGAGATGACCAGCCATGAGAGGCTAAGTGCACACGGCTCTCTTCTCACTATCAACCTTATCAGGTGACAGGACTAACTGCTATATCAAAATCAACATGCCTGTCAAAGTCCAATTGTCTCTAAGACCACAGACCTCAGCAACTAGGTGTGGTTAAGCTCTAAGCCATAGCAATCAATTACTTTGATAAATGAATCAGGCTTTACGCTGACTGGATAAACACCTTGGGATATGATGGCGTCTCCCTTCCCAGCCTTGGAACGCAAAGGTTCTCCTGAGGAGGGAAATAAAAAGCACTACGTGAGAACACACCCACGGAAAAATGACCACTGATAAAGGCTACAACATGGTTTGTTTAGAACCTGGTGAAAGACTGCAGGAACAGAGTGATAGAACAGCAATGTATTCCCCGGACAGCCACCCCCCCCCCCCCTCCATTCTCTCAAAATGAAATAGGTCCCAGATCATTACCTACAAAATGATCCTGAGGTTTCATAAGATCCACCAAAATACCCCCCTGGGATCAATAAAGTTAATCTTACATTTAAAAATCTGCAGCCACCCAGTGCCACTGCTTCAGTTTTGGTACAATTTGGTCTCAAAATCTGATCGGTTTAGATAATCACCCGTAAAATTGGTCAAAGTTTGAAAAGGATCTGTCAAAAACAAGTTATCATGCTGAGATCAAGTGCCTGCGGTGGCAGACTAGTCCCAAAACCATATGCATCGCCAGTCTGAGAAATACAATTAAACTCAGAGAATCAGCAGCAGAAATAAATATACTATCCAAAAAAGGCTCGAGTGTCACAAAAACTTTTCAGTACTTATTTCCAGGATGTCAGCAACTAAGGAAATTCACCAGGTGCACAATTGTCCCATCAGCAGCCCAGAACCAGCAAAGGTCCACAAGTGCTCATTGGCTTAAGAGCCACAGGCTCCTGGGGTGGCAGGTGAACTATTTATAGCAGTTCTACACAACAACAGGAAACTGGGGTGGGGGTGGGGGATTGCAGGTAACTTCTCCCAGGGGTCTGCAAGTGTGAAGTTAAGTTCTCTATGCTGCTTGGTGGTTAAGTGTAACAAGTGTTTGGAAATGCATTGGGGAGGAGTGTAACAAATGGTTATACGCGTATTAACATCCATGGTCTTAAGCAGAGCCCACACGGACAGCTTTGTTCTGTTCAAATATGTTGATATAAAGTATGGTCTCAGTCTAATCAGTAAAGATGAGTCAGTTAGGAGAGGAACCTATTAAAAACATAAAATAGAATGATCAAAGAACACTAAAGGTTTCCCTTTGTTGGTTTAAAAGCAAAGATTTAAGCTTGATTCAAAACTGCTGTGACACTGGAATAATTTAAGGTTTAAACCCCCCTAGAGATAAATGCCCTCTTCCTGTTAGACTGACTATCAGAGCCAGAGTACAAAGAGGTCAAACCCCATGTATGTGTACAAGGTTTCCATGGGTTTCAACAAATTACGTTTAAGACTTTAAGATTTTCATTTTTCTCAAATGCACATTTAAAAGCAAACCTTACTGCAACTTCATAAAAGTAACCTTGAGTTCATAATCCAAATCAATTCTTGTCAAGATCGTACTTAAGACATTAAGACATTTTTAGGCCTAAAATTCAAATTATTGGATTTTTAAGGGCATACTCACACTTGGCCTGGTTACCTTGTACCATGCCCAAGCACCCCCCATCTGGTCTGTGCTCATATCACATTTAACGATTCCGGCCCAAGCACGCTTGCGTCATCCCCGTGCAACTTTTTTTGTTGAAGAAAACATAGGAACATGCCATCTTGCAGCAGAATGGAATTCATGATTAATGTTCCTATTTTGCAGCTTATTTGGAATCATTTGGGGCATGAAGACACAGATTTATCAAGCATGCAATGCAGCGAGCTTTTTTTTTTTTTTTATTATTCCTGCTGCACCAATAAGATGATGCACGAGATACCAATACTGAAAAGTTACCGGAAAAGTCACCTCAATTATCAGCACAGCACCCTCTCAAAATCCAAATAAATCATATCTTTTCTGACCCCCCTAGAGCTCCCAATACATAATTTTTTCAGAACAAAGTTTTGTAGAAAAAAAAATAATAATTATGAAATCTGCACAGCATACCCAGTCTGTTCCTTCCAGATTTGGTTCATGTATTATACATGTGCATTTACATCGGTACCATGCCCAAGCCTGACTAATCGCGCTCTGGCCCTCCGCGCGAGCCAGGGCATGGTGAAGCGTACCACGCTCAGGCACAGTACAACGCGATCACACTAGTCAAACGAACTGGACTTTGGGGATCAAACATGCACGGTGCAGATCAGCCAGACTGAGTTTACCCTAAGACTTAAAGGACCCACGGAAACCCTGTTGTAGATGGAAGTGACCCAGGAACCGATCTTTCAGTTCTAATTATTACATATAGCTCAGCATTCAGGGCATTAAACGAGATTAAAGCCAAGCTTCCCATGAAGCAAAGGGAAATTCCTACATAGAGCTGTTGGGACAAATCAGACACTCATTAAATCAGGGTGCCAAGGATTTATCTGGCACTACGGATACCTTTGTTCTTTTTCTGTACTACAGGGGCAGCAGCCATAACTGTGCTTTTAAGGGGCTCCACCGAGACGCTGGCTGCAGGTTCCACTCCCCCAGGACTGCCTGAGTCATCACTGGCTGTCTTGTCCTTTCTGCGCTGCTGTCGCTTCTCCCGGTTACTGATCTTTGTCTCCCAGGCGCCTGACAGACACACGCGAGAGATTATGGGGAGCAAGATGGACTGAAACACACTCTCGTTTTTCACCAAGCACAAACAGAATTACAAGAGGCTCAAATTAATTAATCAAACACAAAATCAAGGTCACAGAGCAACAATTCAGCTAATCACACTACCCTTAATACCTTTAGGTGGAACATTTAAGAATCCGTTTTAATCATTTAAAATTAATTGCTCTGACTGCCGTGATATTACATGATCAAGGTGCTAACGAGCAGAGGTTAGGGTGTCAGACATAAGGGATTTCTTTAATATTTAAATCTGCCACTGAGCAAGATGTGTGACTGGCACTGAATTGAGGGGGTTTTAAACTGGCATGCAGATTAGTGCAAAGTTACGCTTTTCTAAAAGCCAAACCACTCATTTCTAATGGACATGTGGTCACCAACCGTACCTTCATCAGGCTCTTTGCCATCATGCGTAGAGACACTTTTCGTTTGGTTCACTTCAACCTTCTGCTTCTTATTCTTCTTCTTTGCCTATTGAGAAGTTAAAGGTGGGTATCCCCACTTTTTAGAAGCTTTAAAAAAAAGAATTTATGTATTTTGGAGAACACAAACATCTGCACACACTTAATGGGCAAGCTGTCAAATCCCACTGAAGGCACTTAATTCAAACTCCAACACGACCAGGAGATACACGAAAAAAATGGAGATTCAGAGTTCAGGTATCAGTCAATGAAGAGCTCAAATAGACTACAGCTGCTACCATATGGGAAAAACCCTCGGGGGGGGGGGGGGGGGGGGGGGGGGGGGGGGGGGGGGGGGGGGGGGGGGGGGCGGGGCGGGGGGG
>JAODLD010000144.1:10120581-10144164 GCA_026781065.1 Mormyrops boulengeri | reverse complement strand
TTTTCCAACACCCCCATTTTTTAACATAAAAAAATTTTTTTTACTTTTTCCTTTATAATTAAATTTTTTTCTAAAATTTCATAAATCTGGTACAATTTGGGTAAAAAAATCACACCCCCCCCCCCCCCCCCCCCCACTCACACATCCCCTAAGGCCAAAGTACCAGCTGCCTTTGCTGCATCTGCATGTTCAGAAGGCAATATGACACTGTCCAGTAGCTCATCCAAATCACTTATTTTAGAGACCCCAAGAGAACCCCGCAAACATATAGTGTGAGGCTGCTCAATCTATTCCATCAGCATGCCTCAGAGCAAGGGAGCATGCTTCAAGGAGAGCTACAACAGGGATAGTCTTCGATAGAAATTGCCACGAGCTAAAATGAAATGACTGCAGCAAACTACACAATACCTTATTTTCAGGTTACATCAGTCTCTGGTTACTCCATGAGAATAACTTTAGTTTTACAGAAGTGGAATATAGGAACCTCATTTCGGAGGCACAGATACACTGTAAACTCAAAGTCATTGTTAAGCAGTGGTCATTCATCATTTTTTTTTTTTTTTTACTAGTTTTCCCAATTAGGTTAACATGCCATTTTACCTTCTCAGTCTTAACTTCCATTGTCACCTTCAGGTTTTCCTCCGCATCTTTGACTTCCTCTTGCAGCTCTGTCACTGTTCGGCCGTTAGGCTGTGGTTTCTGAGCGGTAGGGCGATTACAGAGGGGAAATTACAGGTCATGGACGTCAGAAGTACTACTAACCATAACCAAGCATTTCGACAGGCACTACAAATGACTGTGTTGGGTGCAGATCTTTCCAAATTCAAACTCTAAAAAATTATAGCTGAGCATCTTCTGAAAGGACACATAAGCATGCCATGCAAAATCACGCCATGAGTTCCGTAACATCAGAAGAACTTTAGAAGAACATAATTTGGTTTACAACAGACATAAACCTCCGCACCTTGGGGCAAATAGGGAAACCGCAGCCACCCCCCCTCGCGACAGACACCCCCGTCTCAACCTAGAGGCTCAATAGGAGGCAAAAAAGTAGCCAGCTTGGCAAACACCCCCCTGCCACGCCAATGCCTAACGCGATCTTTGTCCGGCCAAATTATAGATAAGGGGGGAAAAAATAAGGTTGTAAGAAACAATCCGTGAATTAGGCGCAGCCTTTCATGCGCCAGTTCGCTAGCTGCTCTACTTGGCAGCTGGTACCGGGTCAGATCAGATCGCCACCTAAAACTCCCTCTCCCTGGGGACACCTTCGATCACGGGTCTGTACGAACAGTTTACTGGTTTCTTCTGGTAATGGAGCTACAGGCCAGCTAGCTTAGGGCGACCCGGAGAACCGCACTAGCAGCCCGGTTCGCGTGAAACGCAGGCTGATTACCGGTCTTTTTTCCCGGCTTTGTGGAAGCGACCTTAAATATCAAACTAATTTCTAAGCCATCGAACCGAACCGGCCCGGCCCATATTTCCCTGATCGACACTGTGAATAATCCCTATCATTGTCGATCACTCGCCAGCCAACGTCAGGCGATATGAACGTCTCGTTCAGAGCTTTTCTATACCGAAATTTCTCAAATATGTACATATAAGCCGCAGACAATTTAAGCTGAGAAGAATATAAATGGAGAATAAGTATATTTAGATAAACGGCGCCCCGTGTTATAATCCGTCCGCACAAGGCGAGGTAGCTTAACTGGCGACGTGTCACTGGGAGCGAAAGCGCCCGGACAGCTGCTCGGTTCCGGGCCGCCCGCCTCACCTTATCGCCGGGCTTCTTGCGGCTCCTCTTCTTCTGCTGCTCGTCGCTTTTCACAGCCTTGGCCGCCGCGGCCTTGGTGCCGTCCGGGCTCGCCTCCACGCCGGTTCCGCCCGACCGCCTCTTCGCGCCGCAGGCTGCGGCCCAGAGCAGCGCCAAGGCCAGCGGCCCGGCCAGCGCCGCCATGAGGATGGCCCACGTCGGATAAAGCTCGGGCTTCAGACCCAGGTCCACACCCAGCCGGGAGCGCAGCAGGCCCAGGCCGGAGGAGAGGAGCTCCCTCACATGATCCGACGCCACTTCGCCCCACTCGCTCGCCACGTCCCGCCAGCTCGCTGCCATTTTCGCACCGCGAGTGACAGACAGACTAGAACAGCAGCACGATCGACGCTGTGTGCGAGGAAAGCAGTGGGAGGCGAAGGAAGAGGGCGGGCGGCCGAGGGAGGGAGGGGACAGTCAGCCTGACAGCATCGTCCCCGGTAAACGGCAGTATTAAAATGCGTGCCCGGGTAAAGCGGAAAAAAGGACGCCGGGGCTCGTCTTGGTGCTGATATGTCGAACGGGCCCGAACAGAGATGAGCCGGGAAAAATCCTACGGTCAGTGAATCCGACTCGAAAGGGCTGCCAGTGATTTTACATACGTAGATATATATACATTATATATACTGTGGCAAAATAAAAGTGAGTCTCCAGTCGGAGTGTTGCAAAGTCCGGCGCCTAAATATACCCAAAACGGGGCTCTGATAAGGCAACCGCCTCCCGAGTGCAGGATCACGATTAATGCAACGTCACCATTAAAATGGCAGGGCGGGGAGCGCCGGGGGGGGCGGGGGTAGGCGCGACGGGGGAATCCTGGGAAGGCTCGCGGGATGCTGAGGGACTTCCCGGCTTCGACGCGCGGTCCAGGCTCCGGATTAATGGCTCAGTGCGATTGTCTTTTATTAGTATAAGGCTAGAAATAACATTCTTACTAGTAAAAATACAATATGAATTCAAGATAACCACAATGCAATTCTTACTAGTAAGAATGATCATTTTTGCTAATAAGAATTCTTATTATAGTGTTCTATAATTTAGTTTTTACTAGTCATGTATTCCCATTTACTTCCATGCCATTGTAGATGCCTTACGGTTGTTGTCCGCCGCCGTGGCTTCGGATTTGGCCTGCCTTAATGAGGAACACATATCAACTGTTTGTTAATCACCTGCGACCGGAGACGATCGCACTCGGTGGTGATCAAAAGGAAATGTTAGACTAGCGGTTCTCAAAGTTTGCAAGAGTTTTGTGAAACTGGTGTCTTATTTCACGCCCGTAACCTTAAAAGATACTACACGGGGAAAGCTGTATTACCAAACCGCCACCGACCGACCTCCATTCGCCTAATCTCTGTAGGTTGACCTACAAAATAATGTCCGGCTATTACCATAGTAAACGATCTCCCTTATTGTGTGATATGGGACACACAACAATACATGGCAACAATACAGTTACCTGTCAACAATACATTTAGGCGTCACTACAATCCATCTGCAAAACATCTTTCTTTGCAAAAAGCGATAAAAGCACAGGGTTGCTCTTACGCATCTAGCGTGACACACGCAATAAATCTTACGGCAAATCTGTATTATTCCATTATAAACCTAAAATTAACTACATGAAAAGCGTCGGGGTAGTTTGCAAACCCTAGACTATTCACAATGTAAAAAACGGTTATATATATATATGTAAATGCATGTGCATGTGTGGGCAGACTTGTATCGAATTGAAAATAAGCACCAGCGAGCTGACCACACTTGACAATCCGATAAAAAAGTGTCGGTCACAGCACTCGCATGTGGCGCCGTGAACATGCTTCACAGCCCCGTCAAACTTCATGCCCCACGCTGCCTGTGTAGCTTAATTGGTTGACCGGCACTGGATACCGGCTGAAGTCATAGGTTGTTCCCGAATAAAGCCTGCAACAGCTGTACCATTTTCGTCCACCTACTGACCGCGTATCCTGCTAATGGCCGCAAAACCATGCATGAATTAAACAGGTAGCGAGATCAAACAATAACGCGGTGCAGTCTTTGTTAGGACTGTCATCAGCAACACATACGCTAAGAGCAAACATTTATTCTCAAAACTGCCAAATTCATCTTAATTTTAAAATAAAACGTAAGCTGCAATACCCCCCGCGCCATAATCAGAGAAAGAACAAATAAATATTTTGCGTCCAGGTTTATTTTTGAAACTCCCTACTCCCCCTATACAAATGACTTTGACAAAGGCAGCAGTGAACTTTCAATATTACGTATTCTGTCCAGGGCAAAAATAAATCATAAATCACAGTGTAACTATTTTAATTTTAATATTTATTCTGTCATCTTTGGCTGGGTTCTGCCGACAGTTTACTGTCCGACCAAATTCCTAGGAAGTTACAGTTCAAGCTGGTGATGCAACGAGCTGTACAGGAATGTACATGTTGTTTTTTTTTTTTTTCCAGGAAAACACAAGTTGCTTGCATTTAGGACACAGAAAAATTATCAACCAGGGAGGCAACATCCTTTCTAATGTTGTAAAGACAAAAAAAAAATCATAATAAAACTAAAACAGTACACAACAGGAAACGTGTTGTTAAGCTCTATACAAAACCAAAGTTCTTCGTCTTGATTGCTAGTAGGAGTTTCTGTTTGAGGATCTGTTTGGAAGAGTATAGCGGCACGTAGAGGCGGGAGATGCAGGTGTTGGCGGTGGGAAGGTGCTGATCGTCGGGGGGTCGAATGGTGATAGAGGGCATAGGCTGGAAGCCCTCCTCGCTGGCTGGCAAGGATGGACTGGATGTCCAGAAGTACACCTGTAGGTTGATAGAGTGGGGTACTCAATGCTACCAAGATTCTATAAACATGGCATAAAAACCACAAGGCTGACCTAGAACAAGGTGCTGGTACATGGTGTGTGGTATAGCATGTGACGTAACCAGAAGATACCACGTGAAGGAACCCACCAGATCCTGCCTCTCAGCCACGCTCATTTTTTCCACGATTGACCAAAACCAGCGCTTGAACTGCAGTAGTTTTTCTGCATTCTCCCCTGTTCAAATTTAAAAATAAAGCAAATGAAAACATGCAAGAAAAAACTGCATTTGCAAGACAAGGCATGAAATGGGAACATGTGTGTTAAGAATGGCGCTTAATTATGTAACCGCAAGGTTCATCCATATTATCCAAAATGAAGCAAACTCCTGATCCCTCCATTAACACCTTGTGTGAACAGCATACCAGATTCATCGTTGAAGGATGTGAAGCTGATGAGCATCTGCACGTTGACCTCTCCACACCCATTCACCAGAAGCCTGAAGTCCTCTGCGGTCAGGTCCTCCAGGGCATTTTTGGGAAGCACGTCCAGGAGGCCTTTCCTCATTGCCTGGAGTAAAGCGGAAGTTTTTATTATGGGAAGTGCAAAATCTCATGACCCACTTCTCACTGGTTATTTTATGTGGGTGCCTCTGGATTGGATTCAATTCAATTTTATTTATATCGCACTTTTAACAACAGTAATTGTCACAAAGCACTTTACATATAACCGACCCGAACCCCCACCAAGCAAGCCTGAGGCGACAGCGGCAAGGAAAAACTCCCTCTAGTAGGAAGACACCTTGAGAGGAACCTAGACTCAGAAGGGGACCCCATCCTCCTCTGGAGTATGCCAGGTAGCGACTGACAGTGTGAAGCACGTCCCTCCCACTGCAGGTAAGGAGGAAATGGAATGCTAGCCGATGCCCCACATGTGAAGCCACACTTACATGCAGAGGCTGTTCAGCCACCACCAGCATCCGATGTTCCGCATACTTTCTCACATATTCGTACACATTCAGGGGTGTCACAGGGATGTTGACGCCTCCAGGTAGGAGCTCCACCTAAAACAAGGCAATTATCAAAGCTGACGTTTGCCTATATTCAACATGCATGACTTTTACTGCTCTACTTAAAAGTTTGATCTTTCATTAATGGCGTTAAAATCTAAACACATATTTCTGGTGTGCACACCGGCACTCCGTGTAGGGTTTCAACTAACTGAACTCAAGGACTAACTGACAATATGTAAAAATGGCCACAAGAGTTCTGTTTACCTGACCACTCCCTTCCTCTTTGCAGAGGTCGATGGCGAAAGCCAGATCCATGGCGGCGAACGCTGCCTCTGCTTCGCTTGTCTGAGAGTGACGGATCAGCTGTCGCAGGCTCTCGTACATCACGGGATCGAAGAATGCGAAGTCGTGCCAGTTTACCTGAACATGACACACACCGTTGGCCACACGGTCCAAAAAAACGTACGTACGTACGTACAGACAGACAGAGACAGACAGAACGAACGTCTGCCTTTACCTTTCTCCCAAGCAGCACCTTGATGGCATGTCGGTTCAGCGTGATGGGACATAGTTCATTCTGCAACAGGCACAAGCCAAGTATTCTGGAAGAACAGAAATGAAGTTTCAAAACGATTTTCTTCTTTTCCACCTTTTCCTTCCAAACCGGAGCACAAATGGGCTGGTCCACACCTGCCGATGTTGCGAAAGCAGTTGAGCCGCGCCTCTGTGTTCTTCCCGGGTCGGGGGGAGTAGAACCCCCTCCGACCGGGCTGGTAGAAGAGGGGGGCGCTATCATCACTGTCGTCTCCGTCATCCAACTCCATGTCCACCACACTACGGCTCGAGCCGTGCTGTTTGCGACTCTCCTGCTGTTGAACGATAGTGTTAAAATGGAGGGGGGGACACAACCTGGACATCAATTTTAAGGGGCATGAACCGGAACCCTACCTGGGACTTTGAGACATCTGACAAGCCAAGGTCTAATATGCTATCTGCACCATTTTCCCTGAAGGAGAAGAAAAACTAATAACTACACTATTACCGACTGACCAGTCAAGCTTGGCAGGAGACGACCAACATGGCCACACCTTCCATGTGCAATGATGAGTTCCATGGCTTCCTCCACCCGGGCCCGTAGCGAGTCCTCGCTGGCCAGGAGCAGCAGCAGCTGAGCTGGGGTCAGCTCGAGCAACATCCCTGTAATCTTGCTGGCAAATGCCTATATGAGGTAAGACAAGGCTTCCTTCAAGTCTCAGCAAGATATTTTAATGATCACTGTCATTTACCTATTTTTCAGCATTTGCAATACCAGCAGTACATTTCTATAGATCACACTGCATTAAGGCTGTTTTGTGTGGGATCTGCTATCAGTGAATACCTGTTCTAAGGTGATATTTTGGTTAAATGCAGCTGACAGGTGGAACTTCTTACCCTCCTCTGTTTGGTCTGTTTAAAAAATAGTTTTTGTTTTTTTTATAAGTTCTGTTTCGGGGAGGACAGGACGGGACATACCGGCTGCATGGCATTCACCCGAGGATACAGCCTCTCCCCCAGCGCCTGTCTGTGAGCGGGCAGAGGGTCTGCATCCTCGCTGGGGTTTCCTTCAGCTGCAGGCCTGAAGGGCCGAGTGTCGATGGACAGCTGTCTCCTGGAATCTCTGGCACAAAAACAGGATGGCGGCGGGACAGCCAGTTACAGAGCTGCTCGGTGAGATTTGACTGCACTGTCTGTAGATTCTGGGCCTCTACCTTGGTGATCGTCACGGGGGAGGGGGGTGTTCTCACCTGTCACGATCTCTGCGTGAACTGGTTCTCAGCCCCCCACTTCTCCTCTCCCTCTCCCGGTCTCTGTTCCTCAGGCGCTGCATTAAACCTGCACATGGGATGCTCACCTGTTAGACTATATAGGGCTACATCTGAGAACCACAGACATACATTATAAAAAACGTGTAAACGTACATTAAAAGAAGCGTTAATACATGGTGTATAGTATCTTTAACAGACACAAACATTTATACTGAGACACGCTACTGACTCAGAAATGCAAGCATACATCCATCCTCTACCTGTCATTCTCTCTAAGAATTTTTAAGCCCAATAAAAGTCAAGTCATGAAATTTCATAGATAATTTCACGTACGCACGCACACCCACTGTAAAACTACAGAAGCTCACGCACTGCTGGCCTGCATGCTCTTGCCAGCGCTCTGCAGACAGTCCAGGCTGGGTAACTTCTCATTGGAGAGAACGGCCTGGGCCACGGCCGTGTAGAAGCTCCGCGCCACGCCGCTGCCCTCGCCCGGCTCATCCTTGAAGGTGACCTTGACGCGGTGCACAGCCATGGGCGTGGCAGCACAGCGGCGACCAAAATGTGCGTTCAGCTGCCGCATGGTCTGCTGGATCAACTGGTCGCGGTCGCGTTCCACCTCCAGCGTCAGGTCGCGGGACTGCTGGTTCCGCAGCTTCTCCATTTCCCGCCTGAACTTGGATTCCTTCACCTCGAAGCCCCCGAGCTCGGTCAAGATCTGGAGCAGGAACATTTAAGCCCACAGTCGATCAGCTTGTTACATTACAAAAATATTTGGGCACAAAATCAGGAAATTAGAGTGGGAAAACTAACAGTTATGCAAGACTAGAAGACAAAGGAAATGTTCACTTCCTCCTCATAAACACTTGCACATGACTGATAAGACATTTTCCAAAGCAGGGGTGTGGAATCCTTTTCCATGTAAGATCACAAGGTCTGCAAGCATCTGACTCATCATTCAGACAGCAACTCATTTATTCTCAGAGTCTGGGGTGAATGTCATTCCCATCCTAACACCAGCTTCAGTACAGCCCTTAATATGTTATGCACAGTTAAAACCAGCAGAACTTGCAGCTCACAACTGACCAAACCAAACCAAACCAAAACCAAAACCTGAACCAACAGGTTCAAAGGAATCATATTCTGGAGGTTACAAGTTGAGTACGTTGACCATAACAACATCAAACAAAACAAGGAAAGTGTTTAAGGACAACAGATGTTAACTGAAACCAAGCCACACCCACCGATCCAGGCTCCGCCCCAACATCTTCCATGAAGACCCGCCCAAAGAGCTCAAGGGAGAGACGCCAACGGCCCAGCAGCATGTCATGGGAGATCGCCATGCCCATGAAGCTGCAGCGTGGCCTGATGAACAGAGCACAACAACACTTAAGACATTTACACAGCATGCATTTTACATGTGTAACAACAGACACTCATGGGCGCGTCACAAACCTGAAGGAATGCAGTGGTGGCCCCTCGCTGGCCGTTAGGCCGATCTCAGCCAGCAGGCTGCTCTTGAGCTGGGCAGCCAGGTCGTGGGCTGAGGGGCCGGGCTCAGGGACCTCTGGTTCACGTGCCACCGTGACCTTCTGCTGAGACTGCATGGACATCACGTTCTTCATGTTTGTAGAATAGGACATCTTGGTGGGAAGGACCTGGGGTAAAGTAAGAGACAGAAATGGTTCAGCTAGTAACAACTGTGTAGGCTCCTGCCACCTGTATAAGATGTGCAAATAAAGCAGTTTCATTAATTTCATTTAGTTCAGCATGTAAATGTGCTCACATTGATGGTTACCTCAAGACAGTTTCTTTCCTGAGTGACTTCAGTGGGCCCTTTGCCTGTGCTGTAAGGGGAGTATAGTCCCTGACTTGGACGACCAAACAGATCTTCCTTCCTTGCATTTGGCTGTGGGGAACAACGGTCAAGACATGTAAATGTGACAAAAGAATGATCTTATATTTTTACTTTCAACAGAAAACCAGCACTGCTGTGTAGAGATCCAGCGGTACAACAGTTTTACAAACACATCCTCAGTTACTGCCTGTGCCTTTGTAACTTTTCATTCTTAAGGCTGACCTATACCTCTGCGTCGAATCGATGCCGTGAGCTCGGCGTAGCCATAGACCCTACACCGTAGCCTGATGTGCACCTCCCCAGAAATGTAACTACACATCGCGGCAACACAGACCGCAAGAACAGTGACCGGTATGCTTGGTAGCATTCGTTTATTTATGGGAGCGAAGAAAGCAGACATCCCAGCTGTACTTATATCACTGATTGAAACAGGAGTGCCATTTATATCAAGCATTAAATAACTCACCTCAGGTGCCATAGAAACAGGTCTACAAAACACTCAGGATGACAGTGCCAATTTAACTTCTGTCTATTAAGTTTATTGATAGTTTACAAGACTATAAAAAGTGAGAAGTCGCACAGACACTAACCTTAAAAGGGAAAATGCATAAGAAGTGACTGTAGCGGCTCCACATTTTTCCAAATTTGTATACAGGAGGTTTGGAGCAGCGCAGATAACGCCAGGACTCAATAAATGGATACTTTGTTAAATGTTTGTTTTTTTTTCCTGTTTCACTTGCGTGATTCAACAACTGAATATATGGCACGGTGGGAAGACAAATGCGACATCCAAAACTATGTACCACCTAAGGTTTTGCAGTGTAATTGCTGTGTGACACAGACACACTGGCAGTAAAATTGGTAGGTAAGCTTGTGGCCCAGAATAAGCTGTGGATCCTAACCTGTAACAGGTGAGACTGGTCCGCCAGGGGAATGGCTTCCGCCAGAGGCACCTCGAAGGGATTAGGGGGGATGCAGCCCAGGAACGTCATGGAGTCGGAGCGGCGGAAGAAGGGGTGGTTCTGACCCATTTCAGCCAGAATAGGCTCCTCATCCTTGTCGTTGAGGGTGGAGCCTGAGATATGGAGTATGTCAGTGATGGATAGGCTGCTCAGTGTACACTGTAACCACTCAGTATTTAATTTACCCACTGTTACACAGCCACTTATTCAATTACCTAATGACTCTGGCCATTAATGCCTATACTAGGAAGAATGAGGCAGGGATACTAGCTGACTTCTATTTTAAGGTCTTCACAGCAAGGATGGCATTGTTATAGCTGTACTGAACTGTTTTTCACTGCCTTTTATTCCTGCTGTTGTCCTTCCACCTCTATTTCCCTCCTAATGCAGGACGGGAAACTGAATTAAGAGGTTTGTCAAACCGGCTCAACGGGAGCAGGACAAACTTCTACAACTCGAAGTGGCACAGGATTCAAAGCGACCCGCCCACTCACTCTGATTAGTGTCCTCGTCGTTGTCCTGCTCGGAGTCCTCATTGTCCAAGCCCAGTTCAAGTATTTCCCGCGTTCTAGGAGGTCAAGGGAAGCAATAGAGAAGTGAATCCTGGTCATGCACACCCAAACAACATCCAAAATTACAACATGAAACGCACAAACGCTAGCCAAAGCAGAGGTGTAAGAGGCATGAGATGTTTCCGTTTCTTTATCAAACATGCACTGTACACATCTTGGAGCGTCAGAGTCTAACTGACAGGGACTGAATATCAATTTGGAAAAAAATCTGAACAGCAAACGACCGTAAAGGCAGCACTGGTAAAGGAGAGGTCGTCTTACCGCTTTCTGTCCACCTGTGGGGTGTCCAGCGTGGTCTGTTGCTTCATGGCCTTGATCCAGTAGATGAGGGCCTGGAAGACATAGGCCACGTGCTTCAGCGAGCATGCGTCGAGAACCGGCAGCACGTCCGAGTGCTCGTCCCCGTGTGCCCTCATCAGGGACAGGGCGTAGTTGAGGAAGTCGCTGCGTGCAGATGCAGCACCCTGGCGGGCCGCGAGCAGTGTAGAAGCGCGCCTGTAAACAGACATATGGAGAGCTACGTCAAGGACCGGCCTGGGCAACGCCAGCATCACACCGCTACCCTGGATTACTGCAGAACTCTACCCATTTATAAGTTCATCTTAGTGTACAGGGAGAACAATTAATATAATAAAAGACCCACAAATGAAATACAACCCTATCAAGAGGGGATTGCTCCTGTCCCTGTAAGAAGCATTTAACCTGAAGATATCCAGTAATGTAAATAAGCAAAGCACTACACTAATTAGCAGCCCTACTAAGCAACATAATGACGTGACGTGAAGTGACCTGCGGCCCTCCAGGGTCCGTAAGCTGGCCTCCTCGCGGGTGGCCACGCGCTCCCGGCGGCCCGTGTGCTGTGAGGCATGTAGCGGGTGGCTGGGGTGGCTCGGGTCGCCTGCCGAGGCCAAAGCGGAGCCGTAGCGCAGCTGCACCTCTGTGGAGTCCATGATGGACACCATCCAGGTCCAGGTGGGAAACAGCTTCTCCTCCACATAGTTCTGAATGTAGAACAAGGCCGAGTGAAGCCACACACACACCCACCATGACCCTGCTCTGCACTAACACCAAAACACACAGACATTTCCCATAAACCTCAGTCTTGAAATGAAATGAAAAATGGAATGATGCTTTATTTCCCATCTGCACAGGTTTGAGTACAGGTACGTTACTATGTGCTGCTTTTCGCATGTCTCATCTTGCTCTTCTTTGAGACACACACACAGCTGAGGGAAGTCTGGGGTCCCCAGGGTCAGCCATTAATACGGTGCCCTTGGGGCAATCAAGAGTTAAGGGCCAAGGGCCTTGCTCAAGAGCCCAACAGTGACACCAGTTTGCAGGTTCCGGGATTCGAACCGGCGACCTTAGGATCACGGGCACAGAATCCTAACCCGCTGAGCCACACAGTGCCTCCCCAGATGGACCCCTCCTGAGACCCTTCCGGAAGCTGGGGCTCACCTGCAGCTTCACCGCGTCCTGGTAGGTGAGTTTCACAGCAGCAGGGTACTGGCCGTACACCAGGTGGTTGTACTTGGGAATGATGCCCATGAGGTCTGACACCTGGCGGATGACGATGCTGTAGGCGCGCGCCAGGCTGCTAGCTGACGTCAGGTAGCTGCTGGCCTCCATGGCGGCGGCGGCGGCAGCGGCGGCGGCGGCGCTGGTGCTGATGGTGCCACTGCGGCGGAGGCTGGATGGGTCGATGTAGATCAGGCCTGTGGAGCTCCCTGCAAGGACATGCAGATGTGCAAACAGAGAGCGAGTCAGAAAATAAGAAAAAACGTACTTTCTCTAATGAATTACTGAGTCTGCTCTGCAAACAACCTCACTCATCATTTAACTTCGGTCTTCACATAACTATTGTTCTGCTTCCAATATACAGCTGGAAGCCATTAGAGCAGGCATATGGCATGGAAATAGGAGGAGAAAGGATTTTTCACGGACCGGCAGGGGTGGAGGAGCTGGAGGGGGTGCCGACAGGAGTGCGCTGGCCAGGGCTGCCTCGCACAGCCCACTGCATGGAGCGCGGCGCCTGTGCGGCCCCGTTCGCGCCTGTGGCGCCCGCCGTCCGCTCCAGCGGCTCATCTACCAGGAAGGTCTCCTGCTCCACGTCATCACTCTGGCTGCTGCTACTGTCAGAGTCGCTCGAGTCGTTGGACTGAGAGTCATCCTCAGAGAAGAACGCTGGGACACTGCTGGCACCTTTGGGTGGGGGTTTAAAGGAAAAAAAAAAACAAAACATTGTGATGGCTGTGTCACAGGAAGTCGACAGCGCACACCACGAAGACCACAAAATATTCCAGTGCATTTAAAGTCCAGGTACCAGCTTCGGAGCCTGCAGTGGCTGCAGTGACCACACTCCTCCGTCCACTGGCGTTGTCCTGGTTGCTGTGGTTACTCTCGCTGTCGCTCTCGGTCTCTGCAGCTGCTAATAAGTCCAGCTCCATGTCGCTGCCTGTGGATGCAGGACAGGAGGGTTGGAGCCTTTGTCTGGACTTGGATGGGGGCATTGCCACGGAGACCGGCAGCCTCCCACAGAACCTTGGGCCCTTACCGTCCTCGTCATGCTCGTCATGTTGCCCCTCCGCCTCCACATTCTCCTCTCCTTGCTCTTCCTGATCGTCGTGGTGATCCTCCTCCCCAGCAACACCCTCAACCACCTCCACCTAAGGAAAAGGCAGAGCTAAAGTGCCGACTCCCAGGCACCAGGAAATTGCTACACTCTAAAGAGAAACGTGACGGAGTTGGGCCCACACACCTCCTCCACGTCCGCAGACACGATGTCCTCCGTCTCCTCGTCTCTCCCACGTGCCGGCTGCGGCTGGTTGCTACGCCGGGGCTGCGGGTTCCGTGCGACATACGAGGATGCAGCTTGACTCGAGCTAGAACGCACAAAGTCGCCAAGGTTACCACAAGCCCTGCGATCAAAAACTCCACCCTGGAGTCTGGATACCAGGCAAAGTCGACAGCATGAGGGTAGTCTATTTTAACTGACAGAAGACCAACATGAGGGCAGTGAATGATTATTTTACAGTGCATTTAGCCCTGGTAGTAGGAGAGCAGGGCCAAGCTGGACCATGTTGTTAAATTCCAATCTCTGTAGGACTCAGCACAAGCTTGGCCTGTGATAGTCAGATGCCACATGGAGGTTACAACACCGACGTCCAGCTGGGCACCCACACTCCCCGGCGGCTTGGTGACCTGGCCGTCTCACCTGCTGGGCTGTTCCGTTGAGGGCCGCGGCGGCAGTGGCTCCACACAGAAGAGGTCCTCGCTGCCCTGCACAGCGTCGATGCTGGTGCTGGCCAGGCTGAAGGGTGCTGTGGGCCGGGCCACGCCCATGCGCACTGGCGCGATCAGTGACTCGGCCACGTTGCACAGCTCCTCCACGGCGTAGGGCAGCAGGGCCTGGAAGACGCGCCGGCACTTGCCAATGGGCTGGGGGACGAAGTTGCTGTGGCGACACATATCAGACAACGATTATCCAATCAGAACGTGCAGCCATCTACATCACGCTTACAATCTGCTTATTATGGGAAGTGGGCGGGGATCAGACAAGCAGATGGGTTCATAATCCTAGAAAAGGGGCCCCTCTTCTCCCAAGATACTACTTTCTGTAAAAGGAAATGAGGCTGCTACAGGACATCTGATTGCTAACTAGCGGAGACGAACTTCTTCTTCTTGGAGGAGGCCATCTCCACACTGAGGATGACGAAGACTCGGGCGACAGAGCGCAGGAATCTGGTGGTGACAGTGACAGCCTCCTCCCAGCGGCCCACCGTGTACCGGTTCTGCAGCTCCTTCACCAGTGTGCCCAAAAGGGTGTCGATGAACTGAAGAGCATAAAGTAGGCATGATGTAATAGCATATACCAGCACAATTCTATTTGGCTAACCTCTAACCTTAAAGGGCTTCGTACAGGAGGCGCAGATCGAGCGTACCGTGATGTCAGGTGCGCACTTGACGATGAGGCAGTGGGTGAAACAGTCCAGCCGAATGGCTCCACTCTGCTGCCGGAGGTGGACCTGCTCCTCGGGGAGGAGGTGGCTGATGCGGCTGCTGGCGCTCAGCCTAGGACAGAGACAGGTAAGGGGGATGCTACCTGAGGATCCTGCTGTCATTTCCTTTGAGAATACACACCCGAGTTTTATCGGTAACTAGCCCTCAATCATCATTCACAACAGGAAACGGAGCAAGACTATACAGCTCCCTAACCCATAAAGCTTTACTTGGCCAGTGTGCCCAGTTTTCTTTTTATGACCAGTTGTACTCTTGTTGTAATTTGAGCTCTAACTCAAAGCCTATCTGAGGGTCACGAGACGACCAGTAACTCACGGGTCCTTGTTGTCCTGGGAGCCGAACAGGACCATGGATCGGAGAGCGTTCCAGTCCTGCAGGACACGCTCCAGGGCCAGCTGGGCAAATCGTGGTGGCTCCAGGTCATGGTCCGGCATGTCCGAATCTGCTGAGATGGGGCGTCACTATGACGTTTCTGCATTGTGAGTCTGCATTACATCAGTGTTTAAACAGTGATGGTGTTTGAAGAAAGTCTGACTTCAGAATACCCTGGAACACACACCTTCGGCACTGGCGGTCTTGCGATTCCTGTCTTCACGGATCCGCGGAGGCCGGTACTGGCAGTGCTCCACACTCTGCCTAGCCACTGTCTGGACCAAAAATAGCAGGATGTGCTCCCCCCTGTGACAAGACAGGGGAAGTGCAGTGCATCAGCCCACATAGTTCTGATGGAGGGTTTCCCCTCCCTAAAATATTCCCTAGCAGGCTGTAGTGTTAAAGGACACCCACTCCAATGGATGGAGAAGTAACGAAGAGCTGAAATGGTTATACGAGGACAGTGCAGACGGCCGTCTCCGCCCAAGCACTCGCTCACCTGCTGTTGGGCACGGTGACCAGCTTGGTGGCTGTGAGCAGCCGGTAGAGCAGGTCCAGGCGGGCGGCCTTCTGCCCGGAGATCAGGGTCCTGCATTTGCACTTCTCCCAGCAGTCACAGTAGGCAGTGGGGGACGTTCTCTTGAGCCTGCAAACAAGAGGAATTGAAAAAGAACCAAGAACCGAAACCCAAAGTGAACATCTGGTGTTCGTTAACATTATGAAAAGCTAAATACATCACCTTGGAAATTATTTTTATTTATAAACCAGTCTGACAACCGTTACAGGGTGGAACGTATCCAGATTAAACTGGCTTACTTGCAGTCGTGCCCCTTGTGACAGACTCTGGCACACTCCGTGCAGCAGCAGAGGGACTCCAGCAAGCCGCAGGTCCGGCATTCAAAGATGTCCTGAAAACCACAGGAAGAGGGACCTAGTGAGCCAGCGTCTGCCAGTGAGGCTCTGGTCCCGTCGCCCGAACTGGGTGACCCACCTGGTTGATGTGCTCTGCCCCGGTCCAGGTGAAGCTGCAGGTGTCATTGCAGCAGAGGACATAGAGCGGAGAGTCGTCCGGGTTGGTCCCAGGGGGGCAGATCATTTCCATGAACACGGCGTCTGCGTCCTCCTTCTCGCCGATTCCAGGGTCCCCTGCAGGTCAGTAGAGGAATCGATAAAGTATAACAGGTCCCGTCTAAAGACAACTGTACCGCTGGAGGAGTGCTTTGGCTTGAACCGGTAGCTCCCTAGTCTGCTAAACCAGCGATTCCAAATCCAGTCCTCGGGGACTCGTAGCCGGTCCATTTTTTTGCTCTCTCCCAGTTCACGCAACAAACCTGAAGAGACAGGCTTCAATTTACTCATTTAGAAGGGGCCCCACCTTTGGCTATTTTCTGAGCCGCCTCCAGGATGGTGATGGCTGCCGGGTAAGCTCTCCCACTGACCGCCAGCATGAACGGGGTCATCCCACGGGCATCCCTGTTAAGCCAGGTGAAAGAGACTGCTGACTGCATAACCGAGGCAGTGTCCTCATCAGGACAGCAGATGGCGACGTGGTTAAGGACTGGGATGAGTGAGCGGGAGGTAACAGATTCAAATATCGACAACAAGTGCAGACACTGTTTAAACAGAAATCCCACAGAGAAGACATGACCACAGCTTATTAAACTGTGAAAATGGGAATTTAAATTGCACTGGATAAAGGAGCTGTTTACTTTAGAGCAAAACAAAAAATACCAAATGATTTTGCAGTTAACAGTAAAGACAAAAAGCAGAGCCTGCTTATGAATGTACATTTAATCCATAGTTATAAATTATTAGATAAAAGCATTTCTGAAGAACACCCATTTATCACAATATCGTCAGGGTAGGTCGTGGCACAAACCCCTAAAAAACAAAACGGTAACTCCTGCGGGAATATTCCTGAACAGAAAATGGCGTACTTGGCAGAGAGCAGCTCCCTGATGTACGGGCGAAGGACGGCACTGTCGCACATCATCTTTAGGATCAGGTGGGCGTTGGCCTTGCGGTCTCTCGTCTCGAGCACCGTGGGCTCAGATGGGCCTGTTGGGTAGGAAAAACCTCCATTTTTAACCATGAGCTCACCTTAAAACTTACAATGTGTAACAGGAAAGCATACCTGAGGGGCCCTGCTCTGGACCCAGTTACTGAACCTATACCCACCTGGTACGGTGGAGGTGCTGGGCACCGGCCCCGGGCCGGCCGAAGCAGCCGCGAGCGAGCCTACTGCGGGCGCCAGGATGAAGTCGATATCACCGTCTGAAGAAAACAAGACCAGGCTGAGATCACGGAGTCCACCGACTAAGTCACAAAGTAAATCAGCTGCCTCACAGAGACGGAAGCAGGCCCAACCTGGGTCCACGGGCGGCGGGTCTGGCACCCAGCTTGGTGGCGCAATGGGTGGGGAAGTGGGGTCCTGGTGATCGCTGGAGGATGGGCCCGATTCGTGACGGCTCAGCCCGGTGGCCCGTAGGGAACGCCTCATCATCTCTCGCAGCCGGAGGCTGGCGACAGCAAACACGCATGCAGGGCAAAATTGTCTCCGATTTGAAACATAAAAGGTTTCCAGACCAGCTCACAGAACACCAGCACGTTGGCCGCCAGCTGTAGCCAATGTCTTATACGGTTCTGAAAGCTCGCTGTGGCACTCACCCCCTGGTGCCCGACGAGCCCGGCCTGTTTCCAGAGCTGTTGCTGGACACCACGGAAATGGCATTCGCAATAGCCTCCACGGCAGACAGCCGCTCCGCGTACGTGTTCCGCTCTGACCGCTCTGCTTCTGAAACGCACGGGACAGGCATCACACTCCACCTTGAAGCTTTACAGTCTGTTCCATCCCCCAGTCCTGGCTCTGCATGGGACTGTGACCGTTGACCCCAGCACACCTTCCTCCTCCTTGGTCTCCTTGTTGCTGACTGGAAAGCAGGCAGACACGCAGGTGTGCAGCACGTTGCGGTTTCCGTCGCAGCGGTGGCCCAGAAGGGCGGCCAGAGCGTGGGGGCCTTGCTCAAGGTTGCAGAGGTACTGCCGGCACGCCTCATAGTCACAGCGTAGAATGTGCTGCATTATCGCCTGCCTCTGCAAACACAGACGTGCAAGCGGTCAGGAACATACAGGACTGCAGTAAATTGCAAGCTGAGCAAAATCAATAGAGATTAATAAATGTGAATTTTTTTTGGCAGATTCATTGAACCAAATCAATGCAGTTGGGCATGAGTTAAAAAAAAAACAACTAAGTAATCATAAAAATATCATGGGATTAACCAGTGAGCTGTATCTGAGTCTCGACTAGGCCAGTGTTTCTCAACCCGGTGCTCATGGACCCCCAGACAGTCCATGTTTTTGCTCCCTCCCAGTTCCCTATCACAGTCCACAATTATACTCCCAGAACAACATGGACTGTCTGGGGGTCCCGGAGGACCGGGTTGAGAAACACTGGACGAGGTCAACGGAAGTTACCTCAACAACCATAATGATGACAGCGGCCTTCTTCTTGACGGTGGAGTTGGCGGGGAGGTTAGATAAGCAATGCACCCCCATGGCCAAACTACCGACTGGTGGCAAATCCAACCAGTCAGGGTCTCGTATGCCCCCTGTACAGTCCTTTGCCATGGGGTAGATCGTTCCATTACCGTCCCGCAGGACAATGGGTGACTCCTGGAAGACAAGCCACAGTCATCAAAAACGCACATCCAACAGATAAGCGGTTTCTGTGGGTGACAAATGATTTCAAAGCACAGAGGCCATGATTTACACTGTGCTATTTAATTGCTCAAAGTAAACAGGAAGTGAATTAAACACATCAGAGGCAGGGGAGGATACAGCACTGCCAACACTGACCTGGCCTGCAGTGAAGATGGCCACGTTACGCTCATTCTGGCCCAGGAAGGCCAAGCTGCTGGTGGGGAAGCTGTGCTCCTGCTCGGCCTTGCCTGTGGCCAGATCAAAGACACAGTAACGCACCCAGCTGCCCGTCTTCAGCACAGCATGAACCCCTGGGGGGGGGGGCGAGAAAAACAGGCTCACTTTCCCACTCTGGCAGAAACTCGCCCGGCCAGACGCTGGCTGCGGAACACCTGGCGCACTGTACCTTTGGAGTCAGCGTTCACAGCCAGTATTTCAGCTTTTTCTGGGATACTAAGTTTTTTAGGCGTGCGTTGGAAGCAATCGGGAACTTTTGGAGTTCCACCAGTTTTTACAATCTGTGGGAACATGGAGAACAAATGCTGACATTAGCGACAGAAAGGTGCTTCAGTCAAACCAGATTCAACATCCTAACCGAACATGCAAAACTCCAGGATAATTTATTTCTGGAAGATAAATGAAAAACTGAATGGGTCTGAGAGTCGCATCTATAACACAACTAGGAGGTGATCAGAATACAACCTACGTCCAATCTTACAGTGACACTCACTGTGCAGAAACATTTATTTCCTCCTCCGGTTACTGAAACCTGTCTGACAGAAGTGTACGGGTACAGAGAGCTCCCTAAACTGCGTTTAGCTCATGTGAGGCGTGTGCGGCTCCCCCACTGCAGCTGGTACCTGAAGCTCATCTATTCTGAGGAGCCTACAGTCCTGCAGCAGTGAGGACGGGTCAGAGTCAGAGGGAGCTGCGCTTTGGCTGCTCACGCTGCTTGACGTCCCTGGAAATTTCACAGCAACATACGCACCATCGACTTTTAGCACCTTGAGTTCAAAAGAGAGAACTGGTGCAAATGTTGTATCATCAAAAACGCACATCACACACACGCAGCACAGGTCAGACAAGAGAAACAGGGCACATTTCAATCAACAATACATTAGATTTTAGCTGAAAATAACCTATATTAATTATACATATGGGCAGCCTATTCTACAGAGGTTTGCAATAGCTAATATAAATACATTACATTACTGAGGTCCGAAAGCAAACAATATGGTGGAGACTGAGCATGAACCTGGGACAAACTGATGATGTGTCACATAAATAGAAAATTAAATCAACTCTGAAGGAAAATATCTGCCTTGAGGACAGCTCAAGTCCACCATACTGGATTTTCCAGCACTTGGCAGTATCAACTGTACAAAACATTTACATAAATTCACATTTCTATGATTACAGCTATTATTCATCCACACATGAATAAATAGATCTTATATAATATTTAAAAGTTTTTTTTAACCAAAGTACAAAAAACATGTAATCATCTTAAGACATAAGCCTGTAGATTCAACCAAAGCCTACACACAGAGTTGCATTTCTTGACACAAGGCCTGTATCTATTCCGTTGAACTTCTAAAATGGCTGCACAAACTGTTGTACAATCAAAAAAGGACAACAGGTTTGAAATTTTACAATAATGAATGAATGAATGAATGAATGAATGAATGAATGAATGAAGAGTCCATCTTCCCCCGAAAGCAAGCGGGCTCAGTGCTGCTGCTGTACCCACCTTTCCCACAGGAACGTTTTTAACATCTTCCACAAAGACCACTTCACAAAGAGGCCACTGCTCTTCATTTAATTTTTCCTCCTCTTTGGGGGCAGGTGTAGAGCGTCGTCGCTCTGCGGCACAGCACACAGCTGTAAGGTTACTCTCAGACGCACGAACTTACGCTCTCAGCACATGGGGCCCTATGCAGACGCACGCACACACTCACAGGCATTCATCAGGCAAAGCCTGCCATGATTCCACTACTTCCTGTCACTAGCATTACTCTGACACCAGGAGCAGGCCGCTAACCAAAACGCTAACTGCTGAGGCCCACAGAGAGCGCGCTCCGCAGCTGACGTACTGTAGGGAAGCGAGGCGCTGCTTGCGATGGACGACGTGTCACTACACGTGGAGGCCGGAGATGGGGGGGGTCCCATCTCAGTCTTCAGCAAGTCCAGTTTGCTCTCCGCCCTGCCAGGAGAAAGGTGGGTGAGCTCAGGAAGTCCCTGAGACGGAGCTATGCCAGGCCTGAGTCAACCGCCCCGACGCTACTCTGATAACACACCCCCCCCCCCCCCGTCTCACTTAGCCTCCTGGGTCTTGCTGCTCTTCTCCATGTTCCTGAGGCTCTCCGGGGAACGAAGCTGGAACCGGCAGCTGTCATTCATGTTCCACACGGACTCGAGGAGGACGCCTACTTTGGGGATGCCGCTGCTGACGGAAAAGGCCACGGTGCCCGCGTGGTACACAGGGTTGTTCCTCAGGCACACCTGAGAAACCAGACAGACTGAATTCGCTTGTGTCCTCCGATGCGCTGAACAGGACAGCCGCGCTCAGTACGTCAGCAGGTACCTGGGTCCCCACAGAAATGTTCGGAACAGACGACATGCCGGCACTCGACTTGGGCTTCTTGTTCTTGGCTCTGGCCTTCTCCAGCATCTTCTTCCGCTGGCTAAATGGCACCACGCCCCTGAAAGAAGATGGGCACGATTCAGAAACTTTGTAGCAGAGGTTCAGCTGCTGCAGCCACGAAAGGCCCTGGAGACAGTGCCCATAACGACGGTCACCATGGAGAGGCGCCGAGCCGCTCGCTTGCTCACTCACTCACTCACCACCAGAAGAGGCTGTGCTCTAGCTGGGCACAGGTATACAGAGCGCAGCAATGCAGCGACAGGATGCGCTCGCCCTGCAGCTCTGCAAAGGCCTGCGCGCTGTGCTCCAGCTTCGAGCCCACCGTGCTCAGCGTGTCATCCACCCAGGTCGCCACCTACAGGTCAATGACAGAACAACCTTGAAGCATGGAAATCTGAAGCAGAGGTTCTCTTCAAACACCACGTGTAAATCAGAACTCAGTTAATAACCTGCAAGCCCAAGCTTGAAACTACCGGACACATTACTGATACAGAACATGTTCCTTACAGCTCTCTACGTCATCTAGACACATCTGGGCAAATGAATGTTAAATACACAAGTAGATTTGGTCACGGGGCAGGAGTGCTGAATCAAACTGACTGGTTAGTCTGCAGTCTGCTGCACTTAACATGCACGCCTATGGCCGGCAGCTTTGGAAATGAATTCAAAGTCCAGCGACTTCTCGCTGCGGTAACGCCAGGAAAGGCAATGATCAGGCTACTTTCATTTAGCCTCCAGAATAATTTCTTCACTGACCTTGTTGGACTCTGTGGCTACTGTAGCTCTGATGCTGTTGGCTGCCAGGAAGGTGATCTTCTCATTAGTCAGGCCCAGGAAGGAAGTACGGGGGTGGTGAAGTGAAGGATTCTGGAGAACAGTGAAGGAAGAATGACCCTAGAGTGAATTTTTACTCATGAACATTATGAACTCCATAGGCACATTTTCTTGGCCTTACCTGCGAGTTCCTATAGGGTTCTGGTTCAGCCCACCTCCACTGGTAGAGCTCTCCTTTGCAGCTGACTGCCACCAGCTCCGAATGTAGCGCCCCGATGCTCATGAACCGGGTACCGTCCTGTAGGAGGAACGGAATGGGATCCAAGAACATACATGCTCAAGTCAGCAATCTGTACATCAACTGCTGATCAGGCAAAGACTGAATTAATCACCCAAAATGGTGCTGTCTCTCTGAGATGAGCCCCGGGAGGGCGAAGCCCTGCTCCTCACTGCTATGCCCTCCCCAGCGCTCAGCTGTCGCCTTCAAGTGTCCAAGAGATCAGCTGAGGGGACAGTTCAATGAGCCTCACCTTTCACAATCTTCCTGCGTCTCAATAAGAGCACAGGCGACACTCTCCAAAGCAAGAAAATCTCTCTTTGTCAGAGGGTGTCAGAAAGACCACTGGACGTGAAGGTGGTAGACTGTCTAATCTCTGACAACACCAGCCACGCCGAAAACAGACCCAAGCTCACAACACTTCTCTACTTCCAACATTTTAATAGGAGTTACCCTAATAGCGCCATTGTTCAGGGAGCGAGGCAGCCAAGACCTCATGCATCTCCTGCATAATCCAAGAGGAGCAAACTGCTAAGGGGAAGTGTGCTGGCAGACCAACCTTGTCAGGCCACCACTGGAGGTCCTCGCCCAGGGAGACGGGGCTCTGCGTGGGGAGGCCCTTCTTGTCCGGGCCAGCCTCACACTCCCTGCTGGTAGAGCCGCGCTCGGTGTCGAAGGAGGCGCCGTCGAGCCACCTCCGCTCACGCAGCCTCAGCACGGACTCGCGCTCACGCAGCAGTTCGGAGTCGCGCTCTAGGGGAAGAAGGAAAACTGGTATGCAGTGGGGGGGTCACACCAGTGGGATATGAGTAAGCCACTCTCTGGACAGAACCCCCCCTGCCTTCATTAAACACAACATCAAACATGTAGACATCAAACAGCAGCCTCAAATGGCCAGTTTACATTGCTGCAATCCCTTCTTCTCCAAAGCAGGCAGACCCTGGCAGTAGCACCTCTAGCAGGCCTGCCATCCCCCCAACCCCC
>JAODLD010000144.1:10093164-10110472 GCA_026781065.1 Mormyrops boulengeri | reverse complement strand
TATATATATAAGATCAGCCCATCGGATCACAGGATTACATCTGCAATATTTCAATAAAGAAACGGGACGGCTACACAGGTTTAATGTTAAAATGACGGCAGGTTTGCCATTCCCGATCCGTCCTGTCCCCCATCCCCCATCCCGCATTGTCCCTCTCAGTCCAACTTTGACTACTGATCTCGGCGGGGCCTCGTCAAGCCGAGCTAGCAAACCGCTTCCACTCGTTGAGAGCCGACATAACGGCACACGGCCGCCGTGCCCCTCCAGAAGAAAAAGAGCCGCCGTATACCACACCCAGCACATTAATATTGATCCGAAGCCTCTTTTCGCCCGCCCGCAGTGAATAGCTACCTGTCATTGAGCTGGTCTTCGGTCCCAGGCAACGGATGAACCACAAAGTGTATAGACGTCATGAGCTCAGCCCGAAATTGGACGATTATGTGTGAATAATGTATAATGGTTGAATTCTTATTTATTGTAGTGGGGCAGTTTAACAGAATCCGACTTTAACGGAAGAGACCCGGAGCTTTGAACCGTCGTCTCACCGTCTACTCCGCCATCTTAACTCTGCCGGGTTTCTCCGCTCTGCGTTGGTTAGAGCAGATTCAAACTCGACGCCGATTGGCTCGACAGACCGTGAAGGGGAAAATTTATACACACGAATTTGATTGGTCGGAGGAAAGATCCGCGAGCCGAAATCTTTATCTATGGGTACATGACGTAAAGCGAGCGAATAAACACGTGCGTTTAGGCCAGAAGATCGACGTGTTCTGTTTGAGCAAAACATTAGTCCGGTTTCCCAGCATGAAGCGACATCCTATCACTCTTAGCACCAGCATAGCGACAGTTTTAACATGTATGATGTGCTTTGTTATATGACGGCATTTCTTTTCATGAATATAGAATAAGATTGCTGAATAGAGATTTAAATTATATTTTTATCTACATATTCTTAGGTAGGCCTCACTTTCCTGATTTCGATGTTCAATGTGTTGTTAACTTATGTAGTACCGAAAACTTAATACCGTAATGGGTTGGCGCCCCATCCTCGGTTGTTCCCTGCCTTGCACCGTATTCTCCGGTAGGTCAGGGCCCCCGCGCCCCTGAATTTGACCAGAAGTTATAGAACATGGATGGATGCGTGAAAATTTTATGTTATACTTTTACAAATCTGATCTATGGAATAGCAGTCAAACATTTGTGTTAAATTCCCATAAATACTTAAGCACACTGAACTTTGTTCTCAATGGCATCGTAGATCGCTGTATGAATTCATTTTATCATACATTAATTACCAAAAGAAATTATGTAGATTTCTGCTATATTTAAACGTTCTGCTTTCTTTGTATCTGTGTACCTTTATATGAAACACTGATATCTAGTGTATACTATTTTATGGTTTTTATTAATTTACTGTCCAGTTAAAATGCAGTATTTTCCCTATAACAGTTCTATCTGCAAAGAAGGGAATTTTTAAATTGTTTCGTGGTACATGCTGAATTGTGTATTGGTACACTATAGATGAATGAGTTTAATGCGGTATAAACAGTGTTTCCAGGTGCAAGAAGAGGGAGTGCAAAAGAACTGTTAATTTTAGAAAGTTAAAAATGATGTGTGGTAAGTCAGACTTAGAGATTATGCAGACCGCGGTAATGGCTGTTTGCTAACAGCAGCCACCGCAAACCAACGGGCCTCTAATTTAGCTCTTATATTTACGTTCACGGTGAATCCTCTCTTACATGACTGTTACTAGTTGCTGCTCATTACCCTGGATGTGAAACACTCATTGCGTTGGCAAATAATAATGGTTAAGTGCAACGATTCTCTATTTCTACCCTGTACCGGATGTTAATACTATTTAATTAATACCGTTAATACTGTAAGTGTATTTTATGTCAACTGTATACATTTTACTTTTTTCTTAGTACCTCACTTGCATTAAGTTGACATGAATTGTACTACTACAATGACAATAAAGTCCGAATCCCTTAAGATAAACGGGACCATCAGAATTTTAATTTGCATAAAGCATGCGTCATTTGTATCATTCACCTGAGACAGTTACCAAAGTCACACATTAATTGACAATAAACTAATTTCAGAATGTAACCAATTCTACACAGATGCCATGATGTTGATGTAGGCCACTCTCACATTATGTGCTGAAATCACTGTTAAACTGAGCTAATTAGAATCAACGAGGTTCCACAATTTGTTGTTTCGCCTGTCTTTTCTCCCAATTTATATCTTGTATTATATCTTATCGTAAATACAGTTTTTATGTAATAATGTAATGCATTGCGACGCTGCTTATAAACAGAACCTGTACTACGAGGTTATTGACACTGCATGCTCCCTCTAGTGGTCTGTTTTTGACACTTAAAATCAAAAACATCGGGAGAAATGGGGTTTGTTGTAGGCTCTGGTGGGATACGTATCCAGCTAGTGAAAAAGCGTCTGGAAAAATACAATACATTCCTTTTTACAAGGTCGTACATTCACTTTTTGTGGTCGATTAGAATCATTTATTATTCAAATGCAAAAATAATATTGGTTATCAGGAAAGTGATACCCATTTGACTTCAATATCCTCTTTGGATTGGTTCTTTAATGTAGGAGGAACTGAATATCAAAATTTGATTTCAATTTCATGTAAAACAAATCATCGAAATCAAGCATGGCGTAATCAAACACAGACACAGTGTATTTACTGTGAACATCAAAGCAATCATGCTCTCATGTGGTGTAAGGATTAACAACGGTATATTTTATTGTAATACAATTTGTTGAAAGCCAGTTTCAAATAGATAATAGAACTGCTCACAGTGATTACAGAGATTTTATTTCATGTACCTAGCAGCTTATTACAATATTACAGCTTTCAGATTTGCTCTATTTTCAAGTCATTGATTTAGAATCACAAACTATGAAGTATTTCTGATTTTACTTGGAACTGGATCAATATGCGGGCAGAATGTATGTTTGTGCCTGCATCTCCAGCAGGTGTCAGTCTGGGACAGGGGTCTGCTCGCGTGAGAGAACCCCCCCCCCCCCCGAAGCTTTTGGTGGGGCATTCCCATTCCGCGGTGGGATTTTCCGTCAGCACCTCTCACAGGCACTATTGGCAGACTGAGCAGGAACAGCAGGCACATCAAATGCAGTCTCAAGGGAGACATTTATAAAATGGATTATTGTGCCAGTCCTTGGAGATCTTTAGAATATTTTGAAAAGTATACCTCTTATAAGAAGCCTTTCTTCTTTTTTTAATTGGAAGGTATTGGAATTCAATCTAGGACATTTACAGTATAAATAATGAAATAACCCATTGGGATCTGAGAGAAGCAGGTGTAAAACCCTGGGTTATTTCTGAGTGCTAAATCTGGAAGCTGCCATAAGGAGAGGAGGATCCTAAGAGCTCCAGTGGGTGCCTGCTGGTCCCTATGGGGGGGGGGGTCAGCCCAGCACCCCTGAGAAGTCTCCTTCCTACTTCCCCAGGAAGCTGTGACCTACAAAGCGAGATACCGCATGCGTACAGTTTTTTTTGTGTGTTTTTTTCTGGAAGAGTCATGTGACACAAGACTACATATCCAGATTGGACGTGCAGGCCTTTAAAGCAGCCTGCAAAATGAGCTGTGGGGGCTTGAACAGGAAGCAGAAATGGTGGCAGCCAGAGAGCTGCGTCTGGCCACAACACTGAGGAAGCGATAAAACGCTTCATGTGAATGACAACATCACCATTGGCTCGGACAAAGTGCCGTCATCTTCAGGAAATACAAATATATTTATCTAAGCAGCCTGACCAATGATCTGCTTTTGCTTTCAGGGGGCCAAACAGCACCAGGAAATATTGCAAAATATCAATAAAAAGAACCCAAAAGGGACTGACAGGAAAAGTCAATTAAAATGATGAATATGTTGGAAATGATGTTTTCCAAATGACATTCATATTACATACTGATTCTTACATTTTCATGCTATTTTAGATGTAATTTTAGATACTTATGTCAAAAGATATATATTTAAGTTAAGCAAAGTCAATACACTGTGACTCCGTTCTGCATAAACATATAGAAGATAAATAAAGTTCATATTTCTCAGTACAGTTCAAAGTCAGCTTTCTAATACCGAATAGGGTAGGGGTTCAGACTGGTCCACAAAAAGCTGGAGGTAGAGTTGCCCTCTGTCTTGCATATAACAAAAACTACGTTTTACTGGTCCATGAAATTTTTGCATGACATAAATCGGTCCACAGACATCAAAAGGCACCATCAATCTATAGGATATGGAGCCAATCAGACAGATAAATTCTAGGCACCAGGATAGCCTGAGTATTCTCAAAAAAATCCAGAGCATGGAGGGGCACAAGAGTCAATTCAGACAGAGTGTCCAGGATATTTTTAACTCAAGTGTGAGCTGTTGGGGTCATCAAGCAAATCATCGACCTCAGTCACAAATGGTAACTGCAGCAGTCACTGAGTAGAAGAGATGGCTTCCATCATAAAGATTTTCCGTAAATCATTGCATGCCATCTTAAGCCCCTCTTTAGACCAGAAAAAATTTGGCATCCTCAAAATAGGAGAATTCACAGGCAGCTGGACCTCATGTAAAGAAATAAATCAGTGCAAACTACCAGAAGTCACTTTGAGAACATTCCTTAGTTTTACCCATTAGCCTATTATTACTGGATACTCAACCGGAATAGTTCAGGTTGAGGACGTTTCTCCATTGATTATGTTCAAAATAAGCTTTACTTCTACTGTTAAAACGTTTTTTATAGTTTTTATAGTTTTTAGCTTAGTCCTGTCAGAGCTGCTTTATGGTGCTTCTCTTGCTGTCCTGCATGTTTATTTTTACCTGTCGCTGCCACCCCACCCGCTCATCACTTCCTACCCGCCTAGCTGCTCGCCTGTCTATCTGCCTGCTGCCTGTCGCTGCCACCCTACCCGCTCTTCACTTCCTACCCGCCTAGCTGCTCGCCTGTCTATCTGCCTGCTGCCTGTCGCTGCCACCCCACCCGCTCATCACTTCCTACCCGCCTAGCTGCTCGCCTGTCTATCTGCCTTCCTGCTGCCTGTCTCTGCCACCCCACCCGCTCTTCACTTCCTACCCACCTAGCTGCTCGCCTGTCTATCTGCCTGCTGCCTGTCGCTGCCACCCCTCTGCTCTTTTACTTTTGGGCCATTCGTACGTTGAATGCGAACTCCGATAGCTAACAACTCACGTTACGCACTTTGCATCATCCTCTTTACTACTGCCAATATACTGCTTGCTATTTTTATTGCCAGTTTTGATGTCATTTCATTTTTATTGTTATTTGCATCATTATTTTAATCTTATTTTATTTTACTCTTATTTTATTGTGTTTTTGTACTACTTTTGTTTGTTTGTATTGCATAACGTCCCCGATTAAAAGATTTATTTAAAGTACCCTTAATCTATGGCTTGAACTGCATGTCATCACTTTTAATTTGTGATCTGAGCATTTTGGATAAGAAATGCAATTAATTACTAGGAAGTCTCTAATTTCATCTCAAAGTAGTATTACTAGGGCAAACTTTATGTGGAGTGTTCTACATCCAAACCTGCTGCTGAATAATAAGTGGATTGCCCCAAAGACGTTGCATATCTCTAGTAAATTGAGAGGAATTCAATCTAAGAATATTTATGGAAGTATATCGTGTGGAGACACATGACATCTGAGTTACGTGAAAAAGGAAGAAGGGACCATTGACCATTTTTTAGAATATCAGAAGTCATACTAATGAAAATATTACTCTTAAGCTGCTCTTCTACAGAAATGTCGTATTCATAAAGTGAAAGTGGTGAAGTCTACTCCTAATTTTATATTGATTTGCTTTGGTTTCAGATACCTGTTTGTCTTTGTGGAAACAATGTCAACACCTTTGCATAGTAAACCCTACAAAACTAATGAAAACTACTGTCGACAAACTGTTTCTTAACAATTAAAGCTGCTTAATATAACGGCCACACGTGATCACTGGTCATGTTACTTTGCTATTCTTAAATAAAAAACAACCTTTAAAAATTGGTGACCCAAAAACAGCTGTGTTGTAAACATTGCAAATATGGTGTGGTTTTGTATTTTAGTAACATTATTTCTCTATTTTCCTGTGTATGACAAAATCTGGACGTTTAACAAAGTGTTATAGCAGGTTGGACTGTGCTCACATATTTATATGACAATGCTCATAATTTTGATCATGTTTATCATTATGCTTGTGATGATGATAATGGCAAAAACAACGGCGCTGATGATGAAATCCGTTACCAAGTGTTTGCACTTCTACACATTCATGCTTCTGTATTTATGAAATACCAAGATAACTTCCTTGAGGCTGGGAACCGGCCAACACTTGACAAATACAGGTTTTTGACCATGAACAGAATGTCAGTCTACGGTGCATCAGATTCTTGACTAACTCCTTATAAATTGTACAGGGCCCTGTCCACTGGCAGACTGAACGCAGCCCCAGATATGCTGACATCAGCCATATGCACCTGCAGGCACAGAGATACACAGACACACACATAAAGGCCAGGGCACACTTAGAGGGTTGCCAGATAAGGACTCTGTCATACTTCTATTTTGTGGATGGTAAAGCAGCGAATTGAATTTGATCCCTCTCTCATAATTTTCCAGTCATAGAACTGAATCAGGTGAATTCCTGGCCACCATACTTGTTAAATGACTCATCCTCCATGGCAACTAGGACATAAAACGTGAGGGAGGGACGTTACACGGGGGACAAGGATGAAAGCCCTAGCTGGATGGTGACAGGATGCAGGCTTTGGGTGGGGCCCATTTCCCAGGAGACTCACCCCCTCTCTTATCTTGGTTCCTGTTATGGGAAATACCAACTGGTAGACTATTGTAATCATTTTAAGAGTGATCATTTTATGATGCTATCTCAGGTAATTATGACATTAATATGCGATGGAAGAGAACTTGCGAGCGGTCCAACAAATTTATTGACATGACAAGAATATATGGTCTAATGTTTAGCTACTCTACTCATGTTATCTATTATATCTACTTATATGAATATAATTTAAGTCGGCTGATTGAATTTGACTTTATGACAAGTTCTCAAAGGTTATCAAGGTCAGTTAGAATAACAATGATGAATTATTTCAAGATTAGTATGATGACTCCCTCAAGTTGTCAACTAACAATGAGTTCTTCCGTAATTAGGATGGATTATTACAGTTTTAAAATAAAGTACAGGAAACTGAAGGTTGACCTGGGCAGTAATTAACCAGATGTGTGATGTTCCAGAACAAAAAGTTAATGTCCCATACAATGACAATATTTGAGAACTATTATTGGTAAAAGTGTCTCCCAGGTCAAGTCAATGATTGACACCAAAGTCAGCAAAGGCTAAACTATCAACAAATAACTGTCGCTGACCATAGACTGAGACTGTGTACTCCCAGCACAGAAGGTCACTGTTACCAAGTGCATCAACTAAAATAGCAACAGCCTTGATAACGCCCTTAATGGATAAATACTGGATGAGTTCTGAACCTGTGAATACCTACATTGGTACAGTGGTAGGTCTCCAAAATGACTTAGAGAAAGTGCCAATATTCCCCGTGTAGCCAGTATAGAGATACATGTAGATACACTACTGGGTCATAATAAGCTGGAAACACATCAAACCAGGGTTCCCCAGTCCTGGTCCAGAAGGCCAGAATACAGTAAGTTAGATTACCCTGCTCAGCACACACCATAATCAGCTAATTGCCAGGATTAGTAGGTGTGTTTGAACAGGGAAGTGTGCAAACCGTGTTGGGTTCTCTCCCTGCATTAAACACATTATGGACAACTTAGAGGCATTAATTAAGCTAACAGCCTATGGATTAAAACCTGAATACCAGCAGGAAATCCGGAGGAACATACAAGCTTCATAAACACAGAGCTAAGGGTGGGAATTGATCCCGTCCAGATTTATGATGCCGGCTGCAGATTAGACTGGAGGCAGCCGTTATAGCTGAAAAGGAGGCAGCGCCATTGAGCCACGCCAGACGGCAGCGACGGAGCGTATATTCCGGCATTGTTCTCCTGTCAGCCATGCTTCGTTCCAGTCCTGGCGACAATCTTTATGGCTGCATCTGGTCTGGTCTGTATAAGTGAGGCTGGGATGCGGTCAGTATGGCAGAAGGGCTGTGGATGAGCCAGTCACCTGCTGGAGAGGGACTGCAGTGGGACTAACTATAAACTGCTGCTGCTATTTGATAAATCCTTTATTTGCCATTTACACACTGGAATTCTTCTTGTCTTTGCCTGCCCCAATCTAGCTCTCCATAGCTTGGGGATCACAGCCAACATGCAGCTTGTCTGGAGCTGGGGGTTAAAGGCCTTGTTCCAGGTCCCATAGGCGTGAGAACATTCTGCTGAGGTCAGGGCTTGAACCAGCAACCTTCCAATCATGGGCACAGAGACTTAGCCCCCTAGCCACCCCCATTTACAGTAAAGAAAAAAACATTATTTAGAGAAACCTTTAAGTATATTATATACAGATGGGTATTTATTTCAAACAACAGAGGTTAAGCACCTTGTTGAAGCCCTTCTTGGGACTGGAGTCCTGTTGGGTTATAAGTCCACTGATACTTCTTTACTAAAAATTTATAGTATCTATCCTTCATGTTTAACAACGTGGAAACCGAATAATTTCCCTTAAATATGAGATTCCATGCAATAAATCAGTTGCGGCTAAGGGGAGTACCCTTCGCATGGTTAAATTTACCTATGCCTCAAAACAGGTTTCTCTACTAATCCGGTTAAGTTGAACGGGTTTTTCTGTTCGTGACCTATTACCTACAAAAACCACAGAGACCATTAAAAGTCCTTAAAGCATGACCATGGAATATAGCCTTAATCTTCTGTTTAAGGAGAAATCTGCTAAAACCAGGGGCACAGTCAGCAGGGCCAGCTATTTGATTACTCACGGAGGAACCTACGTGACCCATGCGAGGTGCTTACCAGAACCGTCATCATGTTACTGCATGCCAGCGCAGTTGTGTACCACGCTGTTTTGACGCTGTTTTCACGCTGTATATCAGCCTCTGAGCACGCACCGCCTGCGCTTCTATTGGCTATAGTTTCACACACCTTTGGCGGTGATTGGCTGCGGGATTAACCCTGCCTCCCCCGAGCCCGTCTGAATGAATCTGGAAAAAGTCGCAGAGAAACATGTCCCGTTGCATTCTGTCAAAGACGGGAAAACGGGAGCTACGTAGCGGGCAGCTACTGATCGTTAGGCCATCGATCCGATCCTGAAACTTTCACGTAAGTGATATTTAATGTCACATCTACGAAATCAGGATGTTTTGCATTGTTGTTAGAACTTATTTCATTCATAGTGATATGTGTATTTCGTTACAGTTATAACAAGTAACTGTTGCAGAAATGTCAAACAAAAAAATCAACAAATGCACGACTAAACCACGTATTTTGTTGTTTATAGAAGTAAATTGATCTTTTAAAGAGCTACATTTTGATTTGCCATTTAGTATTGTGTCACTATAGCAAATATTCGCGTAAATTGATTTATGGCAGCGTTTAACCTACAATCAATATTATTTATTTCCGCGCCGATGAAAGGGACAATATGCCGCTTGACCACTCCCTGTGTTGTGCTGTACACCCAAAAGCCGTAGCTTTTCAGAAAGTAGGGGAAAGGTTACAGAACTGCGGCTCCCCGGGTTCACGTCCCAAAGTGCTGATGAGAGCAGTCTGATCACGCCTTCTTCACATGGTCATATGCTTGTCGGTTGACCAATAGCAGATGAGCAAAGCAAGCCCTGGCACCAAACGTCCGGGCAAATTTTGGATCGGGGGTGAGGGGCGTGTTGGGGAGTTACAGGAGGTTCCACCTATATCAAATAATAACTGCGTGGCCAGAGCATAATTTTATAGAGAAAACTTAGTAGTTTTTGCCAAAGGACTGTATGCACACCGATACAAATACATTATTATATAAACTTGATTTAAATAATAATAATAATAGTAATAATAATAATCACTTTATTAATCCCCCTGGGGAAATTGTCTTTACGCCTCCCTCAACTTGCTCTTTGTAGAGTAAGCTGTCCGCGAAGGGCTGCCACCTGTTGGGGCGCCCAGGGAGCTGGGGGTTAAGGGCCTTGCTCAAGGACCCACAGACATGCTGAGGCTGGGTTTGAACCGTGTTTGTGGAAGTTAGTTTAACTTTGATTCCAAAATGCATTTCCCAAGGAAACGGCACCCCCTAAGCTCCAGAATTTCATTAGGTTAGCAACAAACAGGGAAGATTTTCAGATGGAAGTTTACTAGGCTGGATTGAAGACGGACATCTCTTTTCTGGAAATGCCTGAGGTGTCAGTCTGACCAGGCTAGTACTAGCAATACAAATATCTGTGCTGAGATTACCATGAATTTAATACAGTTTAATAGGCATCCTTTTTTACAAAGAAGGTAGAAATTATATTTACATTTTATTTATTCGATGAATGCTTTTATCCGAAGCGACGTGCATTTGAGAAAGAAGAGTCATCCAGTCCCTGGAGCAGTGATTGTTAAGGACCTGGGTTAAGGGCCCCACTAGCCTTTTAATCTATGGGGTCACACACTGGGTGTCTAATTTTTTTATTTATTTGAAGTACTAATAGGGGCACTCCTGTTGGACCAATGAGCAGCTGGCAGACAGGAAAAATTAATGAGGTCTTTACCATATGTGGCCAGGAGAGGGAGCCAATGGATTCAGATGCCTATCTCCAGAACAACTCTCCACGAGCGAAGGACATTGAGGCAGTGGAGGCCCTGATGGCCATGAGCAGCTGCTGGAAAGCTGGGAGATTTGGCCATGCAGATCCCCGTCCCCTGACGCCCCACTCTGACATCTTTGAGGAAGGGCTTCCTCTGCCGGCCCCAGTCGAGTTCCAGGGGTCACCTTTGGTGAGAGTCTGGGCGCACCCTATCCAAGCTGACATCTCGTTTGTCATGGGATAAATGATTTGATGTTTTGTCCTTGTTTGTCGCCCTTCGCAGTGTATGACTCCACCCTACAGCCCGCTGAACTCTGAGCTTCCACATACCCTTTCAGTATCTTTTCCGGAGCCGGTTCGGACCCCTTCCTGCCAGAGCAAGCCGCAGACAGAGGACAGCCCTTGTGATCCCTTGGGATGTCATAGGTCACACGCCACCAGCGTGATCCGCCATACGGCAGACTTACTGCCCTGCACCTGTAACAGCTGTCCTGTAGAGAAGAATAAGAATGTGTGTGGATCATTGCAGCCTGATGGCGGCACTCCTGAGAGAAGTTCATCAAGCCAGCCGGAAGACAGAGACGCTGGAGCATACTCAGCTGCATCTGCCTCATGTCCTTCTGGGCCGGCCCCCTCAAATGGCCCGGTCATCTTGAATTTGTCATCATCTGTTGGACTGCTACAACACCCGGTATCCAGTGGCCCTGTGAACATAGCTTCAATACCATTCCTCTGTCAGGTGCTTCCTGTATCACACACAACTCCACCTGTCGTGGCCAACACCATTGTTTCTGCACCTGGCCAGCAGGGGGCGGTATGCCCACCAGTGGTCCTCATGAGTGGAGAGGTTTCCAAGGGTTCGGTTATGTTCCTTGTCCCCCAACCAGTGCTCTCCAGACAGTCTGCACTGGTAACCCCCGGAAAGCCTAAGCTGGCTGCCATCGCCCCAGCACCGGGCGTCCCCTCTTTGGTCCAGAGGAACAGCCCACGGCCCAGCATTTCCAGGATACGGAGCCACATCTGCACCCACCCAGGCTGTGGGAAGACCTACTTCAAGAGCTCTCACCTGAAGGCCCACATGAGGACTCACACAGGTGAGAGCCTGCTGTCCCTCTCATATCAACCCAACCTGAAATCCAGATACCTCAAATGTCTAAGGCCTCTTGCTGTTCTATTCTAGTCTGTGTTCAGGGTGTGTGATCGGTGTGAATCTTCAGATAATGTAAATTATCTTTGGGTGTACAGTCTTCACCCTAAGGACATCACTTCTTGGGTGCCATAAAGATGGGTGTAAACCACATGGTGCGATTCCATTATCATCAAAGTTTTTCTTATGCTCAATTTACAGCTGTAGTGATATCTGATAATACAAACGTGGCTTATATAAATCACTTTATCGTTGAGGAGGAAGCCGCTAAATTCCGGTTCCGCTTGTGTCTCTGTCGCCCCCTGCAGGCGAGAAGCCTTTCTGCTGCAACTGGGAGGGCTGCGAGCGGCACTTCGCCCGCTCTGACGAGCTGTCGCGACACCGCCGCACACACACTGGCGAGAAGCGCTTTGCCTGCCCTGTGTGCCACAGCCGCTTCATGCGCAGCGACCACCTGGCCAAGCATGCCCGGCGCCACCTAGCTGCCAAACGGGTGCCCACCTGGCAGGTGCAGCTCCGGAGCCTCAGCAGCTTGGCCGCTGCCTGCCCTCCGCACCTGCCGGCTGGCCCCGAGGGCATGCTGGCATGTTAGTGCATTAGCTAAGGAACCAGACTCGTGACCAACCACCTTTCGGTCTGATTGAGGGCTCTCTTTGGTGTAGTCTTGAGCAATGGCTTAACTTAGACTCCCTGTTTGAAACTCTACAGCGTCTCTAAAAAAAGAAGTTAAATGATCATGGCAGTTACACAATTATATGTTGCTTATTTGCTGAGATCACCTAACATGAGAGTTTGCACAATGGCTAAATTGCACTCAGAAATCTTGAAAGTGTAGGTGTCTGATTAAGTTTACCTATAATTCATCAAGGTTACCAAATTCCCCCGAGTTCTTCAAAGGTAGAGAAAGGCCGAATTATGTTTTTTTTCCTTATATAATTTTTTACTGTCACATGTTTACACATAAAAATATGATGTTTTGGCATCACGATTCACAAGCTCAGGGGTCATTGCCTAAAGTCCATTGGTCGGACGTCCAATTTCCCCTACAAATCAGCACCTGGATCAGTGCGGACACTTTTAATGAGCCCTGCCCTCCTATGCCACTGTTGCTATCCCTTACACTTGGTGAGATGTCAGGGGGATGTCTGTTTGAGGGAAGAGATTTAGCAACAGTGCTGAAACGTCAGGGCTTTTGTTTCTGTGGAGTTTTTTAAATTTTTATTTAGAAATATTTTGTATTTTTAAATTCATTATTTATTTTATAATGTTGGTCTGTGTTTTAGTTGGGAGTCATTTTTTCCTTCAAGCAAGTATGACCAAGGAACATCTGAGCCATGGTGTAATTCTTACGAGCAGGGCCACTATGAATCCTGTGAAAGTCATTTCTACTACTGTTAAGTTTTATGTTTAAATCTGTACCGGAAAAAGACCCGCTGAGCTCTGACCAAAGTAGTTTCACCATAATGCACAGTGGAATGTCAGGTTAGCTTTTTTTTTGCACTATTTGTCATCGCAAATGTTTTTTTATATACAAATAAATATGAATAAAATGTTTTAGAAAACTCATAGGTGGAGCTTTGGTCTTTACACCATCTTACACGGGCACAGGCAACATTGTCAATGTAGATGTAGTAATGACTCCACCTCATGCGTCTTTTTTTTGTACCCTTACTGGCAGACTGGCCTGTTTCCTCATAGGATTTCACCATCAACACTTAGTGCAAGGTGGAGATTGACACATACAGTAGAACTCTCAGTACTCCTGTCCACAGGCCTATATGTGTCCAGTCAATTCTAGACTTTTCTGGAGAGTACTGAAAGAAATAGTAACACATTCCGGTAGAGTGTTATCAGGACCTCCAGCTGGGCTCAGAATAGATCCCCACACAGGACGCCCCTCACTTTGAGGTGAAACGTGCTCTTAGGCCAGTCGCTTAATCAGACGTCGGTAGTGCTACAGATCTCCAGCCTCTTGTGAGGATCCCAGCCCCTGAGCGCACCGCAGGCTGTCACAAAAGCTTAAAGTAGGTGAGCCTTGGAGTCCCTGATGGCCAATTCAGCCGAATTGGTCACTTTGTATTCCAACCTGATGGAGTGAAAAATGAAGAACTTTCACAAGAACGCATGCCTGAAATATCGATCACTCGTTACCTTCCGGGAAAGCCAACAAGGCAGGTTTCCACTCCTCAAATTTACACTCCTTCCCCCTGAAGGTAGCGAGATTCCAACCAAGAATGGCTGGTTGGTACAAGGCACTGGTCACAATATGGCATTTAAGGTCTTTTTGCAGCTCTGAACATCACATCTGTAGTATGACATCACATAAATGCTGCGAATTGTCACCGAACCTTTTTTCGATATTCAGTTTAATAAGCAGTGCTGCAAACGCAAGTCAGAAACGGAAGTTTGTTTATTTCATACAACGGAAAAGCCCTTTTTGCAGAACGTGAACGCTTCGTCATTAGGCTAACAGAAAATATGGCTGTCACAAAGGAGGATGAAGATAAGCACTGCACATTTCAGTCAAAGGTGTATTAATCACTTCCATTAAACAAACACAATGGACTGATGGACAACAGCTTACAACCATTAGCATTGTAGCTAAAGATGTACGCACTCGTAGGCCTGTCTCTTCAGGAAAGGATTATGAAAGAAGAGGCTCTTCAAATGACAGCGTTAAACTCTGATGCGCCGGGACACGTTGCTCCTGAAAACTAGCAGCGACGGGGAAGCCTGAGGTGGGGCGTCAAGAACAACCTTCAAACTGAACGACTTCCAGCCGAACGAGAAACGAACAGGAGAGATGTTTCCTTATGCTTGCACGAGCAAATTTTTTTTTTTTTGTTTTTTCACAGGCACTCGCAGCGCGAGAGGTTTACGGAGCAGTCGCCGGGCCTGGAAGGGAGGGAGCGGATAGAATCTGCAGCTAACCTGATGGCCGGGAGCGACGTGCAAAGGCTGAACGTGGCCACAAGAAACCCATGACCATAAACGCTACAGGGCTACTCACATATAATCCTGTAGACCTGCTCAGTTGTCAGATAACCATATTGAAGCACCGCAAGCATACTGCTAACAAGTCATTTTGGCTGGATCGATTCAGCTCCCGCTCCGAGCTCGTAATGACAAGAAGAGTGGAGAGCAGCTCCCCCAACGCCCGCAGGACCGTAACGCCCCTCACAAACGCAGCCAAGTGTGCCTGTTTCTGCAGCCGTGTGCTGCAGGAGCTCATCAACGCGCACGCCACCGCTGTGTCAAAACCCAAATCGATAAATAACACACCCACGCACGGATTTATTGCAATTACAACATGGCTGGATCAGGCTCCAGAACACGAATGGAACACCGTCTCTACTAAAGCTACCACTCAAAGCACAAATTTACATTTATTTTTGCATTTAAAATCACTTGAAGTCAGATCTTGGCATTTCTATAAACAACTGCTCCAGTAGGGCAGACAGCTGATGTACAAGACTGGCAAAATGTAATCTATATAGATTTATATATAGATATGAAATAAAATTAAATAAACTGAACATGTATATAAACTGCAGTTGAGTAGGAAACCCAGAGATGGGATGCCATCTCTACTGAGTCGTCCATTTTGTTGCATATTCTCTCTTTTTTAACTACAGAACAGGGGGTTGGCTGTTTCGGGGGAACTGGATACAGATGCCGGTCCACTTTATGGTGATGCTGAAAAATGAATACTATCACCACACTATGACTGGTCCCAGTAAAACCCTTCTACCATTACAAAAAAAAAAAAAAAAAAAAAAAAAAGTGTCCTACAGCAGCCGGCTCTTCTTGGAATGCCAACCGGACCAGCTTAGCAAAAACCCTACTCCACCCCCACCCCCAACCCCATCCCCACCACACCGACGTAGGTCTAAGCTGGGGCGGAGAAGGCATCCTCCTGCTGGTTAAACTGGAAGGAGTACGGGCCCAGTAAGAGGCTCCTCATGGGTGTGTCCAGGCCGAATCCAGCATCCTGCATCTCGTACCTACAAAAGGAACAGGGTTTAAAAACAGGTCCTCACACCCATAAAGTAAATCTCCACATAACAGAAATACCTGCATGCACATGCTTCTGCTTACCAATCGTGTTCTGAGATGACGTAGTAGACGGGCAGGCTCTCCACGCTGGTGTAGGCGGCCTGCTCGCCCACGCTTTGGGCCCCCATGTTCCTGAAGAGGAGCCAGTCCCCCACATTCAACTCAGGCAGCAGGCAGTGGTCTACCACCTGGTCCAGGGCATCGCACGAGGGCCCCCAGAGGCTGCTGGAGAACACTGGCTCCTCCACCAGGGTGGCCTGCGGGGACAGGAGTACCGGCATTCAGGGGGTGGGTCCCAAACGCGCTCCTCTAGCCGCGACACACGTGCCGGCTGCTGTCCACGCTCACCTTGTGCACGGATGGTGCCGGGATGGCGTCATCCAACAGTTTGCTGGAGAAGGACCCGTACACGCCGTCGTTCATATAATACAGGAACTCCGGCTCGTCGTTTGGCGATAGGTCGTCTGGAGGAAAACAAGGACACCGCACATTCATGCATCCGAAAAACGACAAGCTGACGTATCAGAAAACACGGGAGAGCGAGAGACTGACCGCAGGGCCGCCCGCAAAGATCCCGGGCCACTACTTTCTTGCCGATGATGTTGACGGCCAGGGTGAAGGAGGGTGAAGCATAGAAGGCCCCCGGCTCCGCGATGACAGAGAAGCCACACAGTGGGGAAAAGTACCTCTCCAGCTGCGGCTGAATGGCGCCGCGGATCTGAAGTAAAGAGGAGGGTCTTTAGTCCACCAAGAGACTCCCTGTGACAGAACGACTTCAGAATTAAAATCTCAAAATGCATAGTTTTACAAAACAACCCCCCCCCCACTGAACACATCTATACTGATGAGGATTAGAGCAAAAGCACCTTTAAGGTAAACAGAAATGATTCAGTTTGAAATTCCACCCATGCTACAGGCTGACAGCAATCGCAATATTCTACCAGCTGATTTGCAACAAAAGGAGATGAATGCATTTGAAACACTGGCACTCTACACAATGACAGCTACAGGACCCAGGCATCAGTGATTCAACAGTCACTGACAGAATGCGGCTCGTGACCACTGTACTTCAACTACATTTGCATTCCTGACATCTGCTAAACCTGAACAGGAAATATCCAGTTACTCTATACATATGTGAACGTTACTGAGACCACATTTAAAAAAAAAAAAAAAAAAAAAAAAAAAAAGAGAGTAAAAAAATTACAACAATTTATATTAGAGTTGAATGTTTAAAAAAAAAAAAAAAAAAAAAAAAAAATTTGAGAAAAGAAAACCATAAAAAAAATATTCAGTACCTGTTCCAGCTGGTCCGCCGAGCCAGTGAAACCTCCCCCA
>JAODLD010000144.1:10063310-10093064 GCA_026781065.1 Mormyrops boulengeri | reverse complement strand
TTCAAAATAAATAAAACCAAAATAAAAAAAAAAAAAAAAAAAAAAAAACTATAAAAAAAATTAAAAAAATTTATATTATATTTTAATTTTTAAAAAAAAAAAAAAAAAAAAAAAAAAATTTGAGAACAGAAAACCATAAACAAAATATTCAGTACCTGTTCCAGCTGGTCCGCCGAGCCAGTGAAACCTCCCCCAATGTCTAGGATGTTCATGTCGAAGCCAAACTCCGCCTGAAGAAACACCACCCATTAAACAGAAATCTGACACGGGGGAGGCAGTAACCTGCTAAGGATTATGGGAGAGTATCTGTTTTCAACATAACGTCAGGGTGACACAGCGGTAACGACGCGAACACGTGCACGTGACCATAGCCATCACAGGTAGCACGGCCGGGCCGACTCACCCCCATGTCGAATACGCAGCGAGCATCTGCCACCGCGTGGGTGTAGGCCTGAATGTCCCGGCAGGAGCTGGGGATGTGGAACCTGACAAAATAAAGCGGGAGGAGCTTAACAGCCAGACTGCAGAGTACCACGGAGAAAAAAAAAAAAAAAAAAGTCAATAAAGATTTAGGTGCGAGTAGCTGCAGGTCTCAGCAACACAAGGTTAGTACATCTATGCTGACTTACAGATAAGCACTCCATCCCTCAATTTACAGAGCTGAACTCACTTGACTCCAACGACCCGCATGCCCAGCTCCTGAGCACACTCCAGGAGGCCGCGGCAGCCCTTCAGCGTGGCGCCAAAAGTCATGCTGGTGGCTTCAACTTCACCCGGAGCCTCAGCGGCGATCTGCAGCAGCAGCCTAGCGACGGCGGCACAGGGACACATCGTCACGGCGACCGCCGCCTCACACGCAGCTCCGCCCATCGCTCTGCCGCGGCTGCCGCACAGGCCACTCACTTGGCACCGGGGTGACATCGGGCAATCTTGCGCATCTCGGTCTCATTGTCACAAGTGAGGGTGTCTACGCCGTTCTTGGCGGCGTACTTGAGGTGAGACAGCTGCTTGCAGACACCGGAGAAGATGATGTTCTCAGGAGCCACGCCAGAGTTCTGCACTAGTACCAACTCATTCTACCGGGGGAAGAGAGCAGAAAAGTGGATTAGACTGCAGAGCCCAAAAACTGCTGCAGCAGTGACAAAACAAATAAAGTTGCAAATAAAGAAGGGGGGGGGATCCCAGATGCCCAATTTTAGGTATACAGGGAACCCAAAAAACAAGCAGAAATAAGAACGTGCCCAGAAGGACATGATCTTTTCTCCTTTTATTTTGTAAACTGCTAAACGTTGAAATCCAGACACAATCACAACAGCTCCACCTCATCCCAGACCTGGATAGTCATACTTCGGATTGTAACAGAAACGCACCATCCCAGGACGAATTACTCAGCAGCAGGTAAAAGAATTACAGCAGGACTACGAGCAATCATAAAACCAAAAGTGTTATTCTGCTTCAGTTCAAAAGGTAGCTTTTGGGAGGAGGAGGTGCGTCGCTCTTGAAATATTCCTCCCAAAACACGATGGATTCTTAACTATGTTGTCCAATAGCGATTATGGTGGATACGGAATACAGAAGAAATCTGGAGACAAACTACTAGCAGCAGTCAGTGGGCATGGTCACCTTGTTGGAGCAAACAAAGCCAACGCCAAGAGCAGCCAAGATCTCGACGACAGCAGGACTGCTGTTGCACCGGACACTGTAATAAGGCTGTATGGGAGCCATACTGGTCTGCCACCGGAGGTGCTGTTGCAGGAGGACCCCAAGGTCAGCGACAAAAAATGCATTCTTTTCAGCCTGGGGGGGGGCAAAAATCAAACACAGGGGTCAATCAATCATTAATATAGCAATGTTTTAACTACAGGGTGCTTTACAGACATTTAAAACAATGGACTTAAAATAAGCATAAAAAAATGTATCATTCATAATTTATCATCACCAGTAGGACCAGAAACACGGGACTTAACTGCCCACAATCCCAGCAGAAGACTAACCTATACCACACTAGGGACTCTGGCCTCTACCTCAATTAATGCAACAAAAAGTTTACTACTGATGCCAGAGTGTGTAACCGGTTCAGCTGAACTCAAAACATTTCAATTAATGCCACTCATACTGTAAATGCAACACAGAGAAGTGAGGAGCACATGAAGCGGTGATTGAGGCCTGAGCACACCTACCAGAGCCTGCTCGTAGATATGGCAGTCAATGACATCACAGGGGGTGGCGCCCCCCTGCAGCAGTTCAATGGAGTAGTTTGGTTCGTCAGCAAATCCTTTCATCTCAGCCGTATTCCGCAAATCCAACAAATCATAAAGAGATGTCTTATCGAAGCCCTGAGCCGTTGGGGTCCTAGATATACGCAACAAACTACAAGGGGAAAGAACGAGAGGAGGGAGTACAACTCAGTGATGTGAAATGCCATTATCGACACACGCATTTGGCGAGTGTGCATTTGCACAAAGATGTAATGAGCCGCATACAGGAAGCATGGACTACACCTTGAGTAGCCGTGACGAAATTTACGGCACACAGTTAAAGATCTGTAGCCATTCAGTTGGGAACCTGGCACCATGCTAAACACTTCCACATAAAATTACCCTAAATCACTGTGGTCTGATGAAGGCTCCAGTTATTTCCTGTATTCAGCCTGTCCTCCCTTCCTCTCCCTCCTAAAACTCATCATGGAACTGGAGGACAGTGAACCTTTAAGGCAAGATTCTGCAGACAGGGAGCAGTGTACCGTGGTACCTTGATCAGAACCGGTACAGGAAGAGGAGGAAAAAGAAAAAAAAAAAAAGGAAACACACAACCAGCACTTCAAGAACCTCTGGCTGGAACAAAAACGTCCTTTGGGGGGGGGGGGTGTAGAGTCCCGGCAGCATGTGGCCCGCGAATGAGTCATACGCGTGGTGTCACATGACTCACCGCGGAAACTCCACCGCTGCCTGGAGACACTTCCTCCACCCCAGGCCGCTTGTTCTACATAATATATATATGATCCTCCGGCCTAGGCCACCTGACTGAATGGAAGACACCCATGTCACACCACATGCCCACCATCGCTCCAGCAACCACAGCACGCATTTCCTGACGCAACACTGTTAGCCTCCACACTACCGAAACGACTGCCGTCATCTACGGCCATCTCAGGCTTCAATGTCACCCAGAGCAAGGTACAGTGACGTTTCAACACCTGCAGGTACTGGATGGGAAACCACCTAGCCCTGATCCACAGGATTCCTTTCACACGCTTTTGGTCCACAGTTCTTGCATGAACACCAAGAAGAAACACTCTGCATTATTCCCTGACCCCCCGATCTGAACCACCCCAAAGAACGGCCAATCACAGGACAGCACGCTAACTGGAGAAAGGCGAAACGCAGACGTCAATGCGGCGACTGCGGAAACAAAACCCCGGGAAAACCACAGCCTGCAGAGCGCCAGCGTACTTCACTGTGGACCATCACGGTTAATCCCAGCACCTGTGACCTATGAAAGGGGCTTTTGAACAGTGGCATTAGCCTAGCACAATGCAGGCTGCACCAGTGTCAGATGTCTGCTTTTGATAAGATTACATGACTGCTGGCCAGGAGAGCCACATGACTTCATGTCAGCTCCCCAGTGCATGGTCGGCCGAGCTTCCCCTGAGGGCCACACAGAAAGGGCCGGCCTCCAGCAGGGGCCCCTGCATGCAGAAGCCAAAGACGTTTTGATCTGGAGTAAGGGTCTGACATTACTTCCTATATCCCATCCATAAGACCTTCCCAAGTCACACGCAGAGGCTACATCTCTAGCTACCGGCTCGATGTCACTGCCACTCTGCAGGTGGCTGGACCACACACGCGCGCGCACACACCTGTAAATCCACAAATGCTTAACTACAACGACTGCATCCATGTCACAAACCTGCACACCAGCGTTTAGAAAAATTTTATTTCTACTTTCCAAATGTTGCGTCGTTTGGGGGGGAATCTAACTGTTTATGGAACTGAATTTGGAGCAGTTTGGGCAGAAGGGAATCACTGTCAAGTCATTACCAAGAACAGAGATAAAGATAGATATACTTTACTGGTCCCAAGCGGGAAATTCTGAAAGTCAGTCCTAAAGGATGACTGCAGCAGGAAGGGAAAAAAAAAAAAAAAAAAAAAAAGTTTAATCGGGTACGGCAGGCCCGCCTAACGGCCCAGTTTAGAGCACCAAATTACGTAATTAGCAGACATGAGAAGGCTTAAAGATGCCAGAAACAGTGAGATGAAGGACAGTGGGAAGTGCGTCTCAGAGTCTGGTGTCCTTAGAAAAAAAGATGCTAACAATGAGACACTCAATAATAAAAACCGACTAAAACGAGAACATTGGATTTAACTCACATGGACAAGTCAGGAGATAGACCTATCCCACTATCAGCTAGGGTCCCAAGGCGGCTCGGCGTTGAAGTCGAATTGTTCCCTGTAGAGCGCCGCCCCTAGGCCTTCTGGGTAGTTGTACACCTGCACAGAATGGGGTGTGCCCTGTGGGAGATGCGAGACACGGTCATTTCAAAAGCATGAACTGGGTATTATACACTGCTGCGAGCATGTCTCTGTACACACAGACACACACCCACAAATAAGCTCCAAGTTTCAATGAGCTCCTTGCGCAACTTCAAAAGTATCAAACTGAAAGCACACACTTCTGAACTTGTTTTAAGTTGTAATAAAAACGTCTACATACAAACATTACCTTAATGACAAACAGCTCAAAATCAGTAACACACACACAAAAAGTATTGACTTGGGACCATGATTTAACCATTACACAACTTTAAATGTTTAATAAACAGGATTCAGTGAGACTTGAATAAGCATACTTTAACCACGGTTGAGTAACTTCCCAATCTTTCACAAAGTACACCATAAAACGTTACAGCTGCCTCGTAAATGTAAGAGGCGAGATTAAGAGATTTCCGTGCAAGTCTTACCAACCAGTGGCGGTCTGGACAGACCTTAATAAATTTCAGGGAACAGGACGAACTCTTCGGGAGGGGATGCTTACCAGTCTTTCTCCACAAAATCCATCGCAAAAATATGAATCAAAGCATTAGATCTGCGACTTCAGAGCGACGTGTCAGCATGTGTGTATTAACAAGGCTTCAGCCACAAAGTAACAAGGTTCAACCGGCTAGAACCAGAAATCCTGAAAAACCGCGTCGCCGAGTCGCTGTCCAAAAGCGCTTCATACGTTTTCTGCGCATTTGATTAAAAATCCGGAGGGAGGGGGGGAGGCAAGCAATGCTTAAACATCCTAATCATTAAAATAGCCAAACACTGACTTTTGTCAATTTTAACCACCGGGCTGATTTCTCATCTTGCCCTTTATCTGCAACGAAGCGCACTACATGTTGATATCGATTCCACACGCTTAGAAACTATGAACTTTCAGCTGAGTGAAGCGTGCGAGCAAAACAGACTTTAAAAAGGGGTCTTTTCGCAAGCAAAAGTAATCACAGATAAAGCCGATCGCACATCCGACGCCGCTTAAAGTACATCTTGTAACTATGTGTCCCCGGCTGCGTCACAGACTCGCATCCGCCCGCGTCGATCGAGGTCAAGCAGCGTGGACAAATAGATAACTTATGCGGATCCTGTCATCTAGTAACTGTGGCACAGCAGCCGCTCCGGCTGGGAGGAGAGCGCCAACAAAACGCGCTGAGCCGGATTTGAATGGCCGAGGACGCAACTTCCCCGCCGCAAACCACCCTGCTGACGTTAACGTTCGGTAGAGAAGCCAGCGACATGACTGGCGGATCGGACCCACTGAGCTTTTAAAATAAAACGCCGAGGAGCCGGCCGACGATCCCCTTTCGGACGGATGGTGAAATAAAGCGTGCGTCGTGTCCCTTACATTAACGCGCATCTCGATCGGAGGCTCTCAAAGAGAGATGGGGAAATACAAAAAAAAGGGAAAAAAAGCCATAATGGTACCGGCCCGTTTATAAAACGGCCATAATCAAAAATAGTGATAAAAAATATGAAACGGATTTAAAAAGATCCGGGAGATTAATACCCCGAAACACAATGGGCAACTTAATAACACCTTAATATCGCTTTAAATTTCAAAGCCCCGGGTGCCTAACCTCTAACCGCAATCGCTTTTTGGAATAATCCCAATAAAATGGAAATTATATGTCTTTGCTAATAGTCTTCTAAATCATTAGGCCTATAGAAGTATAAAACGAGCCACACTTATACAGTTCATAATGAAGGCTTGGGCATTTGGCGGAGAGGCAGCGCGTCCAATGCAGGAAACCAGGCGGCTCGGTGAAAGACGAGCCATCGCCATATTGTAGCGAGTGCGCTTCTCTCCCGGCTCCAGCACGGCGAGCGAGAATAAAAAAAGAAAACAGCCAGAGGGCTACTTACGTGAGGTAACGGCCAAATTTTTTGGGTAAATCGTCTTCTCTTTTTCGGCGGAATTTTTAAAGAGTAATGGGGGTACCAATAGGAGAAAGGAAAAAGGCCAAATTTGCCATAAGCCTTCAGTGAGGAGGTGCTTTGAATAGCGTGCCGCTGCTTCCCCTGTCTGTGTAACGCGCTGAAGGAGGAGGCGTCCACATGGGGCGGTATAAGTACCGGGATACGGCCGTCACACGGGACGGGACGCCGCCGATCGGGGCGGAGATTGTGCGCTAAGCCCAGTACTTAGGGCCTGTCAATTTCCAAAAAGCGACCCTGAATAAATTCGCATGCACTACGGCGGCATTTCCACAAAGTAGCTCGTAAGCTATGAATATTTACCGATACAGGCTAAGTAGGTCAACGAGCATGTGAAATGCCCATTCATGTTTAAGTGCAAATCTTACCATTTGAATGTATTTTTGGTTAAGTATTAAATTGACTGTCAGAAATACGCCAACTGAGTTTTTTTTTTTAAAAAAAACTTTCTAAGGAAAAGAATCACGCCAGAGCATGGAGAATAAAATTTAAAATGTAACATAAACGTACATTAAAACGAAACATAATACTAAAATATATAGGTAACTCTGAAAGTTCAATCAAGATTCAAAGGCGGCTATTAAATTACCTACCTTTTGGTGTCTACTTTACTTTCACCATGCTGCCAAAATAAACATTATGGTCTTCGAGGTCGCGGTGATTGCATTTTATTCGGGTTTATTCGAAAAGTCAAACGATATTCTTCACATTCTACTGTCCCAAATGACAGCAGCGAGCAGCCTTTACTCTGTAAACCTTAAGATGCCCGGTCCTGGGCAGCACGCAAAGCCGGCCGTCTGCATGTTCACAGTGTGAAGTCGCGAAGAGTTTGACTCGGGTTCAATTTGCATCCACTCAGTCTATTGGCTGAGAGTCGCCTGTAGCGCATACTTGCAAAGAGTCGGGCTTCCTAATGAAGGACGAGAAGGGTTCTGGTTTCGTTGAACTGGCCCGGGTCCATGACTTCCATTTATGCAGTCAAACAGCTGCTTGGAGACTGAGCATCCCCGCAGAGCACGAAGAACGTCTAAAACTGCAGCCCGTCATTAATTCGTACGTTTCAGCCAAAATTTGTTGCCAGATGTAGGGCTGTAATGGAACTTGTTGGTTCAAAAACAGTTAAATACATAGGAGACTTCTATCAAGTGATGCTATTATTTTGCTGCTCAGCTAGTATCAAATTTGTCCATCCATCCATCCATCCATTCATTTTCTGTAACCACTTATCCTATTCAGGGTCGTGGGGGGGTCCAGAGCCTATTCTGGAATCTATGGGCGCAAGGCAGGGAACAACCCAGGATGGGTTAAACTTGGTGTTCAATCCTCAAAATTCTGACCCTGTAATGCACTCCCGGACATTATAATAAAGTGATTATTGATTGCAATCTCTATTTGTAAAGCATGCTAAATGTTTTAATGCAGGAATGTCTCGGTGAACAGTTTACCCCATTGTCTTAAATACACGTTGCCTGTTTAGCCTATTTTTGCATTGTTCTGCGGGAAATATTTCAGGAGAAATTGCTGAAGGAGTGAGGTCACCCTGTTATGTAAATTCCTGACAGTCACAGAACACAATAAAGGGTGGAGGGGATGTAATACTTAATTAATATATATATTTTCAGTCTCTGAAATGGAAAATAACTGTGACACTGTACTGGGTAAGCAGTTATGGAAGATGGATGGATTATAGGGAAAATTGTGTTTCATTGTCTGTAACACATTAAACCCAGGCCTGGTCAAAGTTTGGAACACTGCAGCAGATTGTCAATTAATGGGTATGTTGCATTTCAACGTTGCACTGCACTTTGTACTGCCACTGTATTTCAGGCCACTGGGCTGGACGTGAGTGTGGGTCTACTGAGAGTTGTGACGCATCAGAGGCTTCAGTTCAAAAGTTCCTAATAGGTCAGGAAGAATTTAACCGTGAGTGGGCTAAAGGTCTTCCTCCACGCATCCCCATCTGCCCCCCACTTTCCACACCAGTTCGTCTCATGTTTCCAGATTGTCACACCTGAGATATCCGCACCCAACCCTTTTCCAGATGACTGCATGTACAAGCGAGGATTGCATCGGGTTTGCGGATTCGCATGTAAATATTACGGCACTCATGTCTTTAACCGTTTAAGACACCTTGCCTAGAAGCAAATGCCACCTTCAAAACCGTGCGCCATGTTTCCCCTCTTATGTGTAAAATAAAAAAAAAAAAAAAGTAACACTTAAAGCTGTCATCTATAATGCATTATAGATACCTTCATAATGCATTACAATGGTCGGTATAAGAATTAATCAAGCATTACAGTAGGATGCTTTATAACTGCATTATAAAGGTATCTATAGTGCATTATGGATGAGAGCTTCATAGAGCATTCATAATGTGTAATGAACATGGCTATAATGTGTTATGCCTTTTTATAAATTTCTATAGCCATGTTTATAATGCTTTATGAATGCATTATAATGTGTTATGGATGTGTTCATAGATTCTTATAGACGTGGCATACATAGGAAGTTTTACCAAAATATCCTCCGTAATTTAGGAAGAATGTTTCTTGTCTTTAAGACTTATTTTTGCATTACTCTCTTCTTTGTGACATAAGCTGTTTCCATGCTAAATACACTGCAAATGTATCATGTCGGTTTGCCTGCAGGCTGTGTATGCTGTCAACCTTTCAGACCTGTTGCTGTTGCAGTAATATCGGCAGGGGGTCTGCATGCCACAGAAATTTCGCCATTTGTTTTAACAGCAGAAGCACTGTTTTGTCTATTGTTGTGATTTGGGAGTGAAAGTTTCTCCCTTGGATCATATGAAAGCTATTCCTAGCTTTCCATCCCCCCCCTCGCCAGCTTTGTTCCTGGCCACCCCCGTACTTAAAATGAAAGTGTGGCTGCTAATCGCATGTAGAATCTGAAGTGGCTTCCAGTAACGCTGCATGGCCATTGTGCCCTTTATAATGGTTGTGTCCGCAGAAATCGCCTGTGGCACAGACTTGCGCCTCTTGCCATGGGCGCCCCCCCCGCCCCTCCACCCCCACAAGCACCTGCATTGTGCACCAGGAATTCACATCCGCAAACAGGGGCCAAAACCCCGATTGTGGTTGAACAGTGACCCACCCAATGGTGATGGGGATCCAGTGCTAACACGGCCAACAAGATGCAAACAGCAAACGCTGCACCAACAGCGCCTCTGGTTTTTTGGAACGTGAAAAATCATATGAAAAATAATCCACTGCAAAAACATATACATCCATGTCAGAAAACAGAGAGCAAAGACCTTCACTCCGGTGCATCTGTCAGTTGTTGAGGGTAATATCCATCTTCTAACTTGTGGTCAGTCTCATGAGAGGTTAATATATAATGTATTAATATGTATGGAAGATGGATAAATGGGTGGAATATATAATATATAATAAAAACAAGATGCTGAGATGTTAGTGAAATCGCTAGTTTTCTTGTCTCTGCAGCTCCATTGAATTTGAAATAAATTTTTCATTTTTCATTAGCCACTCCTGAAATCTTGTCAAAGAAGTACCGGGCACAATCTAGGGGACACCTTGGATAGAATGACATGAGGTTTAGTTTAGTGTCACCTGGTTTCATGTGGAAAACAAATCAGGAATCCAGGATGGAATGTGTGGGAAAATGTGGACTGGACCGCCAGATTCAGACCCGCATTGAGATCTGAGCCATTGGCAGTATTTGAAAAGCCACCGTGCTCTTCTTGGTAAAGATAAAAGACGCTCACGTATACAGACGCTCCTATACTTACGAACGTTCAACTTACGAACTTTCAGACATACGAACGAAGAGTACTGCAAGTCCAAACTGTGTTCATTGGGCTCCTGTTTCCTGTCCGCAACATCAATTTTTTTTTCTGCGCTCCAGTTCCGCCTAGTACGACTTCTGGCCGCTACTCCCGACCGCGCAGCAGTGTAGCGTGCGTACACCCGGCATCCTAGTTCTTTGTACTTGCGTATACCCTTAAAATTATGTTGAATAATGACTTACGAACATTTCAAGTTACGAACGGCCGTTCGGAAGGTATCTCGTTCGTGAGTAGAGGAGCATCTGTATTACATCGCATCTGAGGTGCACTTTAATCCCAGATTTAAGGGCGCTTTATTGAGGTTCATCCCACAGAACTCTAGTTGAAGAATGAAGTTAATTCCCATACTACCTGTTTAAGACACACGAAACTGCCCTGATAGTGAAGACTTCCCCTGTCTTTTAGCTGTCAAACGTCATGTGGTCGTCCACAGTGTACAGACAGCAAACCACTGGCTGATGTCAAAACAGAAGTTTCACAATGAGAAATGCAAAATAGAAGCTGGCTCACGGCATCCTCGCTCTCCATTTATCTGCCAGTTTGTTTTTGTGCTGGTTTCTTTGTTTTTTTAATGTTTGTTTATTGTTTATATAATAGGCTTCTGTTCAGTTTAATTAAGAGTTCAATTAAATTAAGATCATATGCTACAAAATTTTAATTGGATTTAAATTAGCTCCCATCTAGTTTTGAAGAAAAGGTGAAAGGAAGCAGAGATGGTGTTTGTGATGAGGCTCATTCTGTCTTTTCCTCAGTTAGCTGCCCTTTTTACACGAGTGATGTAAATGTGGTTTGCAGATCCAGTAGGCCTACAGCTCACCTCAAATGCCCTGGGGCAAAACACACCAATGGTTCACCCATCTGTACCCTCACCTAACCTGGATGGCCATGTGAGCCACTTCTGCCCCCTACGACCCAGCAGGGACACTGCAGAGGACAGCTAGCATGTGCTGTCTGCTGAAAGTCTACTGGAATCCCCCTGTGTTCCATTATGGTTCAGTGTGTAAATGAGCACAGTCACTATTTTAACATGCAGCTTCTGTCGCTGCTGAAAAAGTGACCATGGTGATCTATAGTTGACTGAAAGGATCGCACGTTTATTTTATACATCTCTCCTAGAAATGTTCTGTTTTTTTTCTGCTCAAGGTTAGAGCTTGTTTCCCTCTTGGTTGCTAAGGAAAGCTGATAAAGTTAATTCCCATTTCAGCAATGAACCAATGTTTCTAGAACAATAGCAATGTAGCCGTTATATTCATTTTTCAATCTATGAAGGCACAAAAAATGCGGTGCCCCCACGACAGAGTGTTAAAAAATGTCACTATAAAAGAAAAACTGGCTGGGTCCCTTGACCATGTGTGTTTGACCATCACCGTTCTTCCGTCTGCCTTGTCTGCATCGCTCCTCAACCTGGTAGAGCTGTCTTCGGTTTCATGAGAAATGTATGCTGTCAGTGACCTTGAAGACCTTGAACTGTATCCCTGTCCACTGCTAACACAATGGCCTTATCTCCCTTGTTTTGCTGGTTTATTTCTCACCTTTGACCTCCTGACCACCTAAAGTCCTCCTTAGTAAATCACTGTGGACTTCAGCAGACAATAATGGACTGTGTCATTCGCTTTGTTTAGTCAAAGTTAGAAAATTAGGCTAAATTAGAGCAAAGGTATGGTTTTACTGGGCAAGCTGGCCTTGACAAGAACTCTACTGTATTTAAAATGATGAGTTTGCATTCTTTCTTTAACTTTGACCATGTATAAGTTTCCTGGGCAAAAGAAATGACTTAATAAAATGCACATCCTATCCAGGGTGTCCCCTTCCCGGGGCTTCCTGGGACCCAATCCAAGCCAAACCAAACAGTGTGACCCAGTACTCAATAAGCAGTATGGAAAATCGATCCCATTTCCACACCAGACCAGACCTTCCATGCTGCGAGTGATAGACCCAAAACAGGCCCCTTACCTGTTAGCTACTCTCCAATTGGTCAGACCAGGCACATCTATGTTTCTTGTTGACCTTCTCAAGGTGGGCCACTTGGTGCGAATTGTCCAAGGATATTAACTGCATGAAATCACTGTTTTTGAATGATAAGGCTTCCAACATTTAAAACTTTATTATTTATTTTATTATTTAGTATTTTATTCCAATACAGCAAAATGATGGTACCAGTGTGTGTGTGTGTGTGTGTGTGTATATATATATATATATTTATATTTATATATATATTTGTGTGTGTGTGTAGCGAATTTTACTCTGAACTGTATTGCCTTGTGTATTTTTTAAAGGGTGAGAGCTTATATATAGTTGTTAGTTCTTTGCTCCTTTTTCCTGACCAGTGCCCCCCCCGCCCCCCCACTCCCCTGCTTGCCTCCTAGCTAAGCACCCTCATGTGTCTGAAAGACTAATTAAGGGGCGCGTGGCCAGACTTGCTCCAGCAGCTTGGCCTGGCTCCAGTGGTGGGTAACCCACCCCGCCGTTTGATCCGTGGCGTTGGCTCCAGACAGTCCCATCATTGTATCCCAAACAAAGCGCCCCATACCCACTGAAATGTGGGAGACACCCACAGTCAGGAAGCAGGACTCTTTTCCAATTTTAGAAGGCCAGCAATTCTGTGAAAGCTCCGGCCAACCCTGGCAGACATGGAGGAAACCCCCCAGAGATCCTGGAGACCTTTTCTGAGGCTGGTACATTGGGTCAGATCATTGGACTGGTTCATCATCAAAGTTGATGCATCTTAAGACTGAATTCTAGTGCGGCGCCCTGTATAAATATGCCATACACAGTAAGAATTTCTATTTGAATATTATGTTATGTTATGGTATGCATTGTACCTGCAGTGGTTTGTAGAAATATCAGATCTTCAGGTGCAAACATCTTAATAAATGGGAATTAAACGTCAGTTTGATGATAATCTATCTTGTTAACATTTATTTTGCATATGCTTTTGTTTAACAAAATGTATAAGTGAAGCAGTTAATAAAATGAAAAATATGCCTTATTTGCACATCCCTCCTTTGATACTGTACATATATATAGTCAGGAGTGAAGAGGAGTCTAGAGGCGGTGGGGCTTTGTCAAGGGCCCAATAGACATGTAACTGTTCTGCTAAGGATGGGATTTGAACCATTAACCTTCTGCTCACAGCCACAGAGACTTAATCTGCTGAACACATACAGTCCCCACATACAGCACTTGCTTACAGCTGTCAATAAGCCAATTAGAAATTTATCTCTTGGGCCTTTTTGTTACCTAAAATGTACCTTTAAAAATATCAATATTTCAACGGCAGCTTATAAGAATGAAGTAGCACATTGTAGATATTACAAACTTCTCACATTATTCTGCAGCGTGGTGAGTCACTCTAAGCATTTAAATTAACTTGTAATAAAGTGGATTTGTCTTTTTTCCAAAATTCTGAGGCTCTTACTGCATGAACAAGATGTAGAATAGGAGCGTGATGTGTGTACTCTGGGCTGAGGAAGTAAAGAAAGCTTCATAGAATCCATGCAGATATTAAGCACAGCACAACAAATGCACATGTAGCCTGACATATATGCAGTGGCTTGGTGTGGTCTTACATCTCTAAGGTTGTGTGTGCATCTAGGTTTTATTCGTTTTTTTTTGTGGCCCAAAAATATGGTGCCTCCAAATTGCCCGTAGTGTTTGCGTGTTTGTCCTGTGTGATGGACCGGCAGTCTGTTCTGTGTGTCCCCTGCTTTGTGTCCTGTATTTCCTGGGATAGGCTCCAGGCCCCTCTGTGACCTTGCACTGGATAATGTATGGAAAATGAATGGAAATCTTTTAATCTTGTGTCTTTTTTTAATCAAGATTCAAGAAGGTTTACTGTCATTCCGAGAACATGGGGATAGCATGTTAGGGAATGAAATTAGGTACTGAGGTCCTGTGAACAGCACTATAGCGTAAAACATACATTCTCTTATAGCAAAAAATATGTATATTGTTAAATTTAGAAAAAGCTAATTACATAAAATAATATTGCAAAATAGCATATTAATTAATTCTGAAACAAAAGTGTAATTATAAAGGAAAGCTTACATAGTCAGACAGGTTTTCATCCCACCTGAATTCTTAATAATAATAATGAACAGCTACAACTTGCCATATGAAATATTGTAGTGTTTCTGAATTCCTGTTTGTGGTGATGAGCAGTGTTTAATAGCCCTCACGATTCCAGGAAACTGCACAAATACACCCAAATAACAGAGGCGCATCATGCTTAAAACACGCAATACTTTCAGGGGTAGAATGTTCCCGCTAAGGAATGTGTTGCTCATAGCTATTAGCGCAATAAAGCATCTATCCACCCATCCATCTATCTATCCAATAAAACATCAAGAACATAATTCATTGAAAGCTCATAAATGAACATCTGCGCAGGGTTAGGTCTGTTTTGTTTTGTTTTGTTTCTTTTCAACAACCAAGTCTGACTTGAAAAGCACGCCCCTTCAAAAAAAAAATAAAATAAAAGAAACTTCTTTTCGATATTACCGCCCAGCCACTAGGGGGAGGAAGTCAAAAATGTCAGATGACGGAGACGTCTTTCGTTCCCTGCGCAACCCCGCATGCGCACGGCAGCCCAGCTTGTCGGATCAGCTGACCGAGTGTGATTCGGTCACGGAATCTGTCATATTTGATGCTGACTGAAAATTATGAATATTTGGCTGTAGCAAGTTGCCCCGCTGTAAGGTTTTACATAAAACCATCGCTTCTAGTTTTCGCGCAGGTGAGTGAGGTGGTGGAGGCGTTTTGTTGGCCTCCGCGTCGTGCTGTCGTTATATTCTGAATGGGAGTCGGAGGGGGGGCCGATGAGGGTTAGCGGTTTCTTTAGATAAACACATCGTAAAATCGGTATCAGTGTTCGCGCTCTGATAAATTGTCATATTTTTTATACCTCCAGCTGACATTCGTTTCGTATTCTTTGACAAAAGGCCGTATACCGTAAAGAGGTAAAAGCGAGTAGTGGCTAATTTACGTTAGCAACAACGGGGGTTTTTTGACAAATATGATGAAATTGTACTAAATTCTCCCCATTTACTATAAATCAAGTATCCTTCGCATGAAAAGTTGCATCTTATTGTGTTTAATGAGAAAAATAACAAAATTGCAACGTTACGTTAGCTTGCAGTCATTTACAAAAACGCTTTGCTTTAACCGGGGGTATATGGCTCTGGATCGGGACCACAGACCAGAAACATCATCCTGTCCGTACATGGACAAACGTGTCCTTGGCAACACTCGTGTGTGACCCTGGTGTTTTTTTAATCAGCTATGGAGGCTGCATTTCTAAATACTATGTCCGTGGTAAAATTGTATTTGGCTCAGAGTGTCCGTCAGGATTGGCTGTGGCGCTGACCCCTACCGCAGACTCGTGATCTGTCCCTGGTTTAGGGAAGTGTGATAGACATAGGAAGCACGTTTAAATGGCGCATAATATCCGGCAACTCGCATGTCACACAGGAGTGACTGTTCCACAGCACGCCCCCCCCCCCGCAAACACGCGTGTAAGAGATGGCTCAGGTGTGCCTCCACAAAATGAGCGTCATTAATGCTAACCGTGTGCCTATTTAAGTCCTTAGTTTGACTAACCCTTAAAGAAAAAAGAACTTTTTGGAATATTAAAAGTATTTAATACAAGTCTTTGTGTAGTTTTCATCATTTATGGCTCAAAGTGCTGATAACCTAGCTGTGCTCAAATAAAGATATTGTGAATATGCATTTGGCAGTGATAAATATAGACTGCTGTGTATGTTCCTCGTAACATTTTTAATACTCAGACGATAACAGGGTTGCTTTGCTCGCTTGGTTTTGCCTGGACAAGTCTAGGATTATCTGGGCTTTTGGGTTATCGGGGATTTTGTGGCTGACAGAATACTGTTTTATTTATGCAGGGTTTTCCCACTGTTGTTTTTCAAACTCGACATTCAGGGGAATCTAAAATATTGAAAACACTCACAGCTAAAATATTTAAATTGTAAAAATGGTTGTATTTTTAAAAAATGGTAATTAATAATCATTCTTTTTATTTGTTAATTATGTTATAGGTATGTTGTGTTACTGGGGAACAACTTTGATTGGTTATCAGTGTAACCGTCATTTATTTCACACATATTAAAGAGTCTGGTGTAGTTTAGGACAGAGAGAAGTCTGAGAACAGCGCACTGATTTTTGAGGAACAGAGGCTGCTTGAGGGCACAAACTGAAAATTGCACATTCAACCAACAAATATGTGTACAGATTTGAGATGGTGGCTTTGGGTACAAATTGTCATCAGACCATTGCAAAGTTCAAACACTTCGACAGTATGAAAATTAACGTTTTTAACGTTTAACTTTTTTGCACATTGCTTATTTTTTGACAGCTTGTTTTATTTATGTGTAAAGGTTTCATTTTGATTCTGCATGTGTCTTCCAGCATACGGATCCACGTACCTTAACCTCTGATCTGTCCGGTTCTAATACTTTGGAGAATTCAGATATCGGCTGCTGCAGTTATTAATACCCTGTACAGGAAGTTGGATTGACTATATCTGTCTCTCTGTCTGTCTGTCTAATCAGTGATTGTTCAGCTGGTACTCACGGTCTGCATGTTCCTAAAGGATCGTTCCATTTCTTGCAGTGTTCCTCAGCCTGTCCTTCCTTTCTGCCTGATGTCCATCACCATGACTGAGTTTTGGTTGATCTCTGCCCCCGGCGAGAAGACCTGCCAGCAAACTTGGGACAAGCTGGTGGCAGCCACTCGTAACAACAACCTCTCCGTCAACAACAAGTTTAACATCCCCGACCTCAAGGTTTGCCCTACCGTGACCCAACCCATCGGCCTGCTGCCACAAAGTTATTTCCCTTCGCTGACCTGCACCACCACATATTGATAGTTATTCCAGTCACATGACCTTGGGATTCCAGTCCTCTTTTACACCTGACGTGACCCTGTATGCCACATGGGCGATCATCCTCTGTGGAAAGTCAGTAACATTGCTATGCTTGGATGCCCAGGATGAAAGAATTTTATCTTTTCTCTCTGGATACAGGTGGGGACTCTTGATGTCTTGGTGGGACTGTCGGATGAATTGGCTAAACTGGATGCCTTTGTGGAAAGGTAACGCGTGTCACGTCTTTGAATAGAAATCATTCATCTAAAGCAGAGACGGACCTGTTACGTTCGTCTTAGTCAGCTAAGGCCGCTTTCAGCGTGTTCTGTCTTTGGATGTTCATAGGCTCGGAATCTGCTGGACCGTTTGGTGTTCAGACTTGCTGGTTCTTGGTACTCTGTGAGGCCAGAGGATTTTAGTTCCTCCCCAAACCTCGCTACGGCGAGGAATTTCACAGCGCACCGGCGAGGAATGACCACAGACTAAATTTAGCAATTTGAAGTTTGCTGGCAATCTGGCATTTTTTCCTCCTGTGATGTTTAGCCTGGTGACTAGTGTACTACGGTATCTGTAACTCATACTTAAATGACTGGGTTTCTTTGTGGGGCATCCCGGCAGCTGAAAATAAATACTTGCTGCTTCTGTCCCAGTACTCGGTCCGGATTTAGATGTGTGGCCACCTTTGATGTAAGATTCCCTGTTTTATTTCCACCTGTGTTGTCATACTTGGCCCGTTTAGCCTCTCTGAAGCTTCTCCAGAGCCTCTGAATGCAGAAAAGCGTCTTCTGAGGCACATTTTAGAGCAGCGTTAAATGTAGGGTTGTCTCCTACTTCGCTGTTGTCTGATCTGTAATTCATGGCAGCTTGGCCTTGTGTTGCCTGCTGAAGTGCTTCACTAAAGCCAAATGAATGATTTTCATCTGCTTTGGGTCCCTCTGTAGTGGCCAGCACCGGTGCCGTTGAGTCGATGCCGTCTGGCTAAGTCTGTTGTCTGTTGCCTGCTTTCAGCGTGGTGAAGAAGGTGGCGCAATACATGGCTGATGTCTTGGAGGACAGTCGAGACAAAGTCCAGGAGAACTTGTTGGCGAACGGAGGTGAGGTCGTCCTACAATCTCCAGCAACCAAGATAGACGTGTTCGAAATCTGTAAAACAAATGTATTTGAAAATGTTTTTCTTCTGAACTTGACAAGAAGGATGGTAGGTCACATTCCAAAAAGGGTAGTATTCTTAGGTGTTAGGAGAGATGCTTAGCTTGGGTGCACACTGTCAAGCTCCCAATCACCTCCTGGGACTCAACACAGCAACGTTTACATTAAAATATCTGCTGTGCATTTGAACCACTAGAACAACTCGTCAGTGTGATGCTGAAGGTTTTCATTTGGTCGACGTGAATTTGCCTCCTCTTTTCAGTGGACCTGGTGACCTACATCACAAGGTTTCAGTGGGACATGGCCAAGTACCCCATCAAACAATCTCTGAAGAACATCTCTGAAATTGTCTCCAAGGTCTCTCTCCTTTTGATTTTGGATATTTGTGTCTGTCATTTCCTGTGTTTGTGTGGCTGTTGAGGATTGTGTTGAGTACCATACTCCCTCCTGTCACTCTTGTGTTTTGTGTAGCAAGTAACTCAGATTGATAATGACTTGAAGTCTAGAGCCTCCGCTTACAACAACCTGAAGGGCAACCTGCAGAACCTGGAGAGGAAGAACGCGTGAGTCCTTAACAGACGTGTCGACTTAATGCTAACAGCTCTGCTTGCACAGTATGTATGCAGTTCTGAGGGTACAACAGCAGTATCTTACTTGCCAAATGGCCATCAGTGCTTCTTATCGTCGTTCTGCATTTTCTTCTTCTTACATTTTTATAAATGCAGAAGAGCATAGTGGTTAAAGACTAAGCTTGTCAGTGTTGCATGTAGCTGTGTTGCAAAAATTACTGGTCCCCCCCCCTCCCCGACAAAAAAATGTTTGCTCCTAGACAGGCATGTAGCCAAGTAGTAAAACCCCCACAAAATTTACCGGAGCCCCTTGAAATTCATATCTAGCTACGGGCTTGTTGCCTGTTATACCCTTTAGAGTTTGGTGATCAGTGACCATTGTTGACACACCACAGTGCACAACAACGAAATGTGTCCTCTGCATTTAACCCATATGTGACATCGTGACATACTGTAGCAGGGGGCAGCTAATTCAGCACCCAGGGAGCAGTGCTTGGGGATGGTACCTTGCTCAGGGTACCCCAGTGGTTCCTTGCTGGTGAGGGATTCGAACCAGCAATCTTTCAGTCACTAGTGCACTTCCCTATCCATTAGGCCACCACTACCCCATAAGCAATTGGCCTTTGCAGGCAGTGTAACTTGATTATCTCCAGTAAAACATTCAGTTTTAAAAACGGGTGATAAGTACAAGCTGCTTCAGATAAACTCATCAGGGATCAACAAATTAAATCTAAAAATATTTGTTTATTAGAGGCAGCTTGTTGACCAGGAGTTTGGCTGACATTGTGAAGAAAGAAGACTTTGTCCTGGACTCTGAGTACTTGGTCACCATGCTGGTGGTTGTACCAAAGTGAGTACATGAAGTCTGTGTGAGTAAAAGGATGAAGACAGAGGAAAAAGTGTGGGATTCAATTTTAAATAAGTGCACAGCATCCTCCTATACCATTTCATGTGGACTGTAGTATATGTAGTATATTGTTGAAATTGGATTTTGTTCTTTCAGATTGCTAACATTGCACCAGTCCATTTGTCTTTATATATAAGAATGAAAGCGCCTTTGGTGTGTCTGTTAAACTGCAGAAAGAACCCTACTCAGAGTTTAACCCCCAAGTTTTTTGTTGCCTCAGATAAGCAGAACAGTTGGCGCCAACTTGTGGCCAACAGATGTTTTACATCTTCTATGGTTAATTACGTCTGACAAATGTTTTGCAACAGGACAAGTTATGCGGAATGGCAGAAGACGTATGAAACGCTCGCTGAAATGGTGGTACCACGATCAACTAAGTGAGTGCGTACTGGGGACAGAAAATCCATGGTGTCTGTAGTTACTGGGATGCTGAGCTGGCTGTGCAGAGAAGCTTGTTGGTCTGTTGTACTAGTTGCATCAGTGGTTAATTCCTTTTACCCACCCGCACCCCTACCCTCCAACATCTACTCAGCCTTCTATTTGAAGACCAGGAAAGTGGTCTCTTCAGTGTCACACTCTTCAGGAAGGCCGTCGATGACTTCAAGCACAAGGCCCGGGAGAACAAGTAAGGGGGCCTGCCGCTTTGCATTCTGGGTTATGCTGGGGGATAAGGAGTGGGGGCAGAAGGAGAACCTGCAGATAACCGGGGGAGGGCCCATCTCTCTTTGCAGGTTCACTGTCCGGGACTTCCAGTACAATGAGGAGGAGATGAAGGCCGACAAGGAGGAAATGACTCGGCTGTCGACGGACAAGAAGAAGCAGTTTGTACGTGTTGCCGCTCCCAAGTGCCGTTTCTGTGGCTCATGTCGCTGTATAATGCTGTGAAACCCTCAAATGGACACAAACCTTAACAATATCATGGCCGACAGCATTACGTGAGCCTTCAGGCCAGTGTTGGTGACCTTGGTGTTCTGATGGACAGAACACAATCTTTATCATCCATATATGGATAATTTTTGCATCCTTATAATGTTGAAATAATGGACTCCAGAATATTCCTCCCAGTCACAGCCAACAGCTTCCTACAAACAGTGTTGTATGGTAGTTCGTAGCCTGGCCACTAGTAGGCGCTTCTGAGGGTAATCCTGACGCTGCTCACTCCTTCTCGATAGGGGCCACTTGTCCGGTGGCTGAAGGTGAATTTCAGTGAAGCGTTCATCGCCTGGATCCACATAAAGGCACTGAGGGTGTTTGTGGAGTCTGTCTTGAGGTAGCGCTCTTTGTTTTTATTTGTGGAGCTTAATGTTCATATTCTTCCCTGCTTGTTTATGCTGTACGGCTGATCTAATAATGGCTTCCGTGAGTATCCCTGACACTGCAGTGGTGTCCCCTCCACAGGTACGGACTGCCCGTGAACTTCCAGGCCATGCTCCTGCAGCCCAACAAGAAGAACATGAAGAAGCTGAGGGAGGTCCTCAACGACCTCTACAAGCACCTGGACAGCAGTGCCGCCGCCATTATCGACGTGAGTACCGGCTCTTGCCAAACCTGCCGGAAGAGGACCGTCCTCGTGCCCTAGACCCTCAGGCCGGTGCCACCTAGTGGCTGATGGCAGTTTATCATTTTTGCTGCATTCACAGTGTTTGCTTTTAAAGTCGTCCCCCGGCATGCAGGCCCCAACATCAGCCTCGTGAGGGATCCGAAGGGGAATGGAACAGCGCAGCACAGATAAACAAACACTGTTTGAAATCCACTTTTTCTTCTCTACCAGGCGACCATGGACATCCCTGGTCTGAATCTGAGCCAGCAGGAGTACTATCCCTATGTATACTACAAGATCGACTGCAATCTCCTGGACTTCAAATAGATCCTCACTGCACCTCTCTGCCACTACTTCATTCCGCATTTTAGATGTTTTGATTTTTATGTTGGATGCAGATAAATTATGAAAATACTGAATTTAAATTGGCTTCTGGTATCACATGTGGGTCATCCCACGCTGCTCAGGAGAGGAATCACCCAAGATCTTGGCAAGGAAGCGGGTTCTCGGTGTGGTGTGGAATCTTTTGCTCTTATTTAATTCAGTTTACATTTTAAAAAAATGTAATCCAGCTGGAAAGGTTGAGGTATTTGTACATGGGTGGCTTATTTAAAAATAACCGTCCGCTTATGTGTTTTGAATCATTCCTTGTCTGTACATCATGGGGCAGTGGTGTTCGTGGTCGGAGCTCTTTATACACCTTTACTCTGGGTTCTCCTATTCTCTCGGCCCAGCTTACCTGGTCTTCTTCCCCAAGTACTTGTGAAACAAAAACTGTGGCACTCAAAAACAATGTGTGGTTCAGTACCATGTCTGTATATTTTGTGTTTAAATAGTACATGTGCAAGATCTTGTCATTATCGTAACTATAAACAAATAAATATATATATGGGTATAAAACCGAGTGGGTCTGCTGCTCAATGACATTAACAAACCAGCAGCAAAAAAAGCTGGTGTTATGGGGTAAAAGGTAACTTTTGATACACTTCGTGCAACACCAAAGCTTTGAGACAGGCAAATAAACCGTTTGTCTCGTACATGAATAATTAAATACAGGTATTTCATTGTAAACTGCTGGGCAAGAACTGAACGGGCCAGCAACCCCAATAAGGCATATTGGTACTTGCAAAAAGCTGTCAAAATAATATTAAAGTAGAGACCTTCAAAATGGCAGCTTTAAAAGCAGGAGTTTCCTGTCAAAATAGGATGTAGGCTATATGCATGTTGCATAGGGTTTCTTACCTTTTTATTCGAAGAACATATGATTAAATTAAAAGTAAGGCCCTCTGTCCCCTAAATGGACCGGATCAGTACCGGGAGATGCTTAGACGCTCAGTGTGTTTATGTCGTGTGACAGTACGCATACACACGTCAGGGCAGGACACCTGAGAACCTGTTAGTCCAACTGCGGCTCATCCGCGTCAATCCCTTATTCCTCACTGCCAGCATTATGCGTTACACCAGAAGAGAAAATATTAAATGGTGAAAGAAAGATAAAAGTCAATGTTGAAAATGTGAAACACTGACTAGACTTTTATGTCTTTACTTTAACACCAGTAATAACAACACTAACAACATAATAATAATAACAAACATTTGCAAGTTCCCTACATTTTCAAACAGTATATTATTGTTATTCATTTATTCTAGGTGCCTGAAACGAGCTAAAATACGTGTGCTATAACAGAAATTACGTGCTATACATATTGAGCAGTCTCCGGTTTGTTTTCAATCTTGTACGCCTACCGTGACGTAGACAGGCTTTTTTATTTCTCCCGCAGAACCCCCTACATCCGTAGAGGGGGTTTCGTACTTATACCCGTTTCGGAGCATTTTCGTTGAAGCAAATGGCGGTAGCGGCAGAAGCGTTTCGGGGAGCGATGGCTTTGAGCATGGTGGGGGCTCACGGGGGGAACTGAAAGCCTTACAGCGGCCAGCGGGGGAGGGCAGCGCGGATGGGTTGCGGTGGAAGCAAGGCTAACGCAATCGAGCCACGCTACTATGAGAGCTGGACCAGGGAGACCGAAACGACATGGCTAACGAACACCGACACCGAGGTCCCCCAGCTGGGTGTCATCAATAAAAATCACGGCAATGCTGAAAAAGAATGCGCCGCAACATGTGCAGGTTAGTGACGGGTAAGCTCCCGGCCATTCCCATAAATGTTGCATTACAGCTGAATGAACTGCGATAACTCCTGCAAAAGACAGAGAAACATGCATTTCTTTTCAATTGAAAATCGAACGCTCCCATTCCTGATAATCGGATTTTATAATGCACGCAGAAATAGCACAATTTGTGAAAGCTGCGCCTCTAGGAACACCCAGGTAATACAAGGCAGTGATGGTACACGCAGGAATATCGGAGATGACGGGAAAAGGTGATTTGCAAAATCATAAAGCGCAGAATCTAATTTATCAAAAAGGTACGTTAATGGCTCACAGAAGAAAACGGCATATCCTTGGAAGATGATCATGTGTATGTCCAATCCTCTATACGTTATGCACGTTTATTTACCAATCTCAATATTTATTTAGTTCATCGTCATTATTATTATTATATTCTTATTATTTGAGCTGTTACGTAAGAAATTCAAAGTTAACCAAGGGAGGGCTGTTGACCCGGCTGTCATGACTGGGTCAGCGCTCCTATCTTGACTTTCCAGGTAAGGGGGATGAGGGAAAACAGGAGAGCGCTGGCGCCTCCCATCGGCCGAAGAAAATGGTGAATGCCTGCACGCAGTGTGGGAAAGAGTCCCTAGGCTCAGGCACGAGCACCAACAGCCAGAGGGGGTCTTCTTATCACGAGGAGGTATGACGGGCAGGTTTGGGATTACATTCATACTCTGTCACTTGGTGTATTACACGTGTACTCTAGGTACCACGAAGGTCCAATAGTATGTTTAATCTTTTTTTCTGTACACGAAAACCCTAAGGAAGTCCGTGTGCAAGTAGGAGGTGGGCTGTTAATATTAAATCTCCTGGTCCAAAATGTATTTTCTTGACGTAACGTGAGGTTCTGTGAATGTTGTTTCCCCTGGTGCAACTAGTTAGCGCTGTTAGGCTGCACAAAGGCTCTGTTTTATTATGCTGTTTGAACATAATTCACCCTTCAAGAGACAGATATTCGGTTCAGTCGAGCTCTTCACACATTTTCAGTTCCAGAGTGTGGAGAAACGGCGCACGAGCACTGTGTGTGCGTGCGAGCGAATCTCTCCATCTTTTTTAATGGTAGGTCACAGAGGAATCCGGAAGGGAGGCCCGTGGGGACGGTGCAGACAGCCCCCAGGAGACGGGCGTGAAGCCGGCGACGCCCCAGGGTGTGAAATAGGGCCCAGCGTTCCCAGGAGGATCCTAACCAGAAGGCCACACTCGGAGTGTCTGCTTTCCGTGTGACTGACTGAGCCTGCTGGAGGAACTGTTTTTATTAAACAACCCAGGAGGCGCCGAAAGCGGCCCAGCATGGTGACAGGCCGTCGGCAGGCGCATGCAGAAAGTGCTCTTTTGCTGTTTTCAAAGTGCCACTGCGTCATCCACCATCAACGATCGTGCTGGTCCATTGATAGGACGTTCCTCAGTCCTCCACCATCACGTCCACCATGAATTTCACTAGAACTAGCAGTTAAAATATGCCAACCTGTCTGAATGCTTAATGAAATACCCTGTTTCGATACATGAGGATCAGAAGTATTTAAAACCACAAAATCTCCTGTAATACAGATATGTTCCCAGGCCTTAATTAATGGATGACTTTCTTCTGTAACCGTTACGTGTCCAGTGTTTTTTCTCCTGTTAAATTAAATAAAGGAAACTTACCATCTTGTCTGGTCCCTCTCTGTCTGTCCTATGTCAATTTCCCAAAGTAGCGTTTCCCAATCCGGTCCTTGGGGACCCACAGTCGGTCCATATTTTTGCTCCCTCAGAGCTCCCTGCCAGGCAGTCCACATTTTTGCTCCCTACTGGATACCCAGTACGGTGCTGAGAGCTGGAAGGGAGCAAAAATGTGGACTGTCTGTAGCTCCCTGAGGACTGGATTGGGAACCATATCTCTAGCTTGTCAGAAGAGAGATCGATGTTTACATGGCATGTGCAGATGCCCTCATTGCTATGATTAGCTGTAACAGTTTTCAATGTGGCTCGTCTGATTTTTCTTGGCAACTGGGAGCACGGCGGGGAATGATTGCGAGGTACCGTACCAGCTGGTGCACAACATGGTCATCGCATATGTACTAAATCTGCTATTTCTTTGCAACTGTCACCTTAGGTTAAACTTCCTTGTATGCTTGATCTGGGGTCACTGCAAAAGATGTGGTGCTCTCTGGCCTGCGGGCAAGACAACTGGTGCAAGTTACAGGTACACTGCTGCAGAACAAGAGTCTCACTGGAAAACAGACTTTTCTGAGAAAAACTTCCAAGACTCACTGTCCTCCCCAACTGTGAAAAAAAAGGTTTACCAAGAGACTGGACTTCCCTTTTCAGGCTTTAAGAGGGTTAGGGGGTCAAGACTGCACAGCGAAAATTTGCGGGGGAAACAGCAATAAACTGAAATTGGCAAAAGGGTCTGGTCTGGATTACTGGACCCCTAAACCTACAGCTTTTAATTACACAGTGAATCAGCACAAACAATCCCGGTCACCTGACTTTCCTTCCCGAGAAGACCACGCCCCCTCATTTCACACAGGGATAAAAGTGGTTCTCAATTAGACCCTGTATTTATTGAAAGAACGATCTTACAATTTTATCATCCACAACTAATACGTGGAATTTAAATCCCACCTGAATATTATTTCGACGTTTTATGTAAAACAGTCAGAACAGCCACTTAGCGTTAAGAGCAAATATTTAATGTTTGACAAAAAAAATCGTGATTGAACAAGGTATACTTGAAACTACTTCAAAGATCAAAGGCTTTAGAGGGAAGATAAAAAAGCAAGTCGTATTTAAATATCGTTCGGGACTTCACTTCTGACTGTATTGTTATAATTTGATGAATGTTTTTGAAATTGTTCACATTTTTACTTCCGGAATAACTATTTTAAATGCGAAATGTGATTTTACAACATGTATGTGTTTCACAAACAAAAAACAGTATATAATAAAAATAAACAAAAAATAATAAAAAACATCCAGAAAATATTTTTTCTGAAACTGATACGTTAGCTGTCAAATATCCGGCAGAGGGCGCAATAAGTCACGGTAAATCTATAAAGCTCCAGAATTAATTTTCCCTACAGGATTACAAATATTTATTAAGCACTTCGTTTAATGGCTCAGCTCGTAAGTTTCTTGAAAGAGTATTCAGTACGTCTTAAATTGCTAACAGTAGGGTCTACGCACAAGGCATTTCATTTACGGAGACAAGGAAAAGACATTCATCCAAAATCAATGTACCGTTTGTGATACCTCGAATTTATGCGTTACATTTACTTCAAAAATTTGTTCATATGTAATATCGTTATATATAGATGATTCCCTTAGGTAAACATCTCTAAAATGCCTGTCATTTTAAGGAATAAAAAAAATATTAATGTGACGAATTCAACTTAGGAATCCCAATTAATATAAATAGGGACAAGTTATGAAACAGGATTACAAAGTTTAGTATTATGGCGAAGGGAAATTCACATTGGGGGTCACACAGGCTGGGGTTCAACACTGGATGCGCAGTACAGGGTAACACAGTACAGTAAAGTGAAGGGTAACACATGTACAGCATTCGGCTATGATTCGTAATAACGGCAGCTATTTGCGTGCGTTATTTCGGCACATTGTTTATCACAATATAGGGGATTGAAAACGAAAAGAAATCAGGATTCCTGCATCGCAGAGTCATAGCTGGAGAACGAAAATGGCAACACCGGTACGAATTATACAACTTAGCAGGCATGTGGACCACGTAAGCAAGTCGGTCACATGACCAGAGCGCTTAAAAAGGGCTGTCAGGAGGGCGGCTGTATTCATAGGACGGGTATTACAGTTCGGGTCCGCGTTGGAGGGTGCAGCTCTGCCGAATGACATACGGCGAACACTGGTGCGATTAGCTGTTTAGGCTCGGACCCCCCTTTTGACGGATATAATGAGAGCATGGCCAAGCGGCGGGACGCCGATGAAGGGAAGCTGAGCGCTCCTGCGGCGCAACCGGAGCGCTGCGATGCGCTGGACCCCGGGCAGCTGACCATGGATGGCGAGGATGGAGCGGAGGAGGAGTTGTCGCTGGAGGAGATCTTGGTTCTCTACGGCCAGCCGATCAACGAGGAGCAGGCATGGGCCGTGTGCTATGAGTGCTGCTGCTCCTTGGCGCAGGGAAGCGGAGGAGAATGCAAGTCCCGTGGGGCATCGGCGGGGTGTCACGCACGAAGGATCGGGGGACCCGGGGATGTCAGGATTCGCAAAGATGGGTCTGTCAAGTTACACCATCAGGATGCTCCAGGTAATAACGCCAGGCTGCCAGTAAAGTGGCACCATCCCCCTGGTCATTTCTAGCAGCTTCAGGGATGATCTCAATGTGTTATCTTCTGTTATGCTTTATATTAATAATCAAAATTTCAATTTTTACACTTATTTGCATTAAGAACTAAAACACCACTGATTTGCCCCCAGTTTATTAATGATTAAAATATACGTGCAATACATTTGTCGCACCGATGAAAATATTCCTGTAATGCTCTCTATACTGTTTATACTCTGTTGGCTATTCTGTGTTCTGTATTATTTCATGTACAAAATAACATTCATTTGAGCGTTTGATAGGGAGGTTGTGTCTGCGTGGAGCCTTTAGAGTGGCCATATTTGTCGTACATAAATTACATAAATGTATTTTCGGTAGTGGGTTGCAGAGATGCACTGTTAAAATGTAGGGAAGCTGCGCAGGTCCATCTTGTCGGCTGTTCAGAATTATACGGCAAATCTAGATTATGTAACACGCGTGGAGATCAAGCCCAGCCTTGGCTTTTCCGAGGCTGAAAAAACATCTAATTCCATGGCTACCATTGATCTACCGTATCAAAATCAAAAGACAGGTCGATTATCATTTTGTCATGAGATATCATTTCATTCAGATTTTATGTTAAATGTTTTGAAGTCAACATAAAATCCAGCGACTGGCACATGCCGCCTACTGAATCACAAATATAAATAACAATATTTACAACTGTCCGCATTTAGCTGCCAGCCCAGAGATCCTTCCAGATGGTGGCCGACACAAAGGTGTTGTGTCCCGAGCTGTCTGTCTGCCGCTGTAAACAATGGAGCCGTGCGATTTAATCAGCCCAGAGCTGGGACAAAAGGACCCCCACGGCCATTAACCAAGTCGCGCCTGTCGTTGACCGCGAATTGCCTCCCCATTGAGGAATTTGGGTTACCACGAATATCAGCCTGCAGTTATCCTAACATCAAGACGCCGAAGTGCCTTTGGTGAAAGATTAAATGATTTTTTACCTGCTTATCCTTACCAGTATGATGTCAGGCATGACGGAATAATTTATAGCAATATCTCCGGATGATTTAAAGCAGGTTAACTAAAGAACAGTTTAAATCCTTGGTGGTTTTGTGAATTATAAATAAACTTGGCCCATTGGCCTATTTTTGTGTAGAATTTGTTAATATAAAAAAGAAACATGTAATGTGAATTAAGTATTTTAAGAAGTACAATTTTAAATTTCCACTCACATGCTAGTAAATGGTTAGTTACGTTTACAAACAAGCAGACTTCAATGTTATTGTGATCTTACTTTTAGTTCAGGTTTATAAGTGGGGGTCGGGTGGGGCAGGCCCCTGAATTTAGAGAAATGGTTCAAACAGTTCCCATCTATCTGCTGTTCTCTCACCGGCTCCTGTCCATTAGCGCCGTTTCTGATTACCGCTGTAATACACCGCGGTGCCCCTGGCTGTCCAGCGGTGGTCCATCTGGCAGCTCATAGCGCCCGTTTGTTCAGCCTCACACACTTAGGCTCTCGGTGACAAGGGGCTGGCCTTGTGATGCTGAATGAATGGACTGATAAGCTTCGTGTTGCATCCTCAGTCACACTCTGATGTTCGAAATCTTATCTCTGGATGCTTGCGATGGTTTTCACAAAGGAAAGGAAGACTAAGGTGGGGCTAAACCACTGTCCCATCCAGGATACCCTCAGTGTAGTGTGCTGTGTTTGCTGTGATAGACTCCAGGCTCACTGCAACACTGCAAGAGAGATACGATTTTGGAGATGCAAGGTTGGATTGGTGAATAATAACGATAACAATATGATTAGAAATACAGATAATATGACAGACAATTTTTATGTAAGGAACCAGCCACCAGGCCTACATGTAACAAAATGTTTACTTTTTCTTGTTCCTGGACAGAAAGTGTTATTTCCCAATTGCTTATGACTAAAGTAAATGGAAAAGAGCTATTTTTCTCTTCAAACTTTGCCTTT
>JAODLD010000144.1:10041866-10063210 GCA_026781065.1 Mormyrops boulengeri | reverse complement strand
ATTCTCCAGACACATTCTGATATGTATGTGGCCGATTTATCAAGACAAGAGTGAGAACTTACTCTGCGACAGCCTCTCCCATAATGTGTGAAGCCTACAAGGCATATTTCAGCGTGTCTGTCAGGGATCACGGCAAACCCTGGGCACCTCATTTTACCTGCAAGGACTGCAAACTTAAAATAAATACATGTAAACCTTAATTCATATTTTGGTTTATTCAGACCTTATGTAAAAGAAAATGTGCAAATTTGCCCATTTTGCATAGAAAATAGGTTAATTTCTAAATTTCATTGTGAAAGTCACAAAAGCAAAGTTTGAAGGGAATAACGGCCATTTTCTATGCTTTGACAACATAAGCCATTAAGAAATAACACACACTATCCAGGAACAAAATGAGTGTTACACAGTGTAATCTTTGAATACTGTGTTGCTTTCAAGCATTTCAGAAAAAATGCTATTCTGGGGGTGGAACATAAGACCTACTGAAAGTGTTAGACTGCCCAGCTGCCCTTTGCCCCCCAAAAGAGAACACAGTCAAAGCAAGGGACAGGGAAGTTACAGGGAAGTTTCTCCAACACTGTGGTGTGCAGCAGAGTGCAGGATTGTGGGAGCTAAGAGGCCGTTTGATTAGCTACAAGATTTAAGGGTGCCGGGAAGTCAATATCCCCTCTGAGAGTTCACCTGCTTAAATATTTATGCCTTTTTGAAACCTACTGAACTTAACTGTCTGCGTAGGGACTCAGTGATAGACTTAATGACATCACAACCATGGAAATATGTTGCAGCCTTAGATGATCTGTACTCTGCTGTATAGTACATGGCTAATTTAGGAAAGTCATGTGACACTCAGCTTCATTGGACCCAGAGGTTTGAAACTTGTGGAGTCTATTAACCCAGATCCTGGGATCTTAATCCTGGGATGTCATTACTGGTTGCGGGAAATCAATACTACAGTAATAAGTGCTCAACTTGGCTTCTAGTTCCGGCAGGTCATCACACTGGCCCGGGGGGGGGGGTTACAACTCCCCCACCACACTTGGTAGATTTAATGACCTTCAAATTATCCGTAAACCTATAGTCATCTTTCTTATGTAGTGTTTTTGTGCAAATTACATTATAATGCCTAAGTTCAGAGCTGGAATCGAGAGCTGATGCTTTTTACCGCTTATCTAGTACAGGATCGTAGCAAACTTGAAGCTTTTCCTAGGAAATACAGGACACCTTTGATGGAATGCAAGTTCATTGCACACTAGGACTGGTAGAAATACTAATTCACCCAAATTCATGGTTTTGGGCCATGGGAGGCAACCAGAATGAAACTCAGGAAGAACATGCAGACGCCGCAAACACACACGGTCGGATTCAAACTCCCAGCCTCGGAGGTGTGAGACTACAATGCAGTTGAGTGTGTCGTCTCTTTTGTGATCACTGCATACTTACAATGATTTGTCTTTTTTTTTTTTAATCTGTTGCTAATTACACTCCTTCAGAGCACAATTGTCTTTGCGTCACTTCGGCCAGAGCCCCGCCCACCGCAGGCATTGCCGGTTGCCTGCTTTTGCTACAAAAGTATTTGCTGAATTTGCCAGAACAGGAATGATAGCATTCTGTGCCATGGATAACCGTAGCGACTCACAGGGTTGGTCCAAAAATGCATCCCGCTGTTTCTATTTGATGATGTGTTCCCTGCAACCTTTTCCTCTTTCTTGGCTGAGGATAAAATGTGCCCTCCAATAGGAGCACTGGGCAGCTTTGCGAGGCTGAAGTGAGGAAAAATTTGAGGATGTGGCCGACCTTCGAAAGGCGTCCATCTTGTGACAACAGCGTTGCGACAGACAACGCATGGAGTGCGCTGTTTACACCCCGTCTTTGAGGCTCTCTGTTCCTGGCTCACTTTCTCCAAGTCAAAGAACTGATATCTGTTCATCTCTTGAGCAGATCGATGTGATATATTTTGTCTATTTCATGGAGCCATAACACAGCAGGGAGTTAAAATGAGCTCTGGTATCGTAATTATCACAATTATCAGCATAGCCGTATTTGTTTTCCAATTTTCTCCAGGTAACACTTGTGCTGTGGGTGTCACCTTTTCTGCCATATTTGCATATTCTACGTGGCATTGCCTCACACCTCCAGGGTTGATGGTTTGAGTCCCATCTCAGTTCTATGTGTATGAAGTTCTCATGTTCTCCTCTTCTGGGTTTCCCGGTTGCCTTCTGAATGCCCAAGACACACAATAAGGGTGATTGATGCATCTGATTTGTACACGTATGAGTGTGTTTGCGGCCTGCTGCGGACAGGCCTGCAGTGGAGAGGCCTGCTGTGGAGCGGCCTGCGGTGGAGAGGCCTACCTTCAGGGGAGTATTCCAGCTTTCTGTCCTGTGTCGTATCAGACCGCTCCAGACCCCTCGTGACCCCGACTAAGATAAACATTTAGAAGCCAAATGGACGATTTCTGAATTTACAGAAGATCACACACAGAAAGTAGCTAAGCTGGGTTCAGCATTTTGACCATAGCTGGCCAATAAATCTAATTCTGAGTGTGATTCGGGTTAAACTGCTGAGATTGTTGATAGGCTGCCAAAGGTTAGACAGTTTAAATGTGGGGCTGCTGTAATGTACAGGTTTACCTGGGCTGGAGCCCAGGGGGCTTCCACTAGAAAGGGGCCTCAACTAACTTTGTTCAATAAAATTTAAACTTCACCCCCCAGCATCAGTCAACAAGTTTTATTCTCATAGATAACAGTGGGGGCCCTCTGACAGCTCAAAAAGCCCAGGGGCCTCTAACCATGGTAATGTGCCTCAGCTTAAAATAGTTGCATTGTTGGTTCCAAGTTAGTGTTTTCTCTACGTGTTAGTGTCCAGTCTTTTCTGGTTTGCTTGGTCTTCTGGTTCACATAATTCGTTAGGCAAGTAGAGCTCAGAATGACCTGGAGGTAATCAGCCAGGCCTCCAGCAGCGTCCACTGTCTCTCGATGTCAGTCCAGCAAACATACCCTGGCTGATTAGTTCCCTCCTCCATCAGAATCGAATTTTTTTCTCACATCACAGAGGTCCTGATGGGTAAACGATCTGTTACATTCTGCTCTGTTGTTTGCCCTTCATACTTCAGACCCCAAGTCAGAGGTAGATAGTTCAGGTCCAGAAAGTAAAAATCCAGACCAAGATTTTGTTTCAGCCAACCAGTTGAGTACTCTGTGACTGTGACTCTTTATACTCAACTGGTTGGTTGAAACAAAACCTTGGTCTGGATTTGTTCTCCCTGGACCTGAAATCTCCACCTCCGCTTGGCATGTGCTTTTGAATTTACTTTAAATACCAAAATATAAGGAGGAGGTTGACACAGCTGTTTACCAGGATCTCTGCTCAGAATGGTCTTTATTCTAGAATAAAGCTGGAAACAGGGTAGTGTCAGCAGAGCCATTTTACGGATGGGAGTTTTAAGTGGGTGGGAGTGACAGGTACCGCCTCACACCCATGGTGATTGGGGGGGGGGTCATGTTTTCACTGGGTTGCAATTAGACTGCACTGTGTTCTTCCTCATAAACAATTAAGACATCCGTGTTCTCCGAATACACCGTCATTTGTGCCTGCAGGAATGACATAGCTTTTTGGTAGATAAATCTCCAACACAGGAGAATGCTGTTTTTCCCTCCCCGAGAATCAGTTCATTAATGTGAAATCCCTCAGCCCCGCCCCCTGTGACGCGCCCCCTGTGACGCGCCCCCTGTGACACGCCCCCTGTGACACGCCCTGCCCCAAGCGCTAAGTGCAGCTGAGCTTGATGCTTAAGGTGTTGAGTGAATCGCTTCAATTTTATATTGAAAAGATTGTAATTAAAGTTCAGTCAAACTGTATGATAGCTGATATCTTGCTTTGACTCTCCAATAGCTTTGGTTTAGCAGCGTAATTAATAATAGCATTAATTTGTGATGCACTTCCATTTAATCAGTGATTACTTGTTCATAGCTCGTGAATAAAATATGGTAGAAAAAACTCGTACATATAATTAAAGTTTCACAAAAGGTGAAAAAATAAACATTTTAAAAATAATGGGTACAGCTGTTTGACTAGCAGAAATAAAGTGTATAGCTTGTGCATAAGTAAAGGATTCCCTTCATGATGGACTGGGTGACTCAGTCAGTTAATTTCCTTATCAAACCTGAGGAACATGACTTGACAGAAAGTTGGCGTTTATGGCTGCTATACAGAGCTGGGCTGGGAAACGCTGTGCTACTGAACGGTGTGTGTGTGTGTGCGCGTGCGCGTATGTGCGTGTATGAGAGTGTGCGTGTGCACGCGTAATGATGGGACTCGCCACAGAGTGAGTTTGTGTTCACGCCAAGCCGTGAGTGTTAAACGGGGGCAGCTCTGTGGCCGTTTGACCCCCTGGCTCCACTTTAGCATTGTTGGAGTTGCTGTGGTGTTTCCATAGCAACAGCTAGCCGGAGACAGGATCCACGAGGGGGGGTGCCAGCAGCCCAATAACCTGGTATCCCATTCTGTTAAGCACCTCCAAAGTAATAATAAAAAAAAACATCTTGAGAAGCTTAAGATTCTTATGTTACAAGTAATTTAATATTAAAAAGATGGTGTAACGCAAAAAAAGCAATTATGAGCTATTTTAGTTTGTCCTTTCTGTGAGTTTGGATTGCCTGTTTTTCTTCCCTCCTTAATATAATAAAATGCTTTCAGGCATCTCACAAGAGGGCCTTACTAAGCTAACTGTGGCTGATGGAGTTTACAAAATGTTTTCAAAAATGGGCATCACTGTAACAAAAAAAACCAGTAAACTTATCCCTCTGGTCCTGTATTAACTCCTAACGGTCTTTTATCAATTTTAAGCACTATATAGTAGTTGTTCTTGCAAAATATGGGCCAGAACAATGATTCATGTACAGATTTTTTATTAGAATTTTGGAGATCTTGGCTGCAGTCGTTACCAAGCCCAGTGACTCATGGTGACTGTCGCTACCCTTGTTCGTATCTGATGTTCCATAGGTGACTTTCGTGTTTCTCTTCTTCCCAACAGATAAGCGTCAGTCGCCATGCACAATGACAGAGGTGAGTGTCATTCCTTTATTCTGTGGATGCTGTGACTTTCCCTATCACATGGCTGTGGCCATGTGCCGGGGGTTTTGCCCCCCCTTGCATGTGAATGAAGTTTCCAGTAAATGACCCCCCCGGCCCCCGCCTGTAGAGACCTTATGGATCACCCTTCACCAGTATCTACCTGAATTCAGCCTGTGCTCACAAGGTCTGTCCCCCAGCCCAGCCCGCCCCCACCATGCATGTCTGGGGCGGGATTAAGCTTCAAACTTTGACTTATTCTTCCTCCGAATCGCTCCAAACCTGAGTGCCCGTTTCCCCGTTCCAAAGACAGGCAGCTAAAAAATGCCCTAGATCAAGTCGGATGACCTCGCATGACTGCACAGCGACAGACGGTGATTCTCAAGTAGCAAAGACCGGTTTAGCCATGGGGATATTCTTAATGTTTACATTATACTGATGGTATTAAATGACCCATTCTGTCCTGACCAGAAATTTGGATTGGACCAAACCTAGGTTACCCACGAGTATGTCTCTGCTTACACTGGAGATGTGGATCAATGAGTTTGTCACCACTAAGGCAGAAGCTCACTGAAAAAAACATTTTATAATAAAACTATATGCAGGTTTGTTTGTCTGTGTGAAGCTGTAGTTTGCGGCTGTCGTTTAAACCAGGATCTTGGCCTGTCCAAGCCGGGTTAGTCACCTCTCAAGGTTTCCTGTTGTTGGCGTGATTAATCTCGTTGGCTTTATAAGCTATTTGTTCAGTAATGACCAGCATGAATGATTATTTATTTTTTTACCTACCTGAGGGCCAGGCGAGGCTCGCCTCACTCGGCTAAAAATATCCCGGGACGGACAGTTTTCTCGTGGAGGCGTGTCCGCCTGTCCTCCGAGGCGTGGGTAACTTGCTGCATTCCTGTGGCAGTTGTGGAGCTTGTCATCAGGGCCTCCGCCTAGATACATTTTCAGGGTTGTAATTAATGGAGGGTTTCAGTGTGAAACGCATCATGCTGGCGTCCTGTCGAGCAGGCCGGTTGTGGCGGGGGGGGGGGCGCCAGATTCTTGCCCTAGTGCTTGGAGCGGCAGCTCGAGTGGAATGGTCTGTCTGGACTGGCGGGCGCGTCGAGGCTGCATGTTAACGGGTTCCAGGTGGTGCTACGGGTTGCTAAGGGTATCCAAGGCAGGCCGCTGACATGCCGGCCAGGGCTTACTCCCAGTGACCCTCCCTGTGGGGCCGAGCACCAGACCAGTGCCTACACAGGCAGCAGCGTGTCACCTTCCTGCTAATTTGCTAAGTGAGCAAGCGTGTTGGATTTAACTGCAAGATCAAATAAAAGCAGTGAAATAAATTAAGAACAAATTGAGGATGTTGTGACGTTTCCTCTCTGCATTCAGTAAACTGTTCATGTCGCAGTTTTAAAGCAGCTATGACTGATATTTACAAAAATCCCTGTATAAAGAGGCCGCGGAGCATAAAAATTCAAATTTTCATTTTGGACATCATTGCAAATCATTTAATTTAACATTTTTCATTAAATCCCGCCTAAAAGCACCTATCTGGCTTCATTTTGCCGTGTTTTGGCTGGTAGAAAAATAACTTTGAAGAATAAAACGGTCTGAGAATGTCACTTGGCTGTTTTATTAATCTCTGTGTGACATTTACTCACTGTTAAAAAAAAACCTGCGAAACTGCATCCACTGGCGGCTTCCATAATCCAAACAGGAATTATAAAGATGGTTCTTTCTTATTTTTAAGGTTTGTGTAATGCTTTGCATGAGAATATAATGTCTAATAACAATATAATACACATATATATGTAATAATATTCCTAATAAAAACTGACTATAACAATATCATATTATAATAATATTACAATATTACATTACAATAATATTACAATATTACATTACAATAATATTACAATATTACATTGTATCAATATTATATTAGGCTTATAATTAGAATTACAAAAACATAGTAATAATAACAATAATAATAATAATTATTATTACTAAGTGAATTGTTAAATGCGAAGATTACTTGTATGTTACTTGCAGTTACTTCTCCTACACTGTCGTGGTGTACGCGTCCTGTAACAGTCCCTTTTTCCCATTTGTCCATGTCCCCATCTGCCCTTATTTCCCCACCAACACATTCCTTGTTTGTATCTCCCCAAACTTCCCTGAACGGGGATGTTTGTCTGGCGGCGCTGCGTGCCTTAAGCTGTGTCGCTCTGCCGTCAGGGTCCGCGCACGCATGCAGCTGTCACGGAGGCTGCGGGACACCGGGGGTAGTCTGCCGGCGGGACGGCCGGAGCAGATGGGACGACCGCCGGGGAGGGGGGGGCACAAGCCGGCGGCCGAGCACAAACACCTGCTCGCGCTCAGAGCGTCACGCGTGGCATTACGGACACGCGTCTGCTTGCACACGAGCAAACAGGCGAGTGTTCTGAACCACGGATGCGATTCATAGCGAGTGGATAAATCCCCTCATAAGCTGCTTTACCCCACGATGGTTCCTTGATCTGTCTCACGATGGATTCCAATCAGCGAATCCTGGAGCTTCGGGGTAGTATACTGAGCATGCCCGGCAGCCAGGCCCAGTCGGAAGTCTCCGAGTCCAGCCGTGTTGGCGTTCATGCACCTGTCATCGCTGAGTCTGAGAAACTGATTGTGATGGATGGATTGGGGGTGTCACTAAACAGGCCAGTCAGGTGCTGATTTTTCTTTATTAGGTGCAGAGGTATAATTTAGCAGTTTTACTTGCTTAAAATCATCATGTCCAGGGTTGGGAGTCTGTCACCAATCGTTGGTCTTTGGTTCTATGAGAGCCATTGAATTCTGCTGCAATGTTTATGATACAGTTTCCTCCATGGTAAAAATAGCCCCTTAATTTACTGTATTTCCTAGCAGTAGTGAAAGGAGAAAAAGAGATCGTATTTTTCACCTGTCTAAACACTGCTGCACGCTCTACTTTTTCAGACAGCCTTTAGTTATTTCTCCTTAAGAGGCCATAATCAGCCGTAGAGTGTACAGAAGAACTTGAAAGCAAATGCACCATGCATGCGATGGCCATGAGTGTGAGGGTGTGACCCTGGGCACAGCGCCACCTACTGATCTGCAGGCTGCTCTGTCTCAGGTCCAGGTTTCGAATCAGAACAAGTTAATTTTAGTGTCCCTTTTTGGCTTCAATCTCTGTGAATGCTTAAGCGAAAAAATATAAATAGAGATTGATGTAATTCGTTTATCATTTGATGATTTAACTCCGTTATCGTAAAAATCATTCAGAATAATATGCTATTATCACAATCCTGGGTATGTTTTAGTCGATAGCTCTCAGTCTGCGCTAAGTAGCTGTTACCCCAACAGATGAAAACACAGTTGTTTTTTCGAGTTGAGTCTAGATTCGGCGTTTGGCGCCACAACCCAGAACATGGTATCTCTGTGAGGAAACACCTGCTTGTAGGATGGGACACACAAAGAGCCTGGCTCTGAAAAACACACACAGGAGCTGTGGAACATGCCAGAACCTGGGAAGCACCTCTCTAGGCAGCCCAGACCAGATGTCTCTTTCCACGGCCGCGGACTCTGGCTCGTCTTGGGAGATCCCTAACCGTTTCCTCCCTAGACTTTCCCCAGCGAGCTGAGAGCTATAATCCCCATAGTGTCCTTGGTCTCCCCCGCGGCCACTGGCCAGTGGGACGTTCCTGGAAACACTCCCTCCCGTTTGGGCAGCAGGCATGAATGTAGCATCTAAGCAGCTCATTTCCATATACGGGCCAAATATGTGAAGCGGAAGCTGCAGGTGGCATAATGAAGATAGTATGAGAAGATGGAGGAAAAGGTGCATCTATATATTCTGCAGCCAAGTCTATAAATAATGTATATAGAGATTACAGTCAAGATATCACGCTTGTGGACAGTTTCTTCCTTCATATTTCTGGATAGTCATAGACTGTGGGAAGCCAATCTGATCACTCAGCACAGGACCTGGAGGCGGTCTTAGGTCAGAAGTCACACCCTGATAGGTCCTGCAGACGGCATGTAGCTTGTATCCAGGTCCATGATACAAACAGAAGGTGCAGCCAACATTCCAGGATGGAATTTCATACTTTTGATGGTGACTCAACGAGTCAAGACAAATTTCTTGTTTCAGAGGAGACTATAGCCTTTGAAGCTGCCCCATTTGTTTTGTGTGCTTCTGTGTTTATGGGAATTTGTCAGAGAGAGTCAGACAGACGCAAGTGCCCTGAAACCTATAGAGCATGTGGAAGTCACGCCTCGTCTCTGACGCTCCTTTGGTACCTCTGCCAGGTGGAGATATGACTCCATTTTCCCTGGAAGTGACAAGAAGCTCTTCTGAGGGATTCATCTGTATTTGTCCATCAGTTTCGTGACTTATGTAATGCTTGTTCGCTGTGTTCCTTCCTCACTGTGTGTTGAGTTCTGACTTCATTTCTGTACCTTTGGTCTTACTGATAAAATTCCTGACTTCCCTTTTCAGTCCAAGTTATGGATGCAGTCGAATAGATCAGAGAAACAATAGAGTAGATTTGTAGCTGGGCGGTGACATTTCACTTTTCTTTGTTCTTTTATGGACGCCCTCTGTAGAGTCTGATTTGTTTGTTTGTATCCTCCCGTCAGCCACAGCCAAGGAGATGACCTTACAGTCCTTCCTGCTGAAATTTTCTCATTCATGCTTAGGGTGACTTGAGTTGCCAGAGTGACGCCTTGGCGTCATGGAAAGTTTTTTTTTGTGGGATGTTGTGGGACGCCCAAGCTAGTAGCACTACCTTAAAAAATAAAAAAAGATCATTTACTAGGGCTGCACAATGTATTGTGCTCCTGCTCAATAATCACATTGCATTTCTCAGCACTGCTTTGTGTCTGTTAACACAACTTGCGGCCACACTGCCAACTTAATATTTAGCTACAGTTTATTTGATTTCATCTCCATTTTTGTTTTATGAATATAGTAATGTTACTAGGGGGAATTTCACATATCGGAATATGGCTTTACGATGTGATATCATGCAGTCCTAGTAACACACGATATCTGAAATAAAAATGCCCTAAAATTATTTTGAGTGGAATTATTGATGGTTTGTAAGCCTGTTCTGTAGACTACTGTTGTTCCTGTTTTTTTCCCCCTTTAACAGTGAATGTGATGCATTGTGGGTAAAATCGGTGGCCCACACTCTGGATATCCAGTATGTGTGGCTCCCGCTATGCCTGGAAGTTGGGTTGTTTTTCCTCACTGCACTGTGGTGGATAATGACTTCACTGCAAATACAGTCCCACTGTTTCTTATCTTCCTTTGGGGGTTGTTGGACCGCCTGGCGCACTCAGCGCAGCAGAGCGGTTCTGCCAAGCGGGCCTCACGGGCCAGGGGTTAAGGGCGGGCAGATGAAGGCGAGCCCTTTGAGGACTTGCGCGGCACAGGTGATAAGATCGCGGCACGCCTGTCGAGACGCCTGGGCACCTTGGTGAGCGGGGATGTGGCACACATCGCCTGAACCCTTTGATTCCTGAGGAGCAGCTTGTCGTTGGGGTAGAAGGTCATCTCTCTTCGTTGACATTTTTAGAATAAGGTGTCTTTGCCCCTTTGATTTGATTAGTTGTTCAGATTCCCTCAGTGTTAAGGCCCAGTTTAATCCCAGTTCTTACTGGACGACCATCCAGTATATCACTAGTGCGGTGGCTGGGTTCGTGTTCGATTGACTCTGCGGCCAGTTTTATTGCCATCTTCTCACCCAGCCATGCCCAGCAGTTGGCACAGCCGCCGCTGGATGTGTCAAACGCCATTCTCTGCCCATCTCGCTCTCGTGTTCTGGGAGGTAAATTAAACTTGTTTGTTTAACTTTCTTTCATAGGCGTAATTTGCTAACTTTGCCCAGCTTATGAAAGTCTACATTTCCTCAAATCAGGACTATTTATTTATATGGCAGATCCCATCAGGAATTAACCTTATTATTGGGTCTGTCTCTTTATCCACGGCAGACATGACTCTGCTTCTGGGTCCAGAGATCTTTCATGTCTAAGTTAAACCCAGGAGTGCTGGCCTCTCTGAGCTGGCATATCTGGAATGGAGTCCTTCGCTTCGGCGATGCTAATTCCCCCACCAGGGGGAGAGACGCGCACAGCCTGCAGGAGCGTCGGCTGTGCCACTGTTATCCTGTCCCGTCCTATTTGCCCGAGGTGCGTCAGCATGCTGTACATCCCAGGCGAAATTATTTCAACTAAACCAGGAGTGCTGTGTCATTAAGACTCTCCTGCTTGCTCTGCAGTGCCCTCATTTGATTGGATACCTGACGGCATAAACAGTCTGCTGCTCGGACGCTGAAGGGCTGTACAAAGGAATGGATCATTTGACTCCTCAGTAACTTCACAAAGAGTTTTTGGAAGTCGGTATTTGATTATGTACTACAGGTATTTCATGTTTCCTTTGAGAGCTCTACAAGGTCTCTGTCATATGGAGAAAACGTTTCTATAAGATGTCAATGTTAAACCTGTTAGACTGAAGATTTTCTGACACCTGACCAGACACACCTCAGCTTGTTTTTTTCTCATTTCCTTGTTGGCTTGTGGCTGCAGTCAGCAGGACATGAATAAGGCCCCGTGCAAATATTTTAATGTGTGTTTAACAAGTATTCACATGTACATTAATTAAGAGAGCGATTACGAGCAAGCAGCTGTGGGGTTTCCATGCTGGGCAGCTGAACTGTCCATCTCTCTTACCATTAAAATTACCAGAGCAATTACCAATTACAATTACCAATGAATTATTATAAAGGGGCATGCATAATTTTGACCTTAGCTCGTCAGTGAAAAGCCTCTTACCGTTCAACAGTGCAATTTGCACATGGGCAGGGAGATTGCAGGTTTCTCCAGAGTCAGAGATATTGAGGTCACCTCCGCGGTGAGGAAAAAGTCTTTTATTTCTGTATGCGATTCACTCGGCCCTCATGTTCTTCATATCAGCCGCCAAGCTAAGCTTCGTCTGAGGGTCACTGACAGTACGTTTCTCAGGATGGTTATTTGCTAGCAAAATCAGAATATGATTCCTTTGACCTGTTAAAATGAATGCCATTGAGTGTATCTGTTTGGTTTCAGTGCTGGGAGGAATCTCTATGTGGATTCAGTGCTAGGCACTATTTTCTGTTTTTGCTCCATCCAGATTGTGCTACAGAGCCTTCAGGCCTTCAGGTTGTTTTTTATTTAATTTACCTGTAGCCTCTTGCAGACTCTCTCTGCCTAGCTTGCTTGGATCGAGTCTGAATCATGCTGGCTACAGAGGAAGACCGTTTCTTGGTCTAGAAATGTAACCATGCGAGGAGAATGTGAGCAGGAAATGATGGAGAGCTCTGGGCAGGAAGGCGGCCTCCTTCTGGTGGACCAGGACCTTGAGTGTGAAGAAGGGCAGGATCTGAGGAGACATGACTGCTGGCTTTGTTTTGGCTCTCGTCTGCATGTTAATTAATTGTTCTGCGTGCAGCACATAATTGGCGTGGGCGGTGTGTTCTCAGGGATCGGTGGCATGTTGGCTTTTGGGCCACGTCTGTGCAAAGAGCCGCTGGTCACTGGAGGTCCTGACGGGCTGCGTGAAGATGTACTGGTGCCTGAACTTCTCAAGTTGTTTGAGTTTCGTTTCCTCCTCTTTTTCTGTTACAGCTTCTTCCATCAGTTTTTTTGTATACATCCTAGCATAGGCTTGCGGTATGCTAACTTGTAGGCTCGCACTCGTTTCTCATCAGTTGGGTTGGGGTGTAGACCTGTGCTGTTCCTCTGAACTTGAGGCGTTATCTGAATGGTGAATTGCCTTTTCATTTTCAGCAAGGGGGACACAATTTTTTTACCACAGTTAATGAACACCTGATGAGAAAAGAGCCCCTTCCCATGGCTTCAGGTGAGATTAATCTTAAACTAGGTGAGATTAATCTTAAACTTAGTGAGTTGGTAACTAATGAAAATGGACTGGTTTAATTGCTTTTTGCTGCCTTGGAGAAATATGGCTCAGTCTGTGGTGAGAGAGCGTGGCTTTGACGGGCTTAGGCCCCTTATTCATAGGTCCTGCCCTCCCCCTCAGCCTCATTCCCAGCTCAGAGTCAGGGATCGTCACAGGTAACTCGACCGGAGTCTCTCCAGCTTTCTCTGCAACGTGGGAAAGTGCTCAATTCAGCTTAACCCTGCGTTACCCACACCAAAGGCCTAGGAATTATTATGGATTCTGTCACTATGCTACCAGGCTGCTTATTGAGTTTCTGTTATATCGTTAAATGGAAAGAACTTGTGATTTTCATACGTATTTTTGCTCTGGTGCATTTTTGGGGAACAAAGATAGATAAGATTTTAACAACTCTGAGCTATTAGTTAGGTTCTCCCCAAACGAGCTTGATGGGCCGAATGGCCTCCTCTCGTTTGTAAATTTCTTATGTTCTTATGTGCCTTAAACCCAACAGTACTGCAGTACTTTAAGCACAAGCAGTGATAGACTTTGCACTCACTGGATACATTATTAGGTACATCTGTCTAGCACCATAGGAGTCTGTTTTACATCCAGAACCACATCAAGGTTGGACAAGTTATGCTTGCAGAGAAGCCTTTCTGCACACCACTATTATTCTGAGCTGTTATTTTTGTGTTTGTGGCCTTTCTGATAGCTTTAATGAGAATGGCCGTTCTCCTCTGACCTCTCTCATTAACAGGGTATTTTTACCCATAGAACTATCGCTGACTGGGTGTTTTTTTCTTTGTTTATTGCACATTGTGAAAATCCCAAGAGAATGATTGTTTCTTAGATGCTGCAACCACAACATCCAGCACCAACAATTACACCATACTCGAAATTACTCAGATCGCACGTCTTAGTTGCCCTAATGCTTAGCCAAACAGTAACCGAACCTCTTGTACTGTATGTATTCAGCTGATGTCACATGATTGTCTGTTTGGAGGAGCCACCTGTTTAAGTTAACTGGCTGCCGAGTGTATATCAGGGGTGGGCCATCTTGAACCAGATGGCTATTGTAGGGCAAAACAGGGAGAGTCTCTCCGACAGAGGTAGTCTCTGTCTCATTTGTGCCCCCCCCCAGGCCTCTGGTTTTGTGTGGGCCTTGAAAATGATAGATCACACTGTAGCTAGGCATGGGGGAGGGGCTTAGCCAGACCTGGGTCCTGTAAGGAGATACCACCTTCTCTATGGGGGACAAAGGGGGAGATTCTTCATGATGGACATTGTTTCGCTGGTTCTGTCCTGTCACACGTATATCTCCTGCTGTATCTGGGGCAGGAACAGAAGGGACCCTCTTCTACTATTTGTTGTGTTTGGTGCGGCCTTATCTGTCTCTCCCCTCCCTAGTGTTGTTTTGTGTTCACCGTTTAGGCTTCTAGAATGATCTCGGGTGCCGTTCCCGGTTTCTGTCACAGACGTGGCGTTGAATGGGAGGCTGTGTACTGGGAGCCAAACTGGCAAAGGGCAGCATCATTACTGTCAGTCCAGCTGCTTAATTCACTCAGTCAGTCAAATTATTTACTGTGCTGCATTGTTACAAAGTTCTACATAAGCAGTTTTTTTTGATGCAGAAGAAACACCAAACAAATAGTCTCAGAAAACTGAAGCCTACTGATTACTGACTGCGAGAAAATGTGATTTTAGTTTGAAGATTTGTGTGGCCGCGGAGAATGTCTAAACAAAGCAATTTGGCACAGAATGAAAACAGGTTACCTCTTCCTGTCCCGACCACCACAGAATGGTTTAGTCCATTTTCTGTAATCTTTATACATGATGTCCTGATTGTGGACTCTACTTGTGGAATTGTAGGGGTGTTTGACCCAGACTATCATCGAACTGTGTATGTGGCAATAACTTTCACATTTTAGTTTAATGCTCCATTTGTGTATATTATTAAATTAAAAAAATATATATATGAGGAAGACACCTTGGGAAGAAATCTGAAAGGGCATGAGACCGTATTTTCCTTGGGGTGGCATGGATGATGTTTTGTGGGCAGTATGCAGTAATGGCTGGTGATAGGTACCTTGGGGCAATTTAATATATTAAAAACTCAAGTTGACACCGTGTGCTGGATGGTGCATTGCGCTAGGGTGGCTTTGATGAGCCAAAGCGAGGAGTTAATGACTGCTTGTAAAATAATGCGTTATTGTGTTGCACTGAAGGTGGCTTCGGACAGGTGCATTAGTGAACACGCTCGTTATCGTCCTGCTTTAACATCGCAGATGGTTGCGATGGAGTGTGGTGGTGGACTGTTACATAACAGCAAGAAGTCATACTTATCCCTGCCAAGCTGAAGATTATCATTCCACAGCAGCGATCACAAATCCAGGTCACATAATCCTTTATCTGGTACCGGGTCACAGTCCACCAGGAGGTTACCCCCAGAAGTGCGGGGCACGAGGGATAGCACTCCATCATAGTGTACGTGCTCACACCCAGCAGAAAGTCAGCCGCGCAATCACCAGGAGAACACACAGTCAGGAGGGAGTCGAACCCACAACCTGCAGGTGTGAAGCCACAGTATTACCCGCTAAAGCTGCCCTCATTGATACTTTATCTAGGCACCGTATTTCTGAAAGAAATAAGAGGAAACACTCTGCTTATTCAAATGCAGAATTAAGCCCCACACACACACACATACATTCCAGAATGACGAGTGACGTGGTGATACCTGTTGTTACTTCTCGTCCCTTTGACCCATAATGTGAAAGCCATTGTAATACGTCACACGAGAGCCGGAAAGGTGCTGAGTCCATGTTGTGTTAAAGAAAACATTAATCTATCTTTGGGTTGCTTATGGTACATGACATACAGAACGTTGAGTGTGACAGCGGATACACTGAATACCCACACGTCCAGCATTTCCCTGTCTCCATCCATTTCATGTCCGATTCCTCAGTCTCCCATTGGTTTGTTTCCCTAACGGTCCAAACTAGCCACAGAATGTGTCCCTCCGATGTCACAATTAGTGGGATTCCTTATTAGGCGGCGCCTCTCCGAAAGCTGTATTGTCAGAACCCGGCACACGAACGGCCCGCAGTGCCACCCGGCGCTCGCAGTGGCCTAACCCCCATGACGGAGCCGTTGGGTGTATCTGTTTAACAGGCAGCCATTCCAGAGATTCCAGTCCACATAACCATTATTGTCCAGTGGCTGTGCGTGTGAAAGTGGGGCCTGGTGCCCACCACTCAAGGGGGCACTCAGTTTGGGGGGCTGTTGAACCTAGGAATGTTCCAGAACTCAGTTAGTCACTTATCTGCCATCTTTCTGTTATCTGATCTTCTTTTTGCTGTTTTTGAACTCGATTGAAGTTTCCCCCAAGCCTTTCTGGAGCCGTCGATACGCATGTTTGGTTTAATGCTGATAAAAGGGAACTTGAATTTCATGTTTGTTGTGATTAACTAGAACACATATACCAAATTACCACAAGAGAAAACCACATGAGACTATAAACCCCACAGCCCACTCCAGTCTTGAGATCTGCCTCAAGTCCCTATAGAGATGTACATACGATACCCCAGGGCTAAAAATGAAGCTCGCCGACTTGCCCGAGGCAAGAAATTTAGACAAAAGGCGAGTACAAGAACATGAACACTAGCCTGCTGGCCAGTAAAAACAATATCATGTCGAACTACACAGAACAAGTCCATTTGGCTGATAACAAAAATTCTTGAGTTCCTGCCTTGGATGCCTCACTTTTAACACTTACTTGCTGTGTACTTACTCACTATGTACACTTTTGCGATGAGTGGCAGGACTTTGTGCACAGATTTTTCACCTGAAGTTTGTTTCTAGTGTTCATGGTAAGATGTGGGTCTTGAAGTTCATTGAAGAAACAAGTGATAATATACTTCAAAAAGCATGACTATCTTCCCAGGAAAGCTCCAGGTTCCCAGTGATCCGCTGAATGAGTGGTTGGAAGATAGATGGATGTTTGGGATGAGCCAGTTCCTGTGTTACTGGAGATCACACACTGAGTAAATGCCCCACCTCCCATTTTGTTCTGCCAGATGATCGAGTCACTGGGCATCATGATCTACAAGGCCCTGGACTACGGGCTCAAGGAAAACGAGGAGCGGGAGCTGAGTCCCCCACTGGAGAACATCATCGACCTCATGACCAACGTGGCGGAGGCAGAGGTCGACGGCTGCCCCGACGAGGGCTACGAGGCCACGGAGGAAGAGGACGAGGAAGTCCAGGCCGAGGTCCTTAGTGTCCGTGGCTACAGAGACATCCTCAAGGTAGGTTCTGGAAGGTTTTTACCTTGTGCTTCTGCTTGATGGAGTGTTACAGGACTTATAATTTCTGAGTTTTACCCATGAATGGTGGATGGGTCTTTACCCATCTGAAACTATGCCCTGTATTTCCATATTTGTGTGGATGTGTGTGTGGGGATGTTCGGGTTATAATGTTGTTTAAACCACACGAATCATCCTGAGGTTGTATGAATTTGAAACAGTTGGACCTGGGATGTCCAGCTGTGGGTGGCAGCCTTTGCTGCAGATATGCTACGAGATGAAATGATCCTTTATTTACATTTACACAAGTACGAGTTCAGGTACATTGGAAGGCTTCTCTTTGTCTACCCCATCTAGCTCTCCATGAGATACACAGACACGTCGCACTTAATGCTGTTCCTGTGAAATGAAATTTGGCAATATTGTGTGATGTGCAAGAACCGGCCCAGAATTCCCTGATGGAGAACAGAGCTATGACCAGCTGTAATCTCGCTCAGACATGCCCAAGTGAATCATCTTCATTATGAAAGACCTGAGTTCCGTTTCGTTATGCAAGCCTGTATGCAAGCCTTCTGGGGCATTATGCCACCATGCGTGGTGGAGATACCTTTACCTATTGTCTTTCTTATTTGTTGAAAATATGCAATTATTTTGTGCTTCATCCGCACACTTCATTCAGCTTTTCCCCATCACTTGTTCTGATTTTTATTAATCAAAGTACAAAGGAGATAATTTGACGTTTTCCCATCAAACAACCTTCAGGGGCCTCTGATTCTACATGCAGAGAAACCCGACCTGATCAACTCTTTTTTAAGTCAATTCAAGTCAAGTCAAGTCAAATATTATCGTCATTTCAAAATATGCAGGCATACAGTGAGACAAAATAGCGTTCATCCAAATCTTTAAAAATGGCTTTACACAGAACATGACAAGTTCTGTGCAAAAGACAATGATGAATAAATAAGTGAACATCCTGTGCATAGTGCACCTTTTGACTGAGCAGAGCGTTTGATTGTACATTTGATAATGTACCTGTAAGCGGTTTACAGTGAAAGAACAGTTACTGTACACAGTAAAGTACAGTGTAAGGAAGATCTTCCATTGTTGTGTGCAACTGATGCATAAAGTGACCAGCGGTCATGGGTAATAAGCAGGTTTTAATTTACGATGTTTGGTGGAATTCCAGGCTGGAGGGCTGAGGTGGACTTGTGTTGAGGAGTCTGATGGCATGAGGAATGAAGCTGTTTCGGGACAGAGTGAAATCACTGTGAAATGCTTCCTTTTCCCATTTTTGCTGTAGTGTAGTCATCTTCAGGTATGTCTTTGACATGTCTCCGTGTTGTACGCCACAGCAGGAAAGGTAGGGTAGGGCAGACCTAGCTTTGGGCATCCTGCTCCAATGCCTGCTGGGTAATTCCGTGCAGTTTATCTGCCTTCTGGAAGGCCTCTGAGCTTCTCAGCTGTGGAGTGACCTGAATATGATCCAGCTCCGCGTTAACCCATGGTTCGAGTCACTGGCCTTGGGAAAGCCATTGCCAGCCCTTTGCTGACTTTGACCCCCCGACCCCCCTCCCATAAGATCTTTGGTAATGGCAACTCATCCTGCTGGCCCACAGCCATTCAGCTCAAACCCAAAAACTCACTTTCGTCACAAGTGAGATTGATCTCGTCACGCATTTTTGAATACTCCAAGTTATGTAAGTAGTTAGTTTTGTTTCGTTAGAGCTGTTGATCAGCTACCACCATCATGTCAGTGATATATTGCATTGTACGCCTATCCTCTGTGAGCCACATGAGGATGTATGTTACTAGTAAAGCCCGCAAATTTTGGTATTTGTGTCGCTGAGCATGCTGGGAAAATTGGCCCGCTGACCTGTCGCCCAGGGCTTGTGGCCTGGGGGGTTGGAGTGTCTGCTTCTGGGGAGCCCTGAGATACCTTGGTTAGGGATTTTGTGGCCTGGGGGGCTGGAGTGTCTGCTTCTGGGGAGCCCTGAGATACCTTGGTTAGAGATTTTGTGGCCTGGCATTTTTCCAGTCCCTTTGTGCCAGCTGACAAGTGCCATGTTCATTTTAGTTGCGCTTGTGTGAGCTCCTGAGTCAGCCCGGCTGAGAACAGCCACTCGGGCCGCAGGCGGGTGTCTGTTACTTGCCGACCTCACCAGCCCCCCCCTGCTCTGTCATCCTCATTCTCTGTCCCCTTTGTGCTGCTGCTGGCTTTCTCTGTAACAGAAGTGCCAGGGCAACACATTGTTCATAATCCAGGAGTATATTCCTGGTCAGATTTCCTAACCCAGCCTGAGAATGGAATGTACCCAAGAGATGGTTAGCAGAGAAAAACTACAATGACGATGTAGCAAGTGGTGCCTTTTGTTAGACGCCAAATCGAGAAATTCTTCTAAGTGCAAGTCAGCCTAGATGGCATGAGAAGACGTCATTTGACCTGTTTTTTTGTAAATGGGAATCTTAGTATGAGTTTACACTGTTGCTGCCAAATTTTGCATCTCTCAGGTCTGCGCCAGCCAGATCAATAATCGCGTCCTTGCTCTTTCTCTCCACCTCTCACCCTCGTCCTCATGGGCAGCTCTGCACTTCCCATCTCCCCAGTCCCTTAGATGCCCCCAACCACTACCAGGCCGTCTGCCGTGCCCTCTACGCCGAGACCAAGGAGCTCCGCACCTTCCTGGAGAAGATAAAGAATGCCAAAGAGGTGAGGCCTTCTAGTCTATGTGGACACCATGAAATCTAGTCTGTGCGGCCTCTCTAAGACACAACGAGATCTACTCTGAAATCTTATGGGATCCAACAGAATGATCTGCTCTTACAGTACACAGTGAGCTTGGAGCTCAGTGCTTTGCAGGGCACCCACACTCACATGCTATGCTACCCATACTAAAGGTCCACTGGGAGAAAATGGAAGCATGCGTCCGTGCGAAATACATACAGAAATTAACAAGAGGTCTGATTTGCAGTGACACATGGGAAGTACTGGGTGTCACACATCACACATTGGTACTTTGTTTACCGAAGGCAGCATTGACCAGGAGCTCAGTGATGTATAACAAAGGATCATCTCTGGGATTTTACAAGCTCGCTGCCAGAGAGGTGAATGTGAGAAAACAGTTCAGTAGAATCAGCACAGTAAGCTGATGGTTAAGCAGTTACATTCAGTAATAAAAGGAAATGTTTTTTTTTCTGGGTCTGCAGCAGGAAGCATTGTTCGCGTCACGCTGTTTCAAAGAGACACTGCAGAAAGGATTTTGGCAGCAGGTGGGAGGGAGGCAGAGAGAGAGGGAGGGAGAGAGAGAGGGAGGGAGAGAGGGAAGGAGAGAGAGAGGGAAGGAGAGAGAGAGGGAGGGAGAGTGGGACGGGATGTAATGTCACGGCTGGGGAACCGCACACTGTGCTCAGTGTTACTGATCAATAAAAAGGAACTGCATCTTTATTTACCTTATCATTACAGTGCTGTAGAGTTTGGTTTCAGGTCTTCTTGTCCACCACTATTCACGCAAGTGGGATGAGTGACTGAGACTGACTCGTTTGGAGGTACACTCACAGCTTTTCCCTCTTACAGTATCGATCAGCCTTCAGTGTCCCAGAAGGGGATACGTGTTAAACACCTCTTCTCTCCATAATTTCCATCTGGTGATGCTGTAGTCGTCACTGAGAGTTTTATTATGGTGGAGGCATTATAATTAATGTGGGAGGTGGTATAGTTCTGGCTTGTGAATGCAGAGAAGGTCAGGAGGTTTAGCTTGGTGTATTTGGAATTCTGGGTTAAAAGAATCCATGTGTGCAAGTTGGCCAGTCAGAAAGGACAGCAGAGAAGGGATGATGGCTAAGGAAGTCTACAGCTGACTGTACTGTTTGACCGGGGGAGTAACATGTCAAGCTAAGGATGTGGACACCTGACTGTACCCTTTGACAGTGGGAGTAATAAGACAAGCTAAGGATGTGGACACCTGACTCTACTCTTTGACAGTGGGAGTAATAAGACAAGCTAAGGATGTGGACACCTGACTGTACTCTTTGACAGTGGGAGTAAT
>JAODLD010000144.1:10030835-10041766 GCA_026781065.1 Mormyrops boulengeri | reverse complement strand
TACTCTTTGACAGTGGGAGTAATAAGACAAGCTAAGGATGTGGACACCTGACTGTACTCTTTGACAGTGGGAGTAATAACACAAGCTAAGGATGTGGACACCTGACTGTACTCTTTGACAGTGGGAGTAATAAGACAAGCTAAGGATGTGGACACCTGACTGTACTCTTTGACAGTGGGAGTAATAACACAAGCTAAGGATGTGGACACCTGACTGTACTCTTTGACAGTGGGAGTAATAAGACAAGCTAAGGATGTGGACACCTGACTGTACTTTTTGACAGTGGGAGTAATAACACAAGCTAAGGATATCGACACCAACAGAGTTGTGAACCAGCACCTGAGCTGATTCAAAACCTTGTGCTTTTTTATGCAGCCTCGGGCTGAAAGATAACAGATTAACTCTTTATTTATTCTTGTCCCAGAGTTGCTTGATGCAGCATGACGGAAGAAAGCAAATAATGTCATGTGCCAGAAAAAAAGATTGGGAAAGGGGGCCTGTTTCCGAGACTGGGGTGCAGAAATGTGTGTGTTTAATGATAGATACAGTAACATGCTGTCGCGTGCTGTCAGAGCTGATGGTCGTCATTCACGGCTCCATCACACTGCAGTCACAGTGTTGACGCAGTAATGAAGAATTTGTGCTTAGCCAGGCATTTGGGGGTCTTTAGTGACCCCACTTACTGCAGGGCTCTGAGTTGTCTGTGAGTTATCAGTGAGAAGCCTGGTGACTTCCTGCTTTGCTAGAGCTGGGCTTTCTGTGTTGTTGCTCTAGTATGCATTTCAGTGGTTATGGATCTGTGTTTATGGCCTGCAGTAATCCTGCTTCCTCAAGACCCGGCATAGTCCTGTGGCTGTACTCTCTAACTGGGTTTTAGAAGTCTGGCCCTTCCACAGATTTGGGTGATTCCTAGCAGTATTAGTCTGTGACTGGTTAGTATTGTTGCTAGTGATTTTGGTGTCATTTTATCTCTGCCTATCCGTCTTTCATCAGCAGCCTACATCTTTGTCACACAGGGAGTGTAGTATTACAGGGGGACCAAAGTACTCAATTTACTGTATGACAAACGAAGCTTGCCGTCCAGGAGTCCATTTTGTGTTGCTCATTCACAATTGGTGTTGCCCATGTGTTTGGGTTACAGCATGTCTGTTTTGAAACAGTTCTTCACTTTTGTTCCCTAGTTTGCAGCTCCTATGAAGCAGTGGATATATATTACAGTAGCTGGCAGTCGATATCCTGGCAAACTAGTCTTCCATTCCGCATGGCGGTTTCTTGCTGTTGCCTAGCCAACAGAATTTTAGGAGTTTGAGTCCGGAGCCCGTGGTACGGCTTGCTGTGGATGGATGGGGGTTTCTTTGGGAAAAAAAGACTCGACTCTTTTCTCAGATCTGCTCTGATAATCTGTAGGCAGCAGGGTGGAATTTATTAGTGGTCCGTGCTGTCAGTCTCACAGGTACGCCAACATGTGTCACTATGCCGGTGAGTACGAGCACACCCGTGCAAACACACGCCCATGTGCACACACACCACGGTTTGCTCTTTCCAGTACCCATAATGCCACGCTTCATCCTTCCTATATGTAAAATGTTATCCTCCTTTTAACACTCCCTTTAATGGGAGGGAATAATTCTTAACTGTTTCTCTACCTGTCAGTGGACCTAATGAGTATCCCGTGAAGGTGAACTCACCCATACAAAATGTTTCACTTGTGACTCTCCTGGGCAGTGAGGGTCAGATACAGAAATCCCACTTCGTCTGGGGTTCAGACCATGGACTTTGATCCTTGGACTATAGATCAAACGGTGTCCTAAGGCTATATGTAAGTTAGTAGCATCTTCCGGAGTTCTGTTGCAGAGCCGATGTTCCAAAGCCCTTAATCATTTAGTGTTGATGCCACATGGAGTGTTTCAAAGCTATTCCTTTAAGCATCACTTTAACCATCGTTCTTTAGACATTTAATCTTTTCTTTTGAGAGACGTTGTTCCCATGCCACTGTGGTATCCCTCGCTATCTGTATGATACCACTGCATGCTACTGGTTGTTTTTGCAGAACCATCCCGGGCGGCATGTAGCAATGTCAGTTATCACAATGACTACTGTGATACCAATGTTTACCCTAGAGGAGCTTTGGAATTAGCTGTGAGCGTCATCTGCGGAGCAAATGAGTGACGGCAGGCTGGGCCCAAATGCGGGTCTGCAGGTTAGAAGGTTGCTGGTTCAGATGCCGTAGCCGGCAGAGTGATGTCACCGTTGGGCTCTTGAATAAGGCCCTTAGCCCCAGTTTCTCCAGAGATGCTCTCTGATCCTGACTGAAAGCGGATGCTAAATAAATTGATGTAATGGTGGTCAGTGCACCTTGTAGAGCCCAGGGCGTCCATACTAGCCTGTCTTCAAAGAGCATCATCGATTGCTTTTAGGCTGGGGTCCGGACAAAATGACATAGATCCTTCCAGGGATAAATGATTGCTCCTTAATCAAAATGCCTCATTTGGGGGGCTGACCTGAGTAACCAACCCCCCCCCCCCCCCTTGGGGAGCATCCAGTAACAGGATAATGGGCAGTTCCCCCATAAGTTGGCTAGACTTGTTTTGCTCTCTGAGCAGTGACATCACCCCCCCAGGGGCAACAATTTGAACTATTACCTCAGCCGGCCATTGGTTTTGTTTCTCATTGGGGCTTTGCACAGGCTGTGATTCTGACCTCTGATCAAACATGATCCCATCATTATATCTAGTCTGTTCTGTTCTCTGATTTGGTTACCATGGATACTTCTCCTTCTAGATTACCACCACCATGAAAAAATTGCTGATGGTTCAAGGACAGACTTTAAAAAATAAGTGTTACATATAGATACAAGTTTAGGTGTTATAATGGAACATGTGTACGACGTACAGACTGCGATGTGCGTCAGGGAGTCGCGGAGGCGATGGTGGAGAATTTGGCTGATGTTCAGCTGCTGTTAAAGGCTTCTTTAAATGCCCATTGATCAGCTGTCAACCTATCAATTAAAAAAAACTGCCTAACGATGTACCAGCATTGCGATATTGGCTTGGCTGCGAAGCCGAGGCCGCAAACGTCGCAAAATTACTGTCCCTGAAAATGAGCCTCATCTCTGCAGAATCTGCGGAAGATGGAGGGGGGGCAGGAGGAGGAATCGTCTCGGGACCTCAACGAGCTGCAGAATGCCGACTGGGTAGGAGGACCGGCCTTGCACCCCCCCATACCCCTGAGGATGGGAGGATCAGACATCTCACAGATGTGCTGCTGCGTAATTCCAGTTGAATTTTTCAGCGTTTGTCTGCTTTCATTCAGATTCTACATTGATACTTTCTAAGTCAGCTGACACTCGATGCAGGGCCTTGTCCTTTTCAGATGAAATAGCTTTACAAATACATTGATCAGCGGTGCGCGGCGGGAATGTGACATTGAGGTTGCCCGCGCTAATTTGCCACTACCCATCAGGCTCGGTTCTGGGTCCAGGTGATGAGGGACCTACGCACTGGCGTAAAGCTGAAGAAGGTCCAGGAGCGTCAGTACAACCCGCTGCCCATCGAGTTCCAGCTGACGCCCTACGAGATGCTGATGGACGACATCCGCTCCAAGCGCTACAAGCTGCGCAAGGTCATGGTGAGTGTGGACTTTCGAGGGCGGTGGGCAGAGGTCAAAGGTCAATGGGTGCGACGGGCAATGATTGCTCGTTGACACCTTGAGGTCTTTAAGGTAAACTGATGCTGTGATAGTGACTCATAAGGGAATAAAAGATTGTAGATTGTGAAAGATGTAATAAACACTAAGCTTTTCTAAATTTCTAACTGAAGTAAGGCATCAAGAAGCATGTTCTCTGTCATAACAATCACATCGTAGACTCTTCTTCTGTGTTTTGAGGACACCTCGTTAAAGGTGGTAGGTGCCCTGAGGGACAATGCAACGACATATTTTCTTTGATATTTTAGTGAATGGCTCTACTTTGATATTCCAATGAATAGCTCGTCTCTCGCTTTTTTTAAGGTACAACTTTCTTTATGCCTGTCATTACCTGTCATGGGTGAAGGGGTCGCATTGGTGTTTTTGCCGACTGTTTTGACGTAATAGTAAATACAACAGCTAATGCCTCTGAGGCTTTTGCCTTTATAGTCCATCGACTCTGTCTTGCATAAGAGCTAGTGCGACAACCACGCAACCTCTGCCTTTGCTTATGAGACGAAGGGATGATCATTTTCTTTATGTTATTTTTTCCATGAAGCCTTGTGGGTTTCTTGTTATTGCCATGTTGCTTCAGACGATGGGTGGCGACGTCTAATTGTTTGTAATTGCCAGGTGTAAAGGTGTCATTGTTTTTACTTGTTAACCTCTTTGTGCCATAATGTAGCTGAGGTTTTTAAGAGAGTTCACACGGCGTTCCCACTAAGGTACGAACGCTGACTGCAGTATTTCGGCCCGCTGTGCGTGCCTGTGCTTTTACGTGCAACACCACGGCGATACCATAGCTGGAATGTGAGAGATGTGCGTGCGGCTGGATGTCCCGCTTTTGGACTCCCTCTCTGTGACTTTTGCTCGTGTCACGCATGACGGCACTTTCACATGAACAGTGAAGCGTATGTCTCCATAATTTCAATTCTTAAAGATGTTCTTAATAGGTCGTTTTAAATCACGCAATGTTTTGTGATGCCGCGTATGGTGATGGGGATGGATATGCAAACACCACGAGAACATGTGATGTCTCACGTGCCCCCCCCGCCCCGCCTGTTCCTCTGCATCGCGTGTACGGTCACTGTGTACTCTCTGCTGCTGCAGTTATCTGTGATCTCTGTTAACATACCTGGGTGTGGCTTGTTTTCCTGTGGCTGCCGAACCTTGTTTGATAGCGGTGAGGTTGGGGTGGGGTAGCCAGAACCACGCCCTTTGATCCATGTATCTCCGTGTCTACCTGTCCACATACTCAAACCCACACCCCTCTCCCCCCCTCCCAGGTCAATGGGGATATCCCTCCCAGGCTGAAGAAGAGTGCCCATGAGGTCATCCTGGAGTTCATCAGGTCCAGACCGCCCTTGAACCCAGTGAGTGCTCCCAAGGCCCGCCCACATGCGGCTCCACCACGCCATTGGCCACAGTCAGCCTGTCAATCACAAATCAGCACCAGACCTGCTTCATTAACTAATGCTGATTCACAGCATTACAGGATCAGGATGACAAGTAACAATAAACTGATGGCTCTGTTTAATTTGCATGAATGATCAGAGAATTGATTAGCTGCACTAAGAAATGTGATGTATTAGATTGTCAGATAATAAGTATTCATATTCATAAGGTGATAGAACTTCCGGAGAGTATGTTCTGTTGTGTCTCTTGTAGTCCGTCACTTGTGTCCTGTGTGCAGGTCGCCGCCCGGAAGCTGAAGCCCCACCCACAGAGGCCGCAAACCCTTCACGAGCGAATCCTGGAGGAGATCAAGTCTGAGAGGAAGCTGCGGCCTGTGTCCCCAGAGGAGATTCGCAGGAGCCGGCTTGGTAAGTGACCACGGCCACACACTCGTGCCCCATCCACCGATCCTGCTTTTATTAACATTATTGGTGTTACATTTCCCAAGCAACTCCTCCTGAGACTTGAACCAGCAGCATTTATTGGTCAGAGATCCAGGTCCTTAACAACCACGGACACTGCCATCTCAAACATGCAGATAATGAATGAAGCCGTCTCTCCATTTAATGGCCCAAAAGCTGTTTCATTACTTCCAAGATCCCTGGGTGCATCGCTGTGCCATTTACATGCTCAGCCTTGGCGTCGTTGCCAAGGTTGTGGTGGATTGTGGGTAAATACTCAGGCGGTCCCCGGCAAACAGCTGGGATCCCCAACCGCGTTCCGTCACCTGCTGAATGTAGCTATATCTCTGTGTGCTGCCGCAAACCCAACTTGTTGTTACATTCCTAATATGTATCTGGACTGCATCCAGATATATGGTTAGTCCTGCTTTTGTTCCTTTTTTTACAGTCTATATTCTGATTTCCATCACAGCTGATAAATTCTTCATTTCGGTTTAAAGGCCCACCCTGAGTAAACGCTGAGTAACTTGGCAAAGTTTTACCAGCCGTGGACGTTTGCTGGAAGTCAGGTGCACAGCCGATGCCGCCTATTCAAAAGGAAACTCAGAGGTTCAGGGTTTCTTGGTGAACGTCTTGGGTCCTTCTGTGGCTCGTGTGTGAGCCTCATATACAAGCTAGAAGCATTTTAATAAAGGCCGCATCCTAGATGTAAAAGGAATAACAGCCCATTCAATCATCAAAGCACATAAAAGCACTAAGCAGAATGTGGTTGTAATCTGAGTGGATAAAATGGACGTTATCTAATTTTTTTTAATGAAAAAAGTGTTCAATTATATACTAAACTGCTTCTCCCCTTGTGACTGGCCGTTAAATTCACACATGCCTCATATTTCTGTTCTTTCATTTTATGGTAACTGGGAGATTATGTCTAGATCAATAAAAGTCGTATCTAAAGTTAATCAAGAGAAGCTTAGGATTCCTAATCAGGAGACGATACATTTCAGATTTTGGCAAATTAAATAACTGGTAGGTTTCAGATTGAAGAAATATCAGAGTTGTGTCACACTGGTGTGTTTTTATTTTTCGGAGTCATTTTCTCCTGTCTTTCTCTTCTTCTTTTTAACATCCCACTTGTTTTCCTTGCAGTATTTCGGCCTCTTAGCATGTCTTACAGTTTTGACTTGTCAGGTAACGATCTTCCTGCCTGACCTCGCTGTGGGCTGCTTGTTGTGCTCGTGTCGGACCCGCGATCCCCCCATCCCCCATCTCACGCTCCCATCTCGTGCCTGTATGTCCGCCCATCCCCATGCTGTGAGGTCAGGGGTCACGCCAGGTGCGGTGCTGGAGGGGGGAGGTAAACGCAGTCATCCAGGGGTTACTGTATGCTCCCTAGTGTCTGACTTTGGTGCCTGTTTCTGTTCCAGACTTGTTTTGCTGAAGCCAGGCCTTCTCTGATTGGTCCTTGACCAATCAACATCAGTTACATATTTCTTAAATCCCAGTAGATAACAACACATTATAATGTGCCTCTTTTTTAATTGTGAGCTTTTCCCAGACATTATTATTCAGCTGCTCCCAGTTCTACTCCTTTACCCAGTTATACAACCTTCTGGGTTTATAAGGCAACAACCGATTAGGTCATAATTTAGGGTCAGTCTTAAATCTGCCTAAAGTCTGATACTGATGCTGCTGGAACATTCTTAAGGAGGCCTCCCCCGTCACCCTGGGCAGTTACATTCTTGTTGGGTCTAAATTTGGCTGAGGTGCATTAGCCTTTAATCTGCCGTTGCTGTACAACGGCAGCGTGTTATTAACATCAAAGGCCATAACTAATTCAGGCAGGTTGGCTAAGATGTCGCCAAAATGTCAGCAAGCATTTCATTTCATGAACGTCAAGTGCTCTTACAGAGGAAAGCCCTGATTATATGAATTCAAGGATTTTATAGCCCTGTGATTCCTTTCACGGTTATTCAGGGATAAATCGGATAAAAGTCTGAGGACAGGTGCCACCTTCTCTGATGCTGGTTGTGTAGCATTGATTAGATCGAGTGAGCAGCACCCCTTAGCCAGACACAGTGGGGTCTTTCAGTCCAGGGAATGTCTTTCCCAGGGGAAACCTGAGGAGTAAATGGGTCGAAACTGAAACGTAACCCATCCGCTTTCCATGTGGACACAAAGCTGGCCTGTGAAAACGGGGCGACTCTGCCCGGCCCGTATGTCAAGCTAGGGACGTCGTGTTAAAGTAACCCAGCAGCTCAGAGGAGGCTGAGGAGTGATTCGTATGGCCTCTGAACTTGAGCCCTGATGATCAGGCTCTGAGCAAACCTGGGAAAAAAACAGAGATCTGAGATGGAAAATGACATGCATACCTCCAGCAGCAAGGTCAGGGGGCTCGACTTAATTCTGCTCAGTTCTGCCACCTGCCGTGTCCTGGGGAGGCGAGTTAACAGAACCCGATTTGGGCCCGAGTTCCAAAAGCACCGTGGTGACCTCACAGGTGTGACCCCACCCACCTCCAGCACTGGTGTCTGAGGGCGGGTCCCAAGATACTGCGAGATCTCGGGTGCCACCTGTGTGTGTGTGTTTGTGTGTGTGAGAGCTGACAGCTAACCATGCCCCCCCCCGCCCCCACTTCATTCGCTGCTTGGCTTTCACATGTCGCTCCTTAATTCACTGGTGTTCATGCCTCACTCACTCACTGACAAGGTGGCCTGTTCTAACCGGCTGAGGTGGGTTAAGTGTAATGTTTAACGCAGCTTGTTTTCTCTTTTGGGCAATGTGACTGTGTGTGATCTGTGTTTAACCCGTTTAACCTCTGGCATAAACGCGATGTGGCGGGCTCTGTGGTGTGCGTTGGGCTTGCTTACGTGTGTGGCGTGTCAGTGGCCTGTCCGCAGTGACCTTCCTCCTCGCCGATCCCTGGCCCAGGCCTCTTTTCGTCTCTGAAACGTTGTTTTCCGCTACACTGTTTACGCGAGGATTTACAGGAAGTCCCGCCTTGCTGGCTCAGCCCGCCCAATCCCACGCCGCCGACTGCTGGTGCCTCAGACCGGCAGAACTCCAGCTGCGAAAATGCCCCCTTGCCGCCCAGTCAAAGTGACCATTTACAAAGGGTGGCGTTTGCACGCTCGTTAGCGCACTAGTTAGCATGCTCGCCGCGCGTCTTCCCCTTACGGTCAGCGCCTGGCGCGGCATCAATGCTCCGGCGGATGCCCTCGGGCCCCCGCCGCCCAACTCCCGCTCACATTCTGTACCTCTTTCACTCAGTCCCGGCCCCCCTCCCCTACTTTCCCATCTCACTTAATGAAGCATGAGGCAGTGCGGAGAATGATAGTGTGACACTGGAGAACAGGCCCCTCTCCCAGTCACTGCTGTTCACCGGACTAACCCCAGCGGAAAGTTCAGGCATATACCATACTCTGACCTACACATAAACTTCTTCCATCCCTTTGATTTATTCACACTGGAAAGTTTTGGAAACTGACAGTGTTACTTACTCAGTTACTAATTCACTTACTCAGTCACTCAGTTAAAGTGCAGTAGAGTGAAAGACAAGTGACACGTGAGACTTGCACCACCTGTTAACTCTGCAGAGTGTCACAGAGTAAGTAAATATGGATTGCACCATTTGGGTGTGAAGTGACTGTCTTAAATGTATCTGAACACAGTTCTCCCTAAGATGGTTGTTTTAGGCATCTCTCTCTACTCTGACAGTACATTACTTCTCATGCACTGCAGACTGCCTTGAAAAGGGGGTACAGAGTATGTAGACTGCAGGAAAAGACCAGCCACTCCTGTGGTCCGATATAAGAGCTGCATTCTGTATCTTAAGTCATTTTATATGTGAAATCTATTTACTTTCACCACATTTTGCGCAGACATGTCGAATGGGGCCTCCAAGAAGAAGACTCTTAGCGCCCTCGGACTGACCAATGGGACAGCGGCTCAGAGCCAGCAGAACGGTGTGGCCGAGGGGCAGCTCCTGTCCCAGCGTAAGAGACTCCTGAAGGCCCCGACGCTGGCGGAGCTGGAAAGCTCAGAGTCGGAGGTGTGTAGACCCAGACGTGCAGAATTAGTACCACCGTGGTCCAGACTGGTTTTAGTATATGGGTGTTATAAGATTAAACATATCTGTGATGGGTTGGTGCCCCATCCTGAGTCATTCCTTGCCTTGTGCCTATAGCTTCCAGGATAGGCTCTGGATCCCCCGTGACCCTAAATAGGACAAACGGTTACAGAAAATGATGGAAGATTAAATATAGTTGATATAAACATTGTTCTCATGTCTACTTGCTTTTGACTTTGATTGATTAGTTGGCTGATTGGTTATTTGACAAGATTCTAGGGTCCAACAGCAATCCCTGTGTGCAATTGCTTGCCATACGTCCAGGCTGTGACCTGCCACGCTTGCTTACTGAGTGGTCGTAGTATTTAACAAGATTCTAGGGTCCAACAGCAGTGCCGCCTGTGTGAATATCGGTTATTATTATATGCTGTGGTTGTAGTTGCTGTTGACAGTTTCGGCCTCTTTGTTGCTTGTGGCAGGAGGAGGTGACACGCCGGTCGGCCAGTAGTTCCAGCATCTCCACATCCATGGTGGAGGACACCTCGCCAGAGTCTGTCCTGGGCAAGAAGAGTAAGACTGTCCTCCTGGAGTCCGCCACCGCCGCAGCAGCTCGTGCGGTCAGACCCCCACTTCGAACGCGGGACTCATTCTAAGGTTTCCCCACCAGCTCCGCCCCTGTTCCTGCCCATCTCCTCCACACCCCAACCAGAGCGACGTCAGGCCTCCCAGAGGAGACACTCCATTGAGAAGGAGACCCCCACAAACGTGCGGCAGTTCCTGCCTCCGACGCGGCAGAGCTCCAAGTCTCTGGTGAGTACGCCCCAAAGTTCCTCTGAGGCCACCTTCCATGTGTTTGAATGGTTAAAACTTGAATCCTTTGTGTGTCATGAAGGTCTGACTGTGTAGGTAAAGTCCTGGTATGAGTGGGGACGGGTATGGTGTACAGGTTCTGGGACGGGGCATCACCCTGAAGGCAGATTGATGGGGTGGTGGATGGCGTTGGACTCTTTCATAACAAAACTGAAACAGCAGGCTGTCCCTCCCGTGGATGACACTCCAGCGTCCCCCCACGACCCCCCCCCCAGCTGAGATCACCGGCCCTCATGTTCCTGCTGGTCACGAGGTTAGCAGAGTCAGGTTAGCAGGCTTTGCATCGACAGGAAGGGGTCACTCGTATCGCTGCATGGATCTGAGCTGAGGGTCGCTGGTTACAGTCCAAAGACTCGCTGTTGAGGAACTTCAAGACCTTCTCTGTTTATGCAGCATAATAGAGCCAGAGGGAGGTGGATTAGTCCGTCTCCCCGGGGGGGGGGGGGGGGGGGGGG
>JAODLD010000144.1:10015108-10030735 GCA_026781065.1 Mormyrops boulengeri | reverse complement strand
TCTGCCCCCCAAACGCCTCCCCCCATCTGTATGTTTGTCACTCAGGTGGCGAGGATAGTCCATTTGTTTCCCAGGATCCCCCCCATGTCCGCCCTGCATGCTCTGCAGAGCGCCCACCCCTCCGAGACGGCCGTGCTGGGGGTGTTGTGGGCCGTGTCCGCCCTATGTGAGAGCGTTTGCGTCAGCGGGCCCAAATCCTCCAAGGTTTGCCTCCCCCCCCCAACCTCGCCCACGTAGACCTCAGCATCTCTTAGCGCTTTCTTGCTAGCTGGGGAAATCGACAGCCAGGCTGGGATCGTGGCCCTGATGACGTAACCTCACCAGCTTCATGGCTCGATGTGCCTCCTGATCATCACGCTTACTCCACAATAACAGCCCCCCCCCACCCCAAAGCACCGATCACTAAAAGTCAGCTTCGCTCTGTGCTGTAGAAACCATAGCTAGACCCTGGCTAACCCCGATCGAGCTCCCCTATTCTGAGGATCACATCTCAGTAGAGCGCCATCTTGCTGTTTTTAGATAGTAAAACCTCCAACTGTGCATTTAAATGTAACTCTGTTTTTTTTTTTTATACTACAGCAGAGTACCACGTGTGTTCCATGGCGTTCTGATGTTCAGTGTCCTTCGTGGAGGGACGCACCGTTTTTTTTTTTTGCCGACGTTTTTGCTTTCAGACCCATTAGGTTGCCCAGGCATGGGTTTGCGTCTGTGTATTCTGTGAGAGCTTTTCCAATTACCCACGATGCACCAGTGCAACCCATCTGCTGAAACAGCAGGCCCTGTGGAAAAGGTCCAGCTCTCTTTGTATCTGCATAACTGGTGTTCTGGGCACGGTTTGGGTACTGCGTCTCACAGAGGCCGATTCATTTCTGGAACGGGGGGGGTGGAGTGCTGAGGGTTTTTCATTTGTGTACATCTCCAGAGGCGGGGTGTGTGGTGTGAACTTGGTTTGGTCTCAGCTGACTCTCCGTGTCCTTTGGCAGTAGGACTGATTCGTAACGTCCTGAAGTTTCTGGGTCGTGGACTGTAAAACTGGAATTATGTCACACTCCATTGCCTGCAGAAACATTTCCAATACTTGTAAATGAATTGCATGTTCCACCTTGCTCAGTGAGTAATTGAGTAGTTACTTTATCGGTATTATGTAAACTGTGGAAGAAGGACATTCTTACTTTTAGCGTGGTTGTTGGTTGAGAGAGGCGTCAAAACAGTGGAGCTTACCTGTGTAATTTCTCCAACGATCAGGTTGACAGTGACGTCCGCACCCAGCCGGTAGGTGCTGCTTCACTCCCTTCCTTCCCTGAATACTAACAGCGTGCCCCCCTGCCCCCAGGCTACCTCAAAACCTAACACTGGGGGAGGGGGGGACTCAACAGCCACGTTGCCAATATGGGTTTGATCTGTGACCTGGTTAAGGTACGATTATTAACGTCGACCAAATACTGATCTGGAGCAAGAACACAAACACGATTTGATACTCAGTATTGGTAACGGTGTTGTGAGATACACTGGGGATAATTGGGCTGAGTGACGCTCATTCTGAATGTATCCTCAGTGCGTGTTCCTGCTCATGTGCTCCGGTAAATTACTCGGCCTGCCAGTGAAAGTAAATTTCACACATGAAATGAAGTGTTTAGTCCCATTAGCGACTCCTCTGCCGCCCCCCCCCCCCCCCCCGGGAGACAGGGCTGCACTTGCGGTCGTTCTCCACCTCCTTTAGCGCTTGGTGGAGCAGCCCGCAGGGCCGGTCAGGACATTGAGGCGGGTGGTGTACCCATACTGCCACTGAAAAAAAGGTTGCACGGGAGCAAACCATTTTTGAAGGAGGTCTGACAAATGAGCGGCGGTCCCTGTGGGCGCGAGGCTAAAAAAAAAACACACGACGAGATGTTTGCCAGCGGCGGCCGATTTCCTGTAGGCCAAGCTCTACCCAGCATGCTCAGTAGATGTGGCAAAGACTTGGGCGGGGGGGTCGTGCTGACCTCGTGGCGGTAACCGGGGGCTCTTCCGTATTGCAGGAGGAGTTCTGCTACCCAGTGGAGTGCCTGGCCCTCACGGTGGAGGAGGTGATGCACATCCGGCAGGTGCTGGTGAAGGCCGAGCTGGAGAAGTTCCAGCAGTACCGGGACGTCTACAACGCCCTGAAGAAGGGCAAGGTAAGGCGCCAGTCTTCCCCCGCCACCCCCGAGTGTGTTACTCTGGTACAGCTAACGTTACCCATGTAACCGGCGTGGCATGTTATGGCTGTTTAGTCATAAAAAAATCACCACAAACCTGTGACTAAGCGGAATAAATCACTACAGAACCGACATCTGATTTGCCACGTACATGTGGTGATGACACCAATGTGGAGTTTGACCTTTCGTGACCCTTCTCACCCAGTGATGTGGCGTTTGGCGTAGCTGCCTGCTTTACTGGAAGAATTTACTTTCAGGACGGCAATCCGTAAATGCTGCTGTTTTATGTAAAAGTAAGACCAGGCCATTTTCTGTGCCACACACGCAGCTTTGCTTCTCCTGCCGGACAAAGAGGTTCTCCTTCTTCACCTGGTCATATACCTGCCAGTTCTGCAAAAGGTAAACCGCATTCCTGAGGCTCTGCCCGGCCCCAAGGCCGTCACGACATTCCTCGAGTGCATTTTGGACACGTTAATCATTTCCTCAGGGCTGATACAAGCGAAGCAATTTCCCATCCCATCTGATGGGCGGTTAAGCCTCAGTTAAAGTGACACTGGGATTTTACTTTGAGACCATTTCCAGGGTTATTGGTCGTCATGCTGTAATTGAGTGTGTTTTTCTCTCTTCGCTCCCCGCTGCTGCTCTCTTCACACAGACCCGTGTGCTCGCAGTGCTGTAAAAAGGTACGTTCCTTCCCGCCATCAGCCAGGGGGCTGCTTTGATGCGATTGATGGGTTTGGCTGCCCTCGGTTAACTCTCCATGGGAGCCTATGGAATGGAACCAGGACCCTTCCCTACCTCACCCTGTTAAATTAAGCCATCCTCGGGCCACAGCTGTTTTTTTGGCCGAAGATGGGCGGGGGCAGAGTTCCGGGGGGGGGGGGCTTTGCACACGCCAACACTGACACTGCGGTCCCTCCTTTATCTCAGATGAGGCTTCCGGCCAAACCCTACTCCAGCCTGCCTATCTATTCGCTGGGCCCCAGTGCCCTCCCCCACAGCACCTCCTCAGCCCAGCCCGAGACGTCCTCCTCCAGCCCCCAACGGCACAGTCTCCAGCGAACAGTCTCCAGGTACCACTCTTTGGTTCTTCATCTGCTTACCTTCACCTTAGCGGGACATGACTAAGTCTAATGCTGCAACTCGCTCGACCACAGGCTGACCAAGCCCGGAGACGGGACACGTGGGGAGGTGGCTCTACCTGAGGAGCTGACAGAGGACTGGAGCACCATGGAGGTGTGCGTAGACTGCAAGAAGTTCATCTCAGACATCATCTCCTCCAGCAAGCGTAGCCTGTCGCTGGCCACCAGGCGTGCTCGCTTGAAGCGCAAGACAAAGTCCTTCTACATGTCCTCACCCAACACGTCCGAGTACCGACCGTCCGAAAGGACGATCAATGAAGTGTAGCCCGGTGCCTTGTCCTTCCCTCGTCCTTACAGGCACACCGCTCATCCCAGACCTAATCCCCCCCGAGAATGAAATGGGACAAACTGTCAGGGTCTGACTGGGCGGTTAGGGTCAACCCACTGGCAGGTGGTGTCCGTCCCGCTGGGTTTGGCCGACGTCCCCCATCGTTCCTGTACGCTCACGTCATGGGCCCTGGGCGGGAATGGGGGCCCAGGGCGGGAATGGGGGCTGGGCTTGATGTTCGGTTGGTCGCCTGTTTGCTGTTGAGTACCAGATCTTCCAGACAAAAAACAGTAACATGTGCCCTGTTCTTCCGTGGCTGCTGTGTGTGGTTCCCCCTTTCTGCCAACATTCCCCCCCCGCCTGGCTGAAGTGTACAGCCTGGGGCAGGGCACCCAGCATGGTGTAACCCCTCCCATCACCATAGCAAATTTGGATTTATTACATTTGAATCCCAGGGGATTCTGCAAATGGCTGAGCATCTGGCCCCTCCCTCCATACAGGATTACATATAAGCACAATTCTACACAATTCTAAAATACAAATTTACAAAATGAATTGTAAAAAATTATTTGAAGATTTTCAGTGCAGCTTATGTAAAAATTAAAAAAAAGGTAAATTCTAAATGAATTATGGGAGAAAAGGTCAGTCAGGATAGTATCCTGAGCCAGTGATTAGGGAAGCATAAGGCAACAGCCAAAAGTAAGACAATAATGGATGGTTTAAGGATTATTTGTACCAGCCTTGGACTGTAAATGTTTTCCTACATGATGATGTGTTTTTAACGGCGAAGTCCTTAGTGTTTACATCCCTGTAGACACTGCGGTGAGGGTTGAGCGGAGATTGAGTGGTATCTTATGGCCTCCATTTCCTCACTGTGTGTGTGTGGCCTTGGTTTCTATGGGCTGGAACGACAGCAGCAGACCAGGCCGGTACTACATCACGTGTTTTGAGGGAACCCCGTCCACACGTTAGAAGAAAAGCCCATTTATAAACGTCCGAGTTGCAGATGTTTGTTTCCGTCGTCAGGGTTGCCAGACAATTAATCTGTTCCAGCAATTATGTCCCGCCCCCGCATTTCTGAACCGGGTATACAGTACCTTGATTTTATGGGCATTTCAGGAATTTCAGACTAGAATGCAGGTCGTTTCTAAGTTAAGACCCCTTTCACAACATTGTGACGACAAAGTAGAAACAGGCCGTGTTATCCATTGTACAGCTTAATTCATATAACTAAAATATTTAAGAACAAGGTCTTTTCTGTTTGTGGAGGTTTCGTTTAACATTTGAGTTTTTCTTACTTGCCTGAAGGGGTCGTCTCTGTGTTTGCTGGATATTTCTGCTTCTCCTTGCTGTAAAATATTTAATGCCACATGACAAAAATGAGTATGATCCCAAATGTGCCAGTTGAGTATACTGTCTGCTCTCAGAAGGTCATGGGAGACAGAGATGGGTGACCATTTGTGTACAAGATGTACAGTCAACTTGTATTTACCAATCGCTCCGATCTACTGAACTGTGCTAAGAACTTTAGTTTATTTGAATAATTTGAATTAATGATTTATTATTATTACTAAGAATGTTACTGTCATTGATATGAGCATTTTTAAGTTGTTTTCCTACAACCCTAACATTCAGTCATTGTAAATCTGTTACAGGAATCAGTTTGTTTTGCTTTTGCCTTGTGTAAAAAAAAAACAAAAAACAAAAAAAACAACCTTACATTGTCTATAAAGAAAAAAAAAAAAAGAACCTTACATTGTCTATAAAGAAAAAAAAAGAACCTTGGAGTCCATTTTCCAGCCAGCCAGTACTCAGCTCGCCCTGTTCCCTTCCTCATTTTGGAAAGTACCGAATTTCCTAGTCGTTTGTGGAATAAAAGGGAACGGCTTTCGTTTTCAGGCGGCTGTGTGGTTTGCTTGTTGAATGGTCACCCTATAGCGTGCACCAATCTTCATAAGCCAAATCTCCCCCCAACCATGTTTCTCTGTTGTAAATGACAAACATACATGTCCATAAATAAATTTTTAATGCAAATACACATTTAAAAGAGATTAACTCATTATTATGTAATTTTTTAAAAAATCCTTACACCTAATGCATTTCTATGGACCACATACCATCTGCGCACTCCTACAGGGAGGAACGCAGACGATGACACACATAATGAAACGTTCTCGTGCGTTTACCCACATTCACGCGTCGTAACAAAAGGGAGAAACCAAACATACGAACCTGCTCTTTAAAGACATCCACGCCCAAAAAATAAAACCAGTGTATCTTGTTGTGGATTTTGTGTCCCCACCGAAAATGTTTTGTTCTAAAGTTAACATCACAGTGCAATTCTTGGACTGAACTAACAGGGTTTATAAAGAAAAGGCAGTCATTCCTCACAATATCACAAAAAAAATAACCATTTTCTTCCAGTTGATGCAGTCAGAATGCCGGTGTTGCACTAAAAATCTGTACCATCTCGTATACACAATACTGAAAGTGTTAGTACTAAGTACTAACTAGTACTAAGTACTAAATACTACTTACAAACAATACCACAGACACTGGCAGCCCCCAGGATATGAATGAGACCTGTTACCCAAGTCTGTCTTAAAGTCGAATTTGTAGGTAAGTCAGTAAAATAATACAGTACATAATACAGTAATGATAATTATGCAGTAATAATAAAAGTAATTACATACTGTACCTCCAGCCAACGAACCACTTAAGGCAACCATCACAAAGTAGTGCATGCGTTCATTGTTACAAACCATTGTATATAACCGAAATTTTTATGGAAGTCTGTTCATAAGTACGAGTTGTCTACAAGTAGGATGTTAATCTGGGGACTGGCTGTACTCTTCTGTAGGTACACTTTGGGGGGCCAGCCCCATCAGTCCAGTTTATCGGGGGGGGGGGGAGGCATACAGAGATGGGGTCAAATCCAGTCAATATCCAGGAATGAGCCCCCAATGCTTCCTGATTTAACCTGACATCTCCAGAGCACAGGAGTCTGGGTCAGCACCGCTTATCCTTAAGCAGCCCTGGTCAGATGTCCATGACCCACAAGGACCACCACCACAGAGGTCTCCTTTACTCCTCAGGTTCACTGGCTTCCTCTCCTTCCTCAGCAGTCAGGCTATTTTTGTCTCCAATGATGACGTACTCCAGATTGGAGCAGTGAACCTGGAGGTCTGTGGATGATGCAGTGGTCTGTGCTGCCCCCATCTGGCAGCATACACATTCGCTACCCGCGGCTGCATCTGCCAATGTAACAAGGTAGGAGAAATGTGTTAAGATACCAGACTCATATGTAGGAAAGGGTTTGCTGCTTCTGCACCAATACTATTCTGTTGCTTGACGTCTTGCTCTGAATGATAAATCGGACAAATCTCAATTACACTGCATCTTCACAGTGAAGAACTCATTCAGTTGGCACAGGTCACTGGTAGTGGTTCTCAGTCAGTAAAATTACTCTAGAAACTTCTCCCACACTTAAATTCAACCTAATTTGGACTGTGGTCAGCCAGTATTGAAATCTCTGCCAAAATCTCTGAAATTTGAAGTCAACAGCTTGATATATCATTGAGTCTGCAGTAAAAGATACCGATTCATTAGAAGAATATTCTTGGAGCTGATGTCTCTTGGAGCCAATCCCAGGACTCACGGGACATAAAGGAGAGGACCATGCTGAATGGAATGCCAGTCCACTATGGGATGTACAATCACTACGGGTGTCAGAGAGGCCAGTACCCCGTAGCCACACGTTTTATGGGTTGTAGGAGGAACCTGGGGCGGCTCATTGCATTTTAATTCAAGACATTACCTTTGCATAACTATTTCTGACATTAAATGTTGCATGTGAGAAATATCTGTTTAAAAATTCCTCAGTGCCTTTTCAACACCAAAGATAGTAAATAAATGATCATTTCAGAGAGTTTTCATATGTGCTTTTTTAAACATTACAACTGCATGGCTCAAATATAGTTAGAAAGCTCAGAAAGAGCTGATACATTGGGGGGCAGTTCCCATCTGTGAATTCTGCCACCCTGGGGCTACAGGGCTGGGTGATAATGCAAGATATTTATCAGTGATGGTCATTGTTTTTTAGTACAAGGCTCCATTTTTACTTAGGATCGTCCTTAGATTCAGAAAATGAAAAAACGACAAATTTAATGGACTGCAGGCTGAAGTCCAATTTTAATAAATAAATCTTACAAAAATTAACCTTTTCCCCCCCACAGGCCGTAACACTAACACTGACAGTGCAGTTTGTCGCTGGGTTTTCTTTTCTCTGACAGCCTGGCTGCTCACTCCAGTGAACGGGTTTGACACTGCTGGTAGAGTTGCCACCCGTCTTGTAATGAAAAACAAAATGCCGTGTCCCATTTTTAACAAATTTGGGGATACGATTTGTCCCGTATTTCTTCAGGTTGAAAGTGGAAACCAGGATTGCTGGTGTCTGTGACTGAGGCGCTCACGTTCTGAATGTCCTACTGGATGGCAGTGCATCAGGTAGTGAAATCATTTTGCAGTATTGCCTGTTTTAGTAGAGCTTACAGTACATCGCACCAGTCTGTTGCATATCAGATTTTAAATTGCAAAAAGTTCCACCACACCACTGTTACCTTGTTTACCCACGATATCTCTTTTTTAAAAAGACGATGTGGCTTCTGAGCTGTCCCTTTCTTCGCTGACACTTGAAGTTTCCTTTGAGGGAGTGCTTATGTCTTCCATATTACCAAAACAGTAGCATTTAGCGTGCTCTGCTAACTCGACCTTGCTGGGCATTTGTTGGTCATAGGTTGCCTGTTCTTAAAATACTACTGTAAGATTGGTTGGAATTGCGTTAATTTCTCTAATGTGATAGGTGCGTGCTATCAAGCAATGTTCCTTATCAACAGTTTATTAAAATTGCTCATTTTCTTACTTATATAAAATGTAAGTCAATATATCGTTTCTATCAGCTAACCAGTTCCCCTGGGTAAATTGCCAATTAAGAAAATTCCCCGGTCAGAAATTGAGTCCATTAAGGGCAATTCATATTTCACTTTTCTGCATGCATTTACGTCACTCCCCCCGTGGGCGGACCGTCCTAGCTATTTTTGTTGCAAGGATTTTAAAAATGCTGCGGTATTACTTAATACAGCCCAAGCCCGGAAATATCTTTAAAAGTAAAAAGTTTACCCATTTAACTACATTGCTTGTATTTGTGTTTGTTGTAATGCATCTGCCCTCCCCGGGTCTGGTGTAATACCATTGCTGTACACATGCACCAACCAGGACCGTCTGCCTCCACTGACAAATGTAGTATGTAGACAAGAGACCTGTGCATGAACCGTACGCTCACATGCTTACGGGCTGAACCATTCAGCGGCCCACAAGAGAAATCTCACTGCCCGCTACTGGACCATAGAGCAGTGGTTCAGAAACAGTGCTTTAGACTTCAGGATAGGTTAACTTCAGGTTCACCTTAAGCTATGTTTATGAAAGAAGATCATTAAAACTCAGGGGAAATTACTATGTAATTTTAGTGATTTCTTTTGTAAGTTTGTAACCCCATTAACTTTTTTCCCCGTTTTAAAGCAGGTAAACAGTACTTTCTTAATTAGGCTAAAATTATCATTCCACCCACGTCTTTTTATGAGGCTTAAAAATTGCAATTTAAAAAAAACTTGGACACTTTTGGGTGTTTATATCATGAGAAGTCAATGTTTTATATACAAGTAGTATACATGTATTTCTTTATAATAATTTGTACTTGTTACTCCAAACCATTCATTGTTTTTCTAATAATAAAATGTAGCAACAAATGTAGTTTGCGAGGTGAATGCTGACCTTGATGAAAGAAACTTAGACTTATAAAAAAGTTGAATGCTGGGTTCTACTGAACCAGTATCAGAATGTATTCACTGGTGAGACGTCTAAGCACCTACACAAGTCGCTCTGGCTAAAGGCATCTGCCAAATGCTGAAAACGTAAATGGATGAAAAATAATCTTTGAGCTTTCCAGTGAGCTATTCCTGAGCCAGGCAACTGTAATAGTCCAAAAATTACAGCTCACAAGAAAACATGTGCTATATTTCAGAGGGATTTTTTAATAATAAAAAAAAAAAAGCTCTGGATGGTATGTGGAATTAATTAATTACATCATCAAAATTAAAAATGGTGATTCAAAAACTTTTTTGGGGAAATTTGCTGAGTTAAAATGGAATGACCAGGGTCCCAAAAGAACACACATTAACTTGCAATTTCACAACCCTGGAGGTGTGAAGATTTTTCCAATTCCCGCGAAACTTTCCCAAGTCTGTCAGTGTCATATAAAACACTATTGCTGTGACTGGATAAGCAAACAAAATACAGAGATGTTGTCAGGTGACTAAACTGCACAGCTGCAACAAGCGAAAGGCCATTAACCCCTGTATGCATGACAGGGCAACACAAACAATTACGGTTGTTCTTACCTGGTCGAGCCTCCATGAAGCTCTGAAGTAGCTGGCCCTGTTGGTCGCTGTTGATATACTGGTCATTCTTGCTTCCAATGATGCAATTGACTAAGGTGGAATTCTGAATGTTGACGACATAAGTGGGAGCATTGCTCTGTTCGTCTGTAAAGGTCCGATAAGAAGGCCCATATCATCGTTAGCTGTATGACGCATTTAGAAACTAGCTATGCAATAGATTATTAAGACAGCAACAAAGGAACGAAAGAATTTCATATTATCACTTACTCGGCAGGATCCTGTCCTGAACGGGACACGGTGTGGTCACAAGGGGGCGTTTTGCTGCAGGACATGGAGACAATAGGTCACATAAACTAGGGACTTGGCAATATAGCGGGAAAAGAGACCAAACTTCCAGTGCAGAGGTCATAAATAATAATAATAATAATAATTAATACTTTTATGGAAATTGTCTTTTTACACCTCCCTCAACTCTTTGTAGAGTAAGCTGTCCGCGAAGGGCAACCACCTGTTGGGCCGCCCAGGGAGCTGGGGGTTAAGGGCCTTGCTCAAGGACCCGCAGACGTGCTGAGGCTGGGTTTGAACCGGCGACCTTCTGACTACAGGCACACAGGCTTAGCCCACAGAGCCACACGCTGCCCACCCAGTTACGCTTAAAGGAAAGGGGAAGACAGGTAGCTTAGCAAGATGACTAAGAACGTGAACAGGAAGAAAGGTTGCACGTCCAAGTCTCCGAAGAAGCCAAGTTAAACAAAGCAGACAGTATCTAGCCTGAGCTATTGGAGCAAAACGTTCAGCTGTAGGTTATAATAGTGCATTTTTAGGGCTATCAAAAATAATGTGTTAATCATTTTGATTAATTTATAACTAACATGTATATTTTATTTTGACACAATGAACGCGATTAACAATGTCATCACGCAGTGCATTATGGGGCCACATAAACCATGCAAATGATTGGAAGAGACACTTTTTGTACTATTGTCATTCATGACCTACTACATTGTTATAACTGTTATATACATCCTTGGTATTTATTCAACATTTCTTTGGTGATTGATTTTACATTTAAATATGCATTACAACAAGCTATAATCTTAAGATTTTTTTCTGGATCATTTGTACACTGCCGGAGCTAACGTTTCTCATAGATGTGTACATTTTACCCTTTGCCTTGGAGATGCTCACCTCGGATGCCTGTCACCTGTTCAAACAAAGAAGGGTCCAAAGATTCCAGAGCCTCATAAAACAGCTGACAGGCCCGGCGCCCCTTCCGGATCAGGGTCTGCATGAAACAGGACGTCTTCTGCAGGTCCGTAGACTGAGACCGGATGACCTGACCCTCATAGTCAGTCAAAGTCTCCTTGCGGGACAAGCAACTGAACATTAGCTCCAGCAACATGGGCGACATGGCTTTGCTCAGTTTGTATTGGTGAACCTGCAATTGCTTCTCTGCATAAGGAAAGAGAGAGAATGGAACAAAAATAAATCATTTTATCCCCATTCTCTTTTAAAGAAAAAGCATTAAAATGACTACATATTGCCACAAGCGTCATGGACGACGAGAAATTCAGAGAAGCGGCCACTGTCACTGGTAAGGAACAACCCAGGATGGGGCACCAGCCCATCACAAGGCACACTCACACATCATTTACTCACACATGCACACCTATGGGCAATCTGGTAACTCCAATCAGCCTCAGAATGTTTGAGAACTGTGGGGGGAATCCCAACGATGACATGGGGGGGAACATGCCAGGTCCACACAGGGAGCCGAGGTGGAGAGTCCCTCTGACCACGTCAAAGCAGGAAAACTGGATTAGCCAAACTCCTACTTTGACGGAGCGTTTAGGTGCCTGTAAACCCCTATAAGAGGTCGTTCATATGTACTCGTTTAAAATCAGGAATTACAGACACAACTGGCGCACAAGTTTCTATTAGCGATCGAACTGAAAAATGAAAAACACGCATAAATCCGCCCGACAAATGAATTGCAATCTTTCCAATAACTATATACTAGTCCAGTTACGGAATATACTGTACACTATATTTGGAAGAAATTCATATTGCTTCAGTATCGACGCGTCAAACATGTTTAAAATATCTTCATTCGCTGCTATACAACTTCATTTTCCGGAAACCAAACACCCAAAGTTAGAGCCGCTTAATAACTTAGTAAACGTCCACTAAATCAGAAAGAGGCAGAAGTTTTAGTGGCTTACCATACGGCAAAGACCGTCTATCCCGTGCCAACACCGCGAACGCCATACGCCAGTAAAGCTGCTAATAAACGCAAAATCCCACTTTCTTGAAGCAGAGACTGGGGAATTCCCATGAAACTGCGCATGCGTATAATTCTAATGGCCGCGGGAACACGTTTTGGCGAAACCCATGATACGTATAGGTCACGTCATACTTCAGTTTTCCGCGTGCGGTTTTAGTTTCTCGTACCCAGTTCGTGCTGGGTATGACGTTAATCTACATCCAGCCCTGCAAGGAGGTCCTCCAACTTACAGGGAAATTTGGGGTGGTTGGTGGCAGGATTGGCTCTCCAGCCACCAGATAAATCCTCATACTGGTCCAACTGGTACAACTAGTGTGGTGCTGAGGTATCACCTGCCACATGGCTGCACTCAGGTTCTCATCCAGTTGCTGACGAGGAGACGTGACGTAAAATCGTCCTCAGGGGTTGGCTGCGGTCGGTGCGCGTGTAAACTCGGAAGCCGTGCGCGTCGACTGCGCATGCGCAAGATAATTAACTAGGTATATCCAGTACGTGGCCTTTGTGTAGACTTTGTCTTTTCAATGTGTTCGGCCAAAAGCAATTATCAATAGCTCTGGAAACCTCTTCTCATGTATATTTATTCAATATTAATGATATTACTACGGAGCCCCTAAGAGGTCAGATTATTTTTTTAAAATATTTTTTAAATAGTTTCCCTCAACTTTCCCAACTTCCCCAGTAGTTTTCCGTTACTAATAATAACTACTGTGTCCATTTAATGTACAAAATAGAATTAATCGACTAATACGTATACGATACAGTCATTAAACTATGGGGGACAATGCACACCATGTAACTCTGACGCAGTGCCATTATTAATAAATACGTATAAAAACACATACGGATTTGTGTAATGAGATTTGTCCATGCTGAATGTGCTGTGTGTTGTCAGGATGGTTGGTAAAACAGCTCCTCATTAAACTGAAGTATATTATTGTACCGATATCATTTCTGCTGTCAGAAATGGGGAGAGGGGATCCGCTGGGTGAGAGTGCGGCTGAACCCAGGAAGTGTTCCGTCCTTCAGGGGAAGACAGACTTCCTGGGCCACGTCGTGAGCAAGGAGGGCAGCTTCCTGGGGCTTTTTACGTAGTATTGATACTTGGCCGGGTACTTTGCCAGCATTGTAAGGCTACTACACTATCTTACAGAGAAGGGAAGTGGCTTTGCATTGAAGGGAAGTGATACTTGCACCGTGGCCCTCAGCCAGCTTTGAATGGCACTCACCAATGTTCCCATGCTGGCCGTGCAAACTGTGGCCACTGCTGCTGAGCAGAAGAGTGGGACCAGCTTGATACGGAAAGTGCCACTGCCCAAACAGAGCCGCATAACGAGGCCTGCCAGACCGGTGATCGGCAGCAGCTCATAACACAGCAGGGCAGCGACCCTGTGCTGCCAGGGCAAGGGAGTGGCTGGACAAGGGTGGGTAAACGGGCTGGGAGGCGATCTTGCCCTCAGGCCCCGAGACCAAGGCCTACCACTCGCACTAGGGCACTCTGGAGGAGCACGAGGGCCTACTGTACACATGCTGTGATCGCCGGATGGTGCAGGGGAGCTACTGCAGCTGCTGGTGCCCCGAAACCCATGCCCTGTTGTGCTGAAAACAGTTCATGGAGTCATTGGGCTTCAGGGTAAAGCATACAAAGGGAAGCTAAGGCAGCACTTCCACTGGCTTGGAAGAGTCCTAGTCGGCAGTCCTGAGCTTCCCTGCAGCCATACCTGGGGATGTCCTGGGTCCCTGCACAGTGACCAGCTTTGAAGCGCAGGTGTTGGGTGAGGTATGCTGGCAGCTGGGGATCATGAAAACTTACACCACTCCCCTTCATCCTCAGAGTGACAGGCTAGTGGAGGGCTTCCATTGTACCCTAGCTGCACAACTGGCGATCCTTGTCAATCAGTATTAGTATGACTGGGAAGCCCACCTTCCCCTGGTCCTGTTGGCTTATTGTACAACAGGCATGGCTGCACCCCGGCCGCCCTCGTGTTTGGCTGAAAGTTGCAGATCCTTGCGGTTTTCGGATTTGCCCCAGAGACACTGGGACTTGACTACCTGTGCCACTTCAATGTACAGATCGTGCACAAACTAACCAGGCAACATCAAGACACGGCCATAGCCAGACAGAAACGAGGGGGTATGATGTCCATTGCCAGGGAAAGGCCTTCCAGCCCAGGAGGAGATTCTACTTGGGTATACTGCTCCATCAGGAAGAAGGGGCGAACACCCAAACTGCACAGCCACTGGAAGGGAGAGGTATATAGGGTGTAGATGCCAGAGCGGCGCATGACTGTCACGTTGCATCACAACTCCCTGGCTCCATACCAACCCCTAGCCCACTCAGAGCACCATTCTTCAGACCAAGTACCCTAGCAGCTGGGACTGAGGACGGTGGGAGACTGGGGGCCCAGCAGCCGCTAAGGACTCTGTACTGCCCAATGGGCTGAATGGTGTGAATAAGTGTAAATATTTGCTTCGTGTGTTCTGGGTGATGCCGGGCTAGCCTGCATCTCCGCCAATCGTGTGTAGCTTACTTGCATATTCCCTGTGTGTGCCACTCCCACTTTGTCCAGTGATTATTGTTAGTTCCGCCTTTCATATAAAATTATAGTTTTTGTTGTAATTCCCCGTCCTCTGTATTTACGTATTTGTTACTGTCTTTCACATGCCGCTCCATGTCCGAGTCGGCCCCCCACTGTGTGTTAGTCTGGTTAAAATGTGTGACCCCCTCCGTATTTCCTCTGGTTCGGTGTGTGTGTGTGTGTGTGTGTGTGTGTGTGCTGAATATTCACTCTTGCTTGCTGGTTGGGCTGTGTTCTTTTCAGGACAATCAACAGCTCTTTGCTGAAGCTACATCTGTCATTGTGGCATCACCATATCTTGTGATATGTCATATTATATTGGTTCTCAAAGCAACATGACATAACTAGTGCAGTTCCAAATATAGGAAGTAGTTCGTGCCAAAATTTCAGACGCAGTTGTCACAAAAACGTATTCAATGTGTCAAGGGGAACACTAAAATAATACCAGCATATACCACATGCAGACAAATAGCTTTGAAAAACAGGAACCGTGACTGCAAGTCGAAGCTCACTGACTGTGATAGACGGACACTTAAAGGGATTGCTGCTAAACAGCTGCTCTCTGACTCAGCCTCGGCAAAATCATACGTTGTGAACTTAACAAAACTGGGATTTGTGGCAGGTCTATCATGCGGAAAGAACTTACATTTCAGACCATGGACCGCGGAAACGGGGGGGGGGGGGGACTTTTGAAGCATAAATCAGGATGCCGTGATGACCGATCA
>JAODLD010000144.1:10004390-10015098 GCA_026781065.1 Mormyrops boulengeri | reverse complement strand
CCCGCGCGCTCCGCCGCCCCCCCCCCCCCCCCCCCCCCCCCCCCCGCCCCCCCGCCCCCCCCCGCCGGGGGGGGGGGCGGCCCACATGTGAAGCATCAATCAGGATGCAGTGATGACCGATCAAGAGAAAATGTCTGCAAATAAGTTTAGTGCAAATTATATCTATGTTATTAAAAGAAAATATGTGTTTTAGGTGAGGCGAACGATATTGGTTAATTATTGATTTTTGCTATTTGATATCTACCAATCAGCCGTATTTCGATTGCATACTGCCAAACGGTATATGGAGAGGTGAGCAGTGAGAAAGGGGCTTTAAAATACACTAAGGAAACCTTGAATTCCAGAGTAATGAAAATGGCACGCTAATATGGCCTGATCAGTTATATTTATATAACACTTTCTCCTACATCTGGACTGATCCCGTCTTTAGCTGTGACTTGAGGCATCGCACGGGCCCTGACGTCCTTTTTGAGAAAATGAGAGATAAAGTCGCTGGTTTCCACGATTATTGCTCTGCGTGTCACTTTGAAGGTTATTGGATTGCCATCGTTGCCTCCTGGTTTGGGCGCACCAGGGTTAATTGGTCCCTTTAATCGCTACTATGTTCCATCTGCATTTGATGGGCCATTTTGCTGATCTCAGCTTATCAGCACTGGCAGAGAATGACATTTGTGTGTTATCCGTCTGATCGAGTGTCTGATCCTCTCTTCGGTGAATAAAAATCCGGGGTGACTGGACAGCACTGGTTGACAGCCGGTAATCAGTTCGCTTGCTGGTACAGGGTAACACTGACGACTAATCCGAAACAGCAGACCGGTTCAGATATCCCGCAACGCATTTCAAAGCAAATACAATAACAGATGTGCTTCCTTTATCAGAGAATATAGTCTATAATTATAATTGCAGTGTTTTAAACCGGGACACGATTCCGCACACCTCGTGATTAGTGCCCTTTAAAAAAACAATCAAACCCACGTTTTGGGGGCATATTGGCCAAAACTGGGCTCTCGCACGGCGGAGCCGGCAGCCATTCGCTGCCTCCGTGCAGGGGCGGGTCTGCTCCGTGCTATCGGGCCATACGGCTCCCTGTGAGAAATGTGACCGGAGCGGACACCACCACGGGAAATCTGCGGTTTAGTGTCGGACGAAGGCGAGAGCCGTCGACCCGAGGAGGGGGGGAAATGAAGATCTGGAGCACGGAGCACATATTCAGGTACAACGCCGTGTTACGTTGTAACTAGAAACCGAATTGCTCACTTTGCAAGTCGTGCATCGATACAGCTTTTGCATCATTTGTTTTTTGCAGTGCGGTTCACTGTTTCAAGTGTAAATGCCGTTTTAATTTTCATTTTTTAGCTAGCCGGCGTTCGTGCAAGCGGGGTACTCCTCTGCTTATTGTTCTGGGCCTTGACGTAGCCTGTGTTTCTAAATAATAGGGGCAGACCCGCATAATGTGAAACAGAACGTGCCATTATCTTTTTCCAATGTAACGGTACATTGACTGCAAGCATTGATTGCATCACTTAAATTAGAATCGAAACGTCTGATCTTTGTTAAATCGAGGGAAAATCGTCGCAGATTAACAGTGCGGCACTCTAACTGGAATCGGGATCATTTTAAGGGATACCTTTGTGCTCAGTCTCACCACCATCACACTGTCCTCCATTGTGGACGCTGTCCATTTCGCCGACTAATGTGTGAAATACGCCGGCCGTGTTACTGTGCCTTGTGCACGTCAGGATGAGATTCGCCGTCTCTGTTGAAACTAGTTCTCTTGCACAGTTTTTTTCCCCCCTTTGGATTCGACTTAAATCCGACACTGGCCATCTTCCTCTTTTCGTGCATTGTCACTGTGCCCAGTAATGCGCACTGCCAGCCGCAAAACGTCACAATATCCACAGCAACCGACAACTTCCCTATATTAATTCAATATAAATAGCAATACGAAGTACAATCCCATTAAAATGGCAGCAGTCAATTAACGGGTTTCACCCATTTGGAAAGACTTGCATTCAGACATTCCACATTTGTAAATGTTACGTATTTATTTGTATTTGTGGATCCTGTGATGAACAGCCGACCATAGTGCTTCTGTATACCATGTCGGAGATGGACGGGCAGATTGACACCCGAACAGATTCCACTGTGTTTGACGTGGCCATTACATTTGATTTAAGTTTTAAGTGTTTCGCATTAAGCAGCTGACTGTCTCTGCAGTCGGGCACTACTCTTTGCTAAAGTTAGCAGTCCGGATAACTTCACAAAGGCCTCTTATCAAGACTTGTGGGTCCTGCATGTGCGCCTGTCTTTCCTGTTGATGTAGAATTTGGCAGTGAGGTTTTAGTGAAGTAGGTGTCACAAGTAGTTTACTATTTACCTCTGGGGTATTTAGGCATTTATACTGGTTATAGCAGCTGTGGTGAGGTTATCCTTGGTATAATTACTGCTTTGGCATGGAGATTGGCGACTCTTTTAATACGTAACGTTGGATAAACCCTGTTGTGCAGGGAACTGATGAGGTGACAAAAATAAAATACCGCTAATTTTTTGTTTCATGTTTTTTATTTCTTTCAAAACTGGAGAAATACCATATGGCTGGGTTTCCCTGCTTTCAGAAATGATGCAATGACAGAAAAAGAAAAATAAACAGTCTGGGTTTTTCTGTTCCTCCAGTATGGGGAGTTTTTATTCTCCGTTGTGTTGTACAACATGCTGGTTGCATCATTGAACTAGAGGTTTGCGGTGATTGGGCTCTTGCTAAGACTTTCTCAACAATGTAGACCATTTGAGGCTTCCGTGGTTGGGATATGCCGATATGCAAACACTTCCTGATGACATTCGGTGCATTGGTGACCTTTGCCAGGGTATGTGTTGCTCACGATGCTGCCCTGGTTGTTCGCGCACAGCTACCCATGGGAGACGGTGATCAAGGCAGCTATGAGAAAGTACCCTAACCCCATGAACCCCAGTGTGGTGGGTGTGGACGTCCTTGACCGCAATCTGGACTCTCACGGGCGCCTTCACAGCCACCGGCTCCTCAGTACAGAGTGGGGTCTACCCGGCATCGTCCGCGCGGTCAGTGCACCCTTGCATCTCACCCCGAGATATCTGATTGGGAATTTCTCAGTCTTTCCGCTTCTGTTTGCGGTCAGCGACTCTAATCAATAATGATGAAAATTATAATTTTTAAAACAATTTCATTTGTTCTCTAAATGGAAAGGAAGATATTTCCCCAGTAGACATATAAATAATAATAATAATTATTATTATTATTATTATTATTATTAATAATAATATTAATAATAATATTAATACTACTACTACTACTACTACTAATAATAATAATAATAATAATAATAATAATAATAATAATTATTATTATTATTAGGTAACACTTTACTTCAGGGTGCACAAGTAACTTACTGACTGTTACAAATCATGAACAAATCATGAACAAATATAGTAACTGCATGAAATACTGTATATGAATCATTATGATTGATTAACGATGAACAAAGTTGGGATCAGTACGTAACTAACACTTAGTTTCTGATTAATTAATACATTAAGCCAGTGTACTGCTATATTATTTGTGCCCCCTCAGTTAAAGTGTTACCTATTGTTACTATTGTAGTTTGTTGTTGTTATTTTAATAGCAACGACAAGAACTATAGACAAATGAAACATGGAGAATGAAAAGTAGTGTGACGGTTGGCTTTGCACAGTAAGTACTGAACACTGTAAAAGTTGACATGACTCATAACATTTCATTAGCTTATAAAACTCACGTTTCTGACCTCATAGATACTGGGGACCAGCAGGACTTTGACCTACATTAAGGAACACTCCATAGTGGATCCAGAGGAGAAGAAAATGGAGCTTTGCTCAACAAATGTGAGAGTGATTTTCTTCACAAATACAGTTCGGTTATGTGCATGAGATACCAGACTATTTTAAAGTAATCTGATGCCCTTTGTGTTGTTTCTGTCCACTTAATTGAAATTAAACGCATGTTTTTGTTAATGTTTGGTTTCAGTTTTTCCTCACTAGGGTGATTGTTTGTCTATCAGTGTTGTGAGATTGTCCCCAGTTTGGGTTTACATAGACGCTTGCTGACACTGGCGTATTTTCGGGCTGTTTTGATGTTCTGGCTTTAGCGTTCCCCTTTTTAATGCTGTCACTTTGAGAGCTCAGACGAGCTCGTCTAGAAGGAAGGTGGGCTCAGGGAGTCTCTCTTTGAGGTTAGGTGACACCTGGCTTGTGGTGCGAAGCTGAAAGGGAGGGCTGAATCTCTTTGCAGATAACCCTGACTAACCTGGTGTCTGTCGACGAGAGGCTCGTTTACCAGCCGCACCCGGAAAACCCGGACGTGTGAGTAACCAGCATTTGATGTGGGCTCTTGCCTCAATATCTTCCCTGGAATGTTTACATGCCTGTAATATGTTGCTGCTCTTGGTCGCCTCGCCTCCCCCAGGACTGTGTTGACCCAGGAGGCCATCATCACAGTCAAGGGGGTCAGTCTGAGCAGCTACCTGGAGGGGCTGATGGCTCTCACCATGTCGACCAACGCCCGGAAGGTACAGACGCTCAAGTGGTGCCGAGCTGCGTAGTTTAGACCCGCCTGTCACCTGGCAGGACCCAGACGTGGGGTATGTGGTCAATGATTCAGCCACAGACCTAAAACCCAATAGCTCCTTCACAGTGCTCTCTTTTACTCCCATAGTCCGAATACCTGTGGTTGGCTCAGTGTTTCCCAACCCGGTCCTTGGGGATCCTCTAACAGTCCACATATTTTCTCCCCCCAAGGAGTGTCTGCAGGTCCCCCAGGACCGGACTGGGAGACACTAGGCTATGTGAACTGGCATCCCTAAATTCCCCATAGCGTATGTGTGTGTCTGCTCCATGTAATGGACTGGCATCCCATCCAGGATGTCTCCTGACTCATCGCTTCTGCCTATTGGGCTAGACCCCAGGCTCACTGGGGCCCTGTACTGGATGAGCCTGGAGTGTACTGGGAAGGATGAATCAGTGTGGGTTGTTTTGAATGTATTTTGACAATTATATAAACATTGGCTAAGAGAATGTCTATGTTTAGCTGTATTTTTTTTTTATCTCAAATGACCAAGTTCTTCCCTGTTTGATTTATAATTGCATTGAGTTTGGTTAAATCAGGGCTACTTCTGAATAAGATGATTCTTAAAGGTCTTTTAAAATATGGAATAGTGATACTTACCTCGTCTTGCTGTCCATAAGAGACAGACAGGTGAGAGCAAGCTTGGGGGTCACCCGTGGAGCTGGGGGCCTTGCTGAAGGGCCGGCCCACAGACATGTGGCTTTTTGCAAAAACTGCGGCTCAAACTTGCAACCTTCCAAACATAGGCTTAGATACACACTGCCCCTAAGAGGTGGAAATGCATAATGCATAATAAGGTTTGAACCCATGACCCTGAGATGCTGATGCTGAGTCTTACGCTGTAGCGACTGAGCTAGCTGGGTAACTGCGACATTCTAGATGGCTGTGTGTTGTAACGTGAGCCGTTAATGTGTAAATGAAAGCCGCATTCTTACAGCAAAAACATTAAGTAGTAATAGGAAAGTAATAGAGACTGCTAATAGAGAAGTGGGGAACGTTTTTAAATAACTTACTGCTGTACATTAAGTCGTCCTTCTTCTTGAGTAATTACTCTGCCCGTTGGGGTGGGATATATAGCCAAAATGTTATATCGCATTCCGTCATTTATGGTTAGAATCTCGATCCATGGTGTAGGCCACTATTTTTTCGTTTACAAAGCAACCAAATTGAAATGTAATATTAATAAATCTGATTTTACCGATGCAAATGTGTTAAAAGAGATGCGTCCCAAGTTCATCCCAAAGCATTTGGTACATTTTTTTTTTTTTTTTTTATCGCGATAATTGCATCATGAACTTTCATGCTGGTTCGCCGATGCAAATCGGAGAATCTTATCATTCCTGGTGGGTACATTTCCAGACTGAAATAAAATCAGTTTTAGCCAGTCGATGTGGTTTTTTTGCAGTGAAATATGGCTTTGTCGTGAATTGAAATCATCCGGGTTTTTTAGATTTGCAGGGGGTTAACTGCAGTCTTTGTGTCCTTGTAGGGATGGGATGCGATTGAGTGGATTATTAAGAACTCTGAACGGGAAAATGTGCCCCTGTGTGACCTGTACTGAGCAGCGGTAACTACAGCTTACTATTCTGTCCCACAATGCTTTGTATGTTTCCAGTGTTCTGTGTGCTGAGTCAGCTATGCGTTTGTTTCACAATCGTAAGCTGTTCCTGGCTATGTTGCTGCTTTGCGACTAACAGTATCTCGTTCTCTGGCAGCGGGCCCACAAACTCTACAGATGTCCTCGCCACATTGCACGGAGATCAACGCTGCCGTGACGTCAGCAACCTCCCGGCGCAATCGGTGATATTGGGGCCCTCTGGGGAAAACCGGGCTGGCCCCGGTCTCAAAGGTTGGGGGGGTTAAATGCAGATTTCCATAAACCAGTAGGAGTTACCAAGTTGGGGGTTGTTATTTTGTTACTTGCCATTTGTTGCAGTATGTATACCTTGTGTTGCTAACTTCCTCTGTGGTCCTTATGTTTGTGAGACACCGTAGTCCCACGTATGGGTGACACCTCCACGGTTCTGACGCAAGCAAGATTCAGCTTTTCAACTCAAAACAAGGTCCTCTGTAACATGAGCTATAACATAACTAGGGCTAATTTTGATGCAGTATTTACTTATACACTAATTTATTTATTTATTTATTTGCGTGAATGTCGACCTGTTACTGCATACTCAATTTATAAGTGGATAATGTTTGAATTTTGAAAGGCTTTGGATCAGAAGGAGATGTTTAGTTCTTTTCAGCTGTGTTGCTAATTGCCAGGGGTGTCTGAAGGGAATGGATATCCTAGCAGAGTCAAGGGACCAGCACTGGAAAGGGGCCCTTGAATACGTAAAATTATACGTAACATTCGTGATTATTTTGTCAGGGGTCCTACAATTTCTCGGTATGCCCCTTGTAAAACTGGTCTGAATCTACTTTAAACACATAGCATTTTCCTATGACGTACAAAGAAAAATTGTCACTTTCTGTTAAATTAAGAGCATCTTCCTGAAATGTACTGGTTTTACTGGCTTTAATTCTGTTTGTGACCATCTGAATTAGCCTTCAGAAAATGCTTGCCATCACTGCGTATGTACTGAATGGCACTGAGTTTGCATCAACACTGTAACGTGTTTCTCTGAGACGCTGAGAAAGTTGATTGAGTCAGTGTTTTTACTGATGATAGATCATGAGATTACCTCGAGTCTTCTACATGCGTTACCTCAAGATGTGCAGCCCTGTGGTTGACGTTGCTTGTTGGCTTGAAGGTTTATAACTGAACCGAAACCTTTGTTGATTTTTCAGCTGGTCTGATCTTCCATGCTTCATGAATGCATGTGAAAATAGTTTTTTTTTTTTTTTAATATCTCATATGTTCTGAGCATATAACCTTACAACCTTCCACTGGATACTGTAGGGTGACCTGCGTTTTAAGAATGCTGCTGTACGTACAGTGTTAGGGAAGTTAAAGTAATCCATTAATGACAGAGGTGGAAAGTTCAGATCCTGATAGTTAAAATCCAAACCAAGGTTTTGTTTCAACCAACCGTTTGAGCATAAAGAATCACAGTCACAGAGTATTCAACTGGTTGGTTGTAACAAAATCTTGGTCTGGATTTGTACTTTCTGGACCTGAGCTTTCCACCAATGTCTGTAGTGGATTACTTTAGTGAATAACTTCCCCAACACTGTGTACATATACTTGAGCGTTTCTCCATCCTCTTTTGCATGCTAGTTTTGCCCCAATAAGCCAGAATGTTTTCACATTGTTCAGTCTTATTGACAAAAAAATGGAAGAAACTAATATTAAACTTGAATTTCTTCTGCAGCTACTTAACTGTAAATAAAGATTAAGTAATTATTGTTTCTTTTTAAATAAATAAATGTAATGCTATAATATTCGTTACCTGTTTGCAATATCTCTGATTATTCGGTAGACCTGTTTTCTTCCTTCCCAACTTTTATCTTCTATGTAAAGCACTTTGATCTGCATTTCATATTTGAAAGGTGCTATATAAATAAATAATCGGGTAAGCAGTTACAGGAAATCGATGGATGAATGTTACTAATTTTATTGCAGTTTGGTATGGAGTTATGGACTGGCATTATTAGTGTATTATTCTTAAGAGGTTCTGAGAGATTACCCAGTGCAGTGGAATTTTGAAGCTGTTTGTTCTCAAAATGAGAGCCTCCCAAGCTGAGACTGGCAGCTTAGCTTACTGTGGTGGACCTGCACCTTCTCACAATTCATAGTTAGTTCATGATCTTTCTGCCTCAGTTTTTGTGGGTCCCACGCTAAGGTTGGCTTCCCATCATATGTGCACATGTGTGTTTGCTGACCAGCCTGAGAAGCTCCAGTCGAGTCCTTAGCTTGTGCATTTTTTTCCATCTGATGAGCATCCAGATGTCAAATTCTGGACTGCAATTCTGTATGAAATACAAAGTAACACAAAAAAATTAGGTATGGTTGGAATTAAATGTTTGTGTGTATATGTAGGCTTTTTGGATTTCAACATTTGTTTTTAAAATAACGCCATAATCGAATGTTCTGACAAGGAAATTGGTCTAAGATGTTGGTTTTAGGGGAATAAAAGCTTATGGAATTCTTGTATAAATATATTCTTATCTGGTTTCTCACCATTTGAGCAGAATTTCCTTTTATGGAAAGTTTAGGATTTGAATAATTGTTAATTTCTCCCAAGTTGGTAATAAAAAGCTCACGTATCATTGTTGTAACAGGAGATAACAAAGGTTAAAATATATCAAGCCAATATATGAAATCTAGTTTTGTGTTATGAATTATGTTAATAAAATGAATTTATTTCAAACTTACTGCAGTCTTTTAGCCTTGACTAGAAAACACTGTGACATCCATACAATGTCTCAGCCTGACATTTACAGCAATTAGAATGTTGTCCAGCAGGGGGCGGAAGGGGGCCATCGAGAAATTCCGAGCAGCTTGGGCAGTCTGCCAACTTCAAGTTTGATGGCATTGGTCTAGTGCCTAAAACGCAATATTATTCCTCCTGCCCTTCTCAGTGGAATTCTTACGTGACCAGTCTATAATCAGTTAACTGAGCTGTTGCAAAAATATGGGTCATGAATAGTCGGTTTGGCAGCCTCCAAGTTTAACTAATCAGAGGTCCGTGGCTCCCTTTCCCCCTGGGCTATTAGCATCAATACCATGGTATTTCACCCAACTGGGTCCAGTGAAAAGAAATCTATTGGGATTTGTGGGGGGGGGGGATTTCTAGAAGCCTGTAGACGATAAATAAAGTGCCAATTACATGATTCTTCCCAGCATTGTACCTTCTGTAAACGGATGAGGCCTGATTACTTCTTCCACATGGAGAGGTGCAGGCAGGGGGCAGCACACACGCAGCAGAAACTCACACTGCTGTAATATTCTTAAGCGATTTATTAATACAATAAATCACAAAACCTCTTCTCAGCACCACATAGCTCATCAGTATGGTCACATGAAGATACATCCGTTCCTATCCAAAGATGCCCTCCTTCACCTTAGTGCTGGTCTGTGTGTCAAAGAGGAAAATAATAATAAAAAAAAACCCAAACATTTCAGTAATACAATTTTGATCATGCAGGTGGCTATAACAAATCGGTAGTTTTGTAAGTGAAAACCTCCATGAAAAAAAAAAAGATAATAAAAATATGAATGTTGGCATGTATTTAAAGCCTCTTCACATTCTGCACTTTGGTTGGAGCGTTTGATTCGTGCTTCCATGAATAAACAGACAGAACATTTTCTTCCCTCGACAGGCTTTCACGGAGGGCGCCTCAGAGAGCAAAGCGCTCTAAACCCCGACTTGGCCGGTACAATTGAAAAATGCTGCAGTATTGCACAGAATATACTAGCAAACATGTTTATACAAACACTTTCAAAGAGCCTTTGAAAATAAAATTCATAAACTCCAAAATGTATAAAAGTGGAAAAAAGAATACTATATATACAAAAAAAAATGTACAGTCCCAAATGAGGGACCATAAAAGTCCATCTGTACACACACATCCTGAGTCATATCTTGACACGTAAACTCTCATCACCCAGGTCAAAAGCTACAAAATTCTTCAAATGCTCCATTAACATATTAGAGTTTAACACACGATTCCTATTAACTAGTAACATGGAAAAAAACATCCGACTCAAATGATCCTCTTTAAGAAGCTGATATTCGCTACATTGTTACAGCAAATGAGCAGTTTACATGCTCAGGGGATCAGAAAAACTGAGTCAAACACAGCGGCATATTTACAAAAAGAAAAGCAATTGTTCGTCCACATATTTTTTGCTGTGGAGCTCTTCGGATCATACTAGAACATCCATAGAACCGCCCAGCACATTCTATCCCAGACGTCCCATTTATCCATCTGTCACATTCACCCCACCCCCTTTGCTGAGTCACCCCCTCCCTCCCCTTTTTCCTCAGTCCTGCCTCTCACCCTTGCCGCCCCCCCGCCCCAGAAAAACCCCCCAGGGGGGGGGGGTGGGGGGGGGGGTGGGCGGTGGAGAGGAGGTTGCGGGGGGGGGAAGGGCCCCCCCCCCCCCGGGGGGTGGGGGGGGGGGGG
>JAODLD010000144.1:9985564-10004290 GCA_026781065.1 Mormyrops boulengeri | reverse complement strand
AAAAAACCCCAAATCTCAAGGCATTCAGGAATCAGTTGCACTATGAATACTATGTACAGAGTGTCATAAGCCCCGCCCCCCCCTCAGTATTTGAAGAGGTTGATGAAACCCTGGGGGGACACAGCGATGCAGCAGCTCTCCGTGTTGTTGGCAGTGCAGGGGTGGTTTGTATCCTGGGGAGGTATGGACAGATGGGGTCGTCGGTTCAAGATCACTTCCCAGACTACAATGCAACTCTTCCAGTAGGTTAGCCAGTGTTTCCCAACCTGGCCCTCAGGGAACCACCGACAGTCCACGTTTCTGCTCCCTCCCAGCTCCCAGTATGATGTGCAGATGTGGACTGTCTACATCTGCACATCATACTGGGAGCTGGGAGGGAGCAAAAACGTGGACTGTCTACAGGTCCCCAAGGACCGGGTTGAGAAACGCCACACTAAGCAGAGTCAGACATTTCATGAGAAATCACACATACATTTTCTGCAAGATTTCACCGCCTTAGGCTGTAATAACCTTAACCATGGGGGAGGGAGACAGAGTGACAAGAACCAACATGTCACACATCTCACCTTCCAAAAGAGGATGTGACAGTGGGTACAGAACTGCAGAGTGTCGCTGTACTGCTCCTTACGCGGGTAGCATCTGCAGAGTTTGAAGTACATCTTCTTCCAATCCAAATGGCCATTGTCGGTCAGTATCAGACGCTTGCGAATCTGTGTGTTGGGGAGGGGATGGTTCAAAGTATCCATCTTTGCTACCTTCTTTACATATAGCGACAGCTTGACTTGATTTGCACATGGGACCCCGAAGGTGGCTCTTTAACCCGCCAGCAGCTAAATACAGCTTTCAAAGGACCTTCAACACCATTAGCATCACACAGCCAGAGCTGATGCAAAATGCAATTCCTAGTACCTGTCGCTCGGTGAAGTGATACTGGCACAGCTTCTTCCACAGCAGACGGTCCTCAGCGAGGTCGTTAAGGTCTGGGGACACCTGACCCAGGCTGACCAGGTCCCGCCCATCTGACAGCCTCTGCATGATGTTGAGCTGCAGGCTCACTGGCAGGTCAGTCAGCGTCATGCCTTTGGATGCTGGCTGGGGATGCAAAACAAAACCAGTGGAACATAAACGCGAGTGCATGCTTCCATCCTGCATCAGGTCTCTGACCATCATCATTCTGCCCATGGTTACCCTTCCAGACATTCCTCACATTCCCCCTTTTTTTCCCTCTGCTTTCCCTTCTACCCATAATTCCCCAGCCAGTATTGACCGCCTTCTCTACTCACCCGGTTGATCTGGATGTTGTCCAGCTGTTGCTGCCAAAGCAGGATATTCTCCATACGGTGGACCCAGATGTTGATGTTACCCACCAGCACTGACTTGCCCATGTCCTGCACCAGGCTGCAAAGGGACACGTAGAGTGTCTGCAGGAGCTCTCTGATGGGACGCACATTCTGCTGGTTCTCCAGCACTGCCAGCAGAGAAGGAAATGTCACAATGGTCAAACTTCAGGCATTCAGCTTAGTATACTAATCAAAAGCCATCAAAACAGCATGCATTGACACTCATATAAATACTTGTGTGTGTTTATTTGTATTGTCCAACTCACACTTGACTGTATGTTTACATGCCTTAATAATATATCGGTTTTGGTTATGAGTTATAGTACAAAATATCTGTGTATGTTGGCATTGAAACAGTTCCCCAAACAACCTGGCTCTGTTTAGCTTAAGGAGAACTTCGTTTACAGGAGTGCTGTTTGTTCTGAAATGTCTGTCGCTCTTCCTGTTAAGAGCAATTATGAAATTCCCCAGGGGTAAAAGAGGCTGGGGACAATTAGATTACTTCGCAGTGAAATTTGTTTTAATTCAGCAGTCCCTTCTAGCCTTTCTTCTGGAATACTTTAAACGGCTATACACATCTCAGACAATATTTTTAACAAGCAGAATTTTTGGGAAAGTAGGTTTTCTGTATTAGCGTGGACCCACACGTTGGCGTTCACTCAATGAGACATGCTGATCCACACCGCTTCGCAGTGACAGCTCACCTTTCTGCACTACTCTTTCTAGAATGTTCATGTAGTTCTTCTGTGCCACACCACTCAGGGACGGCAGTTGGGACTTGGCAATCAACTCCAGCAGCTAGAGAAGGGGACAGAAATATACAGCCGTGAGCTGCGGACGCCGACCCCCACCGCTAGTGTCAGGTCGGCTTTCTCTGGAGAGAGATTGTTTTGAAACAAAAGCTCAAGCAAAATAAATATAGTAGAGTCTGGAATGGTTCGGGCACGGTGGGGGGGGGGTTCGGTGTTTTCTTGAGGCTGTCCTCCCTACGATGAATAACTGATCTTCATCCCAGATCATGTTGCTCATCTAGATTCTGTTCTTGGGAAATAGACTCTGAGAAAGACCAGCCCACAGCCAGACAGGACCGAATACATGAGCCAGTGTGACACAAAGGCCAGCCAAGGGCGCGTAAACATGCGCAGCTTCTGTCACCTTCACGCAGACGCTTCTGAAGGTCCCAACAGTCCACAGGTTTCTGGGGGACCTTCTAAAAACTCCCTCTACTTCCCATACTCAAACCTCATTTTTCCATTAGTTTTTCCAATTACAAATGAGACAAGAGGAAGCCCCCACAAAGACATGGGGTGTCCTTAAATGTGATCCTCCCAAGTGGTTTGGAGTTGGTTCCATTTTAAATCCAAAAAGCCCCACAGTGAGGGGGGGGTGGTGGCAGGGCATCACAGAGCCACTGTGGCATTCAAGTCAGGCTGCCCACCCCCGCTGACATCATGGAGAAAAACTGTTCACGCCTCCTGCTTCTTGCTCAACCCAAGCATGTGACCATTGTCAGCACCCAGGCATACCCCCCCCACTCCCTCCTCTCCAAAAGTCCCATCAAACACTTCTATTTATCTCAGAGCAGAACGGGACATCACGTCTCTGCTTTTAGCCTCCACTTAGTCACAGACGTTTGACTTGGGCCCCTTCCCGTCGGTTTTCCACTGTTAGGGGACAGCTGACATTCGCCCCTGACCACTATCTTCACTGCACCTTCCAACACTGCATAACGGCGGACAGCCACTGGGACAGGTGGCTGTAGCCATTCATATTAAAATGTGGTCGGTAAGAAGGAGGCTCCTTGAAACTAAGCAAAGGGACAAAACTCAAACTCAAACTGAACCTGACTCTCTTAAATCACTCCTTAGATTAGCTAATGGCAAGGGGGTAAACTGTGTAGACTGCTTCCTGGTTCTAGAAAGATCTGTCAATAAATCAGCCACCAGCTCTCGAATTCTGATGTGGCTGTTCTGGTGTACACAGCCAGGTCATGGAGAAAAGGCACTTGGGCTTCGAGGGGGCAGCAGCCCCCGAAACACAGAACCACCGGTCACCTCAGACATTTCGGTGAAGTGAAAGGTTGACAGAAGTGAAATCTGTCACTGAGAAAATCTAGAACACTCTGCGGTGTGGCGTGGGGGCAGCTCTTGTGACTGGAAACAAAGTCATAACGACGGTGATAAGAGGTCAGAGGATCAGTTGTTCAAGAGTGACTGGGTCATGTTTCACGGCCATGGCTGCATCCTCACCAAATAGCGGCAAGCCAGGACACCACCTGACAGTGGACTTCAACAACAAGCACTTGTTTATCCTCAGCAAGACGGTTCAAGCAGGGAGCAAAATTATATATATCTCACCCTCTTTACATAACTGCCACCAAACTGGTGTGCTCTACAACTGCTACAGGACCTACAATGAAAGGATGAGTCAATTTGGAGGTTCTCAGCATAATGATAATCTGGTCCCAAGGGGGCCCTGCTTTCATGTATCTACAGAGACAGCCGCAGACCAACTTTCCCTGCTCCTTTAAGTGTCGTGGGAGCGCCTGTCTGGGCCGGCGTGATAAGGGGGACTGCTTCGGGCCTGTTCGACCGGCCTCTGACAGCCTGCCGGGAGCTACTCTGTTGTAGGGGGAAAGAGGGAAGAAAAAACAACCACAACTTTCTGAAGTGACGTCACTCAAAAGGAGCTCACCCTCACGACATAGTTGAATCGTCTCGAGTCCATGATGGCGCTGGAGAAGTCCAGGCGGTTGAAGGCCTCCCCTAGAGTGCAGTATCCATGGCGCTGGGGGGAAAAAGACACACAAGGGTGAATCTCTGCTTGACCTAAAAATTCTGTGAACACGTTTTCCCCCCATTTCCCACTGGATATAAACAAGCCCAGACAGTACCTCTTTGGTACTTCCTTTGTGGACATAGATCCATTTGTCTTTGTGGAAATCTGCAAACAGTATACATGAAAAAAATACATTTGAATTTCTTATTCATGATAGACATCAATGAAACCCTATGAATGGGGGGGGGGGACTTACAAGGAACCTTGGTGTTGTTGTTCAGGAGGTCTTTCTTGCGCTTCTTTGCTGCCACATCATAGCTCCTGGTCAGAAACATGTTTTCCTTGTACAGCTCCTCATCTTTACAGCAGCTGAAATATTATGGTCATGTTTTTGTCAGGAAAAATGCTAAATATCCTTAAACGCACATGATTCCCACTGCCCCCTATACATTGGTCTTTTGTACATCAAAGACAGCTACAGCCATGCCTGCCTTAATCAGCTTAATATCTTGTCTTGATACAAATGGTTTGTTTTGGAAGCCGCACAGTGCCTAACAGATACCCATTAATCCTATCACGATGGGCTATTTTTACGGAAGCATGATTAACGGCCGGCAAACACCAGGTTTACAAAGTGCATCACGTACCCGATCGAGTTAACCCCAGACGGAAACATAACATTCATTCTGTACTTTAATAACCTTATTTTCAGACCATACTTAGAAAAAAAAAGCATCCCAAACACGCCGAGTTTTTGATCCAGAACCGGGGCTAGAAGGCGGGATTAAAATAAGGAATAAAAAAGACGCGACGCAGACAGAAAGCTACCCCGTTGTGTAGCATAACAACACAGATTTACACACACGTCACTGTGCGTCTTTGAAAAGCAAGGAGACCTGTACTAACTAAAAGTTTCATAACTTTGCAAGAAGATCCATAATGTTGGAGACCTACGCTTACAATCGTATGCTACATAACCACTGGATTAATCTTAATGAAAAGCCGTCAAACAACAGCCGTATAAAAAACAGGAGGAAAAACGAGCACCAACCCTTTTAGTTCTGCAACATTATTGTTTTTTTCGTCCGAATACTTTTTCCAACCTTCTTCAGTTTTAACCCAGGTCTGCCCAGGCGACCTCCAGTCCTGTCCTAGAAATGGCATCTTCTAAATCGGGCAAAGCAGCAAAATCGGAGTGAAATTACAAAGCAGAAATTATTCTATTTCAGTGCCTTTCCCCCCTTTTCTTGATCAGAGACAAATGACTTCTGACTGATTATGTGCGCAGTTGTACTTATATGCAAAAGCGAAGTTACCGGAAGTGTTGGCAGCCCCGCCCCTTTTGGAAACGCTGTCATAACACGTGGCTTTGTTTACCATCTCGCTCCGTGTTGCAAAACGTCTCTGGAAATATCATCCACACTTTTAAGCAAATTGTCAGCTGCTTCTTAAGACGAACGCGTCGGTCTGTTTCCATTCCTCGAAAAGAGTCCATGCTATCAAAATATTATTTGACGTTGTTATTTGACTGAATAACGGGGGTATGTTTTTCACATTTTATTCGAAAGTATCTGGCTGTTTATTTTAAACCTAAAGTATCTATGCGCGATGCCCCTTCTCTTAACTTCCTTTATACAATATTAGATAAAATTAACACAAGATTTTGTTACTCTGACCAGACTGCTAAGAAATGAACAAGGGCGCGTTTCCCAAAAGCTCCCGATAGCATCTGACATAGTTGGAACCATTCAGTTGCATGGTTCCAACTATGTAAGTTGCTAATGTTGTTAGCGACTATGCTTTTCGGGAAAAGTATCCCATAGTATATGCATCCCGGGCAGAGTCCGACCGGGTGCTTTAAGCGCCTCCGGCGCCGTTTCTACCCATATTCACTGCGCAATTGGTGAGGATCATTGGCTTCGAGCGTGTCGGTATCTGAGGAGACACCCTCGAGGGGAGCATGCTGTGAGTTTTATTTTAGCAGAACAAAAAAGAAAACTAATAAAAATGGGGATAACGGTGTAAAACAGACATCAGCATAAAGCACAGGCATACAAATACAGTAGTTGGATATTAACTTTCAACCTGATACACCTTTGTTGTATTTATCTCTGTCATCTCCACACAATGACAAAAGCTTTACTAATAGCGGAACAAGCACAAACGCCTCTGATTAATGTGGTTTGGACTGTATGCATGACGCTTAAATGCATTAGGGGAATCATATCTTATAGCTGGTCGGAGTTGCTCCTTTTTGGCGGCGTTACAAACATCTTTGCGCTGCTTCGAAACGTTAATATGTAAATGAGCAGCACACTTCGTAGGCCAGGCAGTTCATACATCCAGGAGGACACTGTGTATCATAGCAGTTACACAACTGGAAATGTGACCAGCCACTTCACAGCATATGGGGCCTTTTGCAGTAGCCTCTTAGTACATAACCTGGATTTCTCCAGCAAACTATATAACTATATATTTGAAAAGAATCTGTATTGAAATATTGGCTATTCAATGTAAATGGGAAATAGTGTGCTCCTTCATGTGTTTGAAGTATATCTTTGCTGTTGCTGGTGTTCTATCCAATGCAGCTTGCATAATTTTTAGCACACAATCACAGAGGGACATTTCCCTGCAGCAAGCAGCCTTCAGGCTACAAGTCCAATTCATGAACCCCTGTGTGCATCCTGTATGAAACTATGAAAGTATCTCAGGGCTTGGTGTTATTGGCATAATGATGATACATCTCATCACACACAGCTGGGAAGGCCACAGCAAGACTGGGCAGGTCAAAGTTGTGGTACATGACCAGATACCGCGAAACGGGAGCTCCACATCAGGTGACACTCCCATGCTGGGTGACCCAACACAGCATCTAACGTGGATACCAAAGGTCAAAGGGCACACGGTGTCATTAATCAGGAAATAATAACAAGGAACAGTGATAATACGGTTTCATGTAAGCAGTTGAAGTGGTAGATTTTGGGTTTATTCTCGTTTTTACATTTTGACGTCAAATATGTATGAGGCACGCAGATGAAAGCACGTTTCTGGAATATTCTTTTTGAAAATCCGTACACAATTCTCTCTTCTTTATTTAGTTTTTCGCTGAGAACTCACTGTCCATGAGCTATTAGATATTATACTGCAAGGTATCGTGTTTCATCTGAATGTTTGACAACTAAGTTTGTGGTGTTGATGTTGGCGAACCGTCAAGTATGAGAAGTCTGACTGCCGAGAATGGTTTTCATGGGCTAGCCGGTGTTCAGACGCAACATGTACTCAGCATTCCTTATCCTGGATGGTAAAACTATAAAACGTAATTACAACGGCAGAGGTATTTCGAAGAGTATATTTCCTACCCGGAGGATGCTTTAGGTTTATTTCTGAAACGCCAGGAAGCTGTAGGTGAATGCGTGGGAATCTGGTGAGGTAATAGGTCCATCTCGGGTATAATCGGAAGTAAACGTAAGAGCAAACCAATAGGGTATGCCAGAAAAACGAATTAAAAAAGAAACATGAAAAACAGTACAACATACATACAGTGTAACAATAAGATAAGTCTTGTTTAATCTCTCGACCAGGTAGATTGAGGTTTAATTAAAATAAAAACAACTAGGCTACATAAATAAGCCGTGACATTCACCCTGCTTTTCCAGAAGTGTATTTAAATGATCTTAGCGTTTGACACGCAGTATTAGGACGAACGTTTGTTTTCGGGAGGGTCCCGTAAGAAACTTTCATGGATCTGCCGTAAAAGCAGAAAAAAAGTTGAAAAGACGGGAATCTGTGCAAATCGAAATCTAAAAAATTTCCGTCTCGTAGGGCGCTGGGGCATAATCCACGGGACGATCTTTCGCTGCTTTCCGTACTCAAAGTCCACAGCTGGCAAAAAACACATTGGTCGATACCACCTGTTGCTGCACATCTATGAAAATTTCATCATCCTCCCCAAGCGAACAGCAGCACTGGGGGGGGTAAGTGCACCCCAGCGGAGCATCTGAGAGCCAGTATGACCACGAGTCGCCTGGTGTAATGTTCCCCCTGTTTGTTTCCCAAAATAACGCCGTAACACCTATAGTCTCCGACCTCTACGCCCCCCATCTTCCATTTGCTGCTTCACCATGAAAACAACCTTTGGCCCAATTTACAGGAAGGAAACGTGATCGGGACTCGCTGAACGGACCTCTGACCACGCAAATAGAATTTCCCGAACCCCGGAAAATGCTAAATATATTAAATAGCAATATAAAATAGCGAAGGTTAGACCTCAAGGTGCGCTTGTTAGTAAGTTAGGTAGGCCTACATGGTTTGCTCTGTTGGATTTATGGCGTTTAAATGATTTATAGATAATTTTCCTGTGATGGCAAAAACGCCAAGCAGACCTTTGTTTTCTAATATTAGTACATAATTTAGGCCTATCTTTGTGAGTATACCTAATTTATCTTCCTCAGATGCATGCAAGTTTCTAGAGAATTTATGGAATTGCCTATATTAGTGATTTTGTTTCAAAATCCATTCTTCAAAACACACACCTGTCTGTATTGGATGAAATCTCACATAAATACCCAGCGGACTAGTGAACTTTTGTGACAGTGTACCGATGCGACTGCCTCGACTAATAGACTGTGTACCTGACACAATCTGCTACGAACTCTGGGTGCATCGTTTGTAACATATTTGCATCGGTAAAATCTGATTAATTAATGTATAATTATTAATAAACGCCTATGTCTTTATTAACCTATTTAGAAATGTGACCAGTAATTTTACATTTAGATTGATTCCTCCTCTTTAAATTGTTTCTGAATTTCTACGATATTGAATTACATAGCTTCATATTCTTTTGCATTGCATCGTAGCGCGTTGAGTCAAACCAACTTGAATTGCACCGAATTGCAATGGGGTGAATCTTATGTGACTTTTAATAGTTTCCTCTCGGTGAATCGCATTGTGTTGAGCCGCTATGCATCGTAATTGGGGTGAGTCATATTGTGTCTTTCATATATTGAGATGTGCAGCGCACGTGCCTCAGTGACGGAGATGCACACTCCTATTGTCCATAGCAGGAGATGTTGGTAAACCGCAGGATTAAGTTATTACGGCACAGCATGACGTAAGCAGGAAAAAGGGTGAAGAGATACAGGAGTTTCTTTGCAAAACAGATCACATTAAACAAAACCCCCAAAAGACCAAGCAGAATCAAGGCGACAGAACTTCCCACCCACAGTAAAATAACTAAATGACTGACTAAATACCTGAGCAGAGGCAGGCACTTAAATACAGTAGGGAGCTGGGCTAAGGAGAGGGTGAGGAACATCAGGCAATCAACCAATCACAGAGGGCGCAGGACAACGAGCAACAGTTTAACTCAAAGGTACCTGATTTGATGATGACCAGTAAACTGCTAATGAAATTTTGGCATGGTTCACTAGACACGAATAATAAAAATTGTATTTAACTTGTAATTGACTTTCTAAGTCTACACTAATATGACTTAATACATTTCTATTTCTTACTAATAAGTAACTAAAAACCAGCAAAGACATTTTTATGTAACTTGCTGAAGACAAAAATCCATCCATCCATCATTCCATCAGTACACTGTCAGAAAAAAGAGCACTAATTTGTACCTTTGCTTGTCACTGTAGGTTTACTAGCTGTAGGTACCTTTTACTATAATTTAAGGTACAGAAATGTACTCTGAGGAACATCTCGCAAGGTACAAACAACATTAATGTACCCCCTATGGTACAAAAATGTTCCTCAGGGTCCATTTCTGTACCTTAAAAGGTACATTTACCTACAGCTAAGGGTACAATTGGCAGAGCCTTGAGGGTACAGCCCAGTGACAAGCAAAGGTACCAACTGCTACTCTTTTTTTCTGACAGGGTACCACTTATTCCTTACCAGGTTGCGGCTGGCAGACAACATTACCATTTTGTCATACACTGAAATACACCAACACATACGAGAACAGCACCAGCTTCATAAACATTAATGAGAATTTCAGATTTAGTACATGACGCTTCAGTGTCGCCGGGGTGGATTTTCGAAAACAATTCCAGAAATGTATTATTTTTTTTCTTGAATTCCTGAATAATAATTCTAAATAATCCCCATACTATTGAATTTTGGATAAAATGAAGAGCGAACATAACTGATTTTCCGACATGTAAAAGCTTCAAATCTGCCCACAATATTTTATTGTGGTGCTAAAATAGTTGATAACATTTTGCTTTTACTACATTAACTAAGATGTTAGTCCAATCACTAGTAATTGGAATGAATAGTTACATTATTTTCACTGTTTCTTCATTGCCTTATGAGATTAAGAACAGGCCTAAGTATATACCAACACCAATGAATTTACTACCCATTAAAAGTGTAAGAGGCGGTGCACTGTATTCTGCATATGAGCCGTTCCAGGAAAATTAAGTCGGAGGTAAAATTTAGAGGCATTTTATGATCCTTCGCCATCAGATCCAAACTGTAGCATCAGTAGGAAGTCAACACGTAGCGGGCAGGTTGGGTGCTCCTTTTGACATGGGACTGTGGCTGCGACGCGCCGGGCTCAGCTCAGGCAGCCGGACGCACCTACTGCCCGTCTCAAGTTATGTTCCATGCATGTTCATGTTCTCACGGGCTTTAAATGCATGCTATTTAAAGTATATAACCATCAAACATGAAACAGCTTGTTGCATTCACCTACCGCGTTGACGAGTGGCGTGATGTTGGACCAAGACTTTACAGCCAGGCTTTTTCTGGCTCCCTGACACTCTCCTCTGCACTTCACGCTCTGTCCCCACGGGTAACACTTTCTTTACTACCTAACATAACATAACATAACACAACTCTCTTAACTTCTAACCCCAGAATGGAAAATGCATGAATTATGATTGCTATGGGATCTGTCCTCACACCTACAGGGTTATAGGTTCAGATCCCGTGTATGTTCTGGGTGTTTATGTGTTCTCTCCGTGGTGTGTGTATGGCCTGCAACTGACTGGTATTTACCCCTGTCATGTGCCCTGCGCTGCCTGGGAAAGGCTTCTGAGTCCCACTGCCCATCACCCTGACCAAACTGACTGTTTGGAAGATGCATCACTGACATCCGTCTTTAAATATAGCTATAAAAAAAACTGAAGGCAAGCGTATATGGAAATAGCGCTGGATATTTTCCAAACAGTAATTCCATGCAAGGGTATAAAAATGCTTTATTTCATTTGGAAGAATAAATATTGTTATTTGAAAAGAAAATCAAAAATAATTTTCATATATTTTTTATGTGCTTCCTTTGAAACATAAACATCCAACCTCATACATTGAATTATGTGGATAAAAAATGACACCCAATTTACAAAATATATTCTATATACCATTCTGCATTTTGATTTTCGAGAAACATGGTGGCATTACTTCAAAGAAGCAATTTTAATATAAACTCCCAGTAAAATGAATACTTTTCTTACTTTTCAGTTTACCTAAATAAAAATGATTTCTCCCCTTGATTTGCAGCAGGAAATGAAAACTCATTTTCAGTAAATGATTTCAAAATACGTGCCCTGCGATGGGCTGGCCCCCCATCCTGGGTTGTTCCCCGCCTCGTGCCCATGGCTTCCGGGATAGGCTCCGGACTCCCCGCGACCCAATGGGATAAGCGGTTTGGAAAATGGATGGATGGATGGATTTCAAAATACCTTTAAGAAGGCATTTTCTTGGCAACACAATTATCCACCCATCCATCTATCCGTCCATCCTTCTATCCATCCGTCCTTTTCTGTTTATCCAAAGCATTTGCTGATAGAATTTATGAGAAAATGTGCAGTGTCAGTGACTGTAAAAGATAAATAAAAATTCAAACTTTATACATATTAAAATTATAAATATTCACTAATTTATTAATATTTATGAATCAAATATTAATGTTACATGGATTTAATATGTAAAGGGGAACGAGAGCTGAACTGTATCTGAGGTGTTTATTTTTTACTTCTGTCTTCAAAGGTAGTTATTTATATATCATGTGTTTTTAACTTTCTTGTATACGGTTATCTTTCTTTTTAAATAATCGTTTTACTATAAGGACTGACAACCCTGCAAAAGTTAGAAGATGTTTCCTCCACTACAGTGAAATTCCAGTTGGCAGTATTTTGTGTTATTTTTATGTATAAATAAAGCAATTTTTAAAAACTGACACGATTCTAAAACGGAAAACATACTGTGAAAAGACTACTGTAAATAAACAGAACATAAAGTATGTATGAAAAGAGAGAGGGCTTGTTTTTCTGGGGGCCGCTGAGTGTAAGTGTGTGAAGGGTTACAGTCAGAGGAGCAATACGCTGCCACGGAGACGCTGGGGTCAAAGGGTGGCAGGGGCATCACCATGGTGATGCGATGATGTGGGGAAAACTAATGTGTGTTTACAACTGGGAGTCTCTTCAGCTGTCCAAGTCTCAGATTCATTTTTTTCTGTTTGAAAATTCCCATACATGCACCCACATGGGAATGCTTGTGTCCTGAGTACGTTAAACGTGTGTTTCTGTTTCTGATATATATATATATATTTTTACGCTGAACTTCTGTTACGATCATCCGTTAAAGATGTATCCGGTAAGCTGTTGTGAGAAGGTGATTTCTTACAGAAATTCACTAATCATGTGCTTCAGAAGCACAGCCATACCAATCCTTCAATCGAAAGGTCTAGTCTTTAGATATATTGCACAGAATTATATGTTATACAGGGCTCTCTTTCATTCAGATGCATTGTAGAACATTCTAGAAAGCTAAAATTGCACGCATATTTCTTAGGTCCCCAAGTCATCTTAAATCTGAATTATTTCTGCTATGATTTTGATGTTAAAGCAGCTCTGCTGATATGAGAAGGAAAACATTATGTTTAAAGGCTGGGATGTCATGTTTACTCAGGGTTGTATGCAGTCCTGGGCTCATGTGCCTCGACAAGCCTTCCCTTGACAGTTGTTGAATTTTTATATAGAGTTTAAATTATGTGGCTGAACAGGACAGGAGCTTTCAACTAGAGGATTTTCTGGCCTAGATCCGGTTGTAGTGCCCTTGAGTTTGGTATTTAACCTCAACTGCTGTATATGTGCAGCTGTTCAAAAGGGATAAATGGGTAAAACACCAGGTCACTTTGAAAACAGCTTAAAAACTGCATTGTTAATAAGCCAGTGTTAATAAGCCAGTGTTAATAAGCCAGTGTTGTTCTTTGGACATTCAGCAGCACACACCACACATGTTTGTATTCATATCTTTGTGGGGACCATTCCTTCATTTCTATAGGAAAAACCCTAGCCCCAACAATGATTAAATTAACCCCCACCCAGCCCTAACCTCAGCCATAAGTAACCAAACAAAACACAAGATTTGTATAAAATTGAGGCTCCCCTTGTGGGGACTGAAAAAACGGTCCCCACAACATCAAAATAACAGGTTTTTATCACATTGTGGGGACATTTGGTCCCCACAATGTAATATGTACGTATCACCCACCCACCCACACACACACACACACACACACACACACACACACACACATATCCATCCTTCCATCCATCTTACATAAACACTTGAACCTGCATTGAACCTTCAACCTAGAGCTTATCCCAGGAGGCACTGGCCACAGCCTGGATGGGATTCCACAGTGTCTTGTATAAAGTTAGTGACAGAAAAAACAGCTCTGTATTTCAGAGTTCACTTTTGTCTGTCACTTCAAATTACTTTGAAAAAAAAAAGGCAGTCATTTTTAAGTGAATTGCAATAAGAATGTCCACTTGGGAGGAATGTCTTAAAACCATAATAAGAGTTCTCAGATGTGCAAAACTTCTGAGTTAATTCACAGAGGGTTACAAAACATACCACTTCAAAACACTAAATACTGTTTTTTTTTCATGGTCACATGGCTACATTGATGCTCATGATCTGCACCACAGGGGGAACCAGCGTTTGAGTTTATGGGGAAACCACAGACCTCTCACTGAATAGCCAACTTCCACTGGGGAAAACAGTCTGGTTTCTACTGTACTGCTCATGGATGCATATAAAGGTGATTAGCACATTCCTTGGAGTGGCTCCCGTGCATGACCAATCGTAACAACTTCTGTTTAAGACACACTGCAGACACACTACTCAGTCTTTCTCCAAGGGTCTTATGAAGAAGAAGGACCAATCAGGCGGCTACCCTATTCCACGATGTAGCCCGAGGTGTGGGGAAACCTTTCAGGACGGGTTGGGTTTGTTGGAGACGCAGATGAGCGGCAGGGAGCCGTGGTCAAACAACTTGTACGGCAGCGTCCCCTTGGAGGTCCACACATCCGTTTTGGGGTCGTAGCAGTCAAAGCAATCCGAGTCTTCGATGACATCGTGGCTGTTTATGTAGCGCCCCCCCGTCACGTACAGTTTGTTGTCGATGACAGTAGCCGCGTGGTGCATCCTCCGCTCCTTCATGTTTTCGCATTTGACAAACTTGTTGGCCTTAGTGTCATAGGCGATCACTCGTCTCGTGTACCCTGTACAGGACGAGATGACCGTTGTGTGATATTGCATAGTTTCAATGATAGTCTACATCAATCTCCACCAGAGGTGGACACTTCAGGTCCAGAAAGTAAAAATACAGACCAAGATTTTGTTTCAACCAACCAGTTGAGCATAAAGAGCCACAGTCACAGAGAACTCAACTGGTTGGTTGGAACAAAATCTTGGACAGGATTTTTACTTTCTCAACCTGAAATGGCCACCTCTGATCTTAGCAGCTCATCGATCCATCCTGGACGAATGCATTAACTCAACCACCTCTCTTTGGGATCAAGCCGGAGTTCCCAAAACAAACCCAAGGAAATATAGAAAGGACATGCAAATAGCAAACATACAATGTCAGAGAAGGAACCAGACCTACAATCAAGACACTGAACCCCAAATTGCTCCCGGTGTGCAGGTTGGCAGCTTGCATGGCAGCCTCCGCCACCGGTGTGTGGATGTGTGTGTGGATGGGTGAATGTGAAGCATGAATTGTAAAGCACTTTGAGTACTTGTAGGAGTAGAAAAGCGCTATATAAATGCAGTCCATTTACAATCATGAAGGTCTGAGGTTTAAACATTGCTCACCTCCAATAATGTAGATTTTATCTTCAATCACTGCAGCTGGAGCACATACATTCTTCACAGTTCGTGTCTCCAGCCTGGACCAGAGATTCCGAGCTATGTGATATACCTGAGAAGGATAAAAGCAGTGCTGCCAGTCAGTGACCCTGCAGAAGGAGTTCCCCATGCACTTGTTATAAGTCTCCCATGAACACTGGTACCTGTATTAACCTGACGGGATTCTGCATGGCGTCTTCACCACCAAACACATAGATCCTTTGGTCATTGGCGGCCACAGCCGGGTGCAAAACGGCCGTGGGCATGGCGGCCATGGGCTCCCAGAGGTTGAACATGCTGTTGTATCTCTCCATGGTGTTGGAGATCTGCTTATCGGGCCCAATGCCACCGAGGACAAAGATGAAGTGCAGGTAGGATACACTCTGGTGCGCGTAACGTGGCTGCAACATAGGCTCTGCTGTCCTCCACTGGTTGGTCTTGAGAGACAGGGTATAGACGGTGATGCTGACCACTCCTTCCCCTGAGCTCATGGCCAGGCCCCCCAACACGTAGAGAATGCTGTGGATACAGACGTAAGAGGCCTTGTAGAGTCGGATGGGCAGCTTAGCCAGCCACTGCCAGCGCTGGGTGCGCTCATCATACAACAGAGCCTCGCGTGACGTCTGCTCGCTGTTCTTGCGCCCGCCCACCACCACCAGTGTCTCGTGGCAGGTGTAGCGGCGTGGTGTCACCCAGAGCGGCCCCAGCTCGCCACTACACTTCGTGCTCACAGAGAACATGAGCCGGCGGACGGACTCGATGATCTCAGTGCAGAGGGTGGACGACTGGATGAGGGGATCATTGGCGATGAACTGGAAAAGGTACGTGGGATGGATGTAGCGCAGGCGTACCCTCTTGAAGAGGTCGTGGATGGCACCACGTCGGGAGAAGGGGTCGTGGTGGATCCAGGCCAGAAGGGTCTCAAACACCTGCTCCTCCTCAGCACAGAGACGATCGTCTTCTAGGTAGCACAGCAGCTCGGGCAGGGTCAGTTCGCAGAAGTCTTCGGAGGCAGCCACGTCCGAGAAGCTGCGCACAGCCATCTCCTTGGCCTTCTCCCGCAGGCTATGGCAGTGTAGGATCTCGGAGAGCCGGATCATGCTGAGGCAGTTGTCTGGGCTTAGCTGCTCCTGCAGAAACGTGGAGCAGGCCTCAAAGAGCCTGTGGTACTGCAGCATGGATGCGGTCTGCATCAGTGGCAACACCAGGTCCATGGTGATAGAGATGGTCCCGGTGTACACATAGTCCACGATACCAGTGAGGATAGTGGAGGAGATGCCTTTCAAGTCTATTCTGGCCTGGTGGCTCTCCTTGAAGTTGCTGCAGAACATGGCCCGGAAGTAGGGGCTGCTGGAGATCAGAACATTCCGGTGGCATGGGATTTCTATGTCGTCTGAGCAGAGCAGCACATCAGTGAAGATTCTCTCCTGCCTCAAGTAATTCAGCTGTGTGAGGAGATGGGAGGAAAGCTCTCTGTCCTTGTAGTGATAGACCTCAACCGGTGGACTGTCCATCCTGCGAAGAGAAGGAACAATAAGGTCCATATGACTTTGGTGCCTATGGTCATTCACACTTCTTTGGAAATTTGATCCATATTATAATGGACATTTCTGCAACTTTTAATGTTCGCATGAAATGGCCTGGCTGGAAGCCATAAAGCGAGATGTCTCTTTATCGTCTCCTTTTTTATAGCTATAGAGGCAGTGTCATTACAAAGCCCCAGGCGAGGAATAACTGACAGAGCTTTATGTTCTGCCGCTTCTAAGTCCCATGAATGTGCTCTCCTGGTTGCTCCACCCCCTACTCCCCGTCAAAGCTAACTTTATCGTTGGTCTTATATAACTGCCCTGCTGTCACTCCCAGTTTAACAAGTTTGCCCTTGACAATTCCGGCTTTTACATACAAGCATTCTACAGAGCTATTACCAACACAAGGCCAGATCTGCCTCAGCCCCCAGAGACTGCTACGGATTTATCTTCAGAGCTTAAAACAGGAACACCTTTCCTGTTATTATTAACTAACCTGCACTTTATATGTTCTGTTTAATGACAGATTGGATTTCCTAGCCTTAGAAGAGGCCTTTAAATAGAAATGATTACTGCTGTTACACTTCCTGTTGTGTTGTATTTTCCTCTACGGATGCATGTATGGAATATTACCTATTAGTTACATGAATAATGTTATTTGCTGGTAATTGTATGATTTAGGGTGATTTCACTGTTATGGTAAAATATGTCATATCAGTGTTATTCAGGCATTACATGAAAGTTTTCTTTTCATTTTTATTCCATATGATTATATATTAGTAATAAAAACATGGCGGCAGGTTGCTTTGTTGGTGTCTGTGGAGTTTCCTCGAGGCTATAGACCTTAAAGGAAGTTCTCATGCTAAATTTCACTGGTAAAATAACCAGCTATTTAAGGGGCAGTGTGTTAGGGCATTTCGGATTATGCAAGAATATAATAATTGTAATATTATTCCAGTATAATAAAGAGTGTATAATAGAAAAGTAAGTTCAGAAATTACTTATAAGGACCTAGAAATGAATTTATACACATACTTGGTATGTGTGTGTATGTATATATATAAACACACACACACACACAAACCTGTAGTGGTCATTGTTTTAATGACACGTCTATGAATCATGGATCATTGTTTTATCCCAGTCTGTGGAGTTATTCCATTACAGTAGAATTACAAAAAAAATACTGACTATTCATCTCCTCCAAAAAGCAGCCGAATGTACTTACTTTATGCATAATTAACACGCAGCACTAAGCAGAAATTCTCAGCAGCTCGAACACAAAGCCAAAAATGACACCTTGGCTCCAGGTGTTAGAAATCTCTCTGTTGCCAGTCGACACACATTTTCCCGTCTCCATTAAACTGTACATGACTGAAATCAGGAGAAAGCTTATGAAATACCAGGACAATGCATGCTGTTAATTCACAGGTCAGTCTAGTCTATCCGAGTCCAGCCAAAGCTGTAAGTGCCGGTCACTCACTTAGTCCCAGTCTGCTCGGATCCTGAAGCGGCGTCCTGTGACTGTGGCTCCAACCCAGAATGACACGGCTGGAGAATCCCGAAACGTCACATTTTCCGCTGCGTGTTTTCCTCCCTCCAGCTCTCCCTCCCTCCTGCATATATACAGGCACACAGTCTGCAGCACGCTTCAGAAATTAGTACGTGAAAGATGGGGGGGGAAACGGGTTCTGTGAAGTTTGTTGTCGGGATGTCAGTGCTCCCCCCCCCCCCCCGGTAGGCCGCGGTTTACATTCCAGCCCTAAAAATATCTCCCATGCACAGCAACCAGCCCAACCACTCACACGTGACCCGCTGTGAGCTTTTTAAAAGTGATATGAGTCCCACCGCCTCACCTCCCAGTTACGGCTGCCCCAGGGTACTGCAGCATGTTTACAGTGGACTCTGAAGCACAACAAGGCATGGGG
>JAODLD010000144.1:9949479-9961569 GCA_026781065.1 Mormyrops boulengeri | reverse complement strand
AATAAGTCACCAAACTGGGAGGACACCAGAGTACCCAGTACAAGTTTGTGTAAAGACAGGAAGCGCACACAGCATGCAGCGTAACAGCATGGGAGTGGGGTTTGCGCCCCCCCCCCCCCCCACCCCCACATTTATGGGTGAGGATGCATCTGGCTAAATAGAATTTCAATTTCTTTCTGAAATGTAATATTTCCCTTGGATGTAACTTGTGACCCTTATTGAGGCAAATTGTTTTTGCATTTTTTTAACCGCTGACATTTCACCGTGAGAATTTTTCATTTTTCCATGTGTTAAAAAGGTTTCAAGGCAGAACAGAAACTCCCTTCCAGAAGGTGGGCGTAACCCACGCCTCTCCAAAGGTAATGTTCTCAGCTTGTATTCTGGATTCTGCATGTCCGGTACATTTGCTGCGTTTTGTTGTCCCACCCCCTGAGTCTTAGCATCGAAAATATATTCATGAATCATCGGGAGACTGCAGTATTACCGAGGGAACTGCCGTTTGATCTATTCAGTAGCTCAGTAGAGCTCTTCCTTTCTTTGCCTAAAACAAGAACAGCAGGGCTCTCTCCATGCCACACTGAGACTATTCAAAATTCAACCCAGACGAAGAAACATCAACTAGGAGTTCCAGTATCTTCCATTATCTCGACACTGTAGAATGACTTTTATGCCGGGACTGGTGCTTGACTCCGGGAGGGCTATTGTCTGGATGCCGAACGCAATGGTACAATTCCTCCTTGAGCTGGTCTTTCACATGCATGCTGTACGATGCACTTCCCAGTGTTTCTGTTCCCAGCTAGAAGTTAAACGCGGGCACCCCCCCCCCCCTCGGAAGAGTGCAACCTCCCAGCCAAAACAGGCTTCAGCATGAGCTACTCCAGCCTGCTGTGGAGACACACAGAGTGTGAGGTGGCCACACCTCGGTTCTCCACCGACGGCAATTTCCAGTCCTTGTGCTCCACTAGATGTCAGTCTAGAGCAGTATTACCGCATACGACAGGCTAACGCCCCACTGGGGTTCATAGGGTGGCGATTTCCTTCCCGCCATGTCTGTATCCTGCAGGTGATGGGAAAAGGGGGCGTGTGCGTGAGAGCGAGAGGCCGGCGGCTGGCTGGATGTCCTCCAGAACACCAAAGCAACAACATGATGAGTTCAGGATCCTCAAGGAAGCGGCCACTTTGATGACAAGGACCCACCCATACTTCTCTCCCCTGAGAAGCAGCAGGCCAAAGGTTCCTGCATATCACGTCTGCCATGATCAAAGACAGTCAGACTTCAGATTCCTCCTTCCGCCGAGCCAGCAGATCTGCACGCCTCACGGAGCCTAACCGTCACCAGGCAGCAACTGGAGCCAAACAATTCCAGCCTTATTCCACACAAAGGTATTTCACTCTGCCTGGCTGATGAATCCCCATTATTAGCCTTTAGAAACCAGTGACCTGGTGTAGAACAGAAAAAGAAATTTAAAAAAGACACTAGTGCCCCCACTGCATTGTGGGCCGTTTGCAAAGCCCACTGGGAGTTTGATCTATAGGTCGTGCTGTTTAGCCTGCCCAGTTAAGGACCCCCCCTCCAAAAAACTACTCTCTAGTACCATACTCTACAGCTCCAGAAGCTTCTGGAAATCCTGGGATTTATACATATTTCAAACAGCCCCCCCTTTGTTGGGCCCTTTATACCCAGGTAGACACAGGCCAAACGCATAAGCAGCAGAACTCATGAAGGATGCAGAGCGGTCCCATCACAAATTCAAAGTGAAAGGGGCCCTTAAGGGGCTTACTGTTAGCTGCTTAAAATTCTTCTGATGTAACCAAAGCAAACGGTTTGAAAACAAGAAGCGCACTCCAGCTAATTTATTTTGTTTACTTGGGGCGGGCCCGGCCCAGCTGCCTTTGTCCAGGCCTCTCTCCATGACATTTGTAAGGGCTTCTGAAATATTAGAAGGGATTATGGGTAACCTGTGTCACAAGTTACCCGTACTTCACCTGGAGCTCCAGTTTCCGGGCCCTAATGGTTTGTTTGAATCACGCGGAGGCTGAAGATATGCGTCGGCCTGCCAGAAAACACGGGTCCAGGAGAGAGCGGCAGTACAGGGACCCAGCTCGGGGCCTCAAGGGCCTTCCGGCTCAAGGTTGAGTGAAATGTCGAGGCAGATGCTGAAATGTCAGAGCATAAATACCTAAAAGTTATTCCCTGTGAGTGAGGGCACAGGAAATGCCCAGCCACCTTCAACAGTTTCTGCCCTGAAGTGACCAACAGTGTTTTCAAAAATGACAAATAAATAATAATTGGAACTCAGAACCCCCAGGATTAAAGATTGCTGACTGCATAATTCTGCTGTGGACAACAAGAATAAAATTCATCCACCCATCTTCTTTCTACCACATCTTCCAGTACAAAGTTGCAGTACAAAAAAAACGGGGAAATATTTTAAAGTGTTTTTTTTCTGTTTCAACATAAACACCCTATTATTAAATTTAAAGATGGCTATTGCATCACTGCCAGCGCCAAACTCTTTTTCCACATTTACTTTTAGCTACAAGAAAACCAGACGACATGGACAGGGTTGGCTGTACGTGTTAATTTGGGTCTCAGCCACCACTGTAACCAGGGGAAACTCTGTCACGTTACACAGAAAAATACAGGAATGCCACACAACTGGAATGCTGGGAAAAGTGTAAACATCTAATCTAAGCCCCCAAAAAGCACGATGAGCAAAGAAGCTCATATTCGCAACCGCAGGTCTGAGGAGATAAAGAGTCGTGCATGACACAGAATTGCACGGTTCTTCCAGCACTGGAAGATATATTTAAAATGGTGCACTTTTGGCAAGGGCGACAAAAGACTAGCCCAACTCACTGTAAATGTTATGCACCATCGACCAATGGGGGATCCAGATGACTTTCAAGGAAGAGGCATGGGGGGTGGGGGGGGTATCTGAAAAGGAAATGAGGAAATATGAAGGCCTCTTAGACTTCTTTAGCATACAAACTTAAAAACACCGTATTTTCTTAAATTACACCACAATGTCTATCTCGTATATTCATACAATTCCATGTACTACTAAAACTCTACTTGCGTCACATACGTGAGTTTGGGAAAATGGTACTCCTCATTCTATGATTGACATAAGTTCATGCACCACGGATGCACAGAGCAGCCACAGGACGTGCGTGGTGGCACTCATCGTTAGCTCAGAAGAGATGATGTCATATTTTGAAGAGGTGATGAGATATTATGTCAGTAAAATGTATCTTATGCAACATGGGGATTAAAGAAAAAGGCATGTCATTGAAGAAAGTGTTCGGACTCCCGGCGCTGTGAGAAAACGGAGTTGTCTGGTTGCTTAAAAACAAGAATGGTTTCAGCCTGACAGCCACAGGCCGCCAATGTGGCATCGGTGTTCTGTCCGTGGTGCCTGCCTGACAATCCGGCTTATGTGGATTTAGAAGAACATTCTGACTCGCATAACGAAACAAGATTAGAACCTTAATAGTCAATTTCATGAAAACAGGATTAAGCCGGTCATACATTGGGGATAATGAGACAGAGTGAGATATATTAAACAAATAAAACAGGAAAGAGATCCTCACTGTTCTTAAGCTGAGAGAGCGGCGGTAGCGAGGAATGCACTCACGCTATTGTAGTTGAGAAGCAGATGGAGGAGAGCCTAGATGGGGGGTCTTTAGGAACTGGGCCAAAAGCCTGTCACACACCTGCCGATCAGGGTCGCCACAGTGACAGGAGCCGACGGACATGTCGATGGGGAAAAGGGGCTCACGGCTGCATTCACGGGGACAATTAACATTAATCACGATATCGTTTGGATCAACCATCCTGGGTATGCCGTTTCTCACGGTATAAATAAATCAAGACAGAGCAACAGGCGTGGACGAAACGAGACGCAACAAAAATAGACCCACCAAAACCAACCATGCTAGGTGACCCTACACAGAGCACTGCTCTGGAAAACCGCCCACAGTCTGGGTCTTCAGGGTACCTACGGGCATTTTGCGCTTTGCACAATTTCCTGTTAGTCAAGACTGCGCCAAAAACAAAACCGTCTAGTTGCCTTTGCTATCACAGTTTTTCCATGGAGATAGGAAACCACACATCTGCCTTAACTACCCACACGAAACTGGCTGTGAGTCATAATTTTTTAAAAAGGCAAAGCAGTCTGGTAACCTAACCTTAACCTAGCCTAAGGTGACTGACATCAGGAGTGACCTGGTTAAAATGTGCCTGGGCTCCACATGTGCTACTTTAATAAATTCTGAGGCTTACATGCACATTTCCTGTAAGAAGTTTGATGACATTTAAAATTAATGTTACGGTGTCCAGATCTTTTTGGGTTAAATTTGCATACAGTTTCTGCATTAAGGAGACAAGGTCTTTTGAAGATGACTGCATATGAGTTCAAATCTAATTATTTCTAATTTCTTAATTCGTTACCTAGCCAACAGTTTCACAAAAATGTAATGACTTAAAATGTATGGATTTATACAGGTGCAAGGCTATTGGACCGAGCTGGTTCATCAACACTTCTATAGGGTAAGACCTCAGAAACCCTTCGTCAGTGTGTACCTAGGAGACTTCAAGTATATATTCTTGACAACCATGCCACCCACTGTCTATTTTTGACATATCCCTAAAGTACGTTTTAACCAAACAATTAAAACAGAATCCCCTTTGTTTATACTTTGCCCGCTAATTTAACAGCCTTAAGTTCAGTCTCTAGTTCCAGGAGTTTAGCACACCCCCGCAAATATACCCATGGTGCATGAACAGCTGCTAGACAAGGTTACAAGCTACGCCTCGCAAATGATACAGAGGGCCTGAAGCGGATCTGTTTGCCACAGTTTCAGTACTAAGCCAATGTGACTCAAATACGACCTGACAGAGGTGTCACACTGTGGTTACAGAAGTGCCCCCCCCCCTTTACTGGAGGCCAAGTTTAATAATGTTTTTGGCTAATCGGGACACCCTCTCTGCAACCCTCTTGCCCTCAAAGACTACTTGATCGTTCTTGGTGTCCATTTATCAATCGTGTACATGTTCATAGCAACCAATACACCATTTTCCGCATCATCTTTATTTGCAAATAGCACACAAATCAGAAAATTGCTGTTTTGAACAAACCAGATCCTGCCACGTGAAAACACGAGCCTGTGTGTATGATACCTCCGGTATTCAGAATGTTCAAATATTAATTACGTACCATACCCGGCAAAAACAGAAATGAAAGAAGACTTCTGGTACGACCACAACGGCATTTATTTATGGTTGCAGTTATTGCATTTTCTCACTCACAGAAGTGACTTGTCAGAGTACGCCTGAGCGTACTTTCGGTTTTGCCTGTGCTGCGACGGAGAATAAAAGCAGGCAAAGCCGTCGGGCGGCGCGTTAAGCGCACGCTGCCCCTTTAAACCGGCAGTCCTGTCTAATTAGCGCTCTGTGGAGTCGCGCAGCTCTGGGCCAGTCGCGCTTGTACCCAACGCTGCTATACCTGCCTGACAGCTGTAATACTTTAACAGGGCGCTTGCAAGGAGGAGAAAAAAATTTATGAAAAGTAGTTGATCGCCTTCGATGATCATCGAGCCCCCTTTCTTTGGTCTGGCTATGTAAAATTACGCTTCGGGGTAAGTTTAACGCTGCCTGCGTGTGTGGGATATGTTGTGTGTATCAGGTGTAACACACCTGGCCGGAATATAGGCTACTACAATCGGCTTTCCTTGGATTTTAATAGTGATTACATTGTGTTAAACAGCACTTGAACGATGGCTTTTTTGTTTCTTTTCGGCAGGTCGGACGCCGACATCTCCGGATCCTTATATTTAAATAATGGCGACAGTGGACCATGGGTTGTAATCCTATAGCGCGAAGGAATTAGTCGTGCCCAGGTCGTATTACGTGTTGCGTTTTAAGGAGCGCTTTTTACACCCTGCCTTGAACAGGTGGAACCGCGTCATTTCCCTGCCCCCTTCCCCCCGGTCGTATCGGCTACCAGCGGGCTTGAAATGGGCAACCAGGTCGAGAAACTGACTCATTTAAGTTACGCAGAAGTTCCGACGGCGGATCCGAACGGGCTGGACCCCGAGGAGGACGCGCCGCGGATCGGGGTGTCCTACATCTTCTCCAGCGACGACGACGATCAGGAGGAAAACGTCGGGGAAACGGACAGGGAGCACAACGAGGAAGAGGCGCAGTATGACGGGCGCAACGAGGTGGAGTGCGCCGTCTATTACCGGGACGACTGCGTCTACGAAAGGAGCTCGAAGACCGGGGACTGGAGCGCTTACTCCCCGGAGAACCTGCTGAATAAGTGCAAGCCGGGCGACGTGCTGGAGTTCGTGGCGACGGGCCAGTATCCGCACTGGGCCGTGTATGTGGGAGACTTTCAGGTCGTCCACCTGCACAGAGCCGAGATAAAGAACAGCTTCCTGACGGACGCTAGTCAAGGCAGACGGGGCAGGATCGTGAACGACCTGTACAGGTTTAAGCCCCTGAGTCCGGACGTGGTGGTGCAGAATGCCATGGAGCAGGTGGGGACCAAGGAGCTTAGCTGGAGGAACTCGGAGGGCTTCGCCGCCTGGTGCCGGTTCGGGAAACGCGAGTTCAAAATCGGCGGCGAGATACGCATCGGCAAGCAGCCGTACAGGTTAAAAATACAACTATCCGAGAAAAAGAGCCATGTGCTGGAGTTTCAGAGTTTGGAGGACCTGATCATGGAGAAGCGCAGGAACGATCAAATAGGGAAAACTGCTGTGGTCCAAGAGCTAGAAAACCATCTAAACTGTACGGATGAAACGAGGCACGAACAGGGTACCAATTGATGGATTAAAACCGGAGGGGGGGGGACTAAGACTTAATGACGTGAATTAGGACGAGACAACGGGACTTCTGAAAAGCCCTGAAGTCATGTGTAAACATTCTTAATTAAAATTATGGCACAGCCAGTGTCATAATGAAACTAGTCGCTGATTGGTTCAGATCAGTCAATTATAAATAAAGCAAGCAGCGCACGTGGTTACTGGTGCGAATACTCGCGAAACTCGCATTGCTCCTTATTAGTTACGGGGATCCGTAACTAACATCCGTATTAAATGCGTTTTTTGGTGCTGTGACAAAAGCAAGGATGAAACACACACCTTACGCTGACGAAGCAAACGGGATTTACCGTAACTCTTAGAAAACACGATAGCCTTGGTAACTGAAGAGGAGACATCGTAAAGGTGAATTCATCGTGTTCCATAATATTCCATGAATATTTTAATCTCCGAGATAACGCTCCTTTCCTAGTTTTACTCAGCCTGTTGTTACTTTTCACCGGCACTGCTTAAAGCACTTTAATCGACTAATAAATTGTTTGAAGAATTCATGTTCTGGACTTTATCATTAAGAAGCAGATGCACTGAAATAAATGCCTTATACACTTAAAATTATATATGCCTACATATCTCCAGCAATAATTACCAGAACTCCCATTTGTAACCTCCGCCTATTTCCCCAGCACATCTTGTTTGCTCACCCAAGGACTAATTTAATCCAGTTAATTTAATCAGATGGTCAGGGTGGTGCAATATACCTCAAACTTACAATAGTTAAGGGCCCCTAAACCCGCTCTTCAGGAGTGCTGTGCCGTTTTAGCACCTACTCTCAGGGTGTGTGACTTAAGTGCTTTAATAAAGTAATTTAAACCCGAGGCTGAGCGAAAATCAGCATAAACATATCTCAGAGAACTATGGCTCTGAGTTCCTGTTCTACTACATGTTTGTGCTGGAAAAAGGTTTAGCTGACTTTGCCCTGTAGGTTTGTAATTCACAGCACACAATCTGCTATCAGATGTCCAACAGATCCTTTCAGTCTTAGTTTATCTAGTTGCCAGTGATCAACAGGTGGGTCAAGGTAACTGGGACCATCTCGTCGGGCCTTTGGGGTGTGCCCCTCTGCTTGGTTGTGTAAGGGGTGGGGTTTGGTTAATTATTTTCTTCACTGGTTATAATCGTGTCGCTTGTGAAGGATCCTTTGTACAGTCTGTAATTAAAATGTTAGGAAAGAGCACATTTCTGTGTTCCAGTGCCGTCAGCCAGGGTCTGCTCAGAAAATGGTCTGCCCTACCCTTTCACTGAGGTTAAGTGAGTTGCACTAGTTCAAGTGCCTTTGGTTACTGATTAAGAAAACAGACACAACCACTGTGCACTATTCTTCATGGAAGTATTTGATTGGAATGAGAACTAGGAAAGAATGACTTTGTTTTTAACTTGGGTTGTTAAACTGTGCATAAACTTTACGTTATGTCAGTTATGACCATGCGGTCATTTCTGTTTTTTTTTTGTAATCTTAGGTTTGTGATTATTAGATGTTTTTTTTAAACCCACATTATTGCACAAGACATAAATCAGACTAAATATTTCAATAATGTTCAATTACGCAGTATTGAATTCATTTTAATGTACGAATTAGGTTCTCCGCTTGTTTTTATATTTTAGCGGTATATCAGTTCTTGGATGTTCTGTGGTGCTTCAAAATAGAACATAAATGGACTGTGTTCTGTGTAGCTTTTTACCCAATATGTTCACTTACACAGGGGAAATCTGGCGCATTTCATATTTCCCGTGGGAAAAAATGGTATCGTGTTGTACTTTCCCTTAAATAACGCAAAAAAACAGAGAGAGCACTTCTGAGCCGTTCAGTTTCTTTGCTATGATTCTGAACACCATGCCAGTAATCTTTTGTCTCTGTATTGGCACACAGACCAGAAAACATGGTTGTTTATCTGTCCTACAGTACCTGGGAAAGTCTCTTATCGACTAGAACCCTCTCGCAGAAAGCGGACCCGCGCTGTGCGCGGTGGAGACTTGCAACCAAGACTTGACATTCAGAACAAAATCATATGTCGAACTGCATTCAGCTACAGAAACTTCAGTCATATTCTGCAAATTCATTTATGAAGACGGTGTGAGACATAATCTAATAGGCAGACAAAAGTGGCTGCCTGTTTCCGGCAAAAATACATCCTTATTTAAAGTTTAATACTCACTGTCACTTTGGGCAACTAATTATTTGTTTTTTTTTTCTTGCCGTCGGCGTGATATTTGTAATTTTCTGACTGGTCTTTATGTAATGCTTTCTCTGTGAATACGAGTTGCGATCTGCCTGAAGTTCTTTCTGTTATTGCGACATGATGACACCTCCTTTGCACATACTCATTGTGTCACCTTTTCATGTCACAGTTCTGGCTGAAAATGAGGATTCCCCTCTTATTTGCTTCCTCTTTGATTTCGATCTGCTTTCCTTTCTTTGTAGCACCAATTCATTCAGGTAACTTGCCAGTTTTATCAGTGATACATGTCAACACATACAGCTAATGGACATTATTATAAATCAGATCTGTGCTCTCCCCTTTCCCGGAGCTCCAGCCTGGATGGGTATGTAGGCATGGGGTCAAAGAAGGTTTAAAACTATTTTGCAAGAAGTTACTCTGGCACGTGGAACTTTCCAGGAGTCTGCTCATCTTCAAATCAGTTTGGTGTGGGGGAGAGCTGCTGTGCATGGTACTTCTGCAGAGCACCAAACAAAATATTACTGTTTTGGACTCTGCTGAGTGCTGAGGATGGTCACACTGCATGAACTCTGCCATCTAAAGGTACGGACAGATCTGACTCTCGCCCACACCCTGCAACATTATGCATCAGGGCGTCCAATGGCACTGGGCCATAAAGTTTGCCGGGCTTTTTGCTAGTCACATGACCCTCTCACTGCTTTAAGCATCTGGCATCTGTTGTTATAAACGGTTTTTGCTTGAAAACTAGCTGTGGGATCCGGACCTGAGAAATTCCTACGCAACTTCTCCATTTATAATAAGATGCTTGGACTAACTTGCATTTTCTGTTTCATCGTGTATGTAAGCCAAATGCATGTGTGTTCACTCTGAGTTGTGAGTGCTTCTGGTTTACTGATTCTTTTAGATGATGATGGCTTTCCTCCGTTTTCCCATAGCCCCTCCCCCACCAACCCCTGTAATCCGTTAGCGGTTTAAGCGCTGCTTTTTTCAGGTGCTGACCAAAAGCATTAACCCTCCCTTTCCAAGCTGCAGAACTCAGTGGTAGTAGGTCTGATGGTTTGCAATAACAGACGCGTAGCCTGTTCTGCTTATACACATCATGACAAGATGGAAAGAGCGTTTATTTGACTGCTCTCATACTACAAACATGTTTTATCACTAAGATTTTAGGGACTCTGGGGGCCCTCCAACTCATCCTCCCTCGGTATGATAAAATTAATTACCTTTATTTTACTGTGAAATATACATTAATAATATCAACAAAGAGAATTTAACTATTCAAGGAGTTGGGGCCAACCAATCAGATGTCTTGGTCCCGCCTCCTCTTGTTCCTTGGACCCACATTCTTTACAATCTGATTGGTTCAGAGAGAAAACCAATCGTTTTTCCTTCTTCCCTCAGAATATTTTTGTGTAATTAAAACTCCCATGAGCAAATAAAGCAGATTTGTCATTGTAATGTGCCATGTAATCAACCGCCCTTTGGGGGGGCTGCCCCCCCCCAGCTTGGGGCCCCGGGCCATTGCCTGTCCTGTCGTTCCACTTTGGTTTGATGTGACTTTTCTTTGTTCACATCCTCTAATTCCTCCATTTGTTACAAGATGCTGGTTTGTAAGTTAGAAAGCTTTTAAAATTCTTAACGTTCACTCTCCAGTGGCTTTCCCCTGCACAAGGGTAATAATCTGTTGTTTTTCTTTTTGTAGTTTATACAGTGAAACATTAATTACCCATAATCAGGCTAAAAACAATGATAATTGAACACCTGTTAACCATCTTATTGTTTTGTTAGTGTTTACTGCGGAACAATCTATATTTGCCCCACAGCCAGAAGTCATAATCACCTAAGTGTTTCTCTGAAAACAAACACATCTGAATGTGGATCCTCATTACTGTGTGTTTATCGAAGTCTTTACAATTTATTAGAATTGCGTACAACTGGACGGCAATCATTTCAAGCAAATTTAAAGCAACTCCAGAAACCAACTGCTGTTTTCAATTATATAGCTAAAGTGTCAATATTGTGTACATTGCGGTAAGCTTCTAATTGGCATGTGTACTTGCGAGCTCACGATCGTGTCTGCATATCAGATCGCGATGCTGTGCACGCCTGGCTGGTCAGACAGTATTCTGGGGTGCTCGCACCTCCTTTGGTATCCTTTGTTCAGATCCTTTTTCTCAGACTAAGCCTGTATGAGAGGACTTTTAGTTCAACCGTCTTCTGAATTCAAAAATGTGGCGATATGAAAGTTTAACATAAACATACGGGGAGCTGGTGCTGCCAACTGAAATACATACGTGTGACTGAATTTAAATTTCGGTGTCTAGATGGATATAAATGTCTGTGAATATTTAGGACTGAGTGCCACAATTGAGTTTAGTGTGCAAAGTAAAATTTGCAATAGCTATGTCAACCAATAAATAAATAAATAACAGCATCAGGTTGGGTATAGAGATATTTCATCACTTTTATATCCTGATACTTTTGACCAATAGCGGAGCCAGAAATCATAGCGTGGGTGGGCCGGCAGAAAATCAGGTGAGCCAGTCCCATGACTATTCACTTGGAGACAAAGTCACACTACAGACTCAGCTGTGTATTTATTAAATCAGCTTTTAAACAATCCATGGCATTACTAAGACCAAACTAGCAAAGCGAAAAAAATCTATTTGAAAATCAACATCACATTTTCTCCAGTTGACCTAACCGCGCAAAAACATACCTGTCAGGCACCATTGTTTTCGTCATACTGTATCGCTCCCTGTGAATGCTGAACAGGTGGGCCTAGGACCACCGGGGTCCACTGGTGTTGCTGTGGCAACTTTTGACTGTCAGCTGATTATTTATCTACCTCTTCCATTGACAGGTTGTTTTCTAATTGCTTTACATTTTTTCCTGGCTGTGCCCTGTGATTTATGGGAATACGGAGGAACCGGTTTTCTCCTCAGAAAATGCCCGCTCCAAGGACTAGAGATGTGAGCGCTGCCGCTTTTGCTTAATATCCTCTGCTGCCAAATTCATATATTTT
>JAODLD010000144.1:9883572-9900610 GCA_026781065.1 Mormyrops boulengeri | reverse complement strand
CCCCCCTCACCCCCCCCGCCGGCCGGTGGGCGGGGGGGGGGGGGGGGGGGGGGGGGGGCCCGGCCCCAGGGAGCTGCCATATTGGGACTTACCCACAATGCCTTTCACTGGATTGACGACACTCAGCATGCCCTTGAAGACATCGACTACAGCTCTGTCCCGAAGGATGGTCTTCTGCAACATGGTCAGGAAGTTCTGCAGAAGAAAACCTCACACCATCAGATAGACCTACTGAAAACTTACTGAAATATTCTCTAGAAATCAGAGATAGCTTGATCTCCCATATGTGCAAAAAAATTCAATGCGAATTTGTACGGACGCTGCTGAATTATGGAAATTAAGCGAATTTTTGTAATGCTGCAGCAGCTTTAAGAATTAAGAGAACTAATCCACAGGCGGCGACCTGCAGCTCCTTGACGATCATGAAGCAGAGAAGTCGGTCGAGGCCGTTGAGGCCGAAGGTCCCCAAGGTGTCCTGGATTTCAGAGAAGAGCCGGTTGTTTGTCACCTCCTGGTGGGTCCTCATGTCATACCAGGTGTTCATCTGGTTGATGTAGCAGGTGACTCTGAAATGGCCCGTTTCGCAAAATAAATGACTCCCCAATTCGGGAGGTAGAACCACACATCAGAGGACATTATCGTCTCAAGAACAAACGAGAAGCCAAAACATTCCACTTAAAACTGAGAGGAAAACCTTGGTATTTCATAAGATAAATGAGGCATCCAGTCAGCCAAGGTCGATTAATCAGGTCGGGGTAAAAGTCATAACCGATATAACGAATTCCTGAAGGGATCAGGGGTAAAGATGGACGGGATCGTACTTGGGATCGGTGATCCTGAGAATTTCCCTACACAGACGTCCAATAAAAGTGGCTGACTCATCCACAGATGGGTACTGGGGAATAGGGATGTGAGTTGACTGGTACACGCTCTGCCAATCCTGGATCTGGAAACAATGACAATAGTGTCTAGATATGCATGGAAAAGAGGCAGGCATGTAGATCTTAAATAAAGCAAAAAAATAAATAAAAATGAGACAACGGATGAGTTCAATAGCTGCAGAAACCACGGCGACAGATGTGATGCGGCACATTTAAGAAGAACCTTTGTGTACCTTGGTCCTGAGGAAACTGTTGCACTCCTGCTCCACGTTGTAGTTGATGATGCGGGATACCTCCTCCTGCCAGATCTTCAGGCCGTAGATGCTGACGTAGTCCTGGATGTACTCGAAGGACCGGAAGAAGCCATCCATGGTGGCTGTCATCTCCTTCAGTTTGGGCATTAGCTCACTGGTCTGGGAGGGTAACGGGGGCATTGGCACACATCAGCGTGGGGGGGACACGGAAAACAAATGACCAACTATAGCTCAGTGGCTGCACAGGCAAACAATGAGATTCAATTCCCATAATGACACAGTGAATCAGTCAATAGCCTACTTCCTGGTCTACAACCTGATATCTCACCTTTGCCTTTGGGTTGAAGATAAGACCTTTGTGCAGTGCAAAGGCAACTCTCCTGACCAGCTCCTTCCGGATTCCATCCTCCAGCAGCTGCTTGGGGTCCACCTGCAGGCAGGAAAGGCGGGTGACCCTGGAAACACTGCAGAGAATCTATGAGGAGGTTTTAGATGACCTATTCCCACTGGAAACCAGTCATGTTCAAAGAGTCCCACTGCTGAGGACTTTGAGAAAACTGAGCAATGTTGTTAATCCTGAGATGTGCTGCTTTGGGCAAAACATGCTGCTTAGCAACAGCGTGATTTATCAGTGTCTGGACGATACTTTGAAGGAAAGAGTGAAATATGTGAATGAACTTTCCGCCCACCTTGATGATGCCGACTAGGGTGGTCTTCATCATGAGGATTCCTTCGGTGAAGATGGAAATGGCGTGGGTCAGTTTGGCCACCTGTTGGAAGAGGAGGAGAGGCGTGACACACCGCTGAGGACACCCAGACGGCACCCCAGGCCCAGCACCTCCCAGATACCCCGACCCACCTCGTAGCGAGGCCCCAGCTGGGCGTAATCCTTCAGCTTGTCCTTGTCCAGGCGCGTAGGGACCTCCATGATGTCGTGAATCTGGAGCTTAATGATTCTGGCCAGAGACGTGAACATGCTCTCTGGTATGATCTGTAGCACCTACCATGCCGCAAGGAGCGGGGGGATGACCGCAGAAACCACAGATTCAGAAGGCAGTTTCATCATGAATGAGCAAGCAAGCAAAACGTTCAACATAACATATACAACAAAAACCTGTTTTATTTTCACACAGTATTGCGCCTTTATGGTATGTCTGAAGAGGGTGGGATTCAAACCCAACAAGAGGCATGTGCGTACCTTCCTGACATAGGCCACCAGCTCCCCCGAGTAGAACTGTGAGACGCTGAGCAGGTCTGGGCTGTTGGCCTGGTTGATTCGCAGCAAGGGCAGGTCCAGGGCAGAGGCAAGCTACCGAGAGAGGACAGCGGGTCGGTGCAGAGCCCCTGGACGTGTGAGCCACGCCTCTGCACCCTGTGCTGAGTGAGGGATCGGCAGACAGCATGCAGCGGCGCACAGAGGCTATAAACCAGGGCTGCGTGGGATCACTTAATCACCGCGGCTTTAGATAACGGGTGAAACATTTGTCCGGTCGCTGGCTTTTTGGTACTATACGGACATTCACTTACGCCCACACTTTGGCAAGCAGATTAGTAGTACACCTAAAATATTCATCAGTGAACTTTATTGTCATCTCAGCCATTTACATGTATACAGTGACACGAGACGACGCGGCTCCAGTTCTTACAATACAAATAGGAACAGAGAATAAACATATATTAATAAACTATAAATATAAACTCTAAGCTAACGTGGAAATTGTGCAATTATTGAAGGAGGTATTCAGAATATGTGCAAGTATTTCAGCAGCAGAGAAACATTATATTTCAATACTGGAATGTAATTTTGTGCACATATGTGTGAAAATGATTAGCAGCAGTTCAATATGTTACAAGGACAGTATTTTTAGAAAGTGCAGTTTTTGCACAGTTGTTCTTGTGCATGTAGCGGCATGTGCAAAACAGTGATGTGTAAAGTGCAGCGGTGTAAGTAAAGTCACGGTTCAGGTGTGTGTGGGGGTGGGAGGGCAGGCAGCACGTTGAGGACTCTGATGGCTTGTGGGAAAAAGCTGTCTCGCAGTCTGGTCGATCGGGCTTTGATGCCGCGGTAGCGTCTGCCAGATGGGAGTAGTGCAAACTTATGACCTTTGGTACCAGAGGTGGGGAACATACCCCTGCACCAATGAGAGGACTGTGGTGCGTATTGCGGCGCATATTGTGACAGCCATAAGTTAATAATCTGTATAAATTCGGCGAATGTTTATGTTTGTTAAATTCGGTTAGTGGAGCACGCTTCATGCTACTGTTTTGGTAAATCATGGAAGTGATAAGCACTGAAGTGGAGGTGAAGAAAGGGACAGCTCAGCGACCGCAACATCTTTTAAGAAGAGATATTGTGGGTAAACAAGGTAAGAAATACGCTGGTGGTGTGGCGGTACGTCTTGCAGTTTAAAGTCCGACACGTTTATTAAATAAGGATATGGCACATTTATTATGCTTAATGCGCCTCTCATTAATATTTTAGGCGTACTACTAATCTGCTTACCAAATTGAGGGTGTAAGTAAATGTCTGTATGGTACCAAATTAGCTGCAGCCCAGACAAATGTTTGCCCCCTGTCATCTAAAGCCCTGGTGATTACTGCACATGCACCATATAATCGTGGTGTGATAACATGCAGCTCTACTATATACGGGTACAGCATGGAACACAAACACTACACAAAGTTGCAGGTCACCTTGAGGAATGTCGCTCGGAGTTTTGTCACCATCGAGGGATTCGCTCTGATGCTCTCCTGCATGATGGACGTGAAGCTAAAGACGAAAGGGGTGAAAAAAAGAATGATCAATTCACGGCGTCCACCAGACGTGTCAGCGGCGGCTTCACGCCGCAGGAACAATCCCGTGACCCCACGCGCCTTTACCTGTCAATCAGCTGCCAGGCATAGGAGAGGTCACCCACGATCTGCATGGTGATCAGGACTTCCTCCTTGATGTTGATGGTGCGGATCATCTGGTGCAGGAACTTGCGGGTGTCTGCCAAAAACTGGCATACCTGCAGGTTGGACTCCAGCTGGTGGAATTCTTGTACCTGGAAAGAAATTTGAACATGAGAAAGGAGCCTTTCCCTACATTGAACACACATGTAGTGTTTCCCAATCCGGTCCTCAGTCCACAGACGGCCCACGTTTTTGCCCTCTCCCAGCTCCTTGAGGACCGGACTGGGAAATGCTGCACTAATATATAATTTTCTCTAATAAAATATTTTCAACACGACATTAAACACATAACTAACAAGGGTGTTGGCCCTTGAGCAAGGCCCTTATCCCCCCAAAAGAAGTCTTTTTAAAATCCCAAAATAAAGGGTCATTTCATTTCATAACATGAACAACAAAGTGGCTACCTCCACCAGGGCCTGGATTAGTTGGACGGTCTTCCTTCCCGCAGCTGTGGAGTCCTCATAGTTCAGGGACTCGATCTGCTTGGTGATCTCCCGAAACCAGGCCTGGAGGTTCTCTGCATGCACAGAAGTAAGACTACCAAACGGTTCCCAGAAGTGGCGTCCAGGAGGTGAGGTTACACTCTTTGTTGCTTTGAATACAAAGGCTGCATTTCACTGATTTCTCACTTGTGCTAGCAGCTCGATCTATTGACACAGAGATGTGTTTTTCACCATAACCCTTAAGCGCTTAGCAGAATGTCTCCCCTGGGCTTCAGACCTATGTATGGTCTGGAAGAAGCAGATTTTAGGGTAGGTCTCCTGCCTGGCCATCACTGAGTCCTCACCATTCTTCTCCACTCGGGTGAGGGGCTTAACTCCTGAGAAAACCTCGGCCAGCTCGGTCATTCTCTCCGAACCCTCCTTCTTGTAGCTCTCCCATTTGACCTGCTTCTCAGCGAGCATCTGTTTGAACATCTAGAGGAAGCAGGACACGCCGTGTTTAGGAGCGAAACAGAAAACAGGCGGCAGAGGCCTCCCCACAGCAGTGGGAGCGTGAGAGGACACACCGACCTCCTTCAGGATAAACTCGAACTGGGCCGTGTCCAGCAGCAACTGGAAGAGGATCTTGGAGTTGTACTTGGAGTCATTGATCACCTGGTCTTTGATTTGCCGCAGTCTCTTGTTGTTTGGGTCGTAAGCTGGGCGACAGAACACAAATACATTGGGCAGGAAGTCAGGAAACACCCTACAGGCGACATTCTGCTGGATATAATGTTTCATACTGACAATGTCCTGACCGACAACAACCAAATATGCTTGGGATGTTGCCCTAGACCAGAACTCCAGCCAGAAATAGGAGTGAAGCAAAGCTATACGGAGCTGTGGTGGAAGAGTCTGGAAAGCAGAGGGCTCATCTCCATGGGAACAGGGTAAAAGGTATTGGGAACTCATGTCAGCTACTGGCGATGGATGAAAAACGAAGATTGGTTCCAGGAAGGCTGGGGGGTGGCTGTTAAAATGATTAACGGTATCTGAGGGGAGATGGCTGGCTGGGGTTTGGGGTCTGACGGGGGGGGGGGGTCCCGGGGCCCCCCTGACTCAGCTGTGTGCAGCATCAGCCAGCGGATGGCCACGTTGCAGTCGCGCAGGCAGTTCAGCAGCTTGGGGATGTTGTCCAGGACGATCTCCTCACGCAGGAAACCCTCCTTCAACAGCTGTTGCACCTGCGGCCGCAGGCTGTCCAGGCTAGTAGCATAGCGGCTGGCCTGCGTCGGCAATGGAGGGGGGGGGGGGGACCCACAGGAACGCTGTGTTAGTCTGTGACCCACCGCCCCGAAGCCTTGAATTTAACGATCCGTTCAAACTGCAGTGCCGCACCCCCGGAGAGCGAGAAAGCCTGAGGCACAGCCTTCAGAATGGAAAACACATTTCTGGATGATGATCAAACACATCCCAGAATGCTGGAGAAGGCAGGTGGTGCACTGTGCACTCTCTGAGCCCTGCACCCCAACGCCTAACCCCCGACCCAGACCAACATGTGTTCACAGCCCCTCCCCTGGCACCGGCACATACCTGCTCCCGTACGTTAGCTGTGTCGAGGGTGTAGTTCAAGGCTGTCTTGGCCGCTTTGTATGGCTCCCAGGCCTCCACCAAGTTCACAGTAATGCCCATGTAGATGCTGATGACCTGAAGATGGACACCGGATGTCAACAGAGCGCCCCCCATTGCAGAGTGCCAAAACTTTACTCAACAGCACCCTCACCTGGCCGCAAGTACCCTTGGTACGTATCTGCACTGCCTGCTGCGTATACTCACACGCAGTACGTGGACCCCGCAGCCACTCACCCAGTTGTCGGGGAAGTACTTGTCCACGATCTCCCGCATCTTGGCCTGCTGCGTGTGCAAGATGGAGGGAGAGAAGTAGAGGCAGACGTATAGCATGGCCGCCTGATTGGCCAGGGCAGTGCTGCGGTGCTCCGGCAGGGGGTAGGCAGACACCTGGGGGCGGGACAGAGGCGGGCCATAAGCGATAACCAATCAGGTGTGGCACCGGCCAAAGACCTACACTCTTGGTCAAAAAAATGGGCCAAACCCAAATTATACAACAGTAAGCTTTGGGCCGTTTATTTTGCATAGCAGTGTATGTCAAGATCGCTGACAATTACAGCATGGTTTGGAAATGTTAGAAATACATGCATCACCTGGTTATAGATGTCATCGGAGCGCAAGCGGCCAATGACCATGCTGACGAACGTTGCGTTGACGGGGACCCTCTGGAAGTAGCTCTCGGGGTAGTTGGCTGGCCGCTTGGCCCCAGGCTGGCTCGAGTAGCCCGTGCTGCGCAGAAGCTTGCAGATGTCGTCCAGGTTGGAGTCCGCTGAGGATCGGGCAGCACTGCCAATCAAGCCCACAGAACATGTCCGTCAGCATGCCAACTGCCAGCATCTCCCATACCAGGGAAAGCTGAGCTACTGCCAGAATAGCCTCATCAACAAAGGAATAAATAGCTGCGATTCGGCACGACCCATCAGCCCCATACAAGTCCTCAGAACATCTGATAAACGCCCATCGAAGGCATGAAGACCAAGCCAGGTGCAGGGTCTGACCTGTATCTGTAATAAGACACCAGCATTCGCTCCCTCACTTCTCCTTCGATCTTCTGGTCGATGACCAACAGCATGACTCCATACAAATACAGGGCTTCGCACTGCAGGGAATGGTAAGAGAGCATGCTGAAAGCCTCCCCATCACTCTGATGTGGTTTGTCGGAGGAGCAGCAGGTTGAAACGGCCAGGCAGGCGAGTCTCCTGCGCTTACCAAGAGCTGCTTCCCATCCTCGTTCAGTAACACGGTCTCTAAGGTTTGCTGGATGTAAACACCTTCGTTGAGATCATCCAGGAACCTGTAATGAATGGTTCCACTGAAAGGTTAAATCCAGACTGTGGCTTTCTCTAAAGAATAAGTGCAATATGCTCCTCCTTAAGTCTTCGCATAATCATCCTTGAGTGTTTATATACAATTCTGCAAAGTGGTGAAAAAGATTACCCACTCTCTAGTCCTATGGAGGGTTCTGACCGACATCACAGTTCCCATAATGCTAATATTTACACCGCCATTTTGTCGGTGAAAACATCACAGATTGTTATAGTGACACGGGCGTTTGATGGTGATCTTCCTTCATCTGGTCTTTTAGATAATCTAGAAATCTCACGTAAGACCAGATATCAACAGAAACTCAACAAGGCTGGTATAAGAACATAAGAAATTTACAAACGAGAGGAGGCCATTCGGCCCATCAAGCTCGTTTGGGGAGAACCTAACTAATAGCTCAGAGTTGTTAAAATCTTATCTAGCTCAGATTTAAAGGTATAACCGATCCGCACTCAGTACCGAGTCATCTTTTTGTACTGCTGCAACAGGGGTGATGTCCCCGATCCAAAGTATTATGACATTCTGAACTATCTAGTTCACACCACAGAAACATGTACAGAATGTACAGAAAATACCCAGAAAAGATCAATTCCTAATCATATCGAAGGTGAGATTACTGCTACAATGTCTAACGACCAACAGACAGTATGTAAAACAATTTTGATATCAGCTGATATTACAGCTGGGCGATATGGCAAAATATTTCATCATGATAATTTTTTCCCCCATATCAAGCAATTAACGAAAATGATCACGACATGCTCAATGCTACGTATTTGCTTAAAATGCCCTTCAGATTCAGAGCATGAAAAAGGCAACAAACTGAATGGACTGCAAACTGAAAAATAATCTAAATAAACAAATCATACAAAAATAAAAAATTTTGTCCTAGGGCATCACGCTAGAAAATGCCAACAGTACATTTTGTTGCTATATTTTTTTTCTCTGACTGTCCAGCTGCTCATTCCAGGGAATGTAGGGCTGGACGATATGCCCTAAAAATGATATCACGATATTTTCACAATATCAATAATTGTCACAATATTTTCAAATTTGTATGTATAAAACAGAAATATGATGGGTGGCTTGAAGTTTTTCTGACTACAATGACTAAATCATTTTACTAACAGTTATAGAGCGAGCTGGAAATCTCAGAAATATTAAACTAGGTTTATTACCTACCCAATTATTACATCCAACCGCCCAACATCTTTCAGGCATATTTAACAAAAATCTGCTTGAAAACCAAGTGCATCACTGCTCCTTCTTCTACGTTGCTAGGCATTAGTTTTGGAAAGACAGTGAGTTGGTTTAACTGCCAATATGGCGACATAACAGTCACATGATCTGCTACATCAGTTTGAAAACCTCTGTTACACATAATCATATGCCAAAAGGGATTTAGGGGTTTAAGAAGATCAATTACCGTATCAGATCCACAATGTACTTGTGAACGCTTTCGAATGCCAGGTAAAAACGTGACAGTATTTCAATGTTGTTCTCCCTGAATTCTTCATCTATGTCCTGAAGCTCAGCTTTAGCCTCCAGTTTGTTTTCATAATACTCTGGGCCCTTTGAAGAAAGAAAGAAAAAAAAGTACAAGGCATGACCATTTAATGGGAGGATGACCACGTTTTTAGAAGGTGAAGGGAAAAGGCAGCAGGAGGCACCTTAAAATAGCTGAAGTCGCAGATGATGTCTCCATACTTATGCTGGTCGCTCTTGTCTCTGAGATGGAAAACGGCGGGGATAAACTCGGACAGACGAAGGAGCTCCGCTATGATGGCATTTCCCCGGGAAACGATCCGGAGGATCGCCTGTCCGCACGAATTGTTCTCCGCGAGGAAGTCCACCATGGCCACAAGCAGCACCGGGGTCTGGATGACCCTGCCGGTCACGAGCGGAGGGAGGGGCGCCTCACCGACTCAGACGATCGCCAAAGTGAGCTGTCAAGCACGTCATCCGTCGGGAGGTCCGTGCCTGATGGTACCAAAAAGGAAATCAAACATGGGTTCCGGTTTTACTACAAAATGTATGCTGAATATTATTGTACTGTTATTTCCTACGATCATTAGGACAGGGAATTTCTGTGCTGCACAAGCCAGAAGCATAAAGTAAATCAGACCTGACATGCATTTTTAATAGTAGTTATCTTTATGTTAGAAAACCCTTTACCCAAGGTGACTTGGATCTTACAGCTGTATGACTATTATTATTATTTTTCATTTCACACCCACTTATGCTCCAGGTATTCATGCACTGATCAGACAGGCTCTAACAAGAGAGAACATAAACCCCTGACTGTACATGACAAACCGTTACATTCCCATTACTGGAGAAAGAAAGACAATTATATATACGCCATGACAGATACGATTTATGAAACAAATGAAAAACAAATTCCGTTCTCAGGTATAACCAGTTTAAACTCGGCTGTGTGTATTTTTAAGGGTGATGACCACGAGAACATTCTTCGCATCTTTGACATTTAATTACTTCTTAGATTATTATGGCACAGAAAGCAATGGTAATTGTTATAAGTGTAGGAAAAACGCACATATTCAAAGATATTTGTAAATTTACTCAAATAATACCCTGACAACTGCGTGCATCTGCAGGAAAATGAGCTCGCATCTTTATAACTGCAAGATCATACAGGCCATTTAAAACGCCAACTCTGAACATCAGTAAGCACAAGATATATAAAGACAGATAAAAAAAGCGTGTCTGTCCAAACAGTCTTTAAACAGAATTGACAAACTGAGTATAATCATTTGAGATAGCTAGCGCACAAGTGACATACCCACTTCCTCGCTTCCGGTCTCTGCTAATCACATGACAGAATCACATGACCAGAAAAATCACATGCTTCGAATCTAAACGAAGCCATCCGAAACTGTCCGCTAGATGTCGCTGGGTGTCTGTTTTTGTCCAACACCCCTACTTCCATCTATCCTCCAACGCTAAGCCTGGCACTGTAATAGCTACAGTATTAACAGAATGTCACGTACAAAAAAACATGCTGGTCCATTACAATCTAATATCTGAATGCATTTCAAGGATGTAACCGTATTTCGTTCAAGTCAAGCTACATTAAAAATAGGGCATTAAAGTTTGCGAGAACCTCACAAACGCCGTTCCGTCTTTCTCCGACTACCTTTCAGGCATTTCGAAAACTAGGCACTCCTTCCAATAAAACATCGTCGGTTTGGCAGCCTACGCAAATATTGATTCACTTCTTTAAGCAAACAGTTCCTAGCTTGTCTTAAATGACTCATAAGGAATAAGCGTTTACAAAACAAAAGTGGGCTCCGGGTCAGAGACTTTTAAGTTGTTGGGAAAAAGAAACGTGACCTGCAAATATGAAGGGCGCCATTATCTCTGCCATCATAACCAGATTTACCTCCGTACGTCCACTTTGTGCGCTGTCTTCGGGACCGAAGCAGCTTTAAAGTTACATTTTGTATTGTTTCTAGTCCTTATTTTGGCAAATATTTTGTCAGGCGTTGTCTAAAATCCTGTCAAGCGCCTTAAGTTGCACCTGAACGCATTGTTTTAATGCTTTGTAATGAGGAGACAAAATGAATGTAGTGAACTTCCGTAACCCTGTGTTACCCAAAGCTTCATACAGGGATATGCCAAGACTGAATTTTGTTGTACTGGCCACCTGTCTTATAACAGTAATGACATTCTGTTCTATTCTAACAAAGGTTACAGAGTCAATACGGCAATTTAACTAACCAAAGATCACGCACCGAGCACCTTAGCTCAGCCAGTGATGGGTATAGTTTGCGGCTGCAACCTTAGCAGTTGACATAAAAGGAGGTAGGAGAGTGTATGAAAGGAAAGGTGAACAGAGGGCCACTGCTGACTCGTGTGCCGCCAAGCCTCCGAGGTGTGGATCCGGTACTGCATGGCTGTGCGTCACTGCTCCTCTTTCCTTGCTCCCTTTTTGTCATATTTACCAGGAAACAGTAGGCTCCAACTAGAACGGCTTTTTACAGCGCCCAGCTAGCTGTTCAGTGAACAGGATCTTGAACCTGCCCTTTCCTTATTTCAACATACAAGTTTGTACACACACCTCCAACAAAATGTCACCTCATTTTTTTCACGATGACTCACTGCTTCTGCTTCATATTATTTATACATGCTCACAAATACATTCATTTTAGGACATGCTGTAGCCTCGTACTGCCTGGGTTTTGGTGCTGGTGTCCCACCCCCAGCTATATCAGAGTCACAATCAGAATCCTTTTTATTAGCCAAGTATGTTTCCATACAAGGAATTTGCCTTGGTGGTGCTTTTAGAAGACATTATAAAAAACATACAAGAATTAGTAAAGGTATATACAGAAAAGTAATAAACACTAGATTGGCAATTGGGTAATGTGATCATTATATGGTAATTAATTTTAACAGTAGCAGTAATTATGATAATATAATTAAACATGTAATTATGTATGTGTAGGTATGTACATAACAATAATTGTAGTAGAAATATAAAACTATATGAATATGAACTATATATATATGACATAATAAATTAGAGGGCTCTTAAATAGTGCAATTATTAAGTAGCAGCCAAGTCAGCTCTATATGTGTGAGAGTGCAATATGTATACAGAGTTCGCAGTATGTGTGCATAATGTGCAAGAGTGCAGAATATAATCGTAGATTTGTGTGTGGAGTCTGTTCAACCCATGAAGAAGCAGGTATTTGCTCATTGTCTGAAAGCATTCAGTCTTCTAATTTGCAAATGGTGGGTAATTATGTGCCTTGTAATAGACTGGCATGTCCCTTTCCTCGAGATGGATAAGCGGCAATGAATTACGATTCAACGCTGGACAGGTTGCTAATGACTCAAAGGTCTAGCACCTGCCTGCCTTACAGGACTGATTCATGTTTACAGGCTGCGTTTTACACTCAGATCACAGAACGCAGGCTTCCTTCTCGTCCCACATATAAATAAATTGACAGTTGGCAGTGAAGCCTTCTGCTACAGGACCCCTATACTGTAGAACGGTCTGCCAGCTCATGTGCTGCTTGCCAAATCAGTCTGTCTTTAAATCTTGGGAGTTTTTGGTTCCTCCCCTCCGTTGTCATTTGACTTTCTTTCTTTCATTCTTTGTCTCCTCTTTTCCCTGTTTTATGTATCGTCCTGTATAAGTGATGTAGTGATGTATTACCACACGCATGTAAAGAGCCTTGCGGTGACTCTGTGAAAGGTGCTATATAAAAATAAATTGGATTAAATGACCATCTTTTCAAATCATTTACAATCATGTCAGAAACCTGAACAGCAGGCTTTTATAATGGCAACTTTTTTCTTTTTCTTTATATCAGAATCACCCCCAGGAAAAGGAGAGTCATTTCATTGCACATCCAATCAGCTAACTTTTTAAGCCCCAGCTGGGTTAGAGTAAGTCTGAACCTATCCAAGAAACAAAACTGGAGACACCCTGGTGTGATGCCAGTCCATTACAAGGCATATACTTTATCGCACTAAGGACAATTTTTATGACACCACTCTTCCTTAAGTGTGGGTTTATTGATTGTGGAAGCAGACCATCATACTCACCCAAACACGGAAAGGTCATACAAAAGTCACGCATACACCCACATCCAGGGTCATAAGTGAAACACAAAACCTTGAAGGTGAAAGAGCCCTAGTATTTCAGCGATCCTCCACCCGCTTCTCCTGGCCAAGTTCAGAGGAGCCTTGAGTCCATCCCAGGCAGCAAACAGCAGGAGGCCATGGTCCAGCCTGGATAGGATGGGAGGGGAGTCGATCGCAGAGCACACAGTCAGACGATGGGTAATCTCCAGACAAGTACAGTTGACACTCACGCATCATGGGGGGTCTCCCACGATCTGTTAAAACCGCACAAAACTTTTTGTCCTTTGCCGAGCGAAGCGAGTGGAGTGAAGCAAAAACATACCAGAAAGGCAAGATACAAAGATCACGGCGAGATATCACGTTTGGGGCTGCCGTAAACACAGTATTTCATGCACTTATCAGTTACGACACTTTTTGTGCCTGATCTGCGGCTTTCACAGAACTCCCCAAAAAGTCCCATTTCATTTCTAACGCCAACACCGCGATATATCGAAAACCGTGATGGGGAATGTCATGATACGGAAGGGACGACTGTATTAGCCTAAATACATGTGTTTGGAGTGTGGTAGGAAACGGAATCACGCAGAGAAAACCTGAAGATACAGGGAAAACATGCAGACTACACGCACACAGCCTAACAATAAATTGTAGAATTTCTCTTAAAAAAAAATTACATAACCATGACACCTCACATATGGCCTGCACAGGTCTTTATTGTATTGTGGAATCACACATTCTGCATTCAAAGGGTTAATTTAAGCATTCGAGCCAATACGGACAGGCAGGACTAATAGGGGTGGGCGAGAACATTTTACGTACTTTTGCCTTTTGTACACCCACTTAGAGAAGTCACAACTAAACAAAAAACTTAACGACGGAATACATTGCTTAATGGATAACACAATTTCTACACAGTAAAACTTGCTCTATTTCAGTAGTACGCTGTGATCAAATGAACTGACCATGATATTTATGTACATTATGCTAACTGATTATATTACATTCCTATTTTCTTGTAAGGAAGTACAATAAAAAAAAAACTAAACATGCACATCATAATATGTACTTCACAACGTTTAAAGGGCTTATATATGCATATATAAAAATTCTACTCTGAACCTGAATATTGAACATAGTGGTAAATCGATCTCATTCTTCTTTCCACAGTGTAGCAACAAAAAGAGAGTTGTACAGCTCTTTGATAAATTCACAGCCTCCACATGGAAGTCCGACAAAAAAAAAAAAAAAAAAAAAAAAAAACAAAAAAAAAAAAAAAAAAGGAGTTTTGCAGTAATATAGATGCGGCGATAAAAAAAAAACGCTTTTTTGTTTTTGTTCATTCTTTGTGTTCTACAGTTCATACAGTGCTTTATTTTTATTTTGGCGAAAAAGTGCAGGCATGTAAAAAGGACCTGTATCCAGACAGTGAGTATATTCCACACTATCTTTTCCAAACCTGCAGTGCTTTGCGTCACAGCAGAACGTGTAAACATCTCGTTTTCTTGGTGCAGTGCAGCCGCCGCTGTCGGAATTCACACTGCCAGAGTGTTGAGTGGTTGACACCCCATCGGCACTAGCAACATGCATGCGTGATCATGCCCCGGAGTCCCCCTCTGCCCTCCCGCCGCACGCACAAACCAAGCTGCGTCAGTTCGTGTCATTCGCACCCATCAGGTGATGCTGTCAGGTACAACAAGGGACTGATGCATTGGCAAAGAACCATGTCACAAACATTTTAAAATAAATAAAAAAAAACGTGTGTATAATTATGACAACAGAATATACACACACGAGTAAATTTAAGTGTGAATACAGTCAACCTACAAGCATAAACAACAAACCCAGTCGGCTTGTTCCTGAGCCATTTATACAGTGTGTGTGTGTGTGTGTGTGTATATATGGAATAAGACAATGATTGGAAAATAAAAAGCACAGGTCAAGTATAATGGCCTTGATCAGCATGAACATGAGAACCTCAGTGGGATGTGGGTTCAGAACCCACATCCTCAGCATCACATAAGCCCTGTACAAAGGCACCCCCACTCTCACCCTCACCCCACAGAGGGTTTGCCTTCACAGAGCACCACCACACCCTCTGCTGAGTCGCTGATGAAGGACAAAGGGACAGACATGATGCAAGAATCAAGTAAAAGAATCATAAAAATAAGGCCGACATTCATTCACAGGTTCATACGCACATAAGGCAGGCATACGATCTCACGCTCCGCAATGCTTAACATTTTCACTAATGCTTGAAAAAAGGTGCAATTTAAAACAAAAGCTACTATTGGCCAAAAGCCACATTTATCCTGGTAAAAAATACATAAATCTCTACTATATATAAATAAATCGATACGTTTTGTATACATAAGGAAGGCATTATTTTCAACAGGATAAAAATAAAAACATACTACTTCCTAGTTAGAAAATAGAATTAAGTCCCTGTTTTAGATGTTCCAGTGTGTATGTTGAGAAAAGGGGCCGTTTTCAGCTTTGCAAGTGAATGTTGTCGCCCCCTAATGGGCGGCGTTTGTCACTGGCCCGATTAAAGCAGCTGTAGGTCCAGGAAGGGACCCCCCAGATGGCCGTGGGTTCGGTTTTGCAAAGGCTGCTTGGTTGACAGGAGCGCCGGGAGAGTGACCAGGCCTTCGCTGCCGCCAGGCTGTGCGTACAAGTTATTCACCAGAGCCACGGTCTCTGGGGGGTTCTGCGGGAGAGAGAGGTTGGTTATCATTTGGAAGATGGAAGGTCACACCAGTTTTCTCCCAGCACCACAGAACGAGCCTCGCGCTTCACCTCTACCCGTCACCTGCGTGTGGTCCACGGCCGCCACGCCCACACCCAGCTACAGCGCCACCCAGTGGCCGACGCCACACCTGTTCATGGCAGCCAAAGCTTCCCTTGTGCCTTTACCCAAAAAGATTCTCCTTCCATTTCACGGCAGATCTGGAATTTCGGCACAGAAACCGAATGACTGCGGCAACGCGGCCTTCAGATCTCTTTCCATTTTCCGAATAAAAATGTGAAGGCCAATCAGGGGGCACGGCAAACCTGAACAGGACGAACGACGGGCCACTGTCGCTACTTTGTGCAAGGCTGCCGACACCGAAAACAACCGGAGTACCAGCGGAGGGACCCACACCGTGGGGGAGGCGCCCTTTGAGTCTGAGGCATGGCTGTAGCAAAGCCTTACCTTCCTCTCCTCCCCTTCTAAATACAGACCCACTGTTTGGGGTGCGTGAGTAGTGTCCTCGCCTGGTCATGTGACTGCACGAATCCATCTTCGGACTCATACTACAGTGTAAGTTTGAACAGAGATATTGGGACTAAATAAATTGTCTGGTCGTCACAGCAACTCTACAGCTCAAAAGTCAAAGCAAAAAAACAAACAAAAAAACTGTACTAGTAGGAGAACAGAGGAAACAGATAAGAAATTACAGGAATGTACGGATTCCTGAGGGAATCTAACCCAGGTAAAAACAGTGAATGAGGCGAGTTGGCAGCCCATAGCAACACACACACACACACACACGCGATATAGAGACACTAGGATGTTCCTCTAACTATATTTTTTGAAGCAAGGAAACTGGAGTGTCCCGAAGAAACCAACGCAAACACAAGGAGGTAATGAGAACTCGCACAGAGCCAGGGGCAGGATTCAAACCCGCGGCACTTTGGGTATAAATCCCGCAGCGCCATGCTGCCCTCAACACAGCTACAGTAATTAAATTTCCTGGCCAGCCTCCATTTCGGCCCCGCAGTCCTCGTCTCCCGATCGCCCGGTCCACCGACTCGCCCCGTCTTAACTGACTTTTGGCGCCAGCAGCAATGCTCCTCTGCCGGAGCAGCACCGGGGCGGGGGGGGGGGGGGGGGGGTTTGGGGGACGGAGCGGTACGACAAAACCCCCCCAAAGGCCGAGGGGCGCGGGGCCGCCCCCCCCGGCCCAGGCGGGGCCCC
>JAODLD010000144.1:9866941-9882770 GCA_026781065.1 Mormyrops boulengeri | reverse complement strand
AGGTGAAAAGTTCACCCAAGAGCACGTCGCTTTTCATCTCGGGGGGGGGAAGCCCTGCTTCTTTTTTTCCCACCCAATCAGTTTTACTATCAGCATCACTGTATTGATGCGTGTCGATTCCTAAATCCCAGATTTCCTCAGAACCGCCACATCGGCATATAAACAGCATCTACACAGAACCAGAACAAATAATTAACCACGGAACAGTATGTACCAGGAAACAAGGAGCAGGAACGGGAGACGCACCTGCTCGGCACAAAGGAATTACCCCAGCAGGACCAGTGTTCCCAGCAAAGAGGCATTAAAGTTACCAACCGGCCAGCGAAATAGAGCTTCAGAACAGAGAGTGTGGGCCCAGATATGGGTTATAAGTGCAGTAGTAGTAAAAGGGACGGGGTTTGGGTTTGAGGTTCAGTCCGGTCTGCCCGGCCGGTGGGGGTCGGCACAAACCTGGTATCCCTGGACGATGTTGAGGATCTCTTTAACACCGCTGTTGTAGGCAAGACTCTGCATCCTCACCAGGGCCCCGGGCTGGGCCGCCAGGGCGGGGGCGCTGCTGGGGGAGGGGAAATAGTTCAGGCTGGTTGGAGAGCCTGGGGGGCTGCAGGTGGGTTAGAGAAAAAAAGAGAGTGGGGGGGGTAAGATACACTATACCCACAAAAGAAGGGGGATGTGACCCCTGTACAGACACATATGGGCTTACATAAATAAATACATGTAAAAAGTTTTGGCAATTTTTTTTACATTTAAAAGAGGGTTTTTTTCACTATTGCCTTTAAGGGGACACTACAGGCATGAAGCTGTGCAGGTCCAGCTTCAGCCCAGAGACGTACGATATCTCTGCTTGCGTGACTTAATTTTATTTCCTGAAGGACATCTGTGGGACCAGTGTGCCGCGGCAGTGTGCCGTGCCGGCAGTGACCGTCCTGCAGAACTGCTGCGCACATGCAGAGGGCCGCGCTTAGGATGGGACGGGAAGAGCCATGGCATTCCGACCCGGATATTCCTGAAGCGAAGACTGGGCTTGTGTCGGCTCGAGCAGCGTGAGGAGGCTACGCTCCTGTTTAACCAGCAACCGACTGACCTTCAATATGTTCCCATTTTTGGGGACTGACATTTGTCGTTTACAGTCAGTCACTGTATAAACGGCAGGGCAGCTCAGTCATTAACTACCCTTCCTGTACGTCCTGCCTTAAACCTTACAGCGGGATAACCTCTTACACAAGCCGCTGACTCATGGCGATTGGTGGACTGTCCACCTGAGCCCGCCTTCCCCTCCTGCTCGTCCACTCACTGCTGCCTTACCGGGAGCAGATCTGTATCAGGAAACGCTCTATTCCACACTCACTGGGCTGTTATATCAATCCGTGAATGATTAATACTGATGAGACATGATAGGAATGAAAATAAAAGTCTTAGTCGCCTTGGAAAAGAAAGGCTCAGTGTCTCCGATTTGGAGTTGGGTTTTTTACTTTTAAATTTACTCCTGTTTTACTGTCAGCCCGAAATGCTGTCAATGGAAGATTTCAGCCGGTTTAGGTATCCTTCCATCACTGTGACATGCTGCTGGAAATACGGAAGGCCTGGAAAGGTCACGGCTGGGAGGACATGTCTGCGTGAAGTCCCACGCACCCCCGACACCTCTAAGGGGAACTGCGCAGACACCGACGCAGTGGGCAGCACAGTGAAGGCGCAAGGAGTTTCGAACTTAAATCCTGAAAGGCGCCACTGTCGTACCATTCAGCAGGGTGAATGAAGCAGAGTAAAACAGGAAGTCGTGTGAAAGGCAGGAATGGCTTTGCACGAGAGTGCCGACGGCACGACGAGGGAAGGAAGGTCACCGTGACGAATAGGGGCTGGGGCGTTGGCGGTAAGGCCGTAAGAAGCAGGCCTACCTGGGGTAGTAGGCAGTGTAGTTCATGAAGAGCTGGGTGGAGGCGGGGTAGAAGGCAGCAGAGGGCTGCACCGGCCGAGGGGCGAGCAGGACCTGGGGCTGGTACAGAGAGGCAGCCTCCGGGGGCAGGATGGCCGTGGGGGGGGGGAAGGTGTAGGAGGGGGGGGAGAGGCCTGAGGAGAGAAGGAGTTGAGGAGGATCGAAGGTTAAAGAACATTTGCTCAGACAGATACAAACACTGCTGTGCCGTTATTTTGCGTTTAGACAGTTTGCCCCCAACAGATATGGCAGGAATCTGCAAGCCTGAGAAATCTGAAAATTCACATACAGTCATTTAAAAATTTTGATGAGGTCCCGATTTTGGGCAGAATTCTGGGCTGGTTTTTAATGAATCTGATTTTAATCCAATTTTAATTTGGATTAAAAGCCACAAGTTGCATCGGCAAGCAGACTGCAGCGATGGCAGGCTGAGGAACACCCGTGTGGGGAGCAAGGGGCACAAAATGAGCAGCCATTGTAGGGCAGGGGTTTTTAAAAAAAAAAAAAAAAAAAAAAAAAACAACAACAAGTGTGAGATTCCTGCAGGACCTGTTCTCGGTGATCACCCTGAGGTGCATCTTCCCACTCAAAGCGCAGAAACACACCACCCTTACACATGCCCCAATTCCCACCCGTCCTCTCTGCTACTCCGCCCCTCCCCTGGGCCCATCTTAAGAACCCAAGTCAGACCCCGCCCTCACCACGACTCGCCAGTGACCCCGCCTCCGTACCCTGCAGGCACAAGACCAGCGACACCATGATTCAGCTCTTACACCCATCAGATTCGCACTCACCCTTCCGGAAAAGGCCGAAAAGCAGCCTGGACCCGTTCGTACATTTTGCCAGTTGCGATTTTAACGTTTTTTTGAAAGTCATTAGTATTCCACAACTGAGCTTCCCCACAGTTGCGATTGAGAAGGTGAGCAATCTGATTATTTGCCAAAATGAATTGAAATGCCGTTAAAACAAATTTTTCTAGATAAACCAGCCGAAAGTCAATCTCTGACTGCGCTTTCAGCCAGGCTGAATTGTCAAATGCCTGCCACTCTCTTATGCACAACACATTTGATGTAATGATGACTTTCCAGTCATTATTACATTTTAATAGTGTTTTAACCATTTTTGAAAATTTGCCAACTGCAGTTCCAAGGAAATCTGTAGGCTTTTGAAAGCAAAGTAACCCAGATTTACAGCAACCACCGAGAAAAAAAATAAATAAATAAAATAAAATAAAAAACACACACACGCATCCCAGAGGCCTACCGATCCGTTGAGACTTTTCCCCACCAAGGTTATATTCTGAATAAAATAAAGAACCCAGAGAAACAAAGAATTTCAAAGGAGCTCCAGCACCTACCAGCACGTAGCTTAGAGAAGCGCCAAGACCCCAGCACAACTTACGTCGTAACTTACATGGCGGCGGGGACAAGCCATTCCTGTTCAAGGTGCCCCCCATTAACACAATGTTCATCTCCTCGGCCGAGCACTGAAACACCTCCACATATCGGTCTTTCATCGTCTTCTTGTGGCACCTCTGGGCTGTCAGGAAGGCCCGCTCGGCCGACTTCATCTGGATGAAGGAGTCCCCAGATGGACGGCCCTGCGACACAGAGACAGGCCTTTATCTCTCCAGCGGCGACTTGACGTTCCTCCCCGACCCTTCGTTTGGCTTCACTTGGCTGATCCCGTAACAGCGTTAACACCACCTTACGAGGGCATCTTCAACAGCGTTTGAACCAGTGAGCAACCCTTGAAGAAGATGCAAATCTTTATGGCAAGAAGCTGTTAGATATACAGACCAAAAATAAGCATACGACCTCCAAGCTAAATATGGAATCATCTTTTGACCTTATTTGTATGTCAAGTTGTTTCTTAGTCTAGAGCAAATGTGTTCAGTTCAGTAAACGGACCATGTTGGACCCAATCCAATGCCAAGTTAGCCTATCCATGTGTAGTATGCTAGTAAAACATGTACATCTTGCTTCAACTCGGGGGGCGGGGGGGTAATCTCACAAACAATTTTGGAAGATTGGCACTATCAATCAAAACACGATTAACGACATAATGCAAAATTAAGGATATCTGCTAACAAAGCATGATGCTTCAGGTAAGCACAACTTTTCAATTGATCTGAGGTTTACTAACATATCTGCCGTTCTATGTGATTAATCGTCATTGATTCGCCTAGCAGTGCTAACTAGGTGTGATCCGAAATCCTGTTTCTTCAAAAGCTGATGCTTGTCAGGGCACATGACTTCTGCAGCTGTGAGCTTGTCTGTCTTTGCAAACTCACCACCAGGCTTTGGTTTCCATGATGTTCGCCGTTTCATTAGTATTTACGTAGCTATGTTTCTCAGCTGCGTCACCGATCTCCCGATTATGACTAAAAACGGGCTCCCGCAAGCAATTCATGTATTTAGTCTGTTCCGAGTTGACAATGCAGCCTGATGTATTTTCCCAGTATCGCCAGTCTGATGTATTAAATTCTTTCACCACAGTTTCAGCTTCAGGGCGGATAACTGAGAACAGCAGCTTTTTTGCCATTACGAATGCAGGATGTTTCAAATCAATATCTCCACCTTTCTTGAGCTACAGTAGACCAGAGAAAGAGAGTGCCTACCTATACTGAGGGGTTTTAGACAGAAATTGACATATAAAGTGTCACGGGCTCTTTCTTGTCGTAGCAGTGCCAAAGCGTACTTATTTTATGTGCATTTGGGCGGTTATGGAAAGAAATTACAGTGCATTTTAACCTAAATATTGCAAATGAATTTCCTCATTTGCAGTATAAGAAATTGCTGTGCGTTTTACTTTATATGGAGAATGGATACTTGTGTAGCAGTTGTGTCAATTCCTGCTTATAAATAACCAAGAACTAAGGATCGGGGGGGGGGGGGGGCTGTTTAAATAATCTTGGTCCTAGAGCGGGTTCCCCTTTCACAGTTTTGGCTCTGGGGATCGGGCTGGTGGCAACTGCTCAGGGGTCACAGACCCCTTTAGAAACTGCTGGTGTAGTATATGAAAGTGGGTCCAGGGTGAATCGACGGGATGGGAACTAGGGAAGGTCTGTACCTGCTGGTTGAGCACCATGTGAACCCCGTGCGGGCGAATGTCGGCAGTGAACTCCCCCAGGAACTCCAGAATGTCCTCGATTGTGGCCGTATAGGGAAGGCCTCTGAGCCGGACACAGTCCCGTATCCCAGGTGGGGGGACGAAGGGTGGCTGGGGCACCACGGGGATGATGGGGGCCGGTGCTATGGGGATCAGGGGCGCAGACGTGTACCTGTTCAGCACCTGCAAAGGCACAGGGTGGGATAAACACCTGCACACAGGAAGCCTCCACCTCCAGCTTATACCTGCTTCCTAGCTTTCCTGGAGTCACCAATCAGCTTCTGTCGCTGAGATGCGGCTTGTACACACGCCCTCAGCCAAAGGCTGGATAATCCACTGTGAACAGCTGGCGGTTCAGGATACAATGTGCCCAGAAATACGTCATTCGTCAGACCAATGTAGCCCTCAAGACATGGACTCCCGCCAACAGGACACCAAACTGTTTGCTATCCTCACAAGAGGTTGTAAAAAAAAGTTCCCATACAGACTTCAAGGACAGAAAGCATCAGGGTTAACCATCAAATAACCAGTAGCCAAGCCACCCATGTGACATTCGCTTTCAAAGCACTTAATGAGTGAAAACTTTGGGTTCTGGTAAAAAAAAAAAAAAAAAAACACAGATATTTATGTTAGTATTTGGTATGATGTAAGGAAAGAAGAACTCTATTGTTACAAAATCTAAACGATCCATTTCCTCTGGTATTTTTGTTGTACCAGTCTGCAGTATTCCACAGATATAGCTAATATCAATAAACAAGGAACAGAGCAAATACAGAAATGCGTCAAATATCCATCACGCAGTTTTGTGACATTTGGCTCACGCTGGGTCTTACAGGTTTGGCGACCAGAGTGAGATTCTATAAATCTGTTCCAGCTATCATAATCAACCAATGAGGTTATCAGATGAAAGACAGTGCACCTCGGTGAGCCTGGCGTGTATAGCGGACAGGCAACACTTTGCTCACTTCCAGGGAATGAAAACCCGAGTCTTGCTGCTGCCTCTTGGGGCCTGTTTCATGAAGTAGGATTTCTTAGCCAGATAACTTGTTGGATTTAAGGTACCCCAGTTTAAATGCCCTTTATCTTTGTTCACTTACATTTAGCCCATACTACCGTAAATTCGGCAAGTTATCCGGCTAAGCAAGAAATCCTACTTCATGAAACAGGACCCTGGAGAAGTTCAATAAAAACAAATATGCAGAGAAGTCTCCTCCCATAAAAGCAACCCCCCCCCCCACCCCGTGCTCTGCACCCCACGCCATGCCCTCACCTGCTGCACCTCGGCCACCGTGCTCTTGAACAGCTCAATGTAGCGCTTCCCTAGAATCTCCTTGTGCTTCTTGAGGGCGTTCTGAGCGTGCTCCTCACAGGAGAACAGTACAAAGGCATCCCCCGTGGGCCTCCCGTCTGGGTACTTAACGAAGAGGATGCCGTCCTTCCCGCCTGTGACAGGGCAGGCGGGGGCGAAGAAGAGCAGCACGTCCTCAGTGGTGGCGGTGAAGGGAAGCCCCCTCATGCGCACAATCACCTGGTTCTCCCTGGACAGGAACTGGGCTACCTCATTGGAGGTACCTGATGAAGACGAACAGAAGATCCGCTCACACGAGAGTTTTCCCTCGTCTTTCAGGCTGGCCGAAAAAAAAATATAAACTGTCTAATTTTCCTGCTAAGACTATTGAAGTCTGTGTGTAAAGGCCATGAAGCCGTTAGGTTTGGAGATCACATTTAAAGTGGAAAAAAATATATACAATAAACTAAATTAAAAAAATGAATAGATATTCTTACCACCAGCTATTTTGAGGAAATCTTCACCAGTCGCCTTGTACACCTAGAGAAGAAAACATCCATTTAAGAAATGATGTTAAAGATACGAGACAGAACAGCATTGTTACAGGCAACGTTTAATAGGGAAATAAAATAGTGAACGTCACAGACTGAAGAGAGAAAAAAAAAAATCAGATCCAACTGTAACCAAACAGGAGTCTGGTCCTAATCAGAAAAGTATTGCTATGAACACTGGAATGGGGGGGGGGGCACACAGACCTCAATGTAGCGATTGCCCATGTGGTGCTTGTGCCTCCAGAGTGCCAGATCTCGGTGCTCCTCGCTGATGAAGCGCACCAGCGCCTCCCCGTTCCTGCGACCCTGGGCGTTCAGGCAGAGCGCTACCCCTCCTCTAGAAAAGCAAATGGGAACCGTCGTCAGCCCATACCGTCGGCCGGCAGGCGTGCAGCACAGAATCCAGCTCGCTTTGCTTAAGAATGCTTAGCAGACAGAGTGTTTAGCAGGCAATTTTATATATAAAAAATAAAAGGTAATGTATGTTTTCATCCTTTATGCTGGTAGCGGTTTTCCTGGAGCTTTTAAGACTGAATACTTCAGCCAATCATACAATAGCAAGGCAATTCCTGGGACTCGAACCCACAACCTCCGGGTTACAAAAGCGGCAGCTGTAAGGCCTACAGCATCTTCTGTATTTGTACATGCAGGCAAAGGCATGGAAGGACACCCAGTGACGTGACTGACTTGGCAATGTTGAGGCCCCTGAAGAAACGGGCGATGTCCTGGTCGGACGACTGCCAGGGGAGGCCGCGTGCGCGGATCACCGTGTTGTCATCCACCCGCTCCATCTTGCTGCTGTGCAAAAGGAGGAGAAACGTGAAAACAGGTCAACAAGACAAAGGTCCTCAACTCACTTTAACATTAATGTGTGCTGTATTACTTTCCAGCTGAGTGACAAATGGATGGATGGGGTCTCTTACCAGGTGCCGGTTTCAAATTTTTCATTTACTCTTTCTGGGTCGGAGAACTTGTAACCTGAAAGAAAAATAACCAAAAATACATAACGCACAGCAGTAAAAAAAAACTGGAAAGTTAGCTAACTAGAATATTTGCTATTCAGGGAAGGATTACATTTAACATTTATTTACTCACACAGGGGGTCTGAAATGAGTGCCAGGATTATGTCACTCATGGTCTGGACCTTCATGGAGCCATATCCACAGACTGATAGATCTGGCTTTATGTTCAGATCTGGCAAAGAGTATCAGTTAAGGAGAATGGAGGGATCAAAACAAGTTATATATATGCGTGTGTGTGTGTGTGTGTGCGCGCATGCATGCCTGCGTGTGTATATAAAATTTTTTTTTTGATATTACAAAAAAACAGTAATACTTCACTTTGGTGGTACAAGTAATTTAGTAACTCAGTTACTAATCAAGTGCAAATCATAGCAAATATAGTAACAGCATGAAATACATGAACCATTATGACTGATTACTGATGAATGAACACGGGATCAGTATGAAACCAACTCTTAGTTTCTGGTTAATTAACACATTAAGTAAAAGGGTACTAGATTATTTGTACCCCCTCAAGTGTCGTGTTACCACAAATTCACCCCTACTTATAAAACACGTTACTGTTCCAAGAGAAAGACGCATCAAAAATGCGTCTGACTTCTGGGCTTTCGCGATTCTCTCATCTAAAGCTTTCAATATTTTGTGTCGTCTGTTTGTTCAGTTTTTATTGTCACCGTTAGGCTATTCAGGTTAGAGCCGGCCTCCTCCAGATATCTGACTTTAACACGTTAAACCTACAGTCCACTTCTCTGCTCCATTATGCCCACTGTTTTGATACGTGAATCATAATTACTTACTATTACTTATAACTAATACAGACACACACACATAGACACAATGTTGGCTTCTTTCACCCCATAGTCCTATGTACTGAACGCTAAAAGCTCTTGGGTGGGTCCGCAGGACTGCTCTGTTGGCTAAACACTGTCCTTTCTTTCTGGAGGCAAATGACCTGCCTGTATTGTTTTTAAATTTGCATTTCAACCACCCCCCCCCCCCCCCACACACACACACACACACACAAGTTCCACAGGGCGACACCCTCTGTGTTTCTGGCTTCACAGAAAAGAGCAGAGGCTCTACAGGCTAAAGGAGTACAAATGCACCAACCAGACAAAAGGTCATCCTTCTCAAGAACAGCACACCCACGAAACTAAGCATACCAAGACGGTGCCTGAACCATAGATCACTGAACAATGACTGAAGGACTTCTCCCAAAACCCTGATTACTGAGGAACAAGGATACAGTCTGCCATGTTCTGAACGTCCAAGTCCTTCAGATCCGCCGACTCTGGGAAGTTTTTCTTGAAGTCCTTTCGCAAGTCGAAAAATGAGTAGAAACATTCTGGAAGCATGATGTTCTGCAAGAATATGTCCATTAGCATAACCGTGAACAAAAGAATTAAAAAAAACTGTCTCCAAGACTTGCCTTGTGGTTGCACTCAAACGATTCAAAGACATATCTGAATTTTTTTAAGCGCAATAATTTTTGGCCAAAACAAAAAACAAAACTTTTTCTGCCTGTAGACAAAGTGTCAATGAATTAAAGAGAAAGTGGTTCTGGCTGGAGTTACCAGCCCCCGAGTGTGTAAAAACGGAACAAATTTCCCCTGACTTACCTTGCTGGAGGCCTCAGGATGGATGACTTGACGGATGTGAAGCTGACCGTCGGTACATAAACAGAACGAGGTTCCAGTCCCAAAACTGATTCCATTACTCAGTTGCTGGATAAACTGTCAATTACATGAAAAAGCCTTTAATCTAACTAAACCAACTCTCACTCTTTAAAAAAAGAGAATATCAATGCTAAAACACTATTTAGAATTTAACAGAGAAACACTGCATTATGAAAGACAAAATATGAATGTGGCAAGGCAAGATACACGTTACAGCAAACTCCGACATACACTAAATCACAAAAAAAGTGACCTCCAAACCTTTGCTTATTTCACTCGAAAGAAAATGTGTACAATAATTGCTTGAGAAATGCCTTTTTGGGACATTTATCACACGGTGACAGGTACACCTGCATCATTTTGAAGCGCCCGTGTAATATGCTTAACTTCTTACTCCCCAGAAAGATCACCGTTAAAAACACTGACTAATATTGATAAATGTTTATCTTGTTATTTAAAAAAAAAAACACCGGTTTTTATAATTACACAATATATTGACAAGTGATTTTTACGATAACGCGCACCACCCGTATTGCGAGTAAACAAATTAATTGTTACATTTAAAGACGGTACATATTGGATTAATCTTGCTCCTGTGATGTCATGACATGGAATGATGAGTAATATATTGAACTAATTTAATTTCTGAATTTGCCATCTTCACCTGGTTTAAGGCGTGTTCCAGAGGATCTGCCGCAGAGATCGTTTCCTCCTCTATTCCACTTTGTTCCTTACAGTCCTCGGTCAGCTCCAAGTGTTTCGGCTTCACGAAAACTTCATTAACTGGCCCGGTCTGCACGAAATGCAATTTCTATGAGCTTCCATCTCCAGACAAAACTGGCAGCTTGAAGAGACTATAATGTGGCCCTTTACGTGAGCAAAGCAGCAAATTGTGGTAGAGGGAACTGCATCACAAATATTTTTTTTAAAAAAATGACAGATCGTATCCCGTATATTATCCGAAATTCTCCCATAATTACATTTGGAAATATAATTAAAGTAAAAAATAATATACCAGGATATAAGAAAACATGTTTTTGAGACCAGTTTCCCGACCCTAAAATGGCTTGGTTTGCATACTTAGAACAAAGGACGACGTATTTTTTTTTAATAATACCTTCTTGTTCGCCAAGTCCACAACTTGCCACACCAGCTGAATGATCTCCTTCTCGTCCGATCCCAACTGATTCCCACTAGCACCAGATGTTGTACAAAATAACGCCACCAAATAATCAACATTCGCCGTCATGGTTAGGATAGAAAAGAAAACTAAGCTAAATGTAACTAAATAAAAGAAAGGAGAAAAAAAAACACCCCCCCAAAAAAATCACCGAACCAAAGGAAACCAGCAACCACCACCACCACCTACAGACACCTATCGCCAAAGCTAGGTGTGTTTCTCTTGCTACAAGAATTTAGTGTCTTTTTTGATTGCGTGAGAACCTATGCAAAACAGGTAGCACCCCCTCTCTGCCTCGTAATGGCTGAACGGCCCTTTTTTTGTGCATCTACCTGTCCGCCACCCACGTGACTCAGGTAACAGATACCTGCCCTGTTCTGGGTCCCGTGCCATTGGTGCTTTTAAACGGGTACGTGGCATTGCAAAAGGACCGGAGCCACTGCTACTTTCTAACTAAAGTGTTACCATTCGTGAAGCCAATGTTGTTGAAATGAGTCAGAGAACGGTGTGTTCCTGTCCACCAGTAAAACAACCTAAACCGGATAGAATCAGTCCGAGTACCTAATGATTCTTTGTTGCGCAGTAGACCTGTTCTGTGTTTCATTGACACGTGCGTCGCCCACGTAGACTAGAATTGCATATTTTTAATATCAGAAATACCCGTACTTGGTGTATTCGATGCCGCATTGAGATCGAGTATCAGTGATGCAAACGTTTTGTAACGTGTCGCTTGAGTATGACAGTTTGAGGATACAATGTACTTCACATTCTGGATGTACAGTTCCAGTAAAACAAAACAAAAAGATCAGGTACACCTGTGTGATGAATTATTTTAGGCGTTAAAGAACTTAATCTTACACCCAAAACATAGATGACAACGCATATCAACATCAGGGAGAGTGCAAAAATTGGCATTTTGAGTCTTGCAGGTAGATGTTGTACCATAACATACTATTTCGCAACTGTGTTTGCGTTCAGTAATGATCCGCCGTGGCGCTAAGGATGCAGCGCTGACAGGAGCAGCCTGCAGTCCGCGGCCGCCATGCGCAGCCGACCGGAAGTCTCGCGCCGGATTCCCCGCCCCCAGCGGAAGTTTTTTTGAACGCGATCGGAACAAGATGGCGGGGGACGCCTCAATGGAGCTTCTGTTTTTGGATACTTTTAAGCACCAGAGCGCAGAGGTAACGGCTTACGGCAGAAATTGTGGCGTTTGCTTTCTTCTAGGTGGCCGGTGTGAAGCTCTTCTGACGGTGCTGTAATGGCGCCGCGCTGGGATCGGTTTAGGATGACGAATCCCAAGCTGCCTTCTGCAGTCCCGATGCCCTACATACCCCGTCGAGAACCTGTTCTGCCTGACCGCGTCTTGTTTACCGGTGTATTTCTTTGTATCTATTTGAGCTTTAAAACCGATGGTCATTTGGGCGATTTAGGTTTCGTTCACCGCCATCAGGCGTGGTGGGAGGCACTCTGTGGCTAAAGCTAACGTGCTAACTATACAGATCCTGTAGCTGCAGCACTTGGAGTGTTTACCATGATGCATGGTGTACAGATGCACGCGGCACGTTAGCTCTTATTAAGACGGGTTACAACCGTCTCACTTCTCTCACTGCTTGATGTTTTCCCCTCGGTTGTGTAGATTCTTGCAGTATCTTAAAAATAAGGCCCAGACGCACAGGTGGTACGATCTGAAATGCACCAGTCGAAAACGTCACTCCGTGATACCGCCCTCCAAGGGGCCAGCCTCGCACCCAGGGTTACATGTGTCAAGAGTTGTGAAATTACTTGGACAGCTCACGCTTTGTTGCCACCTTGATGTAATCCACTGAAATTCCAGGTTACACGAAACAATAACTTCATATCTATTTAAAGTAGCTGCTAGTGTTAAGGATGTTTTCAAGTGTGGGCCCATCTTTTCGAAGGATCGTTACACATCATCGAATCTCAAACATACCACGATCTGTCAGAAAGTGTGTAAGATCTTAAGTACAGTGGCTGTCCTAGTCCCATATCCGTAGATAACCTCTATATTGACACTATGAGCTCTGCTAAAAAGAATGAAAAATGTACTATTCCCTTTGAGATATCTTCATAAAATGTAATGGTTATTTTCCATACAGAACAATATGATTTCACATATTAGCCTGGTTTATTATTTTTCATTGTCTGAGGGATCCTAGGAGGTGTTTCATGTGACACTGTTAAAGACACACGTCAGCACTAGGAACCAGCCCGGTCCTGTCAGGACTGCCTTCAAATCCAAGGGAGCCCACAGACAAATTAAAACTGGTTTTACCTGCTCTACAAACTTAATGTTTCACTTGTCCAGTGCCTGTATGTTATCTCTTGTGGTCCCGAAAACAAGAATGCTTCCATTTATATTATAATTAAAATATTTATTTTTCATTTTCTGTGAATGTTTTGAAAGAAGCATTTTATCCTTATTTTTAGTTAATGTCCAGTTGTCACCCATTTCAGAAAACGTATTTAGGGCCCTTCGGTGTGAAATATAATGTGATATTAGTGCCAAGTGGGTGTAAAAGATGGATGGATGGATGGATTGATTAGTGTCATGTTCGATGGCTTACTGGCCAGTATTAAAGAACAGAGGAAAGGCGTTTAGAATGACAGACACCATAGGATGGTATAACACAGGCCAACATGGAGGTATCTATTGTTCTCTGTTGTCAAGCAAAATGCAGTGTGCTCCTGTTGAAAAGGTTACAGGAAATGACCCCTGGTGATGGCTTTGCGTTTGTGTCCCTTCCTCCAGCTCACGAATGTTGACGTTGTTCGCTTCCCATGCGGTGTGCTGATCACAGAGGTGCGGGTGGTCCCTCCTGGAATCAAAGCTCACGGCAGTCTCCCGGACAGCCGCGCCTTTGGGTGAGCACCTGAGCGCTGGTTTTAAATCTGTTGCAGCCCACTAACCTTACAAGTCAGATTTTTTTGTGGTTAATTCATTTTGGTGTATGTGTGTTCCATTTTCTCCTCCGCATGCTTGAGAGTAGAACTCAAAGTAATGCCCCAAACAGGCTTAGATGATTTTGCCTGCCTTTCGTGTGAAATCAAAGGTCTGTCCATGTAAGTGAAGTTTTCTGTTGTCATCACACGCCTTTGCAGTTCGGGAATTTGGCCTCTCTCCTTGTCAGGCACCTGACAGCACCCTTTGAGCTGAGTGTTTGCATTAGCAGAGTGGATTAGAGACGGTTGTCCATTTTGGACTGTTTTCTCTTTTTGTTTTTGGTATTTGAAGTCTCTGGCTGTTTGCCTGAGGTTAAATTATGCTTTGGTGATACTTAGTGTCGCTATTTTTAAGCTACCCTGAGTCTTTTTTTTTTTTTCTTTTTTAGGGAAACTTACCCCCATGCCTTCCAGCTGGACCTGTTCTTCAACAATGTAGCCAAGTCCAACTCCCCGGTCTTTGACAGATTGGGCAGGTGAGTTTGCGTGTCTAACTGATCCAATGAGTTTTCCCTTTTCTCTCCGCTGCCCACGCTTTTCTTGCTCATCTCATACGCATGAGCCCACAGGAAGGCAGGGCCGAGTCGGGCAGGGCACGCACCGGGCTGGGCGCGCGATCTCTATCGGACCCTGCGTGCGATTTGCTGAGCTTAGTGCCGTTATGCATTATCCGCCCCTATGTGACGAAGTAATAGATTGAGATTAAGTTGAAATTCATCTATCTGTGAAAAGTGAGCACTGGAAACCTCTTTCTTATTCATCACTAAATTATTATTATTATTTATCTAGTATCAGTCAGCTGACACTATTTCTTCCATCTCTTATGCTGCTTCACTTATTATTGTTTACGTACAACTTTCAATGCACTATGTATATAAACCCTTAGGTTCAGCCCCCCCCCCTTTCATACTGTCCAGTGCTTTTCCACTTTAAGAGTTATGAAACCCTCCCTTTGTCACTTGTTTTTTGTATGTTGCACCCTGTTTGTGGTGGAACGCTGTCTCGTGCCACTGTATTCCTGTACATACACGGTATGACAATAAAGCTTACTTGACTTGAAATCGGATAATGCACATTATTGGCACTGTTACAGTTCACAGTACTCATCTCTGCAAATAATATAGCCTCATGTCAGCGTAAAGTATGCGGTAGCAGGTAATGTGGTTATCAAGACGAGTTTTTCCCTGGAAACAGCAGGAAAATTATGCCTGCTGTTGTAACCTTAAGTGAGGTACCTGACTTACTTATACAGCATATCAGCTTGTATAAATAGGTAAAATTCTGCCATTTTGTACCACCACTGATAGGAAGCAAAACTTAACAGAAATCTGTTGCTGCCAGTTATGGAGTTTGGCTTCCTAGAGAAATTCCACGTTTGGGCTACTGTCAGATGTATGTGCATTTGCATGCCTTTCCTGTTTCCTGGGATATTTCAGTAAGATGTGGCCTTTCTGTGTGAAACGTGGCTGCCAGCTGTCTGAGACTGACCGTAATCTGTGGGTCAGCACATTGTATGTTCGCCTCCCATGTACCACAGTCTCCACACGCTGCTACTCTGCATGCAGCAGCCTGTCCGGTCCTCCCCCAGGGAGTTTGTGTAGACCCCCTAGAATCCTCAGTGCTTTGAAAAAAAAACGCGCTCTCCTTCTTTCCCACAGCCTGGAATATGACGAAAACAAGTCCATCGTTTTCAGGCCCAACGGGAAGGTAATTATATGTTTCATTTGTGCGGAAAGACTGATGCCAATTTCAGATCTTCTCCTGTAGATCTGCTTTCCTCTGATGCTTCATTTCTGTTGTCTTTCTGTCATTTTTTTCTTAAGTTTTCCATTGAGCCTTTTTTGGTTTATTACAAGCGAATATTAAACATTGATCCGTGAGGTGTCTTGTGACAGTGACATAATTCAGATATCGATATCCGGTATTCTCACCGGAGGAGTAGGCATTTGTTTTCTTCAGAGTTTGATTTTTATTTTGTTTCCACTGTGGAGGGGGCTGACAGTTGTGGATAGAAGTCTGTGGGGCAGCTTGCTCATGCAAAGCGAAACTCATGCGGGGGGGGGGGGGGGGGGGGGGGGGGGGGGGGGGGGGGGGGGGGGGGGGGGGG
>JAODLD010000144.1:9834408-9866919 GCA_026781065.1 Mormyrops boulengeri | reverse complement strand
CACAAACACACACTGAGAGTGGGTGGACATGGCCCCAGGGGTGCAGGGGCACTGTAAGATCAGCGCCCCACCCTGCAGCCCCCGTGGCGATACCCCCCGCCCTCTCGCGCAGTCCATTCTACCTGGTCTTAAATTTTTACAGAACACTGGGTTGCTACCACACTCATTCAATGCTGCTAGTATAGATATTCAAATCCCATGTACTCTTACGATATCTATCGTTGTTGTCGTCATGATCGTCATCAGTCATTGCACAATTGTCACTTAGACTGTTAAACCTATTTGATGTTAGTAATACTAATGCCTTTACAACACCAGACACTTGAGCTGTACAGCCTTTTGAGGACGACTATAACAGCCGAAACTTTTTCGTGCACTTGCTGCCGTTGTTCAGACTGAGCGAGCGAATGGTGAGCTAGCGAAAGCCCATCTAGTCGATGAACGCGGCCTTGAACCGTATGTAGTACTCTGGGTGCAGAGGCTAACCCAGTATACTGAGGGATTTAATCGTCTGTGCTATGTGGCCGTCATTCACATTGTATGTCGTATGTTAGTTCACTATGAATGAAAGCCTTTCTTGTTTCGGTAAGTGTGACATAATTGGTCGGAGCGATATGTGATCTGCTGTTAAATGACACGCCTGAGATACAATGACTGTAGACTGGCTACCGTTACAGTGACCTTGGCACAAGAGCATTATTGCTTTTTGTTTTTTTTTTGTCTACATAATAGTGGAGTTATGCGTTTTCGACAGTAGATGTGAATTCCCCTGTTGACCTTATGACGCATGGTGGAACAGTGAAATTATGAATCATCTCTTCAGTAGACTCTCTGTGCTGATGAGGGTAGTGGCAGATCACAATACAGCCGACAGCACGGCGTTTAAGAACACTCGTCTCTTAACCTGGGATGAATCTTTTTGCCGAAACCCGACCTATAGCTGAACCGATTAATTAGTTGATCTGTGCCATATCCTGGGTCTCTTCCGTGACTGGCGGCGTACCCTCTGGTGACCAGGTGAACACGGACGGCCTGGTCCTGCGAGGTTGGTACACCACACTGACTGTGGCGGTGTATGGCACGGCGGAGAGAACACACGGGCATGACCGGGAGTCCCCGCCCCCGCCGCCACCGCCGCCCCCACAGCAGCAGGCTGGCCTGAAACGAAACGTCAAACACGGTGGGTCGAGTCCCTCCCCCCCTCCATATCCTTCCCCCAACAGAGATATTTATGAATGGAACTGGCAGCTTTTTCTTGTCACTGTCCCATTCTGAATATCAATGTCAATATTAATGTCAGCTTGTTTAGAGTACAAAACCTTTTATTGTCACTATGCACATGTGCAGTGAGATTAACAGCAGCTCCTCCAGTGCAAACATGCATGTAGAACTTTTACCCAACAAATAATAAACAAATAGTGCAAAACGTTCTGCGGCGCTATATACATATGGAAGAATAAATAACTAAATAGGGTTTTATTTATATATACAGTGTGATATGCAGTGTGGATTATTGCACATTATTTAAGTATTACACAGTACCTATTACCAGTTTGTATATTAATTTGAAAGTCATTAAGGACAGTGAACAGCATAGTGTTTAAGTATGTGCAAAGGCTATTTTCTGTTCCCCATGATACTCTAGCAGAGGTGGATAGTCCAGGTCCAGAAAGTAAAAATCCAGACCAAGATTTTGTTTCAGCCAGATGAGTACTCTGCGTTTGTAACTCTTTATACTCAACTGGTTGGTTGAATCTAAATCTCGTTCTGGAATTTTACTTTCTGGACCTGAACTATTCACCTCTGTACTGTAGCTGCCTCGTTGCCTTGCTTCAATCTAGTAAAACACCCAGCTGTACCTGTAACTAAATTCCAAAACTGAAGAATAAAGTGTCTAGCAAGCTCCTCAGTGTATTGTCAATGAGGATGGGCTGGCTCCCGTCGCTGTATACCTGAGCTGTCCTTTCCATCAAGAGACATTCTAAATCTGCCTAGTTTGTTCGCTTCAGAGTGGGACAAAGAGGATCAGTACAATGGCAGTCCACCGAGGCCACAGCCCAGGGGCCCCAGGACGCCCCCGGGGCCCCCACCTCCTGACGATGATGAAGAAGAGACCGTTTCACTTGCAGGTGAGGTCTTGGACACTTAAAAAGCACCTAAAAAGTGGTTTTAACGGGGTGATGTGACATCTCATACTAACTGCTAATCTTACAGTAAGTTATGTTGATCTTGGTAATATTCTTGATTTCGAGTGTGACCAGGTAGTATGTGGTAGTATTGGCTGTGCCCATTAAGGGTGCTCTTCCCATCATCTTCTTCATGGTGTCAGTGGGAGCGGAGAAGGGCGAAGGCCCAGAGGAGAGGGACGATTACCTGGAACCCATCTCCCCCGAGCGTGGCTCCCTGCCCCTGGAGGAGCCGTACTCTGACGACCCCGAGGGCGAGGAGGAGGGTGAGGAAGAGGAGGAGGAAGAGGCTGGACCGGAAGAGGAGGAGGAGGAAGACGAGGAGGAGGATGTGCGGACGGAGGGCAGTGCAGTGGAGGATGAGGAAGATGAGGAGGAGGAAGAGGAGGAAGGGGAGGAGGACGAGGAGGAGGAAGGCGAAGGTAGGGGATGTGGGATAAGGAACTAGAAACACTTTATTGGTATATAACCGGACTCAAATCTGGACTTTGATCCAGGCCTTGCTTTTAGTTCTCCTAGGTAGTTAGTTTATATATGACTCTCAGGTAAAGGAAGGCTGGGAAATCAGCAGGGTTTGGGCCTTGAGGACCGTGACTTCAATAGCTCTGGTTTATGAGATGTAACCAGGGTAATAGAATGTTAGTGTCATACTCAACCAGTAGAGCTGAATTTCATGTGGCCAACAGCATTATGTCATCTGTTTTGCCAAACTGCAGATTTGCCAAGTAAGATTATAATACAAAAAAAAAATCTAGTTATACATTTAAAAGTAAAATCCACTTGTGGGTTGATGCGTCTTGCATCCCATTTTGTATCCAGGGGATGATGGGTATGAGCAAATCTCCAGCGATGAAGAGGACCTGGAGAACGGCAGCTTCAAGCTGCCCAGCTTCGTCATGGACTACACAGCGGAGGACCTGGCGGCCGTTCCCACTGTGCAGTACGACCCATATGAGCGCGAACTCCGCCCCCTGCAGCACTTCAGCCCCCCCTACAGGACGCGCTTTGAGACAGAGGTCAGCAGGCTGATGGCCGCTGGCCCCTCGGATGAGAGCGCGGTGGCGGTGGCGGGGGCGGAGTCGGCGGCCAAGCTTATGGAGCTGCTGGAGATGCACCAGGACGACCGCGGGTCCCGCTGGGTGACAGCACTGGAGGAGATTCTCAGCTTCCTGGTGCAGGGTCTCAGCTACATACATGTCCGGGAGCCCGGGGACGAGGGCCCCTTCAGGCAGCTGGCGGACTGGACGATTCAGGCCTTGAGTCTGGATTCGGCGCTGGTGCAGCCCATCGCCCTGAACGTGCGGCAGCTGAAGGCCGGGGCCAAGCTGGCGTCCTCATTGGCCGAGTGCGGGCCCCAGGCGCTCTCCCTGCTCCTGGAGGGCGGGGTCATCGGCCGCCTCTTGGAGCTCCTCTTTGCGGAGCACGTGTCCTCCTCCCTGAAGCTGAATGCCCTGCGCTCCCTGGACAGTGTGGTCAGCATGCCTGAAGGCATGGAGGCCTTCCTGGGAAACCCGGCAGAGGAGCATAACAAGAGCGGCTACCAGAGGCTGCTGGAGCTCATCCTGCTGGATCAGACGGTGCGCGTGGTGACGGCCGGCACCGCCATCGTCCAGAAGGCGCACCTCTACGAGGTCCTGACAGACCTGCGGAGGACGGCCGGCCTGTGGGCGGACAAGCTGCCGTCGCCTCGCCCGCCACCGTCGACCACAGCCCCAGGAGAGAGTGACCTGGAGGTGGAGACCACACAGGAAAAGCCTGGGAAGGAGGATGAGGCGGAGCCCGGGAGTCCCATGGACGAGGAGCCGCTGATGGCGTCACCCGGAGTCAGCGAGGCCGACTTGGAGCGTCTCATTGGCATGCTAGATGAGCTGCTGCACCTGCTGGAGACGGCGCCTCACACCATGATCCAGCCGCCGGTGAAGTCCTTCCCCACCACAGCCCGCATCACCGGCCCACTGGAGAGGGATGACCCCTACCCCATCCTCTTTCGGTGAGCTCCACTCAGCTGCTGCCCCCGCATGGCCTATACGCTGATGCTGACTTTATGCTCCGGTAAAATAAACCTGTTGATCTGGAAGGTTTCGAATCAGGGCCTCGTATTAGTCTCTTGACATGTTAATACAGGCGCCATTTTGTCCTTCTCTGTCCTCCCAGATACATGCACACGATTCACTTCCTGGAGTCCCTGACGGTGGCGCTGTCCACCCCGGCTGCCAGTGCGCACCCAGGCGTTTCCCAAGCCACAAGAGAGCTGCTACGTTTCCTCGCTCAGTCCCAGCAGGGCCTGCTGTTCCTGGCCGCCGAACACGAAGCCAGTAGCCTGCTGATGCGAGCCCTGGCTCAGCTGTGCGAGACCGAAGCGGATGATGGGGCCGTGGGGGACGGGCCGGGGGGCGCCATGGAGGATGGCGGGGGAGGTGCCGTTTGGCTCATGCAGGTGCTGCACGCCCTGCAGGGGGTGGCGGAGCTGATGGCGCAATGCGGCGCCCCCGGTGGCCTGCCGGAAGAGGGCGACAGCGCCGAGGTGCTAGCTACACTGCACGCCCTCTACCTAATCACCTTCACCCCCACGGGCCGCGCTGCCGTCGCCCACGTCTTCAGTCTGGAGCACAATTTCTCCTGCCTGGTGGTGCTAATGGAGCATTACTCCAAGGAGGGGCAGGGGTGAGCTTCCTAGCCGGCGTGGGGTCACAGCGACCTTCATTGTGTGCTTGGTGTTGGCTAACTCCATAATAAACCTCCACTTCCTTCTGCTCCTGTGTCCCCCTCCCGCTTCACCCAACAGGGAGGCCAAGGCACGGAAGTCGGTGACGTACACCTACGCCTGCATGCTGGTGCTGCTGGTGGTCCAGGCCTCCAATGACTTGTGCATGATGGAGACCTACGCCAGCCCCCTGCTGGCCGTGTGCAAGGTCGACGAGAACAACGTAAAGCTGCAGGGTGTGTGTCCCTCCACCCGCGGCATTTGCATAGTCGCGCCGCCCTTTTGTGCACGTCACATGGTGAAAGGCCAGCATGGCTCAGTCTCCCGCTGTGTGTGGGAGTGCAATCCGCGTTTGCTCGTAAGGCAGACGTCCTCTCGTTTTTCTGCGAGATGCTTCGATTATGGCCGTATTGCTAGTTTAATTTGCTTGGCTGTGACAATTGGACTCGAGCAGTCGGCGTCATGTGACTTGTGTGCTGTCGCAGAGCTCAGCAAGTGGCTGGAGCCTCTGGAGAAACTCCGGTTCGAGATCAGCTCCATCCCCACCCTGATCGAGTACATTAAGCAGGTGGGTGCATCCCGTCTTCCTGTCGAGGGAACGTGCGTCAGGGTAGCCGTGCAGCTGCCATCAGCATTAACTTTATAAGGTCCAAATAATTATCTCAAGGAATCTCGTTAACTATAATGATCAAGTACTTTGATGTTTTGAGCAGCCATATTTAAATAAGCTTAACGCTTCGGCAGTCTCTTGTGTGAGATTTAAGACGTTCCTTCTCACCAGAACCTGGAGAACCTGCTGACTACGGAAGGGGCGGGCCTTCTGACGGCGCTGCGCGTCCTGTGCCACATCGCCTGTCCGCCACACTCGATCGCGGGTGAGATCCTGAAACCCCAAAACTTGTGTTCCCCTCAACTTTTATGGGCTGCGGGATGCATGGGTTTCACATTTTCTGCAGATGAACAAAAGGGTTCTATGTATTCTATGTTTACATTTATTTGTTTAGAACGTTTATCTAGATTTTTCTTATTCAAAATATCCTACGGCCGAGAGAGTTGTGTCAGCCAGTCCATGAAGCAATTGAGCTTAAGGGCCTGGCAGAAGGTCCCGATTGTGAGATCACGAGTCCTAACCCACGGAACCACACACCCCAAAGAAGGGTTCTGTATGTTCTGTTGAATGTAAAAAGGGCTGTGTGTGTTCTGTGGATCATGTGTATATAGGCAGACAGGTTTTATACCCCCAGGTCTTCATACCACAGGCTTCTGTGATGGTTGGGTTCTGACAGTTCCACAGATGAAAAGATGTATTCTGTGATTCTTGCAGATGAGTCCAAGGGTTCTCTGTTTATTTGCAGTGGAACATTAGGGTTCTATCTGTTCTTCCACAGGCCAGCAGAAGGACCTAAAGTGGAACCTGGCCGTCATTCAGCTCTTCTCGGCGGAGGGGATGGACACATTCATCAAGGTTCTCCAGAAGCTCACATCCCTGCTGCTGCAGCCCTGGCGTCTCCATGGCAACATGGGCCCGACGCCGCAGCGCTCGGCTGTGCTGGCGGGTGTGTGCAGCGCCCTCCGGCTGCTGAAGCACATGCTGACGGAGCTGCTCCGCGGCGGCTCCTTCCAGTTCCGGGATGCGCGCGTGCCTGCTGCCCTGGTGGCGCTGCACATGGTGGTTTGCTCTACACCCGCGTCGGGCCGCCTGGACGCTGAGGAGCAGCGGGTGCAGGCCGACATCGTGGACATTCTGCTGACGTTTACGCAGGGCGTCAGCGAGCAGGCCACTGACACAGAAGAGACTTTAGCTGGTAATACCTGGTCCCTGATGCTGAAAGAGGTGCTTGCTTCCGTGCTGAAGGCACCAGAGGGCTTCTTCTCGGGCCTGGCTCTGCTGTCAGAGCTCCTGCCACTGCCACTGCCACTGCAGACCACCCAGGTATGGCTCCCGGGGAGGGGGGGCCACGGCTCATGGGAGTTTTACTTACACAAAAATGTTCTTGGGGCAGAATGAAAAATGATTGGTTCAGAGAGATAACCAATCAGATTGTAGAGGGTCCAAGCAGCTAGAGGAGGCGGAATCAAGACATTTGATAGGTTGATCCCACCTTCTCTAATTGCTTGGGCCTACCTCCTCTACACTCTGATTGGTTATCTTTCTGAACCAATCACATTTTGTTTTGCCCTCAGAACATTTTTGTGTAAGTAAAACTTGACGGTGCCCTTAGCTAGGTGCCGGAGAGCTCATTAGGACTCTGGATGACTTCGATCTCCCAATACTGTGGGCTTGCACGGATGGTTCATTGCTCTAGTATTTATGGGAGGAACGAAGCCTCGTACACCTCGGTCAATGGGGTTACCGTGACCTCTCAGTCGCTGACTGGTTCAGCCCACTTGCTGTTGCTTGGCTCCCATTGGCTGAAACTGGGCTGTGATTGACATCAGACAGAAATGCCGCCCCCGCTGAAGTTGAAAGCCTGGATCCAGCTGTCGCTAGATCGTGGGATGCAGGAAAGCTTGTGCGCATTAGACAGGATTTTTACAGTGTGGGGGTATTTCCTTTTGCTTCCCTGCTTTTCCTGAGAGACTCAGCGGACGCAAACATCCTAAATGCGTAACCAAAACGCTCCTGCGAAGGTAAACGCGGCTAATGGTGACTAATGGCAGCTCAACTCTGCTCCCCCAAGGCCATCGCAGCCCAGGATGTGGCGGTCGCCCTGAACACACGAAAGTTGTGGAGCATGCACCTGCAGGGACAGGCGCATGCCCTGCAGGACATCCTGCGCTCCATGAGCGGCACCAGTTGCCAGCCGCTGCTGGCCGTGCTGCGCCGGGTGTGTGTGCAGCTCAGCGACCTGGCCTCCCCCAGCGCCCTGCTGGTCATGCGGACGCTGCTGGAGCTGCTGCTGGAAGACCTGCAGCCGTAAGGAGTCTGCATGCTCGCATACATGCGTGCACGTGCATGCATACACATGCATGCAAATACACGTCCTGCTAACACTCAGCCTGTCACATGACCTGTCATGCTGTCATGTGAATAGACAAAGCTTTTAAATTTGCGTATGTTGCAATTTCTTAGCTTTAGGAAAAAATGTCTAAATTCAAGACTATCAGTGTGTAATGTGGACGCCACCTACCCTCCCCTGGTGCCCAACAGCCCAGCGGAAGGCAAGGAGCGGACCTGCACAGCCCAGACGGCCCGCAACCTGGCGCTGCTCGACTCCCTGGCATCGCACCGGGCCTGCAAAGCAGCAGCGCTGCACCTGCTGGGCGGCGGCGGTCGCGGCGACGAACGTCTGACTGAGTTCTTCCCCTGCCTGGTGGCCCTGCTGGCGCCCCCTGCAGCCTGTGAAGTGCACCAGCAGCACTGTGCCGAGCTGGCGGCTTCCTTTTTCCAGTCCCTTTGTGACCAGGTGGGCCTGCTGCTTTGCTCTAGACCTGGTATAATTCGCCGTTTTGCTCTTCGTGCAGTTTAAATCTGTACATACCTCGCTACAGAAACGAGACCGAAGAAGCAAAGTGAACCATTTCCTTAAATGACAGCCGGCTTTCTGTGTCTGATCCTTTGTGTTATTCTGATAGCAGTTGCAGCTGTAGGACTCGTTTCTTCCCTGCCGTGGCTCCCATTCATAGCTAAACGGCCACCATTATGAAATACACTGGGCAGGCATCTCTACACCTGTCTGATGGTCTCGCCTCAAGATGAATTTACAAGGAATTTTCTTGGAGGGAGGTTCTTGAAGGCACGTTTCCTCGCTGCCTGGACTGGGAAGGTGGCCCTGTGCTCCACGCCAGGATACCGTGGCTCTCGTTCGTGTTCTGTGGGGCGTTTCCACCCCATTCTGCCACCAGGTGGCCCTTAGCTTTTTGGAAGCAGTTACTTTAACACTTTTCACAAGGCCCGGCCAGAGGTAGGGGGGCAAGGTCAAATGCTCAGGAGCTCACTGGTGTTTACATTTTTCCATATTAAATGCTGAAACCAGATTCAAATTAGCCGCCTTTCTGAAAGCCTGATAACGAGGTCTGTTACACTGCACTGAGGAAGTTGTCACAGGTTTGGACCCAATGCAGCTCAGAGGTGAAAGTGTTTTTGTCTTCTTCCTTTATGAAGTTCCTTCCTAGTTAATGGGCTTGACCTTTAAGGTGTTTAAATAGCTCTGCTAAGTTGTTTTTCTGCCCCCTTGGCTCCTTGGCGGAGCTGGAAAAGCCAGTTAGATAGTTTTCAAGGGAGGGGGAGTCTTGCAAAGGCCCCGCTGACAGTGAACAAAAGATGTACTTGGGTGGGGAGGGAAAAAATTCTTCCACCCGAGTCATGCAAGGCCTGACCCTGATAGATATAGTGTGAAGTTGAGCAAAATGAGCCTGTTTGATGCCTGGTTAGCACTCATTTTACATAAGCTAAGGTTTGAGTGATTTTCATATGGTGGTTAGTTACCTACTTTGTGGTTCAGTATAAACTTAAAGCTCAATCTTTTCGTCTGTTTCAGGTGGTATCAGACGAATTCACTTTAGGTTTGAAGAATTCTTAATTTGACTAGATTGGTATTATCTGCATAATAATTGTACTGGAATTTCAGTAATGAACCAGCTTAAGCAATATTGCTGGCTGTGGGATGTAGCATATTGTGATTTTTTTTGTTTTATAGTCAGTCAGTGGCCCCTTTCCTGTCTCCTAGGACATCTCCCTGATTGTGAGCGCGAGCTCAGATGGGCCCTTGTCGGAGGCGGAGCAGCTGGCCAATGCGCTTCCATCCCGGGAGATGCTGTCGGTGGTGTGTGACGCCATGCTTGAGGCCCTGGGGAACCCAGACGGGAGCTACACCCTGGTGCTCACCTGCATTCGCACCATGACCTTCCTGGCTGAGCATGAGTACGGCCTCTTCCACCTTAAGAGGTAAGGGGCGTGCCATGACACTGCCGCTCCCAGCTGTGTCTTTAGTCTCCCTCCCTCATCGGCATATTCACTTTGTCTATCTCATTTGTCTCCTTAGCATATCACCTTTGTTAGCATCCTTAGCATTGGTCCCTAATTAGCACCTTTAGCATGTATCCTCCTTTAGCATCCTTGGCATGTGTCCCTCATTAGCACCTTTAGCATGTATCCTTCTTTAGCATCCTTGGCATGTGTCCCTCATTAGCACCTTTAGCATGTATCCTCCTTTAGCATCCTTGGCATGTGTCCCTCATTAGCATTATTAGCATGTGTCCCTCATTAGCACCTTTAGCCATTAGCATCCTTACCATTTCTCTCTCATTAGCACTTTTCAGCATGTTTCCCTCGCTAGCACATTTAGCATTATTAGTCATTTCATCAATGAGCTTTGAAATGCATTTTATAGGATTCATTTAGCTTCCCTCTGGTTTGCTTTATTGGACTGTGATGTACTCTGGTTTTTCCGTTGCTGTGTTACTGACCCTCTGCTTCAGTCATGGTTGAATAAGCTCATGGCTTACGGCTTCTCAGCTGTGTGCTAACGATGCTAACAGTGTGGCTAGTTTTTGTTGTTGTACGTTGCGGAGAAAGGTGACACTCACGGATTAAGGCTGCTTTGTAGCCGGTCTCTGAATAATATTTTGGAACAGCCTTTAGCATTAAGTCTGTATTCTCAGTAATGCGCCCTCTCCCAGGCTGACTGGACCGGCTTGTAATTACAGCTGGTGTTTACTGAAGAGAGTTTGGTCGCATTCCTGTATCAGGGGTATGGCTGCAGGGATTCCCTCTAAGAGAATTAACCCTGTAACATTTACAGTGACTCCACAGTGACTGCATGTCACCACGGTAAAGAACATGAACTTATCACCGAAGGATCGAAGGTCCTATTCACCGGCAGGGAAAGTGCATTTTTTGTAAGATATGCTAACTAAGTAAAAGTTGTGGTAATGGTACTAATGTGTTATAAACAGTGCTAGTAAAATTCCATTTTCCACACTTCTCTTTCTGACAGTGAAAGAGGGTTTGATAAAGTGTCAGTTCATATAATGGAAGTTATGTAAAAATGTCTGTCATTTTCAGTTAATAAAAATTATAAGCAGTAATATTTTGCAGTTATCGGACAGATTCTTAGACAGTGGTTCAGTACCTTTCTTCACTGTTGACCGGAGTCTCCCAGCACCCTCCAGTTTAACCGCACTGGCTTAGTGCTGCTGGAAGGTGGTGTGTTTGGGTGAGTGGGGGATTTCTGAGCGCTGACATGACTGTGCCTGCCCGCGCCACCCCCCACAGCGCACTGAAGAAGCACGGCACGTCGGTGTGCACCTTGGTCAAGAGGGTCATCCTCGCCTTTAACAAGGAGTCCGCCGAGCTGGTGTCGGCATTACTTGACTTCCTGAGGCAGATCCTCAACACCGATTCTCTGGTAAGGCCTGTTCATTTAGCCTCTTTCCTCGATACTTCTTTCATTGTCTGTCCAAATAGTCCGGGCTCTGTTTGTGGGTCTGCTGCATTGTAAACATTTCTGCGCCCCCTAGTGTTGTGGAATGATATAGAGCAAACGAGGCGGAAGAGGGTAGGACCTGACAGCTTCAAGCTGCTACAGAATTAAGCTTTTTTTTTTTAAGGGATGCTGCCTAATTTAGAATTTGAATAAATTAGAATATAAGTTGGAACAGAACTGTCCGTACGTGGTGGTTCCTGGAGCCCCAGTGACGAGCTGGGGGATGCTGTGCACACGTATGCATTTGCACATGTGCATCAGGCCTGCTGCGGGGATGAAGGCCCCACGCCCATGGAGACGGACGGAGGCCCCCCCCCACGCTCCCTGGCCTTCAGCGTGGCCGACATGAAGCAGCTGCTGCAGTGGAAGGACGACTCGTCGGAGCATCCGCTGCCCGAGCTGGAGAAGCAGATCGCGGTAAAGCACTCTGTACACTACTCTGCCTCATTCTGTACCATGGGCTATAGTTCTGGGTGCTGTGCTATATGGTGCTACACTGTATACTACACTATATTCCTCAATGCCACTGCACCATACTGCACCATACTGCACCATACTGTACCATAGTCCAGATACCTGCAACAGTACTACACCATGTAGTGTAGTCTACCACTGTCTATAAAACCAATGGCACTATACTGTGTAGTGTCCCATAGTTAATAGTACCACAGTGGTAGTGTACTATATACTATTCCATAGATCTTAGTACCATACTGACTGCTATAGTATATTACCCTTTGTAATGTACCATCGTTCAGAGTAGTACTGCACTGCACAGTGTACTATACCATAAACCACAGTATCACACTGGGGGCTGTACTGTACTGTACCATAGGTCCACAGTCTACACTGTAGTGCTACAATATGAAGTACACAGCTGCGATATTATACTCCTTGCTGTATGGCAGTATTGTAGTTCTATAAATTGGCTCTGCTATCACTGACTGACTTGATGGTACTAATAATAACAATTGAAGCCATAACACCCATCAGGAGTGCCTTTCTGTGGGGGGGGGGGCTGTCTCAGAGCCGCCATTTGATTGGTCGGCACATGGTAGTGCGTGTCATGTGTGCTTGTGTGGAAGCAGGGCCTTTCTGAGATGTGGGAAACTTCAGCATGTTTATTGTCTCGGATTCCTCGCTGACACGCGACTGTCTGGTGCGGGCAGGAGTTCAGCAAGGAGGATGACGCACTGGAGACGCTCCTGGAAAACGTGGTGGGCCTCAGGCAGATGCTGGAGGGGGGTGCCACCGACGCCCCCTGTGCCCCCGAGCAGGAGACGGAGCCCACCCTGCCGGCGCCTGACACCCTGCAGGCCCAGTTTAACCACAGGTCCCGTCCCGTCCCACTCGACGCCACCCTACCAGCCGCGGGCTGCCGGCACTGTGCTTAAGGAGCCAGACTAGCAGTCAGAGAGCTGACAGCTGTGCTCTTAGCTTACAGGTTTACTGCCTGACAGGATGTCAGGTTTACTGCCTGCCTGGCGGTGTGCTTAAAATATGGCCGTGAAACACCTCCGTCTCCATAGAGATGACCCCTGTGTTCCCCGTGTCCCCCTGCAGGACAGTCTATGTCCTCTCAGACGTGTTGGATGATCAGCTCAAGGCCCTGTGGTTCTCGCCCTTCCACAGTGAAGACATGGACACTGAGCTGGACATGGTAGGTGGCTCTGTACATGTGTGCGTGCGCATTCCCTTCTGTGGCCAGCCCTCACATCTGCTGACGGATGCCTGCTCTCCCAGGTGAAGGTGGACCTGGTGGGGCTGGCCGAGGAGTGCTGTCCTGAGCTGGATCTGAAGGCGGAGCTGGAGCGCTCTTTCCTGACGGAGCCTGCCTCCCCAGGGCACACCAAGGCTCCCAAGGTCTTCAAGCTGGGCAAGCACAAGCACGAGACCTTCATCACTTCAAGGTAGGAGGGCGTTTCTATGAATCATGTGACTGCCTGATGGGAGGGAGTCTTTCGTTCACGTGATTGGCTGATGGGGGGTGATTTTAGCTCATGTGATTGGCTGATGGGGGGTGATTTTTCACTCATGATTGGCTGAAGTACTTTTATTTAAGTCAGTTTATACCATTTTTTTGCCGTTACTTGTTTATATTGAGGTAATTTCAGTAGCTAATCAAAGACAAAGCGAGCAACCACCATGCGTCCCATTACCTTGGGATCATGATACGATTTGGACGGCCATTGTTAGGAAGAATAACAAACTGCCTTTTTTTTTTTACTGAACTGCATTGAAGTCACTTTGTGAATAATCATGGATCGCTTTTCAACTCAGGATTATTATAAACCTGCCCCACTCCTCTGGTGTTGTAATCGCCTTTTAACATCTGAGCGGTTCGTCACAGGATAGACCAGAATTGCCTGTTTTTTCCTCTTATTTTTTTGTTATATAATTGTAATAGCCAGTTCACGGCAGAATGAGCTTTGTGGTTGTTTGTCCTCCACACCCGTCTGTTTTGGTCACTGTGGGTGTAGAATGTCCTGTATTAGATATTTACATGAATGAGTCCATTGATGTCACAGGACTGGGTGGTGAATTCCTGCTTGACTTCCTGACTAATGATTTTTCTGGTCCCTCCCCTCCCCTGCTGGCTGCAGCGGGAAGTCGGAGTACATCGAGCCGGCCAAGCGGGCGCATATCATGGCTCTGCCACGGGGACGTGGACGCGGTGCCTTCGGCCCGCTGTGCCGGCCGCACGACATCTTCCGGCAACGCAAGCAGAACACCAGCCGGCCACCCTCCATGCACGTGGACGACTTTGTGGCGGCCGAGTTCAAGGACATCGGGCTGCCGGTGGGACCTCTGCAGGCGAAGCGGGTGCCCAAAGGCTCCCCCAAGGTGCCCACACGGGGCCTCTTCACCGGGACACGGGGCGGAGGCCGTGGCGGTGCCTTCCACAGCCAGACGCGCTTCTTCACCCCGCCTGCACCCAAGGGCGTGCTGCTGTCAGGTGCGGTGCTCACGCACACGTGGCGACATGAACACACTACTGACAGCCGTGTGTGTAGGCGGCTCCCGCTATGTGTGTGCCCTTCTAATGGGGACGGTGTTGTCCCTGTCCATAAATACAAGGGTTAAACAACAGATTTCTTCTATAGCTTAATAAGTAGGGCATTGTGCTAACAAACGCAGTGGGTGTGGGTTCAGATCCCAGGGAGCATACACAAACGGGAACCCTTCCCTCTACTGTCGCTTTACATAAATGTGTCAGATAAATAAATGTCGTACTCGCACGCCAGAGTCTCTGTGGCTACAGAACGTTTCTAAGCCTAAGCCTGTATACAGACAGCCATGTCCAGCTCTCTGCCTCATGATCCGGCCCTCTGTTTGACCAGCATGTCTGTCCCCCCCCCCCCCGCCCCTGCAGCAAACTACACCAGGCGGGAGGGGGGGCGGGGATCCAGCTGGAGTGCACAGGTCACGCCCGTCACGCACCGGGGGACGTACAGCGAGGCTCGAGGCGGACAGAGCAACTTTGCCAGGGGGCCTCTCCCCTCCAGGCAGCCTCCTGCAGGTATGTGTGCTGGCAGCAGGTGGCGCAGCGGTTTGGGAACGGAGGGAATGCTACTTCATCAGCATATGAAATTCAACCTCTTCCAATAAGGTGTATAAATGCGTGTAAAAAATGGTGCTGTGGGGAAAAAACAGTGCAATAAATAAACTCTTAATGGACAATTAATTTTCAAGTTTAAATGGACAGTTGCTGGATGGAACATTAATCAACTATATGTAATTTATTCCGGAGAGAAAAAGCGACTCTGTGTGAACATTATTTTGGAGGTTTGTTTAAAGAATTACATGAGCGAAGAGAGCAAATTCTCTTTCCCGCTCCCGAAGTTCCGCGTCACCTCAGACGCCCGTGGCGTCGTGTTTCGAAGAGCCCGGTGGCACGCCATGCCGCGAGCATTCCCTTGATCCGTTTAGGAACGTCACATGGACTCTCGCCCTCCCCCACTGGGCTGTGGCTCACACCTGACGTGGAACTTCATCGGAAAGACCTCTACGGCTTCTTGACATCCATCTGGTGTGTGGAAGGTGGTCTTGGGCAGGTCAGACGCTCACAGCTGCGTCATGGCGGCTTTTCATGAAAAACGCACAGCACCCAAAACACTCGACACTCACCGGGGTGACAGTTTATACCTGCCGCACGTCAAAGAGCTCAAGGTGTCTCAGAAGATCATAATAGGATGTCGATGTGAATTTGCTCCTCCTAACGTGTGCAGGAGAGGCCTGCTTCTTTCTGGAACATTCCTAATTCCATCCCCCATGGCTGTGCCCTAACCCTAAGCCCCAGTTAAGGTCTCTGTGGAGCCTTGTTCGTTTCCCATAAGTTGTGCGTCTCCCAACGATTTTTCTCTCTTCTGTGTGGGGAAAAAATGAACTGGGGCGTTGTCTAATTTTTTTTCCCCTCACTTCTTTTCACGTCACGTTTTTTAGGGCCCGTTGCGCGGCTCGTTTGAGGTGTGCCCCTCCTGTCCAAACGATGCTTATCTTGGCAGTTCCTTTTGTTTCCATAAACGCTCTGGGAACTCTCGGGGCTAGTTCAGGCATTTGTGCAGCGAAACCCTTATAACAAGAAAAACCTGAAGAGGAGTGGATTTTGGTAAGAGCAGGACCCGTGCAGGGGGTGGGTCTCGGTGCGCCCTCCAGTCCCTCAACGCTGCTCTGCCTGTTATTGGGTCACCTCCCAGTCAGCAGTGGGGTTCTTGAGTTCTATGATTTGGCTTCACTTTCTGGTTTGGTTGAGGCTCTTACTTTGGACAAGTAGACAGACATGAGTAGTGAGGCTAAATGTCCTCTCCCTAACCCCTGTTGTGTTGCTCGCCTGAGGATATTACTGTGTTTATGTGTTTAACATGGATCTTTTTCAGTGAATGACGCCCAGCAACCAGGTCTGTTGATCAATTCCAAAAGCCGGGTAGCTTGATCCTGTTCACATTTACATGGCAGCGCCACCCACTGGACAATTTCGGTTCTGCATGAGGAAGTGAATCTGAGCCATGACTGTGCTGTCGTATAGGGGCTAATCTGTCATATTTGACTCCAGTGGGATAGGATGGTTTCTAGCCTTGAGATGTGTGTGGGTAGTTATCTGTTACGCATCTCACCTGTCGTCGTCTCCCCCCCCCCCCCCAGCAGGTGGGTACAGGCTGGCTCCACGAGACAGGACCCCACGCGGCCGCGGGACGGGACTGTCGTGGCTGAGCGGCGGCGGAGCCGGCACTGGAGGGGGCGGAGCCGGCACTGGAGGAGGAGGCGGGGGGGCCAGCAGCTCTCGCGGAAAGTTCAGCAGCGGGGGCAGCGGCGGGAGTGGCCGAGGGAGACACGTGCGCTCCTTCACCAGGTGAACTCACCCAGCCCGACAGATACTGGACAGCCACACAAGTGGTGGGCCGGGCTCCCAGAACGCCTCCACCGCACAAGGGGATTAATGAAGACTTTGGCAAAGACTTTGAGCGAAGCGTTCTTGTATGTATGTGTGTGTATAGATTTTTTTTTTAATTAATACTGAACTTCTAATAAAAACTGCACCCAGGTTTGACTTTTTCTACATGAATTTGTGTCCAGTTCTTTGAATTTTTTTGTGCATATATTCCATTTAATAGCGGACTTCTGTCAATGCCTTCATTGGTGATTGTTACATAAATGTAGGACCGTGATGATTCTTATATCATTGTTATGTTTTCCTTATACACCAATACATTAGCGATACGCAGATGCCCGAATAAAATTAAAGTACGAGGAGGAGAGGATACATTCAGCTGATTTTTTTTTTTTTCGTCCAAAATGATACACAGTACATGACGGCCTGTGGCTCTGACTGCCGGAACCCGGGATCGAACCAGGGACCTTTAGATCTTCAGTCTAACGCTCTCCCAACTGAGCTATTCCGGCACCCCACATGGGCCATGCTCACAACCAGCAGTATGAAAAAATGAAGAGTCAGGAAGCCAAGGGCCAGTTCAGGGGGTTTGTCCTGATACGACTGAAGGTGCTTTAAGAATCATTGTCTAATTTGCGTTTAATTCTCCACTTAGGTTGAAATGGTTTAAGTTTTCCTCAAATGGTGGGGAAAAAAATATTGAGGATTAAAACCACACCATAACATTTGAGGACAGGGTGATAACCAGGGTTCAAGGCCAGCTCTGATTTGGGCCGTGGTGCCTTTGGGCTTTTCACCGGGCTGAGACACAGTGGAAAAGCAGCCACACAAACTCAAAGCCGGGTAAGTCAGATAAGGAACAGTTTACATTGGTTTTCAATACCTTTATTTTTAAAGCAAGCAAAATGTAAATACAGAAATACAAACATACTAACTATTTTTTTATAACTGCCTCCCCAGAACTTATCAGTCCCTTACGATACTACAAAATTTCCTTGATGACCTACGCAACAGAAACCTGAACTGCAACGTTTTCAGAAAATTCCCTGTTAACGACGTGGCTCCGTCTTCATGACCGTCACACGGGTCTTCGTTTGTGTGACGGAACCCAAAGCACTCCCTCATATCGAAACTAAACTACGTTTGCTCATTAGCCTTCAGCTTGTATTCCGCGGTACTAATGGGAAGAAAAAAAAAGCAATATTTATTAGTAAAGTATGATCAGTCATTGATTTTAAACTGAAGAGGCATAGAACAAGACAGGCATCGAAAGGAGATGACACTAGCTAAGGCCGGTTCGTACCCTGTTTAACAAATGGAAAATTACATAGAGGCGAACAGACAGAAGACCTCATTGAACATCACAGCTTTCACATTCATACCGACCTCACTAATAATATATGTACCTCTTTTAGTTAGGAGGTTGAATGCTAGTGATAGCCGAGGTGTGTGTGTATTTTTACAGACTGGATGAAAGTCTCACACACAAAACAATCCACATTCAATAAAAAAGTACTTACAGAAAACGTATAAACAGTACGGAAGAGAGTAAAACATATTAAACCCTTGACTGTGTGTTTACTCTTGTTGAAAAGGCGGGAGTGGCAGATAATGTGGGTCATTTGGGAACAGCTGCGAGTCTGGCTGGTGTGAGTGGCAACGTGACCGCGTGCCTCGCCAGCGCCTCAGATGACCGTCACCTCGCGGGACTTCCTCTTGATGCAGTCGAGCGTGAGCCCACGGGCTCCGCCGGCAGGCTTGCGCAGGCCCTCCGTGGCGGGGGGCGGAGCCTGGGCCGGCGCAGTGCCAGGAGCCCGGCCCTCCCTCTGCAGGCTTTTCAGCAGTTCCAACAGCTCCTGCTTCTCCAGCTCGGCCTGTTCCAGCTCCTGCCGGTGGAGCCGCTCCGCCCCCAGCAGGGCACGCACGTCTGACATCACCCGCGACAGCTGGCCCTGCGGAGACACGTCGTGTGCCCTCATCACTGAGTGGCCCCAGGGCCCTGTTTCACACTCGAACCAGGCTGCTGATAAACTTGTTAGCACTGAGCTTGTTAGCATATTAGATGTAAAACACCAGGTCTCAGACCTGCTCCCATAAATACTTCCAGATGTCTCCTAATGGTCCAAAGACAAACTGTGCATATAATATAATGAATTCATACTACTGAGGAAGTACGCTTAGAGTCACTATACCAGTCCTTACTCATCCATAAATGTTTTATCCTGTTGTTTAACATGTGCCTTCAGTGGTTTTCATTACTGTCTACGTACTGACCATTTTTATATAACAATATTTTTACTGAGGAATTTCATGTAAAGCACTTAACCGCTACGCCACCTGCTGGCCCTCAGTAGGGAGTGAGGCTAGCCTGCCTACCTTCAGCTCCTCCACCTCGATCTTCAGCAGGCTCTCCTTCTGCACCATGTGCCTCCTCTGGGAGTCCAGTCGGGACTCCATCTCATGCCTCACCTCCTCCATCTTGCAGATCATTTCCGACCTGCCAGACACCCCGGCCCACAGAGCCTCATCACGCACGTCCTGCATCCCCTACACCTAATGGCCCCTCAACAGGAGCTAAGCTAGCAATCCCTTGACCAAACCTCTTTTCAGAGGAGATTCAAGATCGATTCCTGGTGGGAGGCGTTTGGATCTCCATTCCGTCCATTCCCCTGTCTGAAGTGTTGCAGTTAGCGCTTAACTAACTGCGCTAATCAAGTCCCCCCAACACTGACATACAATATTTACATATTTATGGTAAAAAATGCCCAAAGCCATAAAGTCATACACCTCTTTCTGAATTTGAGTAAATAAAGTAATTATAAAGTGAATTAATTAATGAAGAGGAAGGAGATTCACGTGCCGTTAAGGTGGATTTGAGCTGGTCTGAAAAGGGATGCCCTTAAAATTTTTCAATGACTAAGACGGGAGGGACAGACTGCGACAGTGTTGCTGGAAAGGAAATCCTCAGGGCAAAACATGGCGCAGAAGCTTTACTCAAACGGGCCGCGGGAGGCGTAGACAAGCCACACTGGCCTTGGAAACATTCTAACACAAACACTGCCACTGATTGCAGGCCCTGAAGGCTGATGTGAGAAGGCTCACCTCAGCAGCTCCAGCTCGGTGCGCAGTTCCGCCACGCAGCTGTGCTGGGCATCCTCGCAGCTGAGGATGGTGTAGCCACAGCCATGAGGACACTCCCTGCTGCGGAACTCGCAGGTGCTCAGGTGGGCCTGCAAAGAGCGGCGTTCCACCTGTAGGGGGCAGCCTGGGACACAAGGAGGCTGAGGTGACGACCCACGGGTCACACGCCGTGCACACATCCACACATAAACACGCATAAAGCTAAAGTCAACAACAATACAGTTACCCCTTCACATCTGTGGGGGTAGAATGTGAATCTGAGATTTTTTAGCAAGCTCTAAAAATACTCCCATTTTAATTGTTCAAGCCAACTCACAAATACCCCAAACTTCAAATGCAACCCCCCCCCCCCCCCAGGGCTGCATAATCCCCAACAGGAATACGCCACACAGCAAACACACAGCAAGCATTCAGTGCCACGTCACCCCTGAGCTTGGAACATTCCGGAGCTCGTGGCCTCGTGGCGATACGTACCACATCGGTAACGTGAGTGCCCTCCACATGGCAACAAGTCGCACAGAAACACAGAGGGGCAGGTCGTGTCAGTGCATGTTAAAGGCATCACTGATATGCCATCGATCACAGGTCATGAAGTGCTAACACACTCAATGAGCTAATTAATAAAAGGAGACCTGATTAAAGTTCATGTAACGTATATCTGCTTATTGACGGTCCATTATGGTCAGGGTATGCTGATGCCCCCCCCATCCATTAGCACTCATCAGCCAGATGCTTTTTGTGGAAGTCCCCCCAAAAAAATATATATATATATTTGGGTAGTCTCTTCATCTGAGGTTTTCTCATTATGAATTGAGGAGAACATCAACTGGTGGGGGTTGTCAGATTGATGATCAGTGGTAGAATTAGGCGACCAGGTGTCCTCTGAGCCCCTCATGCAGCACGGCATTGTGGGAAGAGTCATTTCGTGCCATGCTTTTTCAGACCGTCAAAGGATCTCGTGGGGCCACTTCCCTCCAGCTCGAAATGCATCTTAACAATGCTACTAATCAAAAGGGCAACGAGGCCCTGAAGCAGGGCTGGGCTGGGACCCAGACGGAGGCGCGTGTCCATGCCGGGGGCACACCTGTGTTTGTGCAGGCCACCAGGCTGTACTCGCACTCTCGCTCATGCCGCTCCACGGACTCCAGCGAGCACACCATCTCGCAACCCTGCTCCCGGTTCCGGCAGCGGATCTGCAGCCGGCTCAGGTCGTTCCGCATGTACCTGGGGGCAGGAGGCAGGCCAAGGGGGGTGTGTCCTTCAACTGCACTTCCCTGCACTTTCACATTGAACAACCCTGTTAATGAGCCTGGCCTGGGTGTTTTTTAGTGTGAAAAGTGTTGATGGGGAATTCAAGCTGTTCATACTACTGTGTATTTTTCCATATTAATGATGGAAAAAAATGCTTCTAGAATATGTACCAAAACCTAGTTAACATATTGAGATTTGTTTTAGAATCCAGGTGGAAAATATAACCAATTTCACCTTAACTTAACGTAACTTTCAACATACGCACTAAACAAAAAATAAATGTTTGACAGATCTGTTCAAGCTCACACTAGCGTTGCAAAAGCAATGCAGCCCTCCCCAGGTCACATGATCAGTAGCATACCTAAAGAGCGGTCTGAGCAGGGCGCCCTCCAGTGGCTGGCGGTCCTCAGGGCAGCTGTGGTGGTGAACCAGCCAACTGTGTATGCAAGAGCTGCAGAAAGCGTGTTCACAAGGAGCCTGCAGCGGGTCCTCCAGCACATCCCGGCACACGCAGCACAGCAGGCCCTCGTTCACGTAGCCCACGAAGCGCTCGAGGTCATAGCCCATCCTCTTTCTTTGGTGCGCCTGCACACTTTGGCCATCAGGGGGCAGGATGGAGTCAACCACAAGAATGCAATACCCCGACTAGCCGTCACAAGTTTGCCATTCTGTTATAAGTTCACTTAATACAACTGGGAACCATTCGACGATGGAGCGCCTAACGTGAAAATGCTTCCTTGATTGTGGAGGGACATGACCTCACAGGCATTTTACATAAGTGTATTTGCCTGAAAAAAGGCACACTGCTTAGCTAGAGACCAGGGACAAAATTAACTTTGAATCATCAGCATTTGCTACAAATATTTCTCCACCCGGTTATGACAGAACTAATTATCAGACAAGACTCATGAGAAACTGGTTCAAAAGACACATACGAGATCAAACGCCACCAAACCTTAGTGATGAGTCTGAGTCAGAAGAGTCACTTCGTCTTCAGCAGAATGTTATGTGTTTCTCTGCCCCAGGTGGGGAGTCACCTCCTTGTGGTCAGCTCAGCTCTGCCCCCTCGCTCTAGGCCTCTGCGGGGCTGTCGCTGGGGAAGCAGAGACAATGAGCAGAGCCCCGTGTGGCTCTGGGTCTCCTGAGAGACAGCAGAACTAAGGCCCAGGCAGCCAGCTGTTGGACAAAGAATACAATGACTCAGTGTTCGCATGGGAACAGCTTAAAGGGACCACCTTCGCCCCCCCATTACGGAAGCGCCGCCCCCCCACAGATGGCTTACATATCAGCCACACCCACACCTGCTGACCTTTGACCTGCTGGACACTCTACACCCTCACCATGTGGCAGTATGTACGAGGGAATGATGTGACTCCATGCTATTGACGGCAAGCAGGACGAAAACCGTTAAGGGTTAAGGCCGCCAAAAATCCGCCGTGCCCTTATTGCCAGCTATAAAAACATTAAGGCGCTCTTTGAAAACCAATAAAAAGAGTCCTTTCAGTCACACAGACCACTTCTTTTAATAGACTTGCTGAGGGCTGTACATGGGAAGACAATGAAAACCACACCAAGCAAAAGCGGGGGGCACTTTATTAAGCTGAGTTTTCCACAAGAAGCCAATCACAGGGACGTGAGCGGCAAGAGGACACCAAAATTACATGCTTGCAGACAGGAACGCAGAAGGCAGAAATGTTGCTGTTCTCTGGCTGGCAAGAACACAGATTTCCTTAAAAAGGAAAAAAAGCTGTCCTCTGTTGGCACAGGGCACTCCTGCTTCCTGTATGGAACAACCTTCTGCTGTGAAGACCTCTGTAAACAACTCCCCCCGGGAGCCAATTCTGGTCCATTGAACCATATCCTAATTACAGTGAAAAATACTGAAGCGTATCCTGTATCCTGTAGTTGTTTTGTTTTTACTCATCACAGATACGAGTTGGAAGATCATCATAATTAGGTGCCATCAAGTCACTGTCACCTGGAGACATTTCTCCACAACATCTTCCATCTGGGTCTTCCGGCTTCCCAAAGGCATGTTTGAGTCCATCCATCTCATTCTCTTTTACCTTCATATTTTCCACGCATTATGTTCTTCCGTGATTATGGTCTTGACAGCTTTAGTCTAAACATAAGTGCTGCGAGTGAAATTAAATTTGCTGTCCTTGAAAAGGGAACGAATATACGACTCCCGCCACCCAGACTCAGATAAGAAGTTGGAAGATGAGAAATACCATCCATCGACTAATCTAAATGCCAACATCTTTCAGAACCAAAGTTACTAAGCAAGTTTAGCTGGGCAGTACTAATGTAAGCATCAATTTTGGGAGCAGACTCAGGCCACGTGACCACGCCTAACAACGGCGTGCCGCCTGGCAGCGCAGCCTAACAAACTCCACCGCGCCGCTAAACAGCCCAATGCAGTGCGTTAAACAAGCATTTTCATCATTATTTCTTACCCAGGTTGCTTATTCATATAACTATGTACATTCAAATAAAAAACAGATCAACAGCCTTTCACACATTAATTTAAACCTTAAGACAAACCTGTGCTTTATTTAAATTGCATTCTTTACCATATTTGCTGCATAGCAAATCAGTTCAATCTGAAGAGCAAGTACGTTTTCAGGGAAGATAAAGCGATTTTCACTCGAGGGCAGGGGAAAGAATTACAGCTCCCTGAGTCGGATGGCACTCCCTGTGAGCTGGATGATCATCAAACAATAGGAGCATGATGACGGATATACTGTATGCAACTGGCGCGTATGTGGCTGGAAAGATTAATGTAGTCATACAAGGACTACTCTAATATAGATGTGGAATGGTTTAGTTGCCGTTTCCCCGCATGAAGCGAATTATGCCTCCCCAGTCGGTGATTGGATTAAAGTCTATTGGGCAGCGCTTCAGCTGCCCTATCGGATGTGAGGAAATCAGACACGGAGTCCGTCGCTGCAGCGAGACTCAGAGTTGATGAAACTTTGCATAACGCGCTAATAGGACACATAAACGGGGCTCAAGGCTAAGCGAAGGAGAACACTCTAATTTATCAGCGCTGGACAAACTGACATGTCAAAATAAGATCTTACCAAGGGAGGAAGCCGATGCCTATGATGGACTGCAGTAACGTGTATAAAACTACTATAAACATAGATATTATTAAACCAGTAACATTTCAGATGAACAAATGAGCTTTTTAAAATAAAATCGAAATAGAAAATTTGTCAATGCCAAAGAGCATGTAAATGCATTGAAATAATATGTATTCAGAAACGCAATACCCACTCAAATTGCAACTATTCCCAATTTAACGGCCCACAGTCACGCGTTTGACACAACCCGCGCATTTACGTTTTGCCGAAAAAAGAAACAGTATCTCACGTTCACGATTTTCTGATCACACTCACCGGTGTGTCGCCCCGTGGGTACGCACCCCACGCTGGTTTCACTGCTCCGGGATGCCGGGGCCACACTGGTCTCCAATTACCGCTGCCATCGCAGGCAACTCAGCGGTATAACAGTTACACCACACAATCCAAACTCCAGCGAACAAGTTACGCAATTACAGAAGCAGAGGACCAGCGCGGTCTGTTATGATTGAAGCCAGGAAGCTCGTTTGCGTGATGACGTCATGACGCAGCGACCAATCAGGAGACACGTCTCCACGCTCGCGGGAGAATGGAGTCGATAACAACTTAAGTAGCATAAGGTAGGTTTGTTAGAGAGTTGCGCGTTGTATAATAAAATAACGGTTTGGTTTTGTGAATTACATTTTTCTAATCAATGATCTGGTATATAGAGTAATACAAGTGTCTTCGTTTTAAATAAGCATCTCTCGAATTCCATATCAAACAGTAAATTAGTTAGCAGGTTAGTGCTGCCGGTTGGGACAGCGAAGTGAGATTACCAAAAGACGAAATTATTATTATCCATCGAAGTTCAACTGTTTTTCAGGCGAATCTTGATAACCACACGTTTACGTGGTTCCTGCATACAGATTGATATTGCAGTCTGAACAGAAATACTTAATAGATTAATAGGTGCTGTTAACTTCATAGCGCCATACCGTTTATTTCGTTTGCTCAAACTCTGTATACGTTGTCTTGCTGGCCAGTGTTGCAGGCACATTTCCTCTTGCCCCCCGTATTAGTAGTGGGTTGATATTTAATTACGTTAATTTTACACAGGGAAAATGCGTCGTTCGGGAGCGCCGAGCCAACTCTATGGAAGTGTAGCCAAGAAACCCCGATTCGTACCACCTGGTCCTACCCAGCACAACCAAGGCCTGGGACTCCAAACAACGTTACACCCTCCTCAGCTTGCACAGTGTAACGCACTCAATAAGGTGACTAAGCACGAATTTCCCCTGCTCCATCCTCTATAGATGATTTCTATATTACGTGTCTTGACATTTTATTTTGTCCGTCAGTATTTATTTGACAATTTTCTCCGTTCTTGTAGGGAGAGAAGGCTCTGTCTGGCAATAAAGGTGAAGGTCCCGTTTTGTCCAAAGCCCTGGCCAGGATCTTAAATGCTGTTCCCAAAGCAGACACAAAGGAGAGTCATGCAGGCATACAGCAAGTATCTCAGATGCCTTCTGCGAATGTGAATGCCACAGTGGACAGGGCTGCTACTGGTGAGTTTGACTGGCGTTTTCATGTCTGGCTTTAGGGAGGTGTTGATGGATCAGTCCCTGACATAAGGCAGGTGAAGCATATCCGTGTCTAGGCACAGACGGCAGGAACGCCAGGTGTGTGATGACACCAGGTGGTGCAGTGATTATGGATCTGGCCTTTAGTTCCAGGAAATGTACCTGAATGGCTTCAGTCTATGATCAGTTGTTTAAATTACTATTTTATATTGTACTGATCTAAGGCTTTTTAAATTTAATTCTTGCTAAGCAAATTTATGTAATTGTTTAATGATATTAATATACATATACAGAATGCTAAACTCTTAAAGACAGATAACATCTGCTCTGCCCTAGTCTGCTTGTGTAAGTCTGTTGTACTAATCTGTAATGGTACCCTGCTCATCACTTATGTATTTATCTGATGCTGTTTTGATTGTTTCTGTGTACTTTTTCTATCAATGAAAAGAAAGTCATTTTAATCTGCAAGGCCTGAAGAGATCTTGAGTGTGTTCAGGTACAGTAATGTTAGGGCACTGGATGCTGGTCAGTCTCCTGTGAACTAGCCAGCTGGATTTTCTTTTTAGTTATTTTGATAATTACAGTCCTTAGATAAATGGCTTGAAGCAAAATACTAGCAGCATCTTGTGGCTGATGTCGCCTTATTTTCTCTAGCATGGTATTGCTGTCAGTCTATGACAGAAAGTGGCTTGATGGAAATGAGTTTAAAACTTATGTAGCATTAGTGGGTAGATGCTGCATTACTAGGTTGGTATAAGGGCTCCATCAGTATCACTACTGCATTCACGGTCGTACATTATGGGCTGTTTAGAGACATCATTTAGCCTAACCAGGGTGCCCAGAGGGGAGTCCACATGACGTGGGGGTGGGATTTTAACTCCCCACCCCTGAAGGCTTGAGGCAGCAGTGTTACCTGATGAGTCACCGTGCTCCCTATTTGCATTACTGATCCTGAGCTAGGCAGTAAATTCCCCAAGGTCAGTTAACAGTATCATTGGAAGTGTGTTATTTTGAACTGTCACACAAATACTAAACTAGATGAGGGCAATCTAGGTTAGATGATATCCACTTTCGGTGTACCAGAGCCAGACCAGGACATACTATTTCACAAAGCCACGCTGGCTATCTTACTGGCTGATTCAGTTGTCACTCAAGCTCTAATTCAGAATTTTCCAGTACTCCCAGTATGTTTTAATTGCAACATGACTGGCACTTGAAATACCGGGTCCAGGCGTGACTGGGAGACTCAAACCCTCTCTGTAACAGTTTTTGCTATTTAGGTATTACCTGGGTGCAACAAGTAGCCTTGAAATGATTTCAAGGGATTTTCACTTTAGGAGTGCTGCTCTTTAAATTACATTTGGAGACGGTAAGAATGAGAAAGGAATTAAGGTGATGTCGATATATGGATGGCTTATCCTTTACACGTGACGTCAGTTAACGCTACCAGGCAAGGTAACGTGGTTTAAAAAACGTCTTTTATAAAGCTGCAGGAAACTCAATTTAATTGGGTTACGTGACATTACGTTGAATTTCGCCCTCACTTGGTTTTTCTTGCTACAAAAAGGAGACCGGAACGTCGAATTTTAGATTGTTGGTTATTAGGCAAACACTTTGCCCGCTTGGTCCCGTAATGGTGACCAGCATAAGCGCTTAAAAGATGGATGGATGGATGGATGGATGGATGGGCCGGCCGAGCGGACCGCTTCGCCGAGCGCGTGTGGAGACTCTCTGGCCGCGGTCTCCGGACAGGCGCAGGGAAACAAGGGGCGAAGCGAGCGGCGAATTAACGGAGCCAGTGTGGCGGATGAACTGCAGTGTGAAACTCGAGCTTTGGGTGAAAGCTAAGCGGCGCGCCGGCGGGAGGGTGCTCGGCTCGGCTCGGCTCGGTTCGGCTCGGAGCTGCGGCGGGATCCGGCGGATTAGGGCTGCCTCGCGATCAGGGCGCCCGCGCGCCGCCGCTCCCTCCCGGCTTTCAAATTAAAAGCAACTAGTGTCGCGCTGCTGTCCGCGCGCCGCGCGCCAAGCCAATTCTCAGCCGCGTATGGTCATTTTCTGCAAAAAAAAAACACCAGTATTCTTCAAACATTTATTGAACGTTTGTATGCATTTTTCCTTTGTCCCGATACAAGCGCCTTAGCGCAGCCGTAGGCTACATACACATCCCCAACGCTTTGATTCATGTCCTCTGATTTAAGGTTTGCGTTTTATTGGGAATAAAAGTAAAATACCCCCGACTTTTCCCTGCAAGCGTCGAAATTCTAGCGTTTTGCTGTCGCATAGCTTCAAAATGTTGCCCGCTCGGTTTACAGCGTAGCGGAGACTAGGTTTCTATGTAGGTCAGGCTGGGTCTAAGCAGCTTTCCCGAATCTGCGTCAGCTTAAGCTGAAAGGAATTTCAATAAAGCCCTCCCTGGTAGGCGTGGGCCTAAATGAGGCTGGCCTAGTTAAGCCTGATTCCTTTTTGTGTGCGCGTTGTGTGACGGAAGGGGAAGCAGGGTCTGCGGTGCGTGCGCGCGCGAGGGTGTATGCGTTTGGGAAAAGGAGAGAAGGGGGTGAGGAGGAATTTTCGAGGTATAATTGAGAAGGAAATAGAAATCAAGGGAGGAGGAGGGGGGATAAAAGAACAAAACAGAAAGGCCAGCACAGCATGAGCAAGAATGGCTGCTGTGTTCATGGCAACCAGCATGGTGGGGAAATCCCGGTCTTCCAACTTCACACTCTCCGAGAAACTGGACCTGCTGAGGCTGGTCAAGCCGCACATCCGCATCCTGGAGGAGCACACCAACAAGCACGCGGTGATCGTGGACAAGAACAAGTGCTGGGACAGCATCGCGGAGCAGTACAACACGCTGGGGGGGGACCGCCCCCCACGCACTGCGCAGGGCCTCCGCACGCTCTACAAGCGGCTGAAGGAGAATGCCAAGCAGGAGATGGTGCAGAGGAAGCACGCCCAGCCTGAGTACCGGGGCAACATCTCCGAACCCACCAAGAGAGTCATCGAGATGATCCCACACCTGTTCCATCCGCTGCATGAGAAGGACCCCCATGCCCTGCACAGGTGAGACTGCCCACCTGACTCTACCTGCGTCTGCACCTCCAGTTATGGCCGTCACCTCATTGACCTCCACAGCTCGTCATCTTAGATGTTTCAGCGTTGGGGGAGGGGGAGGGGGAGGGTGTGAAGCGAGCCGGCCTTATGTTCTTTGTGGTGTCCTGCGCCAAAGCTTGTGACAGCTGCCTTACCAGTAAAGAATAGCCGTGGCTGCTTGGCGAAGCACTTCGCTGTGCTGCCTGCAGTGCCGCCGCAAACCCCCCCACCCCCTCCCCCATTCTTGGCTGGTGTAATGCCAGATTAAAGACACAAGCGCCGTATTGTGGCCGTCCAGCAGTTGGTGTGTGGAATGGGGGAGTCAGCAGCTGGGGTCAGGGCTGCATGCTTTTGTTACAGCAGGGAACGGGCAAGGTGCGGCGTGTTTGAATCTAGAGACATAAAGGCGAATGGCCGCTTTCAGTTCAGATTTTTGCCTTGTCAGGGCAGTTGGTAGTTTAATGTATCAGTCCTTGGTTTAGTTGTTCGGTTGAAATTAAGGCACTGAAGCAGAAGACTGACAGCAGCCATGCACTGGAGGCTGCAGATTTTTTGTGTTTCCCCCCCCCACTTTTCCATAGTTAGGAAATGTTTGTCCGGTGGTTGGAATAAGCATCCTCAAGGAGCGAATGCCGGCTAGAATATTCAGCTTCCCTTCCAAAAAGGCTGTGACTGAAGCACCTTCATACTTTAACACTCAGGCAGTATTGCAAGGGCTGCGATCCACAATTAAATTTTTCAGCGAACAGGGACTGGCCATAGCGAGGTGGAGGGTTCGCCTGTCCGCACTGTCTGACTACTTGTAGATCACAGTGATTCGGACCTCGTCGATTTACGCACCTCCGCGATTCTTTGGTTTTAACACCAGATTTCTTCCTTCTTTCTATTTATTTTACTGGTTTCATGTATTTCTTCAAACAAAATGGATTAAAAAATATATAATTTAGACCCATCGCATATACCATATAATGAAATAGTAAATGTATCCTGCATTTATTATTCATGCATATATATGATTTTATTGATTTTTGACTTAGACCTTGTATGGAATAGGAAAGGGCTTTTAGGGATTTAGTGATAGACAGAATATGCACTTTCTTTCGTTACATTGGTTTCTTATGCAAGGTGAGGTAGTCTGCTATCTATGTCTGTGATTTAATTTTAAAGCAGCTCAGTTTAGCTCCTCCTCAGTGGTGACAGGTTTCCTCCTAGGTCTTAAACTAGAACCGTGCAGGGTCTGCTTCCCTGCTGCCAAGTACCCCAGCATTAAATTCAGTGTGCGTCAGATATATCTGTGCCCCTTTATTCGTGACTAGTCCGTTCTGCAGCTTCTGTTTGCGTGTGCCGTAAATGCGCCCGCCCCTGTATAGAAATGCCTTCGGGATGTGCTGCGCGGGGGACCTGAGATCTGACATCTGTTGCAGTCTGAGCAAGACCCACAGTTTCGTGCATGCAGTCATGGCCTTAACTGTTATCTGGTGGTTTCTATCCTTAATTAGGCAAGGTGAACTTGGTGGCTAGTCTGGCAGTCTAAAAGCGGGTTGAAGTGGTGTGTGTGTGTGTGTGTGTGTGTGTGTGTGTCAAAAAGTCACTTCCATTTCTAAAGTTTTTGTGTGATATAATACATACTTACATATCTGGCCATACCTAGTTCAAGGCTAAGTGTGATGAGTTATGATGCCGGAAATCCGGCTTTTGTGCATTTCTGCCAGGGTGAGAACTTTTCTCATTATAAACATTTAAGGAGACATTAATGGTGCTTTATCTGTGGGTTTTTGCCCAACACTGATAAATTTGTCAGGGGTTTGTTCAACCCCTAGTGTTTATCCATATAATGTTATATTGTATAAGTAATCTCAGATTAGTTAATTTATCATATGTGGATTTATTTTTGGTCAGACATACTTTGTGATTAACCATTATTCATATTTATCTGGCTTTTGTGATAGTCATTTGTTATAATTAGCCTGTAGGTTTTAAGTCGTAGGTTGGGGGGGCTCTTTGGACACAGGCCCCCCCCCCAACCTACCGGAATGTGGGAAGGGTCATCGCAGCCTTTCCCCAGCTCTATAGACAAATTAATCTCATTTATCGTTCATCAACCTTGATGTCTGGCTAAGATTTAGACTCTTTAGGTCAGAGAAGCAGATCTGAGAAACCTCTTTGTATCAGTCAGCAAGGTCCCTTTTACGTATAAACGAAAAATGTCTCACCTAGTGCATCATTTATCAAACGGTGAGTAAATTTCATTGTGAAAGGGTCTGTACACACACCAACAGATAATGTGTCTATGAAATACAGTTGTAAAACTTGGCATGCACACGTCTAGAGTCTCCCCTTGATAGATCAATCAGGTAAACGTGCGTGTGCTCATATAATATACAAATTAAGCCTTTCAGGCTGCATAGACTGATGATGATGATGATGAAGATTAAATAGATAAACCAAGAACAGGATTTTTGGGCAATGTTACATTTGGGGGTTGTAGGCACAGGTATAAAAAACAAGAAAGTGTTTGCTGAACGGAAACAGATTGCCGCTGCAGTAAATTTCATCAGCTCTACAGAATGTATTATACTGGGGCTACTTGATTACGGCAATAATCATAATCATGATTCTTTCGGTCAACACTGTGATCATGATTATTTATCATGATTACTCATTGACTTTGGTAATATCATGGATTTGTGGAACTTTTTAAAAATCTTGTCTTTATAAGCATGGATTTTCTTGAACTTTAAATATAATTCAGCTGAGAAGCAAATAGGTGCTGGAAATTTATATAATATATATATATATATATTTATAATGCAAGACACCAGTGCGACTGCAACTATCGTTGGCAAACTCGCATCTTTGCCCTCAAAATTCAGCGTTTGTCATCTATAACAGGGGATGCCCTATAATGTAAAGCAGTCAGGAGATGCTGATATGGTACGTAAATCTCCACATGAACGCAACATGAGGCCAGGCCTTTGAGTGACTGTCAGTGTCATGTTGGCGTCATTGATAACTTGTGTATTAATAGAATGAAACTGCTTTCGATTAACAAAAGCAGCTTGATCAGCACTAGGTGACCTAATCGCAACGTGGGCGCTGTCGATTTGCTCCATTTTACATTAGAGAAGCGGGGCGTTGTTGCTTATTTCGATTTTATGTTTTCCCGTTCACCCACAGGGTAGCGAAAGGTGACATAACACCATATCCTTGTTATGGCATCTATCTGCAGTCTGTCTGCCAGGTCCCTCTGCTAGGTGTGTGTTGCCAGGAAGCCAACCATAGTCATAACCTGTGTATGTGCAGGTGTAGCCCAAGTTCGAGCAGTTGATGTCTCGTGCTTTGCCCACATCAGCGCATATTTTTAGAATGGCTATTGAAAGCCTAAATAATGGGCAAAGTGCAAAGACAGTAAGTGCAAACGGTGAAAGAGTAAAAAATAATCTTTGTATTCCCTAAAATTCATTTCCTTCTCATCCTTTTATTTCTTGATCACCAGTAAGAGTGCCTTTATACCATATCGCATTCACATGACTGTAGGCACTTTATATCTGTGGTCCATGCATGTGAATGTTTGTTTCTGCCATTCAAAATTACCCAGCGTGGGGGGGGCGGGGCGGCCGCCCCGGGGCGCGCGGCGGCCGGGGGGGGCCCGGGGGGAGAGGGAGAGGGAAGAGGGT